>CM076584.1:1219484604-1220179727 GCA_034641835.2 Pinus albicaulis | reverse complement strand
TAAATGGTGAAGGCTAACGAAGATGAAAAGAGGAGTCGATACTAAGTCATGCTAATTAAAAATTTTGATAAAATTTTTAAATTTTTTTTTAATAATTTAATTAAAAAATTTTATTAAAATTTTTTAATTAAAATTTTTACTCAAATCATTTTCTAATTCTCTTAAGCTTATTATGATAAATAATTAAAAAGTTTCAATATATATATATATATATATATATATATATATATATATATATATAATTTATTTATTATTACTTGAATTAACTCTAATTCTAACATAAAATCCTAAAATAATTTCAAATTTATTATAAATTCAATTTTTGTCTAAGTTTCATTAATGAGAGGAAAATAACAAGATTTTTATGTTTTAAATTTTCCTAACTATATGTTACTAAATGAGTTTTAATCAATTCTTATTAATTAACCCTAATAAAATACCAACAATTAATTTTTTTTATTTTAATTAATTCCTAATAAATTTTGAATTCTAAAACCTATAATATCCAACAAACCCTACTACGCATTAATTATAATATTAATTATTATTAAATTATTTCTTCATATTAATTAATTTCTAATAAATTGTAATTCTAAAACTTAATTACGAGTACCATTAAATTTTAATTTTCCTTTACTTATAATAAATAATAATTAGTTAATTTTTATTAATAGAATAACAATTAATTAATGAAAATAATTATTATGAATAAGTGGCATAATAAGAGTTTCTGAGCTGACACGACCCTAAACTAGAAAACTAAAAGGAGGGAGAAGAATACCTGCAACATTATAACTTGGATGAGGACGAACCTAGGGAGCAAATCTGTCTAATAAGCGGTCGCCAACTATCACTAATCTCGTATCCTCCATCCTTGTTGATGTTGTGCGGGTGTTTTATAATCTCCAGCGCTTCTCTAATCTTACGTCTCTGATAGTGTTCCTCCCTTGCAATAATTCTAGCGTCCTCAACGCGCAAGTGATGTTTTGTTTTTGAGGAGTGATCAGCAAGATCCAAGGTTTGTGATCGTTCATGTTTAATATTGGCACCATGCTCTTTCAGATGCTTATGCAGAGAGCGCCCAGTTTCTCCAATATAACACTTCCCACAAGAACAGTCAATCTTGTAAACACATTTGAGCTGACCCTCACTAATGATATCTTTAACTGAGCACATCTTTTGTCTAATGGTACCTGTTGCTGAGAATTGTGCAAAAATGTTGCTCTTCCCCAAAACCCTAGCAATCTTGTTTGTCACACCCCTAATATATGGCAGAAAAACCCTTCCACCCCTCTCTTGAGCATCCTGGCGTTTCTTGGACACGACAGCGCTTTTCGCTCTGTTTATGGCTTTCCTAATTTCTCTTTCCTTATAACCTAAACCTAAGAAAACATGAGTTAGGTGAGAGATTTCTTCCTCCAAGTGCTCCTCATCTAATATTCTCAGGGCTCTTATAGCAAGAGTGTTGAGGACACCAAAGTTTTGAGCAGGGTGATGGTAAGAATCAGCATGAAGGTAGCTTTCAGTATGGGTTTTCTTCCTAAAAACTTGATGCCCTAATGTTCCATCCTCTTTTCGGGTAACCAGAACATCCAAGAAAAGAATTCTTCTATTTTCTTCCATCTCCTTGATAAACTTAATATCTAGGGAAATTTAGTTGATGTGATCAAAGAATTTCTCGAGGTTCTCCCTACCATGCGACCACTTTATGTTAGTGTTGTCTACAAACTGCTTCCACCAAGCTGGACTTAAGGGAAAGGACACAAGGGCTTTCTTCTTGAAGTTTTCCATGAATAAGTTGGCCACAATAGGTGAGAGTGGTGATCCCATTGCGACACCAGATACCTGCTCATAGAATTCTCCTTGGAAGCTGAATAAGGTGGATCGTAAACAAATCTCAACAAGCTTGGCTATTTCAGGGTCTGTGACCTCATTAATGACCTACACTGCTTCATCTAAAGGGATTTTGGTAAATAACGACACCACATCAAAGCTTACCAGGATGTCGTTCTCATCCACCTTCTCTTTATCAATAAGCTTGACGAAGTCACTTGAGTCCTTTATAAAGGAATCAATGTTCCCCACAAGAGGTTTGAGAATTTTTGCAACATATTTCGCCAGTTCATAGGTGGGGGATCCAATGGTATTGACAATTGGTCTAAGAGGAACCCCATCTTTGTGAATCTTAGGAAGCCCATAAATTGTCGAAGAGACCTCACCGGAGGGTGTCAGTTTCTTCTTCAACTTATCATCGAGATGGGAGTTCAAGATTTCCTTCTTAACCTCTCTTAACACCTTCGGAAGGGGGTTGGACTTCAAATTATTACAGCTGCCGCAATCAAGATGCTCTTTCATTTTTCTAATATAATCCTCCTTATCTAAAATGACAGCAGCCCCTCCCTTGTCTTCTTTAAGGACTACAATCTCATTGTTATTGCGAAGGTCTCTAAGAGCACCTATCTCCTCCTTGCTCAGGTTGCTCTTAGGGGGTTTAGCTCTCCTTAGAATCAGGGAGCATTCCTGTCTAAGAGCTTCTTTGTCATCCAAATGTAAACTTTGAATTCCCTCCTCAATGCTACACAAAATTCTCTCATTGGGAATACCTTTAGGAGCAATAGCGAATCCCAAACCTTTTCTGAGAATCCTACGGGTATCATTACTTAATTCAATCGAGGAGAGGTTAACAACCGTTTTGTTAGAGGAATCATCATGAAAAAACTTCCTATTAATATATCCTTCCACACCAAATGAGGCCCCCTTATGTCTATCCTCATCATGTAAGGGTATCTTCTTAATACTTGCTTCATTCATGCTAATACCATTCTCACATTCATCTAAAGGTTCCATATTAATATTTCTATCATCATTAAATTCGATCTTATTAATGTCTCTCTCCTCTAAGCTCTGAGGTACGCTGCTTAATATCGAACCTCCATGCAGCGAGTCACACGGTATGCACTCCTTTATTTCATATAATTGTGAATTATTATTGAACCATGCATAAGACCATAACCCAAAACATTATCTTCGCTACTTAATCGTTGATCTTTGACGACCTTAAGGTTGTTAATTGCGTGGCAAGAATCCACGTCCTTGTTTAATTTAATTAAACAATCTGACCTACACACGGATTTTAGTGAAAAATCCTCCACGGTTTTACTTAGGTTAAGCACGGAGTGAACTGAGCCACATTTGTCAAGATTTACTTTGGAATCGATGAGTGAACCAACAAAATCCATGAGCGAACCATCAGAAAAAACTAGACTCTCGTTATAAGACTTGGCTACGGATTCAACCAGCGGATCATCTGAGCAGCTACCGAATTTTATGAGTGGGACCTTATTTCTATCTGTGTTGGTGCCGACTGCGTGGTTAGAATCAGAGGAAAAAACTTTATCGTTCCAGTTACGTAGGCTCAACGGCAAGTCTGGAGGAGTTATATCAAGCAAATTCTCTCTGATCATTAATAATTCAGTGCGTTTGTAAGAATAAACACACCAGTTTCTTGCTGCAGCATTAGATCCATCCTCGAATATGCTCAAACTCCTTTGCTCACTGCTAAAACCAATGGTAACATCCTTCTTCGATTTCACAATGCTGTTGCTTCTCCTGTCAGATGAGCTAATCTGTTTAACGGAGGTTGAGAGGCTAGCACTCCTCAAATTAGGTCGTGAAGAGCCGAAGACACATATGTCTGTTCCATCTACGTCCATGAGAGTAACATTACTGAATGATCCTGCCCGCTCACGGTGTTGTTTGGATGACTGTGGGTTTTCCTTAGAAAACAGGCCAGCATCATTTTTCGACACCCGAGTTTAAGAGGATGGCTCTCGATGAGACTCGGGTGTCGGAAAATGATGCTGGCCTATTTTCTAAGGAAAACCCACAGTCATCCAGACGACACCGTGAGAGGGCAGGATCATTCAGTAATGTTACTCTCGTGGACGTAGATGGAATAGGCATATGTGTCTTCGGCTCTTCACGGCCTAATTTGAGGAGTGCTAGCCTCTCAACCTCTGTTAAACAGATTAGCTCATCTGACAGGAGTAGCAAAAAAATTGTGAAATCGAAGAAGGATGTTACCATTGGTTTTAGCAGTGAGAAAAGGAGTTTGAGTAGATTCGAGGACGGATCTGATGCTGCAGCAAGAAACCGGTGTGTTTATTCTTACAAACGCACTGAAATATTAATGATCAGAGAGAATTTGCCTGATATAAGTCCTCCAGATCTGCTGTTGAGCCTGCGTAACTGGAAAGATAAATTTTTTCCTTTGATTCAACCACGTAGTCGACACCAACGCAGATAGAAATAAGGTCCCGCTCATAAAATCCGGTAGCTGCTCAGATGATCCGCTGGTTGAATCCATAGCCAAGTCTTATAACAAGAGTCTAGTTTTTTCTGATGGTTCGCTCGTGGATTCTGTTGGTTCACTCATCGATTCCAAAGTAAAGTTTGAAAAATGTGGCTCGGTTCACTCCGTGCTTAACCCGTGTAAAACCGTGGAGGAGTTTTCACTGAAATCCGTGTGCAGGTCAGATTGTTTAATTAAATTAAACAAGGACGTGGATTCTTACCACACAGTTAACAACCTTAAGGTCGTCAAAGATCAACGATTAAGTAGCGAAGATAATGTTTTGGGTTATGGTCTTATGCATGGTTCAATTAATAATAATTCATAATTATATGAAATAAATGAGCGCATACCGTGTGACTCGTTGCATGGAGGTTAGATATTAAGTAGCGTACCTTGGAGCTTAGAGGAGAGAGACATTAATAAGATTGGATTTAATGATGATAGAAATATTAATATGGAACCTTTAGATGAATGTGAGAATGGTATTAGCATGAATGAAGCAAGTATTAAGAAGATACCCTTACATGATGAGGATAGACATAGGGGGCCCTAATTTGGTGTGGAAGGATATATTAATAGGAAGTTTTTTTGTGATGATTCCTCTAACAAAAATGTTGTTAACCTCTCCTCAGTTGAATTAAGTAATGATACCCGTAGGATTCTTAGCAAAGGTTTGGGATTCGCTATTGCTCCTAAAGGTATTCCCAATGAGAGCATTTTGTGTAGCATTGAGGAGGGCATTCAAAGTTTACCTTTGGATGACAAAGAAGCTCTTAGACAGGAATGCTCCCTGATTCTAAGGAGAGAAAAACCCCCTAAGAGCAACCTGAGCAAGGAGGAGATAGGCGCTCTTAGAGACCTTCGCAATAACAATGAGATTGTAGTCCTTAAAGTAGATAAGGGAGGGGCTGCTGTCGTTTTAGATAAGGAGGATTATATTATAAAAATGAAAGAGCATCTTGATTGTAGCAGCTATAAGAAGTTGAAGTCCAACCCCCTACCAAAGGTGTTAAGAGAGTTTAAGAAGGAAATCTCGAACTCCCATATCGATGATAAGTTGAAGAAAAAACTGACACCCTATGGTGAGGTCACTCCGAGAATTTATGGGCTTCCTAAGATTCACAAATATGGGGTTCCTCTTAGACCAATTGTCAATAGCATTGGATCCCCCACCTATGAACTGGCGAGATATGTCGCAAAAATTCTCAACCTCTTGTGGGGAACACTGATTCCTTTATAAAGGACTCAAGTGACTTCGTCAAGCTTATTGATAAAGAGAAGGTGGATGAGAATGACATCCTGGTAAGCTTTTATGTGGTGTCTTTATTTACCAAAATCCCTTTAGATGAAGCAGTGCAGGTCATTATTGAAGTCACAGACCGTGAAACAGCCAAACTTGCTGAGATTTGTTTATGATCCACCTTCTTCAACTTCCAAGGAGAATTCTATGAGTAGATATCCGGTGTCGCCATGGGATCACCACTCTCACCCATTGTGGCCAACTTCTTCATGGAAAACTTTGAGAAGAAAGCCCTTGCGTCCTTTCCCTTAAGTCTAGCTTGGTGGAAGCGGTTTGTAGACGACACTAACATTAAGTGGTCGCATGGTAGGGAGAACCTCGAGAAATTCTTTGATCACATCAACTAAATTTCCCCAGATATTAAGTTTACCAAGGAGATGGAAGAAAATAGGATCATTCCTTTCTTGGATGTTCTGGTTACCTGAAAAGAGGATGGAACATTAGGGTATCATGTTTTTAGGAAGAAAACCCATACTGAAAGCTACCTTCACGCTGATTCTTACCATCACCCTGCTCAAAAATTTGGTGTCCTCAACACTCTTGTTGTAAGAGCCCTGAGAATATCAGATGAGGAGCACTTGGAGGAAGAAATCTCTCACCTAACTCATGTTTTCTTAGGTTTAGGTTATAATGAAAGAGAAATTAGGAAAGCCATAAACAGAGAGAAAAGCACTGTCGTGTCCAAGAGATGCTAGGATCCTCCAGAGAGGGGTGGAAGGGTTTTTTTTTCCATATATTAGGGGTGTGACAGATAAGATTTCTAGGGTTTTGGGGAAGAGCAACATTTTTGCACAATTCTCAGCAACAGGTACCATTAGACAAAAGATGTGCTCAGTTAAAGATAGCATTAGTGAGGGTCAGCTCAAAGGTGTTTACAAGATTGACTGTTCCTGTGGGAAGTGTTATATTGGCGAAACTGGGCGCTCTCTGCATAAGCGTCTGAAAGAGCATGGTGCCGATATTAAACATGAACGATCACGAACCTCGACTCTTGCTGATCACTCCTCAAAAACAAAACATCTCTTGTGCCTTGAGGATGCTAGAATTATTGCAAGGGAGGAACACTATCAGAGACGTAAGATTAGAGAAGCGCTGGAGATTATAAAATACCCACACAACATCAACAGGGACAGAGGATACGAGATTAGTGATAGTTGGGGACTGCTTATTAGATAGATTTTCTCCCTAGGTTCGTCCTCATCCAAGGTATAATGTTGCAGGTATTCTTCTCCCTCCTTTTAGTTTTCTAGTTTAGGGTCGTGTCAGCTCAAAAACTCTTATTATGTCACTTACTCATAATAATTATTTTCATTAATTAATTTTTATTCTATTAATAAAAATTAATTAATTATTATTTATTATGAGTAAAGGAAAATTAAAATTTAATGGTACTCATAATTAAGTTTTAGAATTACAATTTATTAGGAATTAATTAATTTTAAGAAATAATTGAATAATAATTAAAATTAGAATTAATGCTTAGTAGTGTTTGTTGAATATTATAGGTTTAGAATTCAAAATTTATTAGGAATTAATTAAAATAAAAATTTTAATTTTTTTTTAATGGTTGGTATTTTATTAAGGTTAATTAATAAGAATTGATTACAACTCATTTAGTAACATATAGTTAGGAAAAATTAAAACATAAAAATATTGTTATTTTCCTCTCATTAATGAAACTTAGACAAAAATTGAATTTATAATAAATTTGAATTTATTTTAGGATTTTATGTTAGAATTAGAATTAATTCAATTAATAATAATTAAATAATTTTTTTTTAATTATTTATTAAAACCTTTTGATTATTTATCATAATAAGCTTAAGAGAATTAGAAAATGATTTGAGTAAAAATTTTAATTAAAAAATTTTAATAATTTTTTTTTAATTAAATTATTAATTTTTTTTTTTTAAATTTATCAAAATTTTTAATTAGCATGACTTAGTGTCGACTTCTGTTTTCATCTTCATTAGCCTTCACCATTTATACCTTGACCTCTTGCGACCTTCTTTCTTCCTTAATTCATTTCTCATCCTGAAGATGGATCCATGTTGGGATTCGAAACGTCGACAATTGTTTTATGGTACTGTGGATGATCCGGTTTCTGCAAATAACAACAACCACAGGAGTTTAAGAACCAAAAATAATAATATAAAAACATTAAAAAAACACAAAAAAACAAAACAAAATAAATAAATAAATAAATAAATAAAAGAATATATATATATATATATATATATATATATATATATATATATATAGATAGAATATTAAAAAAAGAAAAACAATTTGGGCAGATGCCACACTGGTTGTGGTACCAAAGGGTCGTCGATAGGGCAACAAGAGAAACCCACTGCTTCTACTTCCCTGTTAGTGACCATTTAACACTGCAACTAGGGTGGTGGATTGACCCCAACCCACAACACATTGTCTCAATAGTGTTGTGGATGACAGGGGTTGACTCTGGGAATCGATCCCCCTCCCCAACTGTAATGCCAAAGGGCCATTGCCAATGCAGCAAGAGCGATCCATTCTTTGGTGGCGCGGTAGAAGTGCTTGCCCATTTTTTTTCATTTTTCTTTTATGTTTTCATTTATTTATTTAATAGTTTTATATTTTATTTATTTTGTTTTCTAAATTTATATTTTGATTAATTTTTTGATTATTCTTATTTTAATATTTTTTAGTATTTCTTTTCACCTTTTTATATTTTATTATTATTATTATTTAATATATATATATATATATATATTTTATTTATTTATTTATTTATTTATTTTTTTCCTTTTTCAAATACTTTTCTTTTCCTTAAAATAATAAAAATAAACTATGCTTCTTTTTTCTAATTTGTTTAGTGTTTTTTTTTTTTTAATGTCCTCATTCTCATTGTATTTTAGAATTCTTCTCCCTTATGGTCTTGTGTTCATCACTCACCGTTACCCTCAGCGGACAAGCAATGTGAAATTTTAATAATATCGAGCTCTACTCGCTCTAAGAATGAATATCGAATAAAACTAATTCGTTTATAGGGTCGAATGATTGGATCAATGATATCTATAAATGAAAGGAGAAACCAGAAGTGAGCCAACGTAGGAGGCTACGTGCAATGATATAGGTATGGAGGGCTTATTTTTTTATTTATTTTCCTTTTTTAAATTTGAAACATTTTTTTTAATTGTTAAATTTCTTTTGTTTTTTAATTGATGTATTTTTTAATTTTTTTTGTTTTTTAATTGATGTATTTTTTAATTTTCTTTTTCCATTTTTTTTAAATAATGATTTTCACTTAATTATATTGTTTTATTTATTTATTTATATGGATTTGTTTTTTTTTTTTTCATTTTTTCTAATATTTTTTTAATTGTTTATTTTAATTTCTCTTTGTTATGAATTTATTTTTTATTTAAAAAAATAATTTTATTTTGTTATTTCAATTTTGTTTTTAATTATTTTAAATGTTTTTTTTTACTTAAAAATTTGTGTGAATTATTATTTTTACAAAAAAACATCAAATATTATTATTTTTGGACACAAAATTCATAAAATTTACTATTTTTTCATTATTATTATTTACTCATTTATTTTATGTTCAATTTTTTCCATAAAAATATTTTATTTGTCATGTAATTTTTTGCTGAAAAATTCTCAAAATATGTATATTTTTAATTATATCCATATGCAAAATGTATATATTTTTTTGTCAACTATTCAAAATTATTAATTTTTTTGTGTGTGTGTATATGTATATATATATATATATATATTTGAGTGCATGCAATGATAAACAGTGTAGTGGTTATTTTTGGCACAAAATAAAACTTCATGGCGACGGATTAGGAGGAGCCGCTGGCAGCATTGCAAAGAAACCTGCGTGGTTATGGACATGGTAGTCTATATGTTCTACCTGGATTTCCAACACTCGAAGGTGGTCATGTGAATACCTCAGCTAATGTCGTAGACTCTCTAGGGCATTTAGAGTTTAATTCTACATGTGCTGGATATAATTTATATAAGCAATAAGCTCATTACATTCTTCATACCTTTTCTACCTCACGTTGTCCAAATTGAGCTAAATATTCTGGAGTTGGGTTGATATCACATCCAAGGTGACCGGAGATTGAACTTGTCCCTGCGAACGAGATGAAGAACCGCCATCGCTGCCACCGAATGTTGCCTCTCCATAGGTTCTAAGTTTGAGCTCGGCTCCCCGTTCAGTATTCTTTCCTCCATGTCGCGTCCGAGGCCATCTCTACAAGATCTGCCTCGTTTCCACGACACACAACCCCTACACCCACTCCATGTTCCCACCGAGCAAGAACAATCGTCACCTGAATAGGATGCCTCACTTCTTCCCAAGTTACTAGTGTCGAGGCCCTCCCTTCTCTTCATGCCCCCAGCTCCCACCGGATGGCTTGCTACAGCCACAATTCCAAGAGTTCACTCTCCTTTCCTTCTATCTGCTGAAGGCCTCTGGTATCAACGTCTGCACCAAAGTGGAATTGCTCCAAATCTCCGCTTGAGCCTGCTCCAATACTGCTCCCCCTCCTTGTCCACAATCGCCACAAAGTGCACCACCAACCAGGGTTGTTCACCACCTGATAGACTCGTGGGCTTGAGCTTCTCTTCCACCACCCGAAGAGCTGAGGCTACCTCCAATGTTGTGCACTGTACATCCAACAACCAGTTTCCAGGATCCCACGGTTGCAAACAAAACCATACCCAGCTCACAATTGCATTGTTTCTCTGGATCACACCCTGCGCGTAAGGTTAAAGCCATGGATTTAGAGCAGATGTCATAGCACAGGGTGGTCTCTCCCACCGAACATTCACCATCACCCAACCGTGACTAAATTCACTTTGCATCTCCATCTCCCTTGATATCTTCCTACACTTGCCATGATAGAATGTGGGACGAAGCACCATCACCTCAAACGTGCGAGGTATTAATGCTCTAGTGTGGCGTGTGGCTGCATGTCAGACCCTCCCTCTTCCTCAGACACCATTGGCTATGTGACAAGACACCCCCATCAGGGAATATGTATTAGTTAAAAATACATAAATCTACAAAAAAACATCACTTAAAAATATTAATTTTATTATTTTTTTATAACTTTATGAAGAAATTAAAAATTTCATTACAAAAAAACATTGCAAAGAGAAACAAAAAACACAAACTTGAAAAACACTTCAAAAAAATACATCTTAGGAAGAAAACAAAGAAGAAGAATAATACAACTTGAAAAATGGTTAAATAACCAACATTTAAAAAAAAATGTGCATACTTAAGGCATAAGTAAATTTAAAGTGTAAAAAATATGCCCCCCCAAAAAGGTTGATGCTGCATCAATGCTTTTCAAAATGAACATGAACATCACCAACATCTAAAAACAATGGTAATACTTAAGACATAGGAAAATTTAAAGTGTCAAAAATATATCCCACAAGAAAATGGTCGATGTTGCATCCATATTTTTCAAAATTGGCATGAAAATTACCAACATTTAAAAATAATGCCCATACTCAATACACAAGAAAATTTAAAAAAAAGGGTTGATGTTGCATCAATAGTTTTCAAAATCGATATGAAAATCATGATTTTATGTGACATCTAAAAAAATGAGAACTTAGTACAGTTCTCGTTAAGTTGGTAACTTTGTTAGTCTCCCTATGTAAGTCAGGGAGCTGTGGGAGAGGTTGAGCCATTAGAAAAGCATGAGGATCAAAATCCAAGAGAGGATGGTGAATAAAACAAGCTAAGGAAGGTGTACAAAAACCTTGAGGGCATTACTATAAATGTTACATTATTGTGACTAGAGGAGGATTAATGAAACATGCAACACCACATCATGGGGTTTTATAGAAATATGGGTCATTTTTTTTCTATGTGGCTAGGATGGATATCCATTACCAGGCTCACCGAGCGTCGAATGAGGATTATTCATAGTACACTTCTACTTGATTTACTCCCTTTACGGAAATTTTGGACATTGGTGTTTAGTTATGGGATTATGAGCTTACGCCTATGTGCCCAATTTTTGAAGTATACTACATATATATTTTTTATGATGTTGTATACATATTATACACACACACACACACATGTGTGTGTGTTTTTTTTTCCTTGTTACTTATGCTTGTTTGCAATGATGATGGAAATGTTGGCATGTTTCCGTGTACATGTATGCTTAACTTAATTGATTTTATAAATGTGACAGATACCATTCTAACACATAGTTATATAAAAAATATATGAAGCTTCCAGAGTTTGCAGGAGGCCATGCTAGTGAATCGAAAAAAGCTTGGTTGGAAGGAATGTGAGGTGTTTTTCATTGAGAGAATTCACTTCCAATTCGAAGGCTATGATATTGATATTTCAAATCAAAGATAGTGCCTTGAATTGGTGGGGTGACTTGGAGCAGTAGCTGCACCTCACTCATGACACTGTCACTTGGGAGTTATTTGAGGAAAGGTTAAGGAAGGAGTAACAACTAGCATATTATGAAGAACAATAAGTAGGAGGCTTCCATGATTTATTTTATGGAAACTGTATACTAGAGGTATATGATATCAAGTTCAAGGATTTGGTCAAATATGTCTACCACATGGACATTAATTAACATTAGGAATATTGCTTCGCTTATGAATTGAACCCAAGGATAAAAGAAACAATATGGATGTGGAAACCATCCTCAGTTATGGATATTATTGAAAATGTTTACTATGTAGAAGATAATTTGGACTTGAAGGGGGAAACAAAGCCATATTTCCACAATAGGCAAGGTTTTTGGGGAAGGACCCTCAAAGCTTGTCCTAGGGATAAATTTCAACGTCATCGCCATATGGAAACAAAGTTACCTAGAATAGTCATTGTAAGGATTTCAATGGTTTCCAGTGCAACTTACCAGGAACTTCAGGGACTCATGCAAGTTGAGGGAAAACACGTCGAGCTACGAGAAGAGGTAGGGGTTATGGGGGAAGGATCTCATTCAATAGGTCTCCAAAAAATTTTATTTAAAAATTACCACACATCACTTACTAGAGATATGGGGGTCCTCATTACGAGCATGAATTTCCTAAGCCACAACCTGGAACCACCTATAGATAAGGGAATGAACCTATGGGAGGAGCAAGTAGCATGCAGGTAGCCACCATAATATTTATGTAATAGTTTCTAACCACCAATACGAACACCAATTTGTTATGATAGAGACCTATGGCATGATAAATAACATGATCGTTAACATTTTGTTTTATTTTGGTGATATACATAGTTTTATTCCACCATTTTCATTAGGAAAAACGGTGGGTTGGAAACCTATGAGCACAGTGACTTTAAGCAAGCTGATATGGCTTATGGGGTAATAAAATTAGTGTGACGTAGTGTTGAGCAATGTTAGGTAAACTTGGGGGTGTGTACAACTAAGTTGAAGGCATACGTCACTAAGTTCAAGACATACAATGTAATCATTAGAATGAAATAGATCGAAGCTCATCGAGCTTTGGTGGACTATTTAAAAAATAAAGTGATCTATTTATATTATGAAGGTAGATCAATTGAGATATATGGTATCAAGAGGGGAGTTTCCTTGCAATTCATCTCAACTACAAAGGTAAAACACTACCTCAGGAAGGGTTTTTAATAATATGCGGTTAAATACATAAGTGATAAGAAGGGAACCTCCCTAGATTAACACCCAGTTCTATCAAAATTTGCAATATTTTCCCCAAAGAGTTGTTGGAATTACCCCTTAAGAAGGATATTAGTTTCATAATCGAATTGAAACTAGATGTGATTCCAATATCCAAGACACCCTATAGGATGATAGCTCTAAAAATTTGTGAGTTGCAAATGCAGTTAAAAGAGTTGTTAGATTTTGGACTTACTAGGCCCACTATATTTCCTTGGGGTGCACCAATGATTATTGTCAATAAGAAAGATGTATCCTTAATATTGTGCATAGATTATAGTGAATTGAATTGAGCCACCATAAATAATCAGTACCCAATACCCATAATAGGTGATCTCTTCGATCAAATAAAGGGAGTAGTGGGTTTTTCAAAAAATGATCTATGATTTGGATAACACCTTTTAAGGATTAATGAGGGATACATCCCAAAACCACCTTTGAAACTTGTTTTTGGAACTATGAGTTCATCGTAGTACCATTTGGCTTGACTAGTACAGCAACAATTTTCATGAGCGTCATGAATGACATGTTCTAGAAGTATGTGGACCACTTTTTGCAAGTCTTTCTGGATGATACTCTTGTGTATTCCAATAATGAAAAGGAGAATGAAGAAAACTTAAGGTTTTTTTTTACATGCTTAAGGGAAAATAAGTTGTATGTAAAACTGTTGAAATTATTTTTCTTTCAGAATGAAACTCATTACCTCGAGCACATCATTTCAGGAAAAGGGATTTCAGTTGACCTAGAAAAGGTGAAGGCCATAATGGATTAGTTGGTGCAGAAAAATGCTTATAAGGTGCATAGATTGTTGGGGCAAACATGTTATTATATAAGATTTGTGGAAGAGTTTTCAAGAATTATGAAACTTGTGAACACATTAGAGCAGAAGGGAGTTAGGTATGAATGCAAAAATAAATGTGACACTCAATTTATCAAACTTAAGAGATTACTCACCAATGCACTGATCCTTCGAGTGCCTAACATGGAGAAGGACTTCACAGTTTGCATGAATGCTTCAAAACAAGGATTAGGAGTTGCGTTAGTGTAAGAAGGGGGAATAATATTTAATGGGCCAAGGAAGTTTCATAAACATGAAGGGTTGTATGCTACCCATGACTTAGAATTAACAATGGTGATGCTAGCTTTGAAATTTTGGAGGAACTACCTATTCAAGAGAAGATTTGAAATAAAGAGTGATCATGCATTGGGGGAATTTTGAGGTTTAAAATGGGCCTGCTAAGAAAAATGTACAACCAAAATACACTTTATAATAACCAATAGGATTCAATATGATGATGTCAACCATGGGGGATGATTCACCATTTTTGGAGTAAAAAGTAAAAATATTAAAAAATAATAAAATAATAAAACCACTTTTTTCAGTCATATTTTCAATTTAGCTCCCTATTTGTTTACTCAAATTTTGACTAGGTGTACTTGTTGGATGTAAAATTTAATTCCTCATCCAAGGAGTACCCATGTTGCATACATTCGATGGACCCTGCTACATGAAAAATGAGAAATATGTATAAGGGTCCATTGGAAGTATGAAATATGTGTACTCCTTGGATGAGGAATCAAATTATGCATCCAACGAGTGTTATCGCTCGAAATTTGAGTTAAGACATAGGGAGATAAGTTAAAAATACGAGTTGGAAAAATATATATTTTTTCCCTTTAAAATTTGATGATGTAATCTAATATTATTTTATTATTTGCACTATTATTTTATAATTTCCTTAGAAAGCCCATTTTATACCTCAAAATTCCTCTACCGAGAGCCTAGAACATATCTTTCCTTAGAGGGATCTGAATTCTAGATAGAGGCGATGGAGTGAATTCATGAGTGAGTATGATTTTGGGATTTTGTACATCAAGGAAAAAGAGAATGTGGTAGTCGATGTTCTAAGACTAATACCATGTATCTTCTCCCTGGTACCCTCGAGGGTCAAATTTAGGGTGCATGTGTTAGAGAAACTCTTTGAAGATAGTTGGTATCTCAAGGTTACATCAATGCTCCAATGTGGGAAGTGGACAAACCAAAGTTTTAGGAGTATGTCGTTCAACTAGATGGATTATTGAGATATCAAGGAAGAATGCACATCTCCGGGGAAGGGACTATATGAAGAACCATTCTTGAGGAATCACATAGAGAACTTTATTTTGTGCACTCTAGTGCACATATATAATGAAACTTTTATTTTGGTCACCAAGTGTATTGAATGCTAACAAGAAAAGGCTAGCCATCAACACCCAACAAGGATCCTACAACTGCATGACATCCCTATGTTTAAATGGGAGTCTATTTCTATGGACTTCATTATGGGTTTTCCACTCTCATCATAAAGGAATAATGTCATCTTGGTTGTAGTTGATAAGTTTACTGATAATCACCATTTCATCAAAATGGGAGAAACCTACAATGCCATTGATGTGGCATGAGTGTTTATAAGTGAATTTATCTAGCTACATGGGCTACCCATAATTATAATCTATGATAGAGTCTCTCGATTTACATCTAGGTTTTGGATAAGTTTGTAGTCAATATTTGGGACTCAATTGAACTTAAGCAATGCATATCATCAAAAAACAAATGGGACTCATGGAAATAGGAAATCAAGGTATGGAGAACATGCTTAGAATGTATGTTATGAATAAGAAAACTCAATGGGAGAGGTAGCTACCTTTGGTATTGTTCTCCTACAATAAAAATTACCATTGTTCAAGTGGGATGCATCTTTATCAAGGTATGAATGGGAGGCCATGTAGAACATCGTTGAGTTCGGAAATATTGGAAGACAGAGTAATAGTAGGGCCAAAATTGGTTTAAGAATTAGAGTAGGTAAAGCGGGTTAGAAAAAGGTTAAATGAAGCATGGGATAGACATAAGATTTATGTTGATGCACATAGGGACGATTGAATTTATGAAGTGGTAGACCAAGTTTTAATTTGTAGAGGACCCAACATGAGCACCATTCAGTTCCGAAAAGGGATGATGTTGTCACCTTGATTTATAGGAAATTATAGATAAAAAAGAAATTTAATTCGACCAGTTTCCTATCGTCTTGTACTACTACCCCACTTGAATAAAAATCATGTTTTTTTTCATGTATAAGTTCCATGACAATATTTTTCTAATTAATATCACAAACTTGATTGGAGGGAATAGTAGGTCTCCGACGTGGTAACCATTACGGTAAAACCATTACACATATTGGACCATAGCGTTTGGCAGCTTAGGCATCTCTTGGTGGAACAAGTTAAGGTCCAATGATACAAGTATATCCTAAGGTTTCCTACTTGGGAGGATGCAAATACTATACATCAAAACTATCTCTTATTTTTTATTATATGTGATGACCATTTTGTCTTAGATAAATACTTATGTTAAGGCCCTATTTTTACTTTCATGATGTTTTTTTTATGAACACTATGTAGCATTGATACATTTATATTGGATATATGGACTTAATTATATAAAACACATGATTTATTATGTTTCTACTGATTAAATATCTTATGTTTGATTTTATCCAATGTATGATTTATCTGATATATAATTTATCTAATGTATTATTTACTTTCGGCATGGTGATTTCAATTGAGAAATTTTGGTACATAGATACTGGATCTAATAATATGATGACTAGGACCACATGTCTATATGCATATTTTTTTTTTGTGTGTATATGCTTGGATGAGAACTTGTAGATTGGAAGGGGACTAGGTGATAACCAGATATCCATGCTAGCAACTGGTGGATGTTGAGATGTCCAATGAGGAATGGTATGATCATTGTTCTATTATAATTTGTATGAAGCAATACTATCACATGGGGTAAAGTGCATATTGCATGTGACCTAACTTCTCTTCTGAATTATTCAATGAAAAGAATCCAAACTAGTGTTGTAGCATGGTCCATGATGAAATTTTTACCCTAGTCCTTAAGGAGGGGTGGAGGAAATTCCCACCATGTAACCTCTAAGCCTATAATATTGGGAGGCCATCAATGCACACACTCTCCTAGATTTTTGATGGTTATTTCTAATTTACTACTGGTGAAGTTAGGTCAATATGGTTGATGCTTTTTCCATTTTGGTTCTGTCATTGGTTAAATTGGTATAACTAATGCCATAGTATATTTCAACAAAGGATCAATGGGATGGGAGTGGAAGTAGGTTAATATGGATAGGAGGTTGTAGTTAGTTGGGGACTATAGATGATAGATTATATCCTTGCTTGAATTACTTAAATATTGGTTACTATATCTTTCTCCCTATTTTTTTATGCTTGATTGTCATATTAATTCTTGGTTACCTATATCATGTTGACTCTAACTTCAGGAAAAATTTCTCTAAAGAAGAGGTGTATGTAATGCCCACTTTTTGCTCCTATAATCCTATGTTAGGTCATTAACCTATCTACCGAGTGATTGAATCAAGCGGCTCATTATTAGAAGTATTAGTAGTATACATACGAGGTGTGTCTATGCTAGATGCATACCCACACTCTGTAAAAATACATTATTATTCTATGATTATTCTTAATCTCAATTAATATAAAGCTTGGATTAGTCCTAAGCTTGAATAATGGTCATTTAAATGATTAATCCTTTATATTGATTTAAAAATAATCAATGGTTTATAATTACATGATTAATTTTTTATTGGATTAATTAGGAGAATAATTGACATGTTTGATACCACTAGATTCAAATCTAAATCTATTTTCTAATGATATAATATTTATTTATTTTCAATAAGAATTGATATTTATTACTAATTTTATACTAAACTATGTCACTATAGATTTAGAGAGTTTTGAAAATTCAATAACTTCAAAATCGAAACACCAAATCATTTGAAAATTCACCTAGATCTTGCTCTTATTTTTTTCTTCAAAACAATATTTTAAAATGATAACATTAAAAAGAAAAATGATGGATCGCTGAGTGTGTTGAAAACTCGCCTTTTTTTGTCTTACCCTATTTCATTAAATGATAAAACATAGTGATTGAATCTGAAAATTCCTCCAAAATAGTCCATGTTCTAGTGAAATTTGTGTATATTTTGATGGTGTAATTTTCCCCCAAAATGAATCACCTTCTCTAAAAACCATGGTGGTTTGTTAAGTCACTGATTACACTTGGCTGAAATTTTCAAGTATATGCAATTAGTAAATACCAAATTTCTCTAGCTATATATCCATAAAAAAATTAAAAAAATTATGATTGCGGAGGAAACAAAATTCTATAGAGACCTTTTTTTTACTATAAATAAAAATTCTCAAAGAAAATATGAGTTTCTAGTGGTTGAATTTGAAAAAAAATAAAATTTCAAAATTATCCATGTCAAAAACAAACTAAAAGTGTTTTCCAATTTCGTGTTTTCACTAATATTCTCTTTAACAACTCAATGAAAGGAGAAATCTCAAAAGGGATAAATTCATTTAAATAAAATGCAAGAGGATGAGTAACATGAAGAAGCCCCTACAATGTAAGAGGAAGAAACAATTTTAATGAAAATACAAGAGGAAGAGGCCGGTCTAATGATAACTATAGAGGAAGAGGAAGAAGTCAAGATTATGGCCATTTTTAGGTCCCTATATTACTATTGTAGCCGCTATATTTTTAATTTTGTACCCCATAGAAGAAGACTATTGTTATTGTTCTGCCCTTACATTATTATTGTTATGTAGGTCCTAATTTTATTTTGATCCTTTAGACTCCTATATATTCCAAGGAGGTCTTTTCATTTGAATAATCCAAGAATTTGTCATTTATGTTATGTAAAAGGAGGTTCCCCCCTCGAAGTGTCCTATTATCTAGTCTTTGATCTATATTTTCTTGTGTTTCGATGTTATTTTGATTTGGGTACATAAGATTTTGTTTTAGAGCTCTTAATCCTATGATTTTGTTGTTTCAAATGGGTCATTGTGGAATTTTCGCTATAACATTTTTTCTGTGAATATTCATATAGTGAAATTTCTACCAAATGGAGGAAAATTTGTGTTGAACATATGGTTAAAATTTCATACTTTGGTTCACTATATTTTTAGATATATTGTCGAAGGGAGTTAGGTTTTCTTTATGCTCCAAAATTCAGTTTCAAACTAGTGTCCTGAGGAAAATTGTCATAACTTTCTCTTTGAGCATCGAAATTGAACTCTATAAAAAGTAACCGAAATTTCACATATTTTTTTTAGGTAGGAGTTATATGGCTGAAGATTGAAATGGTGACATGTGGAATCTCGTACATGTTCGCTTTACTTAAGCAGTCCATAATGAGGTCATCATGGGAGATTTGGCATAACATTAACTTGAAAAATCCAATCTCACTATAAGTTGTGGGATTGGAAAGAAGAAAAAAATATCTACCTCATGATGAAATTTTATGCCTTGGGATGCTGAAATGACAAAGATATAATAGTTTCAAGGTCAACCAGATCAATAATCTCAAAATTAAGGTCTTAAAAGGTGTGTATTTTTAAATGTGCATAAATTTTGTTTGAAATAATTGAAATGGAATAGTGAACCATAGATATAATTAATTGGTTCCAAAATGTCTCCAAAACAAAAAAATTCTACACCCATTAAGCCCTTGGAAAGCTCTAGTATGACACACGAAGAGGAAGAAACATAAAGTGATATATCAAAATTATAGGATGAAGTACAACAAATTTCACTCTCACAAAAAGAAACCAAATATGAAATGGAAGCGATGATGAAGGGCTTAAAACAAGACATAAAAGGGGACATGGATGGTTTGAAAGGGGAAATGGAAGGTTTAAAAGCATAGATGGAAGGTTTGAAGGAAGGTTTGAAAAAGTTGTTGCAAGAAAGGTTTCCTAATGGTGAGAGGCTATTCCATGAAACCCATGATGAGAACAAAAGGATTGTGAATCATTATTTTAGAGATTATAACTTTGGGTCAAAGAACAACCATATTCTAGATATCAACATGAGGAATTTTGATGACAAGGGTCCAGTAACATGGATACTACATATGGAGCAATTATTTGATCTACAAAATGTGCACCATACACAAAAGGTATGAATTGCAACTTTTTATTTAGAAACCAATCAGTTTGCATGGTATCAATGGATTTTTTCTCATAAATCACTTGTCATTTAGACAATTTTTATCGAGGAACTGGTAACACATTTTTAGGATAAAAAGAGAAATACATTCTTTACCCAATTGATAAATCTCAAACAAAAGGGTTAAGTTACGTAACACATCGAGGACTTCCAAAGAGTGAATATGAAGATAATTGATATCATAGAGGAGCATCTAATTCATGTATTCCTAGGGAATTTAAAGGATAAAATCCGACATGAGGTTTGTCTTTGGGAACCTAAGTCATTGAAGAATGCATTCAATGTGGAAAGAAATGTTGAAAGAAAAATTATGGAAACAAGGAGGTCTACCATTCACAACTATAAATATGGAAGTGTTTCCACTCTTAGTCTTCCACAACCTACAAGGTTAACACCACAAAAATCAGAGGAGAAAATATAAAAAATTGATTTTTTACATTTGTGATAGCAAATACACATCAGACCATATCTTGTAATGCATTGGAAGAAATTACCACTCTTCAAACTCTACAGATAGTAGGATATATCGATAAGAAAAATGTGATAGTGTTGATTGATTCAGGTAGTGCCCATAATTTTAGTCATTGTAAGATAGACAAGTATTTGGACTTATTTTTGTATCCAACAATAGAGTTTCAAGTGATGGTTGCAGATGGAGGAACTATAAATTTCTTAGGGAAGTGCCATAATATCAATATAACCATGGGGGAATATGTATTAAATAGTCTAATGCTTTCCATTCCAATGGGTGGGGATGATGCTATATTAGGTGTCCAATGGTTGTATTATTTAGGGATGATAAATTTTAATTTTAAAGAACTTTTCTTGAAATTTTTTTGGGAAGGAAAGGAAATTGAATTAAGGGGTATCCCAGGGAAACCTGGGATGAAAATAATCTTTAATGGCATGACAAATATTTTGAAGAAGGAACAATGAGGGGTAATTTCACAATTATGGTCACTGGATGTTCAAACATCTAATTCATCTATTTATCCATATCTCCAAAGAGCCTTTAACAATCATTCCAAAGTATTTGAGACTCCCAAAGTTCTCCCACCTATCCATGATCATGATCATGCTATTCACTTAATTCCAGGAAGTGTTCCTCTAAACATTAAACCTTACAGATATCCCTATGCCCGAAAGAGATATGGTTGTTGAAATCCTAGAGGAAGGTATATATCAACGTATCAAAGTTCTTTCTCTTATTTAGTAGTATTGTTGCACAAGAATGATAGATCATGGTGTATGTGTCTGGATTATAGAGAAATAAAAAAACTCACTATTAAAGATAAATTCCCCATTCTTATAATTGATGAATTATTGGACGAACTACATGACGAAATTTACTTCACCAAGATGGATCTTCACTTAGGATCCCATCAAATTAAAATGAATACATAAGACATTACCAAAACAACATTTAGAACTCATGAGGTTCATTATGAATTTTTGGTCATGACTTTTGACCTTAATAATGCATCTTCCACATTTCAAGGTTTGATGAATTCCAATTTCAAACGCTTAGAAAATTTTTGTTAGTATTTTTTGATAATATAATAATCTACATAAGTATTGGAAAGATCATGTTCAACATTTTGACAGGGTGCTCAAACTAATGGAGGAGAAACAATTGTATGCAAAACCCTCCAAACGTTTCTCTGGGGTACATAAGGTCGAATATTTGGGTCATATTGTATCTCATGAGGGTGTTAAGGCAAACCCTAAAAAAATTAAAGCCATAAAGGAATGGAAAATCCCCACAACCTCAAGGCATATTCGAGGATTTCTCGAGTTGATATGGTATTATCGCAATTTTGTTAATTATTATGGGAAGATAACATCACCTCTAACAACATTACTCAAGAAAGATGCATTTTTTGGACTCCATAAGCAACTAAGGCCTTTTATCACCTTAAAGAGGTAATGTCTCGAGCTCGGGTCTTAGGTACACCAAATTTCATTTTTTTATTTTTATCATGGGATGTGATGCCTCAGGAAATGGAATTGGTGTTGTTTTATTGCAAGGAGGAAGATACATTTCTTTTGAAAGTTGTCCAATCAAGGGAAATAATTTACACACACATATTTATGAGAAGGAAATATTGGAAATACTACATGCCCTAAAGAAATGAAACCTTTACCTAATGGGAAGACAATCCAAGGTAAAAACATGTCATGATAGTCTTAAATGCTTCTTGGAATAAATATTATATTCAGAAGAATAGAAAAAATATGCCATAGAGATGTTGGGTTATGACTTTGAAATCATCTACAAAAATTGCAAGCAAAATGTTGTTATAGATGCACTCTCTAGGAGGGATGAGGATGTGGAGGAATTTCTCTCTACTATTTCTATTATCCATCCTGATTGGATAACTAAAGAAAGGGATGAATGGAAGAAAAACAAAGAAGTGTGGAAACAATTTCAAAAGTTACAACAAGATCATAGTGCATATGATACATTTACTTGCAAAAGTGATTCATTGTGGTACAAAGATCACTTATATATATGTGAGAACTCCCAACTAAAACAAAAGGTTCTTTTGGAATTTCACACCTCTCTTATAGGAGGGCACTTAGGATTTTTAAAAACTTACCACAGGGTTAAGAAGGATTTTTTTGGGATGGCCTTAAATCTAATATTCAGAAGTTTGTGGTAAAATGTTTGGTTTTGCAACGAAATAAAGTCGAGACAATTAATACCCCATGTATTTTACAACCATTAGTCATTCCAAGTCAGTGTTGGGAGGATGTATTAGTGGATTTTATGAAAAGTCTACCAAGTCCAAAGGAGAGAGTTTGATCATGGTGGTAGTTGATATACTTACCAAGTATGAACACTTTTGTGCACTATCTCATCATTTCAACACTAGTATGGTAGCTATTCCATTTGTGGAAATAATTCAAAAGCTACATGGAAAACCAAATGTTATTGTAAGTGACATAGATCCAATTTTCACTTGAAATGTTTGAATATAATTATTTTCTTGTCTTGGTGCTTGTTTGGTAAATTCATTTTCCTTAATTTACTTCATTAAATGTCAACCAAGATTCGTGTACTTGTGAAATGTATGTGCACTAGATATGCTAGGATTTCTTCTATAAATTAAGTGAATTCTAAGAATGAGACTAATTGAAAAAATGAATTATTGTCTTTCATACAATTTTGAAATAAATGACACACATGTTCTTTCAATCCAGAGTCATATATAACCAAATTAATATTTTTAAGTAAATATCTATCTAGATTGAAAAAATACAAAATTAAATTACCAAAAGGAAATGCTTGAAAATCAAAACACGGAAAGGAAATAACTTAATTCTATTGTTGCAGAATTGAACTCATTCTGCACTAGTTTTTTGAAATGAAATCTTTAAACTAAATTGCAATTGGAACAAAATTAATCTAAATGCTATGAGAAAACTGATGATAAAATCTAACCCATGAAAGGTAAAATTTCTTTAAAAGGAAATTAAAATGTAATCTAATAAAAGAAATAAAATTTTAACTCAAGAGTGATTGCTAATGCGTGCAATTAAATTTTAAAATGTCTTTCAAATTTAACATATAAGAACTTGAAAACAATTAACAGAACTGGAAATTAAAGGATACACCAACTAACTAAGACTGAAATGGAACGATAAAATAGTAAGTACGGGTAACAAAGATGCGTTGAAAAATTAACTCTTTTTGATGATTTCTCTTTTATGATTACTCTGTGAAAAAAATAAATTAACCAAAAATGCAATCTGTAACAAAAATTAACTTCTAAGAAACATAAAATAAACCAATTCAAAATATAAAATGAAAAACTCACAGCTTGTAGGGAGCCCTCCTAGAGTGTAGGATCGATTATCAATGACGACTTCACACACACATTGAGAAGATAAAGGGAACTTGCAATAAGGGAACAAAGTACCAAATTTTCCACAAAATGATTATAAACTTAATAACAATAATCACCACCACTACGTTCTTTGTCTCGGTCACTGTTATTTATACAAATGATAAAAACAACTTCAAAAGAGTTTTAAGCTAATAAACCATAAAAAAACTTGACACATTTAGATCGATATCTAAGAGTCCAAATCTCTTGATGACTTGCTATTGAAAAATAAAGGCATAGGATATTTCATGTTTTGACATCTATGTGCCTCACTCTCTTGATTCTCCACTTCGTGTGTTCAACTGTAACACACAATTTCCATGTTTGACTCAGCCTTTGACTTCAAGATCTCTTATTTCGCTTAGCTTTCCAAGCATTTCCATTAGGTGTTTATCCATCCGCATGCCAAATGTCAAATTTTGACAGTATTATTCCTTATTTTGGAGAATTTCAACCTATCTAACAATGGATTCCGTTGCAGAATTGGATATCAGTTTCCGAATATACAAAATTCGATAATTGCAAGATACTTTTGTCATAATTTCATTAAAAACAAAAAATTTAAATACTTTTGTCTGCAACTCTCGGCCCTCTAGGGCACAGACCTAGAACACACACAGTGCAGCCTAATTGATGACTATTATCTACTGATTAGGAATTGAAAAATAACCACATTGATTGTCCTAATCTTTTTCTGAGGTCTGTTACATATGCTACCTTTAATCTCTGTTATATAGCATATAGGTCTCAAGTTTAGGTCATCAGAACTCTTGAAGTGGCAAGGTTTCTTCTCATTATAGGTTTCATTACATCTACAGTCATGATACAGTAATTGATGTTTATGCTGGAAGACTATCTGTGCTGTATAATACATTATCTGTTTTGTTCCTGTGCTGTGTAATACATTATCTATTCTTACTGAAAAAAAAGGTTTCCATTCATTTGAAGAAGATTTAGGCACTTTATAAAATTTTGATTTTAATTTGAAATATAAATATGCAATCACATTGTCTATACTTTTGAATCCTATTGACCAACCTTGTGGTCATTCATTGGACATACATCTATATATATATATATATATATATAATTTTGGAAATAAAACATATTATTTATCGGTAATTGGAATGAAATTACATCTTTCATGTGCAAAGAGAACTTCCCTGTAGTCCTACATTTTCCATAAAGTTGAAGGTCACCAAACAATTGCGGTCAATAATTTTTTGGTCCATTCCATACTCAAGTGCGAAAATCTCTAGCATTTCAAGTTTCTGGTCATCATAGCTATTAAGGAATGAAAAAGGACACTAGTATTGATATATTGCTTCCATTATATCATTCTTTTTGAAAGTTGATTCCATCCTTGTTGAAGTATATTTGTTGAAGTACATTATCTGTTCTGTTCCTGTGCTGTGTAATACATTATCTGTTCTTACTAAAAAAAAGGTTTCCATTCATTTGAAGAAGATTTAGGCACTTTATAAAATTTTGATTTTAATTTGAAATATAAATATGCAATCACATTGTCTATACTTTTGAATCCTATTGACCAACCTTGTGGTCATTCATTGGACACACACACACACACACACACACACACACACACACACACACACACACATATATATATATATATATATTTAATTTCAGAAATAAAACATATTATTTATCGGTAATTGGAATGAAATTACATCTTTCATGTGCAAAGAGAACTTCCCTGTAGTCCTACATTTTCCATAAAGTTGAAGGTAACCAAACAATTGCGGTCAATAATTTTTTGGTCCATTCCATACTCAAGTTCTAAAATATCTAGCATTTCAAGTTTCTAGTCATCATAGCTATTAAGGAATGAAAAAGGACACTAGTATTGATATATTGCTTCCATTATATCATTCTTTTTGAAGGTTGATTCCATACTTGTTGAAGTATATTTGTCTAAATCCTTATCTACAAGGGCACATTGTGTATTGTGGTGCATGTTGTGTATCTCTTGTTGTGAATCTCAAGTTACTTTAAAAATTTGGTCACCTAGTATGCTTAATGAGCTTGGAATTACAATTTAGAAAGAATCCAATTACAATTGAGACTTAAGTTCTACCATCTTAAAATAAGAATTCACGAATTTGATAGCGAGATATGTTTCAGTTTTCCATTGTGTTTACATTTGTTTTTGTGTAGCACTTATATTGTTGACTATATCTTGGTTCCACAAAACAAAAATGTTTTAGTTATTTGGTGACTCTTTATTTCCTTTATTTTTTTTTCTCAAGGAAGATATTTGGTGGTTATTTTTGCTTAATATTAAGCCTCTCATGCCTTCTGTAGACCTTTGGAACTTGAGTTTTTTGTTTAAGCTCTTGGACACCTACAATCTTGCAATTGTGAATCTTCTCTATTTTCATCTTGCTTCTCTTCTAAGTACTCCATGGCCTTGAGAAATATACTTTGTTTCCCTGTTGTACACCTTACGAGTTCAAGTTTTCAGTTTTTTACATTATTTTTTATCCTTTAAGCTCTTGGACACCTAGAATCTTGTAATTGTGAATTTCTCATGCTTTCATGTTGTAGCTTTTCTAAGGACAAACTTGACAAAGAAATATGCTTTGGTTCCTCGTTGGAGACCTTGGGAGCTAAATTATTTTTATTTTATTTTATTTTATTCCTTTTTCTTACACCTCTTGGACACCTAGAATTTCACAATCGTGAATTTCCTTAACTTTCATCTTGCAGTTTTTCTAAGAAGTAGCACAAAGGACAACCAAATCATTTGGGTTATATGTAGATAAAATGTAACAGAATAACCCTTGCCATCAGTGGGGATTTGGTTGGTTGGTAAATTGATGGTGCTTGTTGGTTTCCACATATGTGTTATTTCCTTATTATTTAGATGGTTTCAAAGATGGATTATTAATTATTGTTTGATTAAATTGTAGAATATTCAAGACTTTATGTATATTTATACTGATATTGAAAGAAATACTTTTTGGATAGATCTCTATTTCCCATAGTATCATAGATTTAAACCCCATAGTACATTGGAGTTAAAACAAATATAGAATTTTTGTTTTCACATTTAGCTATGATTATTTCACATCCAAATTCATATTTCAAGTAATATTTATTTTTTTTGAATTTATTACAAATCTAGCATACTGCAATGCTTTTCTTTGGAGAAACATTTGGGTTCATTTTGGTCAATTCTCTTTTGTTGGACATGTAATTGATGCTCATGTTTGAATGGTACATACTATAGAATGATATCTCCATGTTGGCTCTGGTTGAGTTGATATGTTTTCTTATTGATTGATGTATGATATTTTAAAGTTTTTTTTCCTTATCTTGATATTTTAAAGACATAAAAGGAAAGAAGATTGAAATGGTTTATGATTGTTTAATTAACTAACAGTTATTGCAATACATTAGGAATAGATAATTGGGCGGAAACGTGAAGCATCAAAAAGTTTAAAAGAATTTTTGAAAAATACTTTACACCCCAAATCTTAAACTGTGTAAGAAAGAAACTTATAATTTCAATGTTCTTATTTAGAAATTTTCATTGAATGTTTAAAGTTCCATTTTCTTTTTCTTTCAACCATGTTGAATTTAGTTTTTAGTTATATTTTTAATGTTGGAGAAAATAACTATTTATTTCATGTTTAATTAGATTAGTGATTTCATGTGTTAGGGTTGTGGATTCAGGCATTGAAACAACACACCATGATATTTCAAATTTAAAAATGATGGTTTGAGTCCTAGGTAGCTTCTAGAATCCTACTTGTTTTCAAAATAAGGATGCACTCCCATTTGATTCTCACGAATAGGTTGTAATCACGAGGCTCTCGCTCAAGAGTGGACCTTCACAAAATCTTGTGACGTCTTGTCACAAACAAAACCATCAAACTGAAAACACATCATTTTTCTCCTTCAAAGAAAAAAAAATTCACATCATGTGAATATGTCCATGTGCTCTTACATATTGGTGTACAAAACCATCAACCAAACACAAGTTGACAAAACATGCCTCTTCAAACAACTGACTCTTAAGTCAAATAATAGAGCTCATGTACAAATTTCCATATTTGTTGCATTTAAGTGTGTCTAACATAACTCTGCTTTCAACATCTTGCTTCATGCAACATGCACCATACTTTGAATTTGCAAAGAAATTCATGAAACATCAAAATACATGCTAGGCCTTAATTGGATAAGAAATCTAACCATTTGTCAGCAAACCATTTCAATGGCGCTTCCTTTTCTTTCAACTATGTTGAATTTAGTTTTTAGTTATATTTTTAATTTTGGAGAAAATAACTATTTATTTCATGTGTAATTAGATTAGTGATTTCATGTGTTAGGGTTGTGGATTCAGGCATTGAAACAACACCATTATATTTCAAATTTAAAAATGATGGTTTGAGTCCTAGGTAGCTTAGAATCCTACTTGTTTTCAAAATAAGGATGCACTCCCATTTTATTCTCACGAATAGGTTGTAATCATGAGGCTCTCGCTCAAGAGTGGACCTTCGCAAAATCTTGTGACGTCTTGTCACAAACAAAACCATCAAACTGAAAACACATCATGCAAGAAACATAGCTCGCTGACATATCATTTTTCTCCTTCAAAGAAAAAAAAAATCACATCATATGAATATGTCCATGTACTCTTACATATTGGTGTACAAAACCATCAACCAAACACAAGTTGACAAAAAATGCCTCTTCAAACAACTGACTCTTAAGTCAAATAATAGAGCTCATGTACAAATTTCCATATTTGTTGCATTTAAGTGTGTCAACATAACTCTACTTTCAACATCTTGCTTCATGCAACATGGCACCATACTTTGAATTTGCAAAGAAATTCATGAAACATCAAAATACATGCTAGGGCTTAATTGGATAAGAAATCTAACCATCTGTCAGCAAACCATTTCAATGGTGCTTCTTTTAGTTGCACTTCATCATGTGAATCATCTTGACCCTCATCGATTATGAAATCCTCTTTTCCATTCTTCTTTTCATTTTTTATATCCCCTCTTGGATAACCATACTATCTTGAAATGGAGCTAGCCAACTCAAATATAGTATTGCAAATCCTTGGCTAAGTTAGATGAGGATTACATATGGTCTTGAATGAGCATTTGGACTCTTTAGATATGCGTACCAATTATGTTCATATAACACAACAAATAGATGATTTAATTTACAAATGTCACATAGAAGTCATATTTATCTCATGAGCCTTTAACTTTAATTATATAATCGTTTGACCCCCAGAAATGTCATTTAATACCTCAAAATGACTCCAAAAGGTTTTAGACCTGAATTCTCCACCCCCCATTAAAATGACCCTACAAGTTGATTCTTTCAGTTTTTTCACTCTATAAGCATCAACGTACGATTATGCATGATGGAGAATCTCTAGCGCTTTCCCTTATTAATATTTAATAATCCCCTATTTATTTAAAAAGTATCAATAAAATATTTCAACGACATCCCATTGTTCAAATCTCATAGGTGTCAAAATACTAGCAGTACTTTTAAATAAATATTGAGATTATTAAATATATTAATGACATTTAAAATACTCCATCATACGTAATAAATACGTTAATTTAGTGATAATTGTCTCCATATTTTGGCTTTACGACATAAAACATAAGTATTTTACGAGGAGGAAGGAGGGATGATCACATTGACCTGCTTGATGACATCTCTATGAAGATTAACTACCTTGAACTATTTTTTTGTGTAGGGAAAGAGACATATTCCCATGTCTGAGCATGAAAACGTTCTTTGATATTGTTAATGCCTCTGGTGTTTACTTCTACAAGTTCTATAGGCAGAGTCTGTAAAGGGCCAGGTAGCCTCTGGATCTCATCTTTTATGAAAGGTGACATATCTAGTAAATGCCCCTGCAGTCAATCTCTGGAATGGATCTAAATAGAAGTTCTTCATTTTAATATCCGTAAAACACAACAACTTTAAGGTAAACTATGTAGATGTTCCATTCATCATCAACACAAACTTCACAAGCTTGAGGTAATGAAAACGAAATAAAATTCCTTCTTGGAACAACTTCATGTGCCTCCTTGGCTTTGGAGCATTTTCCATGTTTTCCATAACCAAGACCCAAATAATTAGGCCCTTCTTGAAGAGAATTTGGCTCAAATATGCCTTGCACATGCTTGCCTTTAAAACCCTTTACTTTCATAGCACATTTTCATCAAAAAATTGGACCTTATTCCTCTAATGTCTCTCAAAAGCATGTACACATTCATTTTCAGAGGAAATTGAAGGCAGAAACCAATAGCTAATTCTTCTAACTAACCTTGACTAAAATGAGCTAAATTGTACTTTGATACGAACTTGATTTAAATTGTCCACCCCACATTAGGCACCAATGATTATAACCTTTAATGGGCTAGCACTGGTTTGTAATCATCTCAAAAATGAAAAATTACCATGTTTGTAATCATCGTTTCACACCATCTACATATGACCCTTCTACACATTATATGATTGAATTTATGGTAGGTCATCCCCTCTACTTAGACCATGATTGATTGTGACATTAGGTGAATAAAGTAAATTTGATAAGGAAGGGATCACTATAAGTTTTTCCTCCTCCACCCACTCCATATCCAGTGATTGCCTATTTTTTCTCTTCCAACATTTTATTTTGGAAATTCATTTTGGTAGTTAATTCTACTAATAGTCACAAAACACCTGGAAGTCAAAGAAATTTTTATATACACTACTAAACTCAATTAACATTGTTTTTTATTGGACTTTACAATAACAAACAACGTAGAGTTCATTAATATAGTGTGGTGTGGCTATCGATAAAATAAGCTGCTAATGAATTTCGAGAATAGAAAGTTGGAAGTGGAAAATTGAGAAATCACTAGCTATGGGGCGGATGGAGGAGGACAAACTAGAAACTATCCTCTGCTTATAAATTGTATTTTATTCACCTGTTGTCACAATCATTCATGGGATAGGTAGAGAGGATGACATGCCAAAAATTCATGCATATAATATGTAGAAGGGGTCATGTGTGAGATGGTGTGAAGTGATGATGATTGACATGGTAAATTTTCATCTGCCAGGTCATTTTGAGATGATGATGACAAACCAATACTAGCCATTTTAAGGTTATAATCATTAACAAGAAATATGGGGAAGGAAATTCAAATGTTTCATCATGGAAATTATAAAAATTGTAAGGATGGGGTTATAAGCGTTATGGAAATTCTAAGTGCCAAATACTAAGGAACAAACCATATTTGCTTCTCAAAAACTTTATTTGATATATTCTTAAAAAACCAAGTACAAATTGTAGTAATCCCTCTTGCCTTCCATATAGATAATGAAAATGATTGTTCCAAGTCTCATGTTGCTTCTCATGTTATTTTATAAACCTTGATTGGAAAGAAAAATAGGAGGGCAGAAATGTAAGAAATATAGAACATACTGGATTTAACAGCCCCAAACTGGATTTTACTCTCAGGTACTGGAACCTCTACAAAGGTTTGACTTGGAAACATAGTTTTTCCTTAGGTTTCTCCACTGGTTCTATGTTTCACACATGATCAATTATTGTTTTGAAAGTTGTGTTCTACATAATTTGTGTACACTAAATTACAAATTGATTTTTTGAAAACTATTTTGTGAATGTCGACCAATAGATATATATCATGGAGGATGAAAGACGAAGATCAGCCGAATCCCATATGGAGGTTCAGGGATCGGAGGATGTTCACGGTATTTAAATATAATCTTAAATCTCCATACATGTGTGTGCATATGGAATTGATTTTTTTATTAACTTTGTGAGTGAAATTAGTTGTTAATAAGTTTCATATTTTAATTTTTAGGAGGCAAGAGGAGAAGGGTTTCTACTCCATCTACAAGGGTTTTAAAACTTAAAGTTTTGGATGGTTTTAATCTACAAGGGTTTTAAAACTTAAAGTTTTGGATGGTTTCAACCTACATTTGCACATATGGTAAATTGAAATTATGTTACTTGTAACAAGACAATCCCCATTGATTTCATTGTATATGTTGATTTCTAATTTGATATAATTGCATGTATGATGGTACATTACTTGTAAAGTCATTGGATTAATAGTGTTCATTGATTTTAATGTAAGCGCAAAAAATTATTGACAATGTAGAACGATTTTTGTGTTATAATAATTAAACCTAATAATATTGGAGAGCAAGAGAGATAAGGTATGGTGTTTACTACAAGAGTTCGAGCAGGTCATTCGGTGACAACTTTTACTGGAAACTTGAAACAAAGAGAATCTGTCTTTGGCTAGGACATCATGTAAGATGCCTGACATAAACAGTAAAATTGTACTTAAAAGCTGAGATTCGGGCAAGTGGGGACAACCACTTGTTATCTCGTCCCTTGGAGGCTAAGCCATATGGGGACCGAATCTGACCTTACAAAATAAAGTGAAATAATTTGCACCATATGGTCGGAGAACATATACAAGAACAATTAATATACAAGAACAATTAATTTCATTCTAGAATATATATATATATATCCAATACATATAACATTTTTAATCAATGCACATGTATAGAAAAACTACTTTCAGTTGATACTAGAGCACGTGCTTGTACCCAAACAATTTGTAACATGTGGAAACCACAAATAACATAAGAAGCTCAATTTTTAGTTGAGTACTGGAAGTTCTAAAACATATTTAATCCAAAGATAATAAATTGTTGGACACTTCACTCAAAAAAATTCTAATGGAATTCCATCCTCAATAATCCGTTCATGATCGGATTTTGACATTTTCCATTTCTTAATTTTCGATTTTTTCTTTGATTGAACTTCTATCAACTTTATACGTGCTGCACACACCAAGTGACTATATTGACAACTTATGGAATCAGGTTCATAGTCTTCAAAGTAAACAAAGTCTCCACTTTGATGAGTTTGTCTGAAAAAATAACCTTTCAGTATAATAGACCCTCTGTCATACTGAAATCCGTGATCATTATAGTCTTGTAATAATTTCATTTTTCGTTCATTGCAACGCATCAAATAATAATTCACATTTTCATTGTTGTCAATAGGTGCAATTACAGCAAAAACATCTCCTGCACAATAAAATAAATTTAACATTTAATTGTGCATATTTAAATTTATTTGTAGATCTTTAAATCATTAGAAAGTAATTCAAATGTTACCTTCTCTAACAAGATCAGAAACTCGATCACCATCGGATGATATTGTAGTTTCTTCTGATTGCATTTCTTCAAACATTGCAACAGACATTTTTCCCTTTGTATTTAGCTCTGTATGTTTCCAATCGTTCACATACATTTTGTTTTCACGGACGTCATTGGATTTTGTGTTGTCTATGAAAACATCACAAAAACAAGAATATTTTCTTTTATCCAATGCAAACACATTTGTGGACAACTTTGTTTGAATTGAATGCAATTTTCGAGTCCCTTTTATTGTTTCAACGTCATTTCCAATTGATCTATCTACGTCTCCGATTCCAATATGCTAGAAAAACCTTTATATGGAAAATTAGAAAAAGAATTTGTAAATATGATATCAAAATACAATTAAAAATAATCATTGCATGATAAATGTACAATGTTTAAAATTAGATTTCCAATATAAATTAAATTGAATGTACCTTCGCACTTCTCTTGATGAGTTAATCTCATGGCTTAGAGCAGTTTTGCACCATTGAACAACTAACCCGGGCGTTCACAAGTCGGCGTACAAAGTAGTTCATTTAATGCTCTTCGAAGTACTCGTTTTATGCACATGCTCCTGTACAATCTTCTTTCTCTTGCTTTTCATATCCGATCTCAAAAGTTCAACAATGTTTAATGCGGGTTTCTGTAGATACAACACAACCAAAAATGATAAATGTGATTTGAATTGGCTTTGCACATCGAGTAAACCATATCCAATGTTCATTGAATGTTATTACGATTTTCAATGAATCATAAATTGTCTTCAAAAACAATGTTGTACAAAAGCCATATCATGTGTACAGTCATCTTTGATATAAAAGTGATATTCTTTAATGATATATCGAATTTTCACTAAGTGCTTTCTATATGATAAAGCATTTTGTTCGACATGTCTATATAGGGTATGGACGAGCATGGAGACTTGGTCGGTGATAGTATTCCTCGAATTTCTTTTTGTGGAACAAATGTGTTGTTTTCTACAAAATCAATCACTGAAAAAATGGTCCCTTGTGGAAAAACTTCACGAGATTTTTTGAATTGCAAGTCTTGCCATCGAGCTCTATGGGAATGCTTGGTGTATTTGTAAATTTCTGCCTCAAACTTTCTCAAAAAGTCTATCAGAAAATTTCATCTTCTAGTAATTTAATTCTTTTAACACTATTTGCACCTTGAATCGATGTATTGATATATTCATATCTTTTCCATTTCACTTTCATGTTGGACAATGATTGATCATTTATATCAATACGATATTTGTTTTAAAATTTAGTCAAATTTCCACAATCATCGCATTTTTTACCACCAACACATTTCTTTTTGTAAAATAGTTCATCGCTTTCTCTTTCACATAGAATTTGAGATATGAATTCACGGATAGTGGGAGGAGGAGGTGAATCCTTCCATAATGTTCTACCGAAATCAAGGAATGTGTCATAATATAACTCAAATTCCACATGATAACGGCAACAACAAGTTTCGCGTACGGTGATAGGTTTTACATACCATGGTTTTTGTTGAACAAAAGCACTGAGTGAAACTTGAATTTGACGATTCTCTTCTTTGAACTTGTTGAATAACTCTATTTGAGTGGTTTCCAAGAGATGTTTTTCATGTTCTTCGTATTGATTTCGTGCTATTCTTCTTCGCATCACATGTCTTGCAGTCGGTGAAACACGCGAATTGTTCTTCCAATATTCATATATTATTTTTTTTAACATCTTCTCCAAGTCTATCTTTGTATGGTTTCCTAAAAATAGCTCTCCAACAAGCGAGTTCATCATTTACATCTATTTGCAGTCGAAATTTTCGATGTTTGTGAAGAGTTTTTCGCGAGGTTCCCAGTGCTCATGCCATAGATGTTATCAAATGATTCTCTTGAGTACTTGGTGAAACCATTGCCATCTGTATTCCTCTACGTATATTTGAAACATATTTATCTCTAGATCTCTTAATTGACTCTATAGCACTACTCATATTTTTTATCACCTCTTCTTTCATTTTTTTTTATCTTTGGTTGATTTTCGAATACCCAATAGTGTCGTCGCTTCTTTTAATTTCCTTGATGATAGGAGACCTTTCAACATTTGAGCTTGAACTGTCACTTGCTCATTTTTGAAAAACATTTCAAAAATTTAACATGGTCAGGTTTTTATCTCCATATGTGTGAGTGTTGACATTTTCTAACATCTCATTATCGATAGTGATTTCATCTGTACATATTCGAAAAAATAGTACATATTCAATAAATAAATAAATTAATAAATATGTCAATAAATATTAGGAAAATTTTAAATATATCAATAGATCATAATATTTACATTTACATACCCGATTCAATTTCTGCTTGAGGTTGATTTTCTTCTTCAATATTTTGAGGAGTATCTCTATCTGTTTACATTAAACAAAATATTTTTCAAACTAGTTCATCAAATAAAAATTAAGCTTCACATTTTACATTGGGAAAACTTTAAAAATATATTAATAGATCATAATATTTACATTTACATACATGCTTCAATTTCTGCTTGAGGTTGATTTTCTTCTTCAATATTTTGAGGAATATCTCTGTCTGTTTACATCAAACAAAATATTTTTCAAACTAGTTCATCAAGTAAAAATTAAGCTTCACATTTTACATTGGGAAAATTTTAAATATATATCAATAGATCATGTAATATTTACATTTACATACCTGCTTCAATTTCTGCTTGAGGTTGATTTTCCTCTTCAATATTTGAGAGGGCTTCTAACTTTCTTTTGCGATATTGTCTAGTCTCTTCTCTACGTTCCTCAGGGTCTCTTTTTCGATCATATTTTCTCACACAAGTTCTTCGATTTCCCATGATAATAGGGTATGAGGTTCAAAAAATTTCCTTCAAAAAATTAGACAATAACTCAATTACAAACAATATCACAAAAGATTTAATTTAAAAAAATATTTTCTAAAAAATACATAATCCAATCCAAAACACGTACATACCTCTAAGAAAAATCAAACCGCCTCCAAGAAATGTCTTCCAAAAAAATTCTTTAAATCCAAAATTTGAAGAAAAGTTTTTGAACAAAGAAGCTCAAAAGATTTATTTCAACACAAAACACGTACATACCTCCAAGAAAAATCACGCCGCCTCCAAAAAATGTCTTCCAAAAAAGTTCTTTAAACTCAAACTTTGAACCTCCAAGAAAAATCACACCGCCTCCAAAAAATGTCTTCCAAAAAAGTTCTTTAAACCCAAACTTTGAAGAAAAGTTTTTGAATTCAAACCAAGTTGTAAAATGAAATGACTTAACGTTCTCCCACGCTGAAGGTTTTTCATGTCCTCATGCACCAAAATTTCAAAATTTATTTTTTACTTTCCTTTCAGTTAATGATTTCAGATGCTTGTGCAATTACATCCAAGCAAGTACTCCTTTTCTTCTTTTTGATGGTAAACATGGTCTTTAGTTTCTTTATAAAAATTATTTGTTGTAATCCTATGAACTTGTTTTTAAGAAACTTATTTTAAACTTTAAACTTTTTATTCTTTTTGTACCAATGAAAGAGGTGTAGCAAGATGTTGTCATTCCAAGTCCTTAGTATCTCAATTTGAATCTTAGCCTCTTCTCTCTCACGAATCAAATGATTTTTAAGGATTTCTAATTCATAAATATCTTGCTTCGTATTTTATTCAATGTTTTTTCCTTGTTCTACATTTTTTTGTTGCTAAGGTCTCACCTTTATCAAATTGAGATGAATTTGCTTTATGATATGCCTTTTTCTCTATATATTCTACATAATCATAAATATCTTATTGAACTAGATTTATTTTTGGGGTATGCCTTGTTGGACTGCTTCTTGAAATAACTGTACTAGGAGGTGTATTAAACCATTCTTTTTCAAGATCAGTCATCTCTAGCGATGGAGTGTTTTTTGAAATTTTGAGATTCTCTTACTCCTCTTTACATTCATTCCTAAAATTTTATTTTATTTTTATTTTTTATTTTTTCATGCTTTTTGTTTTCTTCTTTAGTTTAGACATGGGCAGACTTGGGTTGGCTTTCTTCCTTATAAGCTCTTGTTTGTCACTTTTCTAGTTTGAAATTTTCAAGAAATTGGGACAGTGGAGTATTGTCCTCACATGGGTCTTATGGAATTTCAGACACATTTTCTTCCTAAATTTATTCTTTTATTTTCTCTTTTTTCAGGGCTAGGGTTTAATTTTATTCTACTTATTTTGACTCTACTGCTTGGTTCTTTCTCTAGAGTTTCCACAAAATGATTTCTTACCAAGAAATCTTGCCAATTATCCCCTTTTTATTGAAAATATGCTACTAATAAAATCTTAATGAGTCCATGATGGTACAGAAAGTTATCTATGGACCTATATTATCTTTTAATACTAAGTTCCATTTTCTTCAAAATTTGTAGTAAAAATTAGGGTAAATTGATTTCAAACCCATCAACAAAGTTCATCATAATCCTAGCATGATAAACAAACATCGCTGCAAATATCCCCTCGCATGTTATGAATTTATGAATTACTAACAGAATATTTCGCCATTTTCCTTTTAATGTTGTAACTAGAATAACTTTCTTGAAAATAGACAAGTCCATACTTGGTTCCTTTAAGAATTGTATCCAAAAATTTTCCTTAATTTTCCTATTTTTAAACCAAATTTCTCCATTCCTTGGTAGTCCCAATTCTTCTGCTATCGTTGGCTCTGTGAGAGTGAGTTTGGTGTCCCCAATTTCTGCCTCTACTCCATCAAATTCCCGACCGAATGGTTTAGTAACCTATGGTTCATATCCATTGAAATTTTCGAAGAACCGGAGCTAACCCACCTATTGTAGATGCTCGTTAACCCTGGAATAATATCGAAGAAATTTATCACCATTTGGTTCATATTGAACAAGCGTACCCATTGTGTGGAGAATTTTTCAGCCTATAATTCTTTTTGTGACTGTGAAATGGAAAATAAATGAAGAGTGAGGGCTTTGGAATGAGCACAATGAATTTGGATCATATTCAAAATGATAGAAAGGTAAGGTATTGATGGAGGAATTCATGTTATGTCAAATTTGTACTTGCACAACTTTCAAGATATGATTTCAAAGGACTGGTGTTATGCGTTTGATCTATTGATCAGACCTTGATGTGCTGAGTGTTCAGTGATGAGGGGTTAAGTTCAGAACGGTTAACATATTTATAATATCCCCAATATTTTGATATGACATCCATAATTTAAAATCTAAGTTCTTAAATGAAATATAGTTCAAGTATTCTTACATACCTTACTGTTTCTTTTGATACCTTTTTGCTGTTGAGTTTGATTTTGGTTGCAGAACTGTGAATTGGATGCATAATGATAATAATTATGTCTATCATATTTTGAATAATTTATAAAATACTTCCTTATTTCTGGCATTATTGTTGATAGTGGACCGCTTGAAAATTTGAAGAAATAGAGGGATAAAAGAAAACAGGGACAAGAGAGAAAGGATTTTTGAAAATATTAACTACTACGAAATATTGGTTTCCAATCAATATTATCTTTATAAACATGCCAAAAAAGTTTTTTTTCATGTTTATACATTTATTTATTATTATTTTCTTTTTATATCCTTTTTTTATTTATTGAAAATGAATTACAATGAAGTTCAAAAGTGAGGAGAAAAATCCCCTTTCTTAATCAACTTAAACTCATAATTCTCTTGCAAATAATTAAAAAATTCTTCCTTTGTCAATGATTCATGATATAAGATCAATCTATGGACCTTAACAAGGAAATAAATTTGTTCGTCGTTAATATTCTTCATTTTGACTGCTCCATTATCAAAAACAATATCAATCTCATAAGGACCAAGACAATGAGTTTGAAACTTTCCTTGAAAATCTTTAAACTTTGAATCAGAAAGAAGTGCCCAGTCACCTTGTTTGAAATTTTTATCTCTAATGAACTTATCATGCCATTTTTATCTTTGTTGTTGCACTATGCTAGTCCTTTGAATAACATCTTGTTGAATTTCATCTAGATAATTCAATTGTGCTAGTATTTACTTCTGAGCTTTTCATAGTTCAAGGCCTAATTTAGAAGTTGTTTTGTAGGTCTCCACTTGGAACTCAATTGGGAAAAAAAAATTTCTTCCCATAGAAAAGATCATAAGGAGTATGCCCAATTGTGTTTCTCCATGTGGTTTGATATGCCAATAGTGCTTCTGGAAGTTTTTCTTCCCAATGTTTTCTGTATAAATTCTTAGTTTTGATAAGTATTGCTTCAAAAACCTTGTTATTAGATTCCACCTGCCCATTGGCTTGTGGATGATATGGAGTAGACTTTCAATGCTTGATTTTATACTACTCCATAATCTTATGTACCATCTATCCAAGAATAGGATGCACTAGTTTTGATAACTTTTTCCGTTTCTCTTGCTGACAATTATGATGGAAATTTTCTTGTGGCTAAATAATTGGAAATATATGCAAACCAAGGAAATTTAGTAGATACTGCAAAAATATATTAATAAGGAAAATTTTCTTTTACAGAAACACCAAAATTATTATTTTGCATTATGGAAAGTGTTATGAAACCAGCTCCAAAAATAGAAGAAAAGAGAGATCAACGCCTTAGAAATTAACCACTTCAAGGGGGCAACCTCAAAAACATTACATAAATGAAAAATTCTTGGATGATACAAATGAAAAAACCTCTTTTCTATATATAGGAGTCCATGGGGCAAAAATGTAATCCTAGTGGGGCCACAATTTAATCCTAGCTGACCTAACAATAATAATTGAAGGGCACAATAATAAAAATATGGGGGTTACAGGGGTACAAATATAACAATAAGGGGGTTACACTAACAACAATAAGGGACTATACTAGTAATATAGGGACTTAACATGCTCCTCTCCTTCAAAAAAGTGTTGTCCTTAACGCTTGAGTAGCTCTGGGTGCTTTTGTATGAAATTCTCATCCTCCCATGTAGAATATTCAGTGGGTAAGTTCTTCCATTTGATGAGATACTCTGAAATTGATCTATTTTGTAGTTGTCAAGTTCTTGTTTCGGTGACTGATTTAGGTTCCAATATGGTTTTTCCTTCGTCATCAAGTTCTAGCAATATTGTTTGAACTGAAAGTTTGTCCCCTATAACCTTTTTTAAGCATGAAACATGGAAAACTAGATGCACTCGTGAAGAAGCAAGAAGCTCCAATTTGTATGCCATCGTACCAATATTTTTCAAAACCTTGTAAGGACCATAGTACTTTGGCAATAATTTATTATCCTTCTTAGCTTGCTTGAGAGACATTTGTTTATATGGTTTTAGCCGTAAAAATACCCAGTCTCCCACATCAAAAATTCTCTCACTGCGATTTTTATCTGCCTGTTGTTTCATTCGATTTTGTGCCAAATTTAGGTTATCCTTTAAGAGTTGGAGAACTTCTTGTTGATGCTTGATGTGATCCTCCACTGCTTGAAACTTAGAATTTTCCCTTAAAGAAGATGTGATGGTTGGTGGATGATATCCATAAAGTGCCATAAATGGGGTCATTTTTGCTGCAGTATGGAAGGAAGTGTTATACCACCATTCAGCGAGAGGTAACCACTTGACCCATTGTGTTTGTTTATCAGATACAAAACAAAGAAGATATCCTTCCAAACATTTATTTACTATCTCAGTTTGACCATCAGATTGAGGATGATAAGATGAGCTATGAGCTAATTGAGTACCCAAACAAGAAAATAACTCCATCCAAAAATTTTCAGTAAAAATGGGATCTCTGTCGCTCACAATAACCCTTGGGTTTCCATGTAACTTTTGAATTGTGTCCATAAATGTAGTAGCAACTGTACTTGCTTTAAATGGATGAGATAATGCACAAAAGTGTGCATACTTGGTAAGTCTATCAACTACCACCATGATGACACTCCTTCCTTTAGACTTAGGTAAACCTGTGATAAAATCCATTGAAATCTCCTCCCAACGTTGACTTGGAATGGATAAAGGTTGTAGAAGTCCCGGGGTCTTAATTGTTTCCACTTTATTCTGTTGGCAAACCAAACATTCCACCACAAACTTTTGAATATCGGATTTAAGGCCATCCCAAAAAAATTCTTTCTTCACCTTGTGGTAAGTTTTTAAAAATCCTGAGTGTCCTCCTAAAGGAGAAGTGTGCAATTCCAAAAGAATATTTTGTTTTAGTTGGGAATTATTGCAAATATATAAGCGATATTTGTACCATAAGGAATCATTTTTTCAACTAAATGTATCAGATGTACTAGGATCTTGCTGTAAATTTTAAATGAGAGTCCACACTTCTTCGTCCTTCTTCCATTCATCCCTTGCTTCACTTATCCAATCTAGTTGGATAAGTGAAATTGCATAAAGCAATGCTTCCACCTCTTCATCCTTTCTTGAGAGTGCATCTGCAACAACATTTAGCTTCCCTTTTTTGTAGATGATTTCAAAGTCATAAACCAATATCTTTGTGACCCATTTTTACTACTCTTCTGAATGTAGTCTTTGTTCCAAAAAGTGTTTAAGACTATCATGATCAATTTTTACCTTGAAGTGTCTTCCCATTAAGTAAGGTCTCCATTTCTTTAGTGCATGTAGTATTGCCAAAATTTCCTTCTCATAAATAGCCTTATGTAAATTTTTCCTTTTATTGAACAAATTTCAAAAGAAATGGGTCTTCCTTCTTGCATTAAAACAACACCAATTCCATTTCCCGAGGCATCACATTCCAAAATAAAGGTTTTTGTGAAGTCTGGTGTAGCTAAGACTGGTGCTAGGCACATTGCCTCTTTAAGATGTTCAAAGGCCTTAGTTGCTTCAGGAGTCCATGAAAATGCATCTTTCTTCAATAATGTTGTTAGAGGTGATGATATTCTCCCATAATTCTTAACAAACTTGCGATAATACCCTATTAACCCAAGAAATTTGCACAACTGATTTATGGTTGTGGGGACTTTCCATTCCTTAGCGGCTTTAATTTTGTTAGGGTGTACCTTAACACCCTCATGAGATACAATATGACCCAGATATTCCACCTCTTGTACTCCAAAGAAACATTTGGATGTTTTTGCATATAATTGTTTCTCCTCCAATAGTTTGAGCACCCTATCAACATGTTGAATATGATCCTTCCAAGACCTGCTGTAGATTAGTATATCATCAAAAAATACTAGCACAAATTTTCTAAGGAAGGGTTTGAAAATGGAATTCATCAACCCTTGAAATGTAGAAAGTGCATTGGTAAGGCCAAAAGGCATGACCAAAAATACATAATGACCCTCATGAGTTCGAAATGTTGTTTTCAGAATATCTTCAGTATTCATTCTAATTTGATGATATCCTGAACGAAGATCCAACTTGGTAAAATAAATTGCTCCATGTAATTCATCCAATAATTCATCAATCACAGGAATGGGAAATTTATCTTTAATAGTGAGCTTATTAAGCTCCCTATAATCTAGATACATGCGCCATGATCCATCCTTCTTGTGCACCAATACTACTGGAGCAGAGAAAGAACTTTGACTAGGTTGAATTATACCAGCCTCTAACATTTCTGCAATCATACGTTCAATTTCTCTCTTTTGGACATAAGGAAATCTGTAAGGCCTGATGTTTGGAGGAAAACCTCCTAGAATCAAATGAATAGCATGATCATGATCAAGAATAGGTGGGAGTCCTTTGGGAGTATCAAACACCTTGGAATGATTGTCCAAGAATTTTTGGAGATCTGGAGAAATAGATGATTTTGATGTTGGAACTTCTAGGGAGCATAATTGTGCAATTACGCCCCGTTGTTCTTTATTCAAAATATTTTTCATGACATTAGAGCTTCTAATATTTCCTATCTTCCCTTCGATACCCCGTAATTCGATTTCCTTTCCTTCCGAAAAAAAAATCAAAAAAAGTTCTTGAAAATTAAAACCTGCCATCCCCAAATATTGTAACCATTGTACTCCTAGAACAACATTAGCACCTCCCATTAGGATGGAAATCATTGGAATATTCAATAAATATTCCCCCATGGATAGCTTGATATTATGGCATTTTCCAAAGAAATTTATAGTTCCTCCATTCGCAACCATCACTTAACATTTTGGTGCTAGATATAGGAAACAATTCAATTCCTTGGCTACCTTACAATGAATAAAATTATGGCTACTACCCGAATCAATCAACACTATTACCTTTTTCTTCTTGATATGTCCATCTATCTTGAGAGTTTGAGGAGTGGTAATTCCTGCCAATGCATTAAATGATATGGTTAGACTCATTTCTTCTTATTCTAGGGTTTCTTCTTGGTGTATATCCTCTACTTTTGAAGTTTCTTCTTCATTTTCTTCCTCCTCCTCACAATCTATGTAAAATAATTTCTTCTCAGCGCACTTATGACCTTTAGTGTATTTGCTATCACAACTGTAGCAAAGCCCTTTTTCTCTTTTTTCTTCCAATTTTTGTGGTGTCAACCTTGTAGGTTGTGGAAGTCTAGGAGTAGAAACACTTTCATCTTTATATATGTGAGTAGTAGGCTTCCTTGTTGCCATAATTTTACATTCAATTTTTCTTGCCAACCCAAATGCCTTCTCCAATGAATCAGGTTCCCAAACGCGAACTTCATGTTGGATGTTATCCTTTAAAATCCCTATGAAGACATCAATCCTGTGTTCCTACGGAATATCAGTTACCCTTATATTCAATTTTTGGAAGTCCTCAATGTGCTCTGGCACTAAACCCTTTTGTTTGAGATTTATCAATTGGCTAAAGAAGGTGTTTCTCTTTGTATCCTCATAATGTGCTATCATTTCCTCCGTAAAAATTGACCAAGTGACAATTTTTTTATGAGAGAAAAGCCATTGATACCATACAAATGTATTTTTTTCTAAATTTAAAGTTGCAATGCGTACCTTTTGTGTGTTTTGCACATTATTGAGATCAAAATATTCCTCCATCTGTAGTATCTATGTTACTGGATCCTTTCCATCAAGCTTCCTCATATCCATCTTTGGAATATGGTGGTTATTCCACCCAACATTAGAGTTTATGAAATCACGATTAACATTTATTTTTTTCTCATCATGAGTTTCCTCTACTATCTTTTTTCCATTAGGAAACATTTCTTGTATCAACTTTGTCAAACCGTCCATGTCTGCTTTTAGATCATTCTTCATGTTTTCCATGTTGTCTTTCATTTTTTCTTCCATGTCATCCATATTAGATTCCATGCCAGCTTCCATGCCATCCATATTAGCTTCCACGCCTTTCTTCAAACCATCCATCTTCGCTTCCACACCTTTCTTCAAAAATTCCATTTCATTTTTTGTTGCTCTTTGCGAGAGCGAAATTTGGTGCACTTGCTCTTGTAATTTTGATAGATCATGTCGCAATTATTCATCTTAATGAGTCATAGTAGAGTACTATGAGGGCTTAATGGGCGTTGAATTCTTTTTGGGAGGAATTTTAGAACCCAATACTGAAATATATGCTCAATAGGCCCTTGGAATTACTTCAAACTGATTTTTTTTACACAAGACTTATGAAACTCAGAAAAAAATACACACCTTTTTCTTGCTTTTGAGGAGCTCGATATTGAAACTAAATTATCTCTGTGATTTCGGATCTTCAGTATTTAAAATTTGGCCTTGAGGTAGCCCTCTAAATCCTCTTTCAAATTCCATAGGTTCGACTTGATTTGGATTCTTGAAGACAAAGTTGTGTCTAATCTCCTATGATGACCTAATTATGGACTAGTTCAGTAGAGAGAATTTTTACGACTTTCCACGTGTCACCGTTTCCTCCTTCGGCTCTGAAATTGATAGATAGGAAACTAAAGTCTGTGTAATTGTGGCCACATTTTATATAATTCCAATCCGATGCTCAGAGAGAGAGTTATGAATATTTTATCACGATCACCTCTTTGAGATGAAATTCGGGAGCCTGAAAAAGACCTAACTTCCACAAACCATATATCCAAAAATCTTGCAAACCAAGCTATGAAATTTTGCGCCGATATTCCTCAATATTTCAGCTTCTGAACCTTCGCAGAACAAAATTTATAGCGAAAATTTTGCGATTACCTGTTTAGGTTAAATTCAGGAGCCTGCAAAAATACCTAACTTCCACAGATCATATCGTCGAAAATGTTGCAAACCAAGATGTGAAATTTTTTGATGATGTTCCTCAGGATTTCAGATTCGCACTCTAAAAATTTCATCTTCTCAAACTTCATAGAAAAAACGTTATAGCGAAAATTCCACGATGACCTGTTTGGAGCAACGAAACCCTAGAATCTAAAGCTCTGATACCAAATGTTATGAAACCAACTCCAAAAATAGAAGAAAAGAGAGATCAACGCCTTAGAAATCAGCGACTTCGAGGGGGAAACCTCCAATACATTACATAAATGAACAATTCTTGGATGATACAAATTACAAAACCTCCTTTCTATATATAGGAGTCCATGGGGCCACAATGTAATCCTAGCCGACCTAACAATAATAATTGAAGGGAACAATAATAACAATATGGGGGTTACAGGGGTACAACAATAACAATAAGGGGGTTACACTAACAACAATAAGGGACTATACTAGTAATATAGGGACCTAACAGAAAGGAAATCGACAACTGCATTTTATTTTCTTAGTATATTAAGAATAGTAATGTTCAATTCTTGTAATAGTAACAAACATATTGTAAGTATTTCATTAATAATTTGTTTTTTCATTAAGTATCTAATTGAATAATGATGTATCAATAAAATTTTCATAACTAGTTACAATATAATTTAACTCTGCTAGAGTCAAATTTTTATTTGTGTAATAAATATCATAAGGATTTTAATGTTTGTGTCCCAATACAACTCCTAAATATGTATATGAAGCATCAATATATATGTGAAAATGAAGAGACCAATTTGGTCCTCTTCAAATTAGTGCTTCAGTGGTTCTTTGTTTCAATGTTTCAAATGTTTTTTGACAATTAGAGTTCTATGCAAATTCACAATCTTTTGTAAGAAGTTTGAAAAGTGGAGAGGATATTTTTGTGAATTTTTATATGAATCTTCTATAGTATCCTGTAAATATGAACATCTCTTTCAACAAGAAGGAATTGAAATTTTAGAAATAACTTCTACCGTAATTCCATCTCCTGAAATATGGTGAGCTAAAACAATTCCTTCATTAAACATTATAAAACATTTTTCATGTCTTAATGAAAGAATTGATTCTTTACATCTAATAATAATTTTTTCTAAATTTTCCATAGCTTATTTGAAGGAATCACCATACACAGTAAAATCATCCATGCGTACTTACAAACAATCATGAATTAAATCAGAAAAATACCCAATACTTCTCTTTGAAATTTGGCAGGTGCATTACATAATCCAAAAGGAAGTACCGTATAGGTATATGTTCCCAAAGGACATGTAAAAGTAGTTTTATCTTGATATTCTAGTGCTATTTGGATTTGATTATATCCAATAGAACCATATAAGAATGGAAAATACTTCTTTCTTTTCAAGGTATCTAATACTTGATCTATAAAGAGTAGTGGAAAATGATCTTTCAAAGTGTCTTTGTTTAATTCTATGTAATCAATGCATATTCTCTGTTTCTCATTCTTCTTTGTAACAATCACTAGAGGTGATACCCATTGACTATCTGATATAGGATAAATGAAATTAACATTCAATATTTTTTGTAACTCTTGTTTAACAATTTCCCTTATATTTGAATTCATTCTTCGTTGGGGTTCTCTTACTAGTTTGGAATTTTGTTGAATATAAATGTGATGCATACAAGTTTTAGGATCAATTCCTTTCATATCAGTATATTCTCATGCATAAATAGAAGAATGTTTTTGTAGCATCATTATTAATTTTCTCTTTTGAAGTTCCTCCAGGTTATTCTTAATATTTAATATTTTACCTGGAAATACTTCTAATTGAGAATTTCCAAATTTATCCGTAGAATGTAAAGAAAATTTATGTGATGATAAATTTTCAATGTTACATTGTTCTTGAAAACTTTGATTTTGTTCACAATAAGAAGAAGAATCACTATTATTCATCATATTTATTAATTGACTTTCTTCATCTAATTCTGATAAAGTATACATTGATTACATTTTATCAAATTATTCCTCATCATCTATCCATATTTCACTTTCTACTTCGGTTATATTTTTTGCAGGAGGATACAATGTGAATTTTGTAGTGGAATTTTCATCAGATATATACATATATCCCAATCTAAAACTTGTGAATGCATCTGCTATAGTTAGCTAAGGTCTACCTAAGATCAATGGATGGACTCCTAAATTATTATTTGGAGTTAAAATCATAAAGTCGACAAGATATTCCCAATAATCTAGAGAAACAGACACATATTCTAATACTCCATCTAGTTTAATAACATATATGTCTGATAATTGAAATAATGTTGGAGTATATTGAAGATTTGAAAGTTTGAGTTGTTCCTTGGTCTGTTTACTCATGATATTAATGGCTGCTCCTAGATCAATTGGAGCATTTGGGATCTCAATACCATTGATATAGTCTTTTACAATGAGGCGTCATGGATCTAAATATTTTTGGAAAATAGTTTTCCCTCTCATAATATCAAAAAGTTTCCCTACTAATTGGATATTTTTAATGTTTTTTTCTTTTTTCTTACCAGTTTTCTAATACATATCTCCTTGATGGTTTTTTCAAATATTGGTATTTCCTTTATTGCTTGTAGTAAAGGAATTTTGATGCAAACATTCTTAAGTTCATCTAACATGCCATAGTTTGGTAAGATAATATGCCTTTCTATTCCTTTATCAATTTTAAGTCTTTCTGGGAAAAAGGTGGTTCTTGAAAACAAATATAAGGTTATTTTGTTAGAGGAACTGTAGGAGCTTATTTTATTTGATAATCCTTTGATTATATAGGGATATCCTCCCTTATAGGAGTACTTTCTTGATCAAGACTTTCATATTTTCATGAATCTCATCCTCTTTATATTCTTAGATGATAATTGTTGGTGAATTATTTTGCAAAAATCTACCAGATCTAAGTTGAACATAATTTAGACCTAGAAGTGTTATCATACAAGCTTGAAAATTCTGTCCTTCAACATTATAAACAAATTTTTGATTTTTATTGTTTGGGTTAGGAAGTGGTTGAGTAGGAAGTTATTTTGGTTTTTGAGGAAATGGTAATGAAAATTGTTGGTTTGGATTTTGAAATTGAGAAATTTTAGTGGGCTGAAGAAAATATGGTGGTTGAAAAGAAGAATAAGTTTGTTGGAATTTATGATATTGAGGATATTTACCATTAGGGTTTTTCCAAACTTGTGCCCAAGATGGATTTTGAGATTGTCGAGGCCAAGGATGTCAAGGCATAGGTGCAGTCCAATTATTCTATGGTTGTGCATATGATTGAGTGGTAAAGCCTTGAGTCATATTTGGTTGTGGATTTTGCCATGGTATTTTAGCAACAAAACAAAGAGATTAAACTTGGCTTATCCAAACTTCATCTTGAAAGACAACTTTAAGACTAGGTATCGAAGGCCACTCCTTAGTATTATGATTCTTAGCAAATATGACAAAATTTTCTACACTATAAAGAGGACATTCTCTCAAGGCATTCATATTTCTACATCTTGGACAAAAGATAAATAATGCAACATTTTCATCTTTTTGCTTGTTTTTTTTATTTTAAGGGTATCTAGTTTTTCACTAAGACTCCCTAAAATATATGTTTTAAATTTATCAATCAAATTTACTATTTCATCTCTACTTACTATCCCAGTTGTAGATTTATTTATTATGGTCATGATAGGGTTTCTTGTATTTTTCCCAGTTTTAGCCTTACCTCTTGAAATATGTGTACACATTTCACAGATATCTCTAAATGAAAGATGAGAAAAATCTAATTTTCCCATTAAATTTAGGAGATCAATCCACTCATCTCTAATATATTTCAAAAAAAGATCTTTCAGAGTTTCAACATCTAGATTATGAATCTTAGCCCTTTTAACATTATAGGCAGAATTTTCAACTAAATCTTCAAGATTTTCATCGTCTTTTTGCATCATTTTAAAAACTTCATCTTTAGGATTATGGGGAATCCAATAATCCTTATATCTTTCTAAGAACACTTCTTTACTTTGTTCCCATGTTTTAATAATATGTGTTCCTAATCCCATAAACCATTTAAGTGTTCCATCTTTAAGAGTGTTCGGAAAAAAAATTAATTTTTGAGAATCAAGTAGGTAATCATAAGATCTACAAAAAACTTCAAACTCAAAAAGAAATGTTTCAGGATCCTTATGTCTCACTCCTTGGAAATTAGGGAGGATAGAGGGTGAGATATTATTCATTGTGGTTGTGGTATCATCATCAAATATGGGGAACCTAAAAGGTTCTGGATCTGCTCTATCACCTCCTCCACCTCCTTCTCCACCTCCTCCAATATTTCCTTATCTGTCTCTTCCAATTGAAATCCTAAGTTCACCATCCACATTATGTACTTCTCCTTCTCCTTCCCCTGCCATTGTATATTCTTTAGATCTAATATAGGGTTCTATGATTGGATTGTATAGATCTTCTTCTATTTCTTCTACTAATGGAATATTAAAATAAGTTTCTTCTTCTTCACTAGGTACCTCTAGTTATTGTTCTCCAATTGAAGAAAGGAAGATTACTCATTTTTTTAGGTATGTATTTTCTTAAACTACAGCTTCATTAGAGGAAGTTGGTGAATTTATAGGTTGGATTTTGGATCTATGCACCTTAGGGAGTCTATGTATGCTTGCCAATGATGGAATGAGAGTATCAGTGGATGGTGTGGCACTATGAGGTCTAGGTGGAGTGAGTGGTGATGTTGGAATCAAAATTCTACCTATACTTATCCCTAGGATCTCTTTCTATATGCATAAATATTTTATATCATTTTTTAATTTTATCAAAATTAAAAAGCTCCTAAATAATGTACAAGAATAAATCCTATATACACTTCCCCGACAAAGACACCAAAATGTTTGGTAATTTAATTGTCCTTACTTTGCTTCATTAAATTTCACCCAGGATTCATGTACTTGTGAAAGTGCACTATATATGCTAGTATTTATTTTGTAAATTAACTCAATTCTATGAATAATACTAATTGCAAAAAATAATTATTGTCTTTCATACATTTTGGAAACTAATAACACACATGTTCTTTCAATCCAGAGTCCTATCTAACCAAATTAATCTTTTGAAGTAAATACCTATATAGATTGAAAAAATACACACTTAAAATACCAGAAGGAAATGCATGAAAATCAAAACATGGAAGGGAAATATCTTAAATCTATTGCAACGGAATTGAACTCATTATGTGCTAGTTTGATGAAAATAAATATTTAAACTAAATTGAAATTAGAAAAAAAATAATCTAAATGCTATGAGAAATCTAATGATAAAATAAAACCTATGAAAGGTAAAATTTCTTTAAAAGGAAATTACAATGGAATCTAATAAAAGAAATAAGATTTTAACTGAAGAGTGATTACTAATGTGCCCAATTAACTTATAAAATGTATTTCAAAATTAACATATCCAGACTTGAAAATAATTAATAGAATTGTAAATTAAAGGATAAAACAACTAAATAAGACTAAAATGGAATGATAAAACACTAAGTACATGTAACAAATATGTGTTGAATCATTAACTATTTTTTTTGTTTTCTCTTTTATGAGTACTCTGTGAAAAAATAAAATAACTCGAAATGAAACCTGTAATGAAAATGAACTTCTAAGAAACATAAACTAAACCAATTCAAAACTTAAAATGAAAACCTCACATCTCGCAGGGAGACCTCCTAAAGTGCAGGATCGATTATCAATCAAGACTTCATGCATGATTTGAGAAGATTTCATGAACTTGCATTAAGGGAACATAGTGTTATTTTATCCACAAATGGATTATAAACTTAATAATAGTAATCACCACCATTATGCTATTTGTCTTAGTCACTATTATTTATACAAATGATAAAACCAACTTCAAAAGAGTTTTAAGTCGATAAACCATAAGAAAACTTGACACTTATGAGATCGATATCTAAGAGTCCAAATCTCTTTTTGACTTGCTATTGGAAAATAAAGTCATAGGAGATTTCATGTTTCGACAACTAAGTGCCTCGCTCACTTGATTCTCCGCTTCCCGTGTTCAATTGCAACCCGCAGTTTCCATGTTTGACTCAGGATTTGACTTCAAGATCTCTTATTTCACTTTGATTGCCAAGAAATTCCAGTAGGTGTTTATCCATCTGGAGGCCATATGTCAAATTTTTATAGTCTTCTTCCTTATTATGGAGCGTTGCAACCTCTCTGACAATGGATTTTTGTGGCAGAAATGGATATCAGTTGCAGAATATACATAATTTTTTAATTACAAGATACTTTTTTCATAATTTCATTATAAATGAAGAATTCAAATATGAATGATTAATACCTTATAGGTTTTTATCTTGACCTTAATATGCTGAGGTTTTTATAGAAAAATAACAGAAAGGTGGAATATGATGGAGAAAAGGATGGTAAAAAAGAGACATTTCTAAACATCATAAATACTCAATTAGCTCATAGCTCATCTTATCATCCTCAATCTGGTGGGAAAACTGAGGTGGTGAACAATTTTTGGAAGGATATCTTTGTTGCTTTGTATTTGATAAAAAAACACACTGGTTCAAGTTGTTACCTCTAGCATAATGGTGGTATAAAATTTCCTTTCATACTACAACAAAAATAACCCCATTTATGGAACTTTTTGAATATCCTCCAACATCCATCACATCATATTTAAGAGACAATTCCAAGGTTCAAGCAATGTATTATCACATCGAGAATCAATAATAAGTTCTCCAACTCTTAAAGGATAACCTGATTTTGGTACAAAATTGAATGAAATAACAAGAAAATCAACATTACATTGAAAGAAGTTTTGACATTGGCAACTAGGTATTTTACAGCTACAACAATACAAACAAATGTCCCTCAAGAAATATAATAAAGATAATAAATTATCACCCAATTAGTATGGCCCTCACAAAGTTTTGCGAAAGATTGGTATTTTGGAATACAAATTGGATTTTCTTACATCTTCATCAGTACATCAAGTTTTCTATGTCATGTGCTTAAATAAGGTTATAGGTGACATCCTCTGAGTTAAAACTATATTTCCAGAACTTGAAGAGGAAGGAAAAATCATATTGGAGCCTGAAGTAATCATAGAAACAAGATTCTGACAACTACATAATCAATTAATTTCAGAATATACCATTAAGTGAAAGAACTTACCTATTGAAGATTCCACTAGGGAAGATGATTATTTTATACAGGAATATGCAAAACAAATAAAGCATTGAGGACACCACTTTTTTGAAGGAGAGGGGCATGTTAGGTCCCTATAATACTAGTGTATCCCCTATATTTTTATTTTTGTGCCCTTACGTTATTATTATTATGTAGGTCCTAATTATATTTTGACCCTTTAGGCCCCTATATATACCAAGGAGGTCTTTTCATTTTAATCATCCAATAATTTCTCATTTATGTGATGTAAAGGGAGGTTTCCCGTTGAACAGGCTTATTATATAGTTGTTGATCTATCTTTTTTTATTTTTTTGTGTTATTTTTATCTGGATACATAATAGTTGTGGTCATGGTAGATGCCAAGAAAGAGGAAGAACTGATCAAGATCAATAGTACTATAGAATATCTCAACAATGTAAAGTAAATAGTAAGCTTAAATGCAAATTATCTCTTTGCATTGGCCACGTAGAAAAATAATATAGAACAAGAAATGAGAATATACTAAAGAACAAACAAAATTTCTCGACACTATTATAAGTTTAATCCTTCCACATCATCACAATATGAAAAATATGAAGAATAATATTATGTGTTCATAGCTACTCAAGAAAATGAATCTACAGATGTAGTGGTTACAAATAAACTTCCAAGAAAATGTTTTGAAAATATTTAGATACTTGATACATGAGCTACTCAACATATGTTCTCTAGAAAATATTACTTCTAGACACATCAAGATATGGATTTAAATCCAATCTATTTGGTTGATAATAAAACTCACACCACTTAAGGAAAATGGTCAATCTACTTTTCTCTTCCAGGAATTAGAAAAGTGTCAATTTCAAATGTATGTTATGTTCCCACATTTAAGAATTTTTTTTTATCCCTAGTAGTCATCAAACATGGAGGCCATAAAATAATTATGGAAGATGGATGGATAAGAATAAATTTAGTGAAACAAAACTATAAGACAATAATGAAAAGATATCAAGATGGAAAACTTCTTAAGCTACATGGAACATCGATTCCTCCTAAAGAAGAATTGATAGAATCAATGGATTTATCATCTAATTCTCTAATATTATGACATTATATATTTGGCCATTTTAATTTACATGGTTAAAGGATTGCCCCATTTCAAAAAGGAGAATGGTAAGTGTGAAACTTGAATCATTGGAAAATAAAAGAGGGATCATTTCCCCACAAGTACATGGTTGGAAAACAAATGTTTACAACTCATCCATAATGAAATGTGTTCCTTTGGAAACCTCTATTGATGCATATAAATATTTTATTCTTTTCATAGATTATTTTTACAGAATTACTTGGGTGTATTTCCTGAAGAAGAAATTAAAAGTTGTTGATAAATTCATACAATTTCAACACTTAGTTGAAAATTCCACCCAGGAGAAGATTGCTACTTTGGGAATAGATAATGGAGGAAACTTCACTTCAAATGAACTCAATGATCACTGAAAAGGAACTAGAATAAGAAAAAAATTAACTAATTCTTATAATCCCCAATAGAGTGGAGTCACAGAAAGAAATAATTGCACACTATTTGGAATGGAAAGATCTATGATGCACTCAAAAGGGTTATCAACAAATTATCGAGAAAAATAAATTCATAAAATAGTTTATCTAAGAAATCAATCCCCCACTTCAGCGTTATATGGTATCACCCCATATGAATATTGGTATGGTACCAATCCTTAAATAACACATCTTTGAGTTTCTGGCTCCGCTTATTATGCCTTAGTTTTTAAGGATAAAAGGACTCAGCTAGAAAACCATAATATGAAATACATTCTTCTTGGCTATTTTGATGAAAATAAAGGATATATATTATTTTCCAATGGGAAGTTTATTATTAGTCAAGATATTGTCTTTGGTGAAATAGAAATTGAGAAAGTGCAATAACTTAATAATCACCTTACTCGGAAAAGCAATCAGAAAAATAAATTCCTCACATAAAATCAATTTGGATTGAGAAATACTTAGCCTCCAACATGAGTATTCATGAGATTGATCATTATTCTTGAGATGAGGATCCTTATAAAAAGTATAGAACTAATGAAATAAATTCTCCACAAGGACAACCTAGCAAAAAAATGGTTCACACAATTATTAAAATATGTATATGAAGATGAACATAAAAAAATAGGAACAAGGAGTTCCACTAAATCCAATTTTTCCTTCGTTACTCATGAATATTTTCAACCAACAACATTTGTAGACGCAGTAAATAACAAGAAATGGAAACAAGCAATGGTGGATCAATATGCCTCAATAATTGCAAAGGACACATGCAAACTTATAGATTGTCCAAGAAATGTTAAAATCATCGACTACGAACTAGTTTATCAAATTAAGTGTAAATCAAATAGTGAAATAGATAAGAATAAAGTAAGACTTGTGGCTAAAGGTGTCACTCAAAATTAAGGAATTGATTATGAAGAAACATTTTCACCAATAACAAAATGGAATACAATTAGAGTTATACATTTGGCCGCATAATATGGTTGGAAACTTCATCAAATGGATGTAAAAAGTTCCTTTCTAAATGTCGATTTGAAAGAAGAAGTCTACACAACTCAACCCCAAGGAGAATAAAGTTTATAAACTTATTATAGATTTATACGACTTAAAGAAAGCTCCTAGGACATTGCATGTCAATATAGATGAATACCTCAGGCAGGTTGGTTTTTAACATAGTGAATATGATGATAATTTATATTTCAGAATGAAATATCAAAACTTGGTCATAATTTTTATTTATGTTGATGAGTTAATCATTAGAGACAACTATGAAAACCACGTCAAGGAGGTCAAATAGGAAGTTCATAATAGGTTAAAATGATAGATATGGGGCCACTTCAGTATTATCTTGGAGTGGAAGTTTCATAGGAATAACATCAAATATTCCTAAGTTAAACAAAGTATATGCTACATAAGTGTTGAAGAAGTTTTTCATGGAAGATTGCAAACCCTCTCTTACTCCTATGGAAAAAAATACAAAGTTTCAAAATTTTAAGGGAGGGATTGGTAAACAACACTATGTATCAACAATTGAGTGGGATTCTTATCTGCTTGACTTCCAATCATCCATTTTTTTTTTATGCAGGAACCTAGAAAAATTCACTGGGATGCAACTAAAAGGATCCTTAGATACATATATACATGGAACAAAATATTTAGGACTTGTTTATAAGAAGAACCAAAAATTTTTAGTTGTTGCATATTCGAATGAAAATTTTGTAGGTGATCTGATGACAAAACATAAAAATTAGGTTATTTAATAAACATGGGTTCAACTACAATTTCTTGGAGTTTTAAAAAGTAGGAAATTGTGGAAAATTATTTAGCGGAAGTGGAATACATGTCAAGTTGGGAAGCAACATGTGAAATTGTTTGTCGTCGTCGAATGTTATAGGATCTTGGTGTTGATCAACAATCACCAACTAAATTACTCATTGATAATCAATAAACAATCAAAATTCCAATAATCCATTTTTTCATAAAAAAACCAAGCATGTGGACACCAAGTATCACTTCATCAAGACTCTAAAAAAAAACATTATCAAGCCAAATTAGTTTCCATTCAAAGATCAAATTTTAGATATTTCCACTAAACCATTAGGATAAATAAAGTTCACCAAATTTAGAGAAGAACTTGGAATTTGTAAAACTAAAATTCAATATTAAAGGGTGAGAATGTTAACCACATAGTACTGAATTTTATTTAGATAATTAGATTCCAAAATAAGTTTATTCTAGAATGTATTATTTCTAGATAAAAGTGATTTATAGATCTGTTGTATTTCCTAGGTGATAGGCAGGCCTTGTCATGGAGACTATCCTTGAGTTGTCAATGAAGGAGACATGAAATGTTGAGATAAGGCTGGAGAGGTTATATATATGTTATGCCCCTTCACCCTTATGTAAGTTTTTTTTTTTTTTTTTAAATAAAAATTGTGTTTGAGGACACTTGTGGAAATGTTATCACTTTTGAAGTTTTCAAACACAATTTGAATTATCTACTCCATACGTCAAATGTCACACAATCTCACTAAGTGACATATGATTGAGATGGCTAGAAAATTTCTACCTTAATTTCTATTTTATGTATACATAGACACACTAGAAATGGTATTTCATTGTGGACCATTCATAATTTTTGTTACCAATACCACCAAACTTTTGAATTGGATTTATACTTGTCCATAAACTTCAATTTTCTTGTGAAAACCCCTCTACAATAGGAATATGGTTTGTACAAACATACCACTTTCATTCATCTTACAAAACCTTTAAATATAAGAAATAGGTACAATAAAATGAAACATAAGAAAGAGGTATCTCAGATATATTGAAGTGCATAGGACAAATATGTTAAGTCCCTATATTAATAGTGTAGTCCCTTATTATGTTAGTGTAGCCCCCCTTATTGTTATTTTTGTACCCCTGTAACCCCCATATTGTTATTATTGTGCCCTTAGATTATTATTGTTAGGTCGGCTAGGATTACATTTTGGCCCCACTAGGATTATATTGTGGCCCCATGGACTCCTATATATAGAAGGAGGTTTTGTTCATTTGTATCATCCAAGAATTGTTCATTCATGTGATGTATTGGAGGTTTCCCCCTTGAAGTGGCTTATTTACAAGGTGTTGATATCTCTTTTCTTCTATTTTTGGAGCTGGTTTCACAACATTTGGTATCAGAGCTTTGGATTCTAGGGTTTCGCTGCTCCAAACAGGTCATCGTGGCATTTTCGCTATAATTTTTTTTCTACGAAGGTTTAGAAGCTGAAATTTTTATAGTGTAAAGCCTAAATCCTGAGGAACATTGTCACACAATTTCAGAGCTTGGCTCACAATATTTTCAGAGATAGGATCTGTGGAAGTTAGGTCTTTTTGCAGGCTCTTGAATTTCACTTGAAAATGTCATCGCGAAATTTCCACTATAACTTAGCTTCAAAAGCTGAAATTTTTAGAGCACGAAGCTGAAATGCTGAGGAACATCGTCGTACAATTTAAGAGCTTGTTTCACAACATTTGTGGAGATAATATTTGTGGAATTTAGGTCTTTTTCAAGCTCCCGAATTTCATCTCAAAGAGGTGATTGTGGGAAAAGCTTCATAACTCTCTCTCTGAGCATCGAATGGGAATTCTGTAAAAAGAGATTGGAAGTACACAGACTGTAGTTTCATATCTATAAATTGTAGAGCCAAAGGAGAAAAAAGTGACACATGGCAAGTCATACAAGTTCGATCTATTGAACCAATCCATAATTAGGTCATTGTGGGATATTGGACATAACTTTGCCTTGAAGAATCCAAATTAGGTCAGACCTGTGGCATTATAAAGAGAATTTAAAGGGATAATTCAGCACCACATTTCAGATATTGAATATCCGAAATCACAAAGGTAATTCAGTTTCAATATCGAGCTCCTCGAAATCAAGAAAAAGGTGTGTATTTGGTTTTTAAAATTGCATAATGTTTGTTTGAAAAAGCAGTTTGAAGTGATTCCAAGGGCATATTTTAGAAATTTTATCAGTATTAGGTTTTATAATGCCTCCAAAAAATAATTCCATACCCATTAAGCCTTCAAAAATCTATACTATGACGCATGAAGAGGAAGAATTGCAGTATGAGATATCCAACTTACGGTACAAAGTGCAACAAATTTTGATCTTACGAAGAGAAAACGAAGATAACATAGATGGTTTAAAAGTAGAAATGAAGGCTCAGTTGGATGGTTTGAAGGATCAAATAATAGATAATATGGATGATAAATTAGTGGAATATCACATCGAGCTCAACAACAAGTTCTCCAACTCTCAAAGGATAACCTAACTTTGGTGCAGAATCTAATGAAACAACAGGAAGATCAACATCACATCGAAAGAATTTTTGAAGCAGTCATAGAAACAAGAACTCGACAAGTACGATCAATTTCAGAGTATCTCAGCAAGTGGAAGAACTTTCTTGTAGAAGATTCCACATGGGAGGATGAGAATTTTATACAGAAGCATCAAGAAATAATCAAGCGTTGAGGACAACACTTGTTTGAGGGAGAGGGGCATGTTAAGTCCCTATATTAATAGTGTAGTCCCTTATTATGTTAGTGTAGCCCCCCTTATTGTTATTTTTGTACCCCTATAACCCCCATATTGTTATTTTTGTGCCCTTACATTATTATTATTAGGTCGGCAAGGATTATATTGTGGCCCCACTAGGATTATATTTGGGCCCCATGGAATCCTATATATAGAAGGAGGTTTTGGTCATTTGTATCATCCAAGAATTGTTCATTCATGCAATGTATTGGAGGTTTCCCCCTTGAAGTGGCCTATTTCTAAGGCGTTGATATCTCTTTTCTTCTATTTTTGGAGCTGGCAGACTAATCATCCCTATTGATGGCCAGTAACATAAATTTCATAAGGAGAGCCAAACTAGAACTGGAAGACAAAGGTTTTAGACACCCGAATGAAATGAATATAAGCTAGATTTTACATAGGAGAGGATTGAAGAGAATACAATGGTGTTTTTTTTTTCATTCTATCTAGATTCATAAACAATGTGTTTCTATGTTCTTAAATATATTCTTTTCCAATTTCAGTGTCCCTTTTAGAGACATGAGCTCCTATAGACATGAAATATTTCACATAGTCCTTTATAAGATTAAGCATAATTTTACCTCATTTTACATAAGGTTATTCCCATGCTATCTATTTCTTTTTTTTACTCTGAGTGTTTCACAAATTCCTTATTTTATAGATTTTCATATTCATTGGGAGAATAATTTCAAAAATATTTTTTCTTACAAGAAATCTACTACAAGAAAAGTTGAATCCAATGAGAATGGTGGAATTAAACAAGGGTGTAATATGCCAAGAATTATTGCCTCAAGTTCCATAACGAGGAAGTGTGTTGAACATTGTGAAATATAACTCAATAAAATTTTCTATAGGAATAAGGGACTTCCTATCTTGAAACTAATTGTGCTATTTATTTTAAAAATCCATAGGATTGCGATCTATTGTTAAAAATTTAAAACCATAAACTATTCATCCAAAAACAATCATGTACAATTCTATCCATATAAATAGATTCCATTGGCATAATATTGATGTTAAATAATATGTTAAGGATGATCCCTCATCACTAAACACAAGTAACATACATAAATTGATTTGTAAGACTATTGATGAGAGATTGGATGGAAATTATTATGCAAAACCTATTATCAAGCTTTCCATTTAGAAAATTTCTATTCAAGAAAAACTCATTGCTAACTGCACCAAAGTCCTTGTTTTCACAGTTAAAATTATTCTTTCTCTTTTCTCTTTTATTTATTTATTTATTCCTCTACACTATCCTACTCTTATTTGGAAAATAAAATATCCTTCAAGTGTAGGATTACTTCTAATGCATTCACTTGTGGATTAGTATATTAGTTAAACTCATATCAAAATCTAAAAAGCGTACCTTCAAGAATGTTGAGAGATGAGAGCTCAACTGCTCATTGGATTTGGTGCGATGAAATGTAAAAAATGGAGTGATATTGTGGCATAACGACTGCTTGGAATGCATTTTCAATGTAGTATTTTCCTCCATGAATTTATTTTATTGTCATGCCAATAAGTTATTCTAAATTTTTCTTATCCCACTTTGATGCATAAGGGATCCAATGATATACATGCAATAAATTCTTCAATTTATGTCTTTAGTTTATACTATTCTTTGGAGGTGGCTCATGACTCCTTGATCCCCTCCATGTGATGATAATGATAAGAAGACACTTCTAGATCCTCCCCTTATGTATTTTATTCTTGGATTCCTTTCTCTTCTACTATTCCTTGAAAGGTACCCTCATCCCTAGAGGAGATTATGAATTGAGGACAAGGATTTGATAATATCATGTTGGGAGTATGTCCTCCTTTACTCAAAATATTCTTGAAGATCCTTAAATTGTCCATTTTGGTCTAGAGTTAATACAAATAAATGGATTAGAATACAAGGCTCTTACACCACTGAAATAGTAGAAACCTAATTCTTAATGATTGTATTGAAATGGATTTAGCTGCATAAATGAAAACACACCACACTTCATGTACTTGGAGTCCTTATGCTATTAAAGCCATGGTATCAACAAGTAATTTTATTTTCGCGAGTTAGTCTCTTTTTTAATTAAACACTCTTTCATAAAATAACCAAACTATCAATGCTTCAATCCTTTTAGCATCTCCCCAAAAATAATACTAGAAATGTTAGGAAATTTAATTGCTTAAATTGTGGACATTAAATTTATAAATCTAGGAGCATAGGCTTGTGAGATGTAGGAACTGTATGTGCAAGATCAAAATGTATACCTAAGGATTAGTCAAATGGAAAAGGCATCCACTACTTGTAATTGACATCTACCAAAACCAAAACTTTATGATGGATCACAATATTTCACTTTCTTCATATTGTTCATGTAATCAGAGTTTTTTGAATTCAGTGGATGAAAATAGGGATGGATGCAATACAAATGAACTAAAAGGTACATATTTAGTAATTTAAATAAATATATCACTAAAGAAATTTAGAGTTTGAAATTTCCCATGTCACAAAATAGCTAGTTAACTAAATAATTCCAATAGGAAATGAAATATACTAATCTAAATAGAGAGGCAAATTGCAAACTAATTTAGAGATACAAATGAATTACTAAGATCAGAGATAAGAATACAAAATGAAATATACCTATCTATTCTAACTATATAGCCTAATTGCAATGCAAGTTGAGTTGAGGGGCCCTCCTAACTAGCTCACACTACAAAGAATTACATTATAGACTAATTGCACACACACATAATTAGCTTGGAACATCAACATGATGGAATTCTATTAATCAATTCACAAGTTAAAAATTACAAGCATGAATTCAAATTCTCTCCTTTCTCCTTTTTCTTTTCTCTACCACTCCCCATTTTTAGATATTGCTGCAACCATTTTGAAAGAGTTTACAATATAGAAGGGAGGTACATCCCATAATTTATCAATCCTAAACTTATTGTCTCAACTATTACACTCAAAATAGAAGATATGTTACTATTAGAATGGATAATTTGATCGCTTCAAGAGAGGACCGATACAAAAGTAGTTATGGATTTTATAATTAATATATTTCATGACTTTGTTAAATCTCATGAAACATGAAATCTCATTATTGTTCTCAAAATATTGTGTGTTGCTAAAATTTCACTAAATATTTGACCATAAGCATGTATTATTAATGATGATATTTGAAGCTAGTTAGATAGTAAGAAAATCATCTTGATGTTGTTCCAAACATAACCCATATAATTGATTTTGTCTTGGGATAGGGTGAATGCTAAAATTGCTAAGGTGTTACTAGAATTATAGCATATCATTAAGTACAAGAAATACGTTAGAAAATGGTTTTTTCCTAATGAAAACAAGACCACTACCATAATTCTAAAATATTGTAAAAGTCTATCCAATCCACTAGTTTGTGAGATAAAAACAAGGTCTAATCTAAATAATCAATAGAAGGTGCATATTAGAAAGGGAATAATAATAGTGGTGAGGGCTGAATTTTTTTAGAAATGGAGTGTCATTGATGAAAGGGGAGATTAGGGAATTTCAAAATGAAGAAAAATCTAGGCCCAACATTGATTAACTCAAGAACTATGATTCCTAACCAATGCTTAACCTAGAAAACATTTTTCTCCTCATTGGGGCAAGTCAATATTTCCCATCATACATGCAAATTAGCCCTAATATGTTCAAATATCCCATTTTATTAGCACTTATCATGGTGGTCCACCTTAGGTTCCATTCATAGGTTCAACTCAAGCATATATGTTAATATCAATTATAGAAAAACCATCTACCACTTTATCTATGTCAATATCATCATCCATGTATGATAGAGCACCCTCCACCATGGAAGAACCCAACCTATTACTCACATTCCCTTATTATTTCCACCATTCAAAGTCATTAGGACATGCAATAATGTCTCCACTAACCATCCTAGGCCTTGCCATAGGATTACCTATATAGTACCCTTCCACTCTAGCCCTTACATTGGATCCTAAATAATTGAATAACATATTGCTACACCCTTAGCCATCATCAACCATCATCATAATGGTGAAAATACCAAAACCATGTTCAGTGATAGTTAAACCATGTCCAACAACCGTCAATTAATGTTCAAACCATGGTCAATTATAGTCAACCATGGTCAAACATAGTTGGCTATGCCATAATCTCCTATAATCACCCATGTTCAACCTTAAGCAACCATGGTTAACCACTATCAACCATCATCAAAATGGTAACCATAGTCAAACCATGGTCAACCATAATCAAGCCATATTCAAACGAGGGTCAACCTTGTCAACAAAGGTCCACCATGGTCAACCTTTTTGACCCTCTTCAACCATAGTTAACCATCATCAAGCATCAACCACCCTTGGAAATTGCGGTTAGCCATTTTAAAACATGGTATACTAATCTATTCCATGTACACCACCTATCAAATAATACATCCATGTCAATAAACTGATTGATATACACTGGCTGATAAAATTTTCCACTTTTCAGATGTTAATCGTCACACTTATAAGTTTAAAATGACACATATCGATGCATATAAACACTTTATTGATATGATTGTATTAATATATATTGTTATTTAAAAATGTGAGGATAATTTTTTTTTTTTTTTTTCATATATAATACGATGAAATTTTGTAATATCCCAAAAGGAAGAATGCAGTAATACACAAACACAATATTTGAAACAACAGATTATGTACACACAAGTTATGATCAACAGAAGTATAGATAGAATAGGCAAGCCATTTTATTATGTGGAGATGAATAATAGATACAATAGTGCATAGAAGAGAATCACTCAAGCCAAAGTAATGGCCTAGAATGACCTTGAAATAATGCCAAAGCAAGCACTGCATAACTGGAGTTGCTAGAAGCTGTATACTGTGTTGTCTCTTTAGCTGATAATGATCTTACAAGTGCTGGCTAAAAGAAAAATGCAGATATATGGTGCTCTAGATCTATGTTAGGTCCCTATATTACTAGTATAGTCCCTTATTGTTGTTAGAGTAACCCCCTTATTGTTATTGTTGTACCCTTGTAACCCCTATATTGTTATTATTGTGCCCTTACATTATTATTGTTAGGTCGGCTAGGATTATATTATGGCCCCATGGACTCCTATATATAGAAAGGAGGTTTTTTCATTTGTATCATCAAATAATTGTTCATTTATGTAATGTATTGCAGGTTTCCCCCTCGAAGTGGCTTATTTATAAGGCATTGATCTCTCTTTTCTTCTATTTTTGGAGTTGGTTTCATAAAATTTGGTATGAGAGCTTTGGATTCTAGGGTTTCACTGCTCCAAACAGGGCATTGTGGCATTTTCGCTGTAAATGTTGTTCTACGAGGTTTCAGAAGCTGAAATTTTTACAAAGCGAATCCTAAATCCTGAGGAACGTTGTGTAAAAATTTCAGATTTTGGTTCACAACATTTTCAGATATATGATCTGTCGAAGTAAGGGGTTTTTTAGGCTCCCAAATTTCACCTAAAACAGGTCATTGTGGAATTTACGCTATAAAAATTTTTCTACAAAGGTTTAGAAGCTGAAATTTTTACAGAGCGAAGAAAAACTCCTATGGAACTTCTTGTAAAAGTTTCAAATATTGGTTCACAATATTTTTGGAGATATGATCTGTGGACTTTATGGTTTTTTTAGGCTCTCGAATTTCATCTCAAATAGGTGACCATGGGAAACTCGTCATAAATCTCTCTTTGAGAATCAGATTGGAATTCTAAAAAAATTGGCTATAAGCACACAAACCGTAGCTTCCTTTGTATCAATTTCAGAGCCGAAGGAGGAAACAGTGGCATGTGGCATGTCGTACAATTTCGCTCTACTGAACTAGTCCATAATTAGGTCATTGTGGGAGATTGGGCATAACTTTTCCTTGAAGAATCCAAATCAGTTCAGACCTATGGCATTTGAAAGAAGATTCAAAGTGCTACTATAGGGACAAATTTCAGCTATTGATGATCCAAAATCAGAGAGATAATTCAATTTCATTATCAAGCTCCTCAAAAGCAAGAAAAAGGTGTGTATTTTTTTTTCTGAATTGCATAAGTCTTGTTTGAAGAATCAATTTGAATTGATTCCAAGTGCATATTGTAGAATATATATCAGTATTGGGTTCTTAAATTCCCCTTAAAAATAATTCAACACCCATTAAGCCTTCATAAGTCTCTACTATGGCTCATGAAGATGAAGAAATGCAACATGACATATCAAAATTACAAGAGAAAGTGCACCAAATTTCGCTCTCGAAAAGAGAAACAAAAAAAGAAATGGATGTTTTGAAGAAAAGTGTCGAAGCTAAGATGGATGGTTTGAAGAGATGCATTGAATCTATGATGGTATGGAAGAAAAAATCAAAGGTTTGTAGGAAGACATGGAAGGTTTGAAGAAAGGTTTGTCAAAGCTGATACAAGAAATGATTCCTAATAGGGAAAGGATAGTAGAGGAAACTCATGATGGGAACAAAATAAATGGTAATCGTGATTTCATGAACTCTAATGTCGGATTGAAGAACCACCATATTCCAAATATGGATATGAGGGAGTTTGATGGAAAGGATCCTGTAACATGGATACTACAGATGGAGCAATATTTTGATCTCAGCAATATGTAAAACACACAAAAGGTACGCATTTCAACTTTACATTTAGAACAAAATACATTTGTATTGTATCAATGGCTTTTCTCCTGTAAAAAAATTGTATCTTGGTCAATTTTTACAGAGGAAATGATAGCAAATTATGATGATAGAAAGAGAAACACCTTCTTTAGCCAATTGATAAATCTTAAACAAAAGGGTTCAGTGGTGGAGCACATTGAGGACTTCCAAAAGCTGAATATAAGGGTAACTGATATTCCAGAGGAACACATGATTGATGTCTTCATAGTGACTTTAAAAGATAACATCCAACATGAAGTTCACATTTGGGAACCTGATTCATTGGAGAAGGCATTCAGGTTGGCAAGAAAAATTGAATGTAAAATTATGGCGACAAGCAAGCCTACCACTCACATCTATAAATATGGAAGTGTTTCTACTCCTAGACGTCCACAACCTACAATGTTGACACCACAAAAATTGGAAGAAAAAAGAGAAAAAGGCCTTTGCTACAGTTGTGATAGAAAATACACTAAAGGTCAAAAGTGTGCTGAGAAGAAATTATTTTACATAGAGTGTGAAGAGGAGGAAGAAAATGAACAATAAAATTCAAAAGAAGAGGATATACACCAGGGACCAAACCTAGAAGAAGAAGAAATGAATCTGACCATATTGTGTAATGCATTGGAAGGAATGACCACTCCTCAAACTCTCAAGATAGAAGGACATATCAAGAAGAAAAAGGTAATAGTGTTGACTGATTTGAGTAGTACCCATAATTTTATTCATGTAAGGTAGTCAAGGAATTGAATTGTTTCCTATACCTAGCACCAGAATGCCAAGTGATGGTTGCAAGTGGAGGAAATATAAATTTCTCTGGAAAATTCCATAATATCAAGCTAACCATGGGGGAATATGTATTAAATAGTCTAATGCTTTCCATCCCAATGGGAGGTGTTGATGTTGTACAAGGAGTACAATGGTTACATTCTTTGGGGACGGTAGCTTTTAGTTTTCAAAAAAATTGTCTTGAATATTTTTTTCAGAAGGAAAGGAAATCAAATTATGGGGTATTGCAGGGAAGACAGGAAACATAATAAGCTCTAATGTCATGACAAAGCTTCTGAAGAAAGAACAATGAGGCAAAATTTCACAATTATGATCACTAGAAGTTCCAACATCAAAATCATCTATTTCTCAAGATCTCCAAAAATTATTGGACAATCATTCCAAGGTGTTTGAAACTACCAAAGGACTCCCACCTATTCTTGATCATGATCATGCTATTCATTTGATTCCAAGACGTGTTCCTCCAAACATCCGGCCTTACATATATCCTTATGTCCAAAAGAGTAAAATTGAAAGTATGATTGTAGAAATGTTAGAGGCTGGTATAATTAAACCCAGTCAAAGTCCTTTCTCTACTCCAGTAGTATTGGTGCAAAAGAAGGATGGATCATGGCACATGTGTCCTAATTATAGGGAGCTCAATAAGCTCACTATTAAAGATAAATTTCCCATTCCTGTGATTGATGAATTATTGGATGAATTACATGGAGCAATTTGATTTACCAAGTTGGATATTCGTTCAGGATATCATCAAATTAGAATGAAGATTGAAGATATTCTGAAAACAACATTTTGAACTCATGTGGGTCATTATGAATTTTTGGTCATGCCTTTTGGCCTTACCAATGCACCTTATACATTTCAAGGGTTGATGAATTTCATTTTAAAACCCTTCCTTAGAAGATTTGTGCTAGTATTTTTTGATGACATACTAATCTACAACAGGTCTTAGAAGGATCATGTTCAACATGTTGATAGGGTGCTCAAACTATTGGAGCAGAAACAATTATATGAAAAAACATCCAAATGTTTCTTTGGACTATAGTAGTTGGAATATATGGTTCATATTGTATCTCACAAGGGTGTTAAGTTAGACCCTAAAAAAAATAAAGCCATTAAGGAATGGAAAGTCCCTGCAACCATAAAGAAGTTACACAGATTTATCGGGTTAACATGTATTATTGCAAGTTTGTTAAGAATTATGAGAGAATAGTAGCACCTTTAACAATGTTATTGAAGAAATATGCATTTTCATGGACTCCTGAATCAACTAAGGCCTTTGAAAATCTTAAAGAGGCAATGTGCCTAACACCAGTCTTAGATACACTAGACTTCAAAAAAACCTTTATTGTGGAATGCGATGCCTTAGGAAATGGAATTGGTGTTGTTTTAATGCAAGAAGGATGTTAGGTCACTATATTACTAGTATAGTCCCTTCTTGTTGTTAGTGTAACCCCCTTATTGTTATTATTGTACCCCTGTAACCCCAATATTGTTATTATTGTGCCCTTACATTATTATTGTTAGGTTGGCTAGGATTATATTGTGGTCCCATGGACTCATATATATAGAAGAAGGTTTTTTCATTTGGATCATCGAAGAAATTTTCATTTATGTAATGTATTGGAGGTTTCCCCGTCGAAGTGGCTGATTTCCAAGGTGTTGATCTCTCTTTTCTTCTGTTTTTGGAGCTAGTCTCATAACGTTTGGTATCAGAGTTTTGGATTCTAGGGTTTCGCTGCTCCAAACAAGTCATCATGGAATTGGCGCTATAATTTTTTTTCTACGAAGGTTCAGAAACTTGTTTTTTATAGAACGAAGCCGAAATGCTGAGGAGCATTGTGTAAAAATTTCATATCTTGGTTCGCAATATTTTTGGAGATATGATCTATGGAAGTTAGGGCCTGTTCAGGCTCTTGAATTTCACCTAAAATAGGTCATCGTGGAATTTGTGCTATATATTTATTTCTATGAAGTTTTAGAAGCTAAAATTTTTATAGAGCAAAGCCGTAATCTTGAGGAACCTCCTGTAAAAATTTCAAATCTTGGTTCACAATAGTTTCAGAGCTATGATATGTGTAATTTAGGGTTTTTTCAGGCTCTCAAATTTCATATGAAAGAGATGAACGTGGGAAACTCATCATAGCTCTGTCTCGGAGCGTTGGATTGGAATTATGTAAAAAGGGGCCACAATTAAACAGAATTTAGTTTCCTGTGTATCAATTTCAGAGCCAAAGGGGGAAACAGTGACACGTGGCATGTCGTACAAGTTCGCTCTACTGAACCAGTCCATAAATACATCATTGTGGGAGATTGAGAATAATGTTTCCTTCAAGATTACAAATCAGGTCAGACCTATGGCATTCGAAAGAAGATTCAGAGGGCTACTGCAGGGATAGATTTCAGATATTGAAGATCCAAAATCACAGAGATAATTCAGTTTCAATATCGAGCTCCTCAAAAGCAAGAAAAAAGTGTGTATTGTTTTTCGAATTACATAAGTCTTGTGTGAAAAAATCAATTTGAAGTGATTCCAAGGGAATATTGAAGCATAGATATCATTATTGGGTTCTAAAATTCCACCTAAAAATAATTCAACACCCATTAAGCCTTCAGAAGGCTCTACTATGACTCATGAAGAGGAAGAAGTGCAACATGAAATATCAAAATTACAAGAGAAAGTGCAACAAATTTTTCTCTCACAAAGAGCAACAAAAAATGAAATGGAAGTTTTGAAGAAAGGAGTGGAAGCTAAGATGGATGGTTCTAAGAAAGGCATGGATGGTTTGAATAATTGCATGGAAGCTAAGATGGATGATATGGAAGCTAAGATCGATGAAAAAATGAAAGACAGCATGGAAGACATGAAGAATGATCTAAAATCAAACATGAAAGGTTTGATGACAAGGTTAATACAAGAAATGATTCCTAATGATGGAAAGATAGCAGTGGAAACTCATGATGAGAACAAAATAAATGTTAATCATGAGTTGATAAACTCTAATGTTGGATTGAAGAACCACCATATTCCAAAGACGGATATGAGGAAGTTTGATGGCAAGGATCCCGTAACATGGATATTATAAATGGAGCAATATTTTGATCTCAATAATGTGAAAAACACACAAAAGGTACGCATTTCAACTTTACATTTAGAACAAAATACATTTGTATGGTATCGATGGCTTTGCTCTCGTAAAAAAATTGTCACTTGGTCAATTTTTACGGAGGAAATGATAGCACATTATGAGGATACAAAGAGAAAAACCTTCTTTAGCCAATCAATAAATCTAAAACAAAAGGGTTCAATGGTGGAGCACATTGAGGAATTCCAAAAATTGAATATAAGGGTAACTGATATTCAAGAGGAACACATGATTGATGTCTTCACGAGGACTTTAAAGGATAACATCCAACATGAAGTTCGTGTTTGGGAACCTGATTAATTGGAGAAGGCATTCAGGTTGGCAAGAAAAATTGAATGTAAAATTATGGCGACAAGGAAGCCTACCACTCACATATATAAATATGGAAATGTTTCTACTCCTAGACTTCCACAACCTACAAGGTTGACACTACAACAATTGGAAGAAAAAAGAGCAAAAGGGCTTTTCTACAATTGTGATAGAAAATACACTAAAGGTCATAAGTGTGCTAATAAGAAATTATTTTACACAGATTGTGAAGAGGAGGAAGAAAATGAAGAAACTTTAAAAGAAGAGGATACACACCAGGAATGAAACCTATAAGAAGAAGAAATGAGCCTGACCATATCGTGTAATGCATTGGTAGGAATTACCACTCCTAAAACTCTCAAGATAGAAGGACATATCAAGAAGAAAAAGGTAATAGTGTTGATTGATTCAGGTAGTACCCATAATTTTATTCATTGTAAGGTAGCCAAGGAATTGAATTGTTTCCTATAACCAGCACCAGAATGTCAAGTGATGGTTGCAAATGGAGGAACTATAAATTTCTCTGGAAAATGCCATAATATTAAGCTAACCATGGGGGAATATGTATTGAATAGTCCAATGCTTTCCATTCCAATGGGAGGTGCTGATTTTGTACTAGGAGTACAATGGTTACAATCTTTGGGGACGGTAGCTTTTAATTTTCAAGAAATTTTTTTGAAATTTTTTTTGGAAGGAAAGGAAATAAAATTACGGGGAATTATAGGGAATATAGGAAGGATAATAATCTATAATTTCATGAAAAATATTCTGAAGAAAGAACAACGAGGTGTAATTTCAAAATTATGATCACTATAAGTTCCAACATCAAAATAATCTATTTCTCCAGATCTCCAAAAATTCTTGGACAATCATTCCAAGGTGTTTGAAACTCCCAAAGGAATCCCACCTATTCGTGATCAGGATCATGCTATTCTATTTATTCCAGCAAGTGTTCCTCCAAACATCAGGCCTTACAAATATCCTTATGTCCAAAAGAGCGAAATTGAACGTATGATTGCACAAATATTAGAGGCTAGTATAATTCAACCTAGTCAAAGTTCTTTCTCTACTCCAGTAGTATTGGTGCACAAGAAGGATGGATCATGGCGCATGTGTCCAGATTATAGGGAGCTCAATAAGCTCACTATTAATGAATTATTGGAATGAATTACAGGAGCAATTTATTTTACCAAGTTGGATCTTCGTTGAGGATATCATCAAATTAGAATGAAGACTGAAAATATTCTGAAAACAACATTTCGAACTCATGAGGGTCATTATGAATTTTTGGTCATGCCTTTTGGCCTTACCAATGCACCTTCTACATTTCAAGGGTTGATGAATTCCATTTTCAAACCCTTCCTTAGAAAATTTTTGCTAGTATTTTTTGATGATATACTAATCTACGGTAGGTCTTGGAAGGATCATGTTTAACATGTTGATAGGGTGCTCAAACTATTGCAGGAGAAACAATTATATGCAAAAACATCCAAATGTTTCTTTGGAGTACAAGAGGTGGAATATCTGGGTCATATTGTATCTCACGAGGGTGTTAAGGTAGACCCTAACAAAATTAAAGCCATTAAGGAATGCAAAGTCCCCACAACCATAAAGCAGTTGCGAGGATTTCTCGGGTTAACAGGGTATTATCGCAAGTTTGTTAAGAATTATGGGAGAATAGCAGCACCTCTAACAACATTATTGAAGAAAGATGCATTTTGATGGACTCCTAAAGCAACTAAGGCCTTTGAACATCTTAAAGAGGCAATGCTGTTAACTTTTAAAGTATTCCAAAAAATATACCGAGACTTCATAAAAACCTTTATTTATGGAATGTGATTACCTGGGAAATGATTAGTTGCTATTTTTAATGAAAGAAGGAAAACCCATTTTCTTTTGAAAAGTCATCACAAAGTAAAGGAAAATAATTAATAAAAAACTATTTATGAAAAAGGAAATATTCGATACTAAATGCAAGAAATGGCGACCTTACCTAATGGGAAGAAACTTCAGAGTAAAAGCTGATCATGATAGTCTTAAACACTTTGGAAGAAAGATTATCTTAGTATAAAAATGGAGTCCTGAAGTGTTGAGGTTATGAATTTGAAATCATCTACAAAGAGCTAAATGTTTTGCAAGATGTACTTTCGAAAGGATGAAGAGGTGGAAGAATTTCATTATCATGTTTCTATTATCTGACTTGATTTGAATGAGTGGAAGCGAGGTTGTGGATGAATGAATAGACGAAGAAGTGTGTACACTCATTCAAAAGTTGCAGCAAGATCCTAGTACATCTGATACATTTAGTTGGAAAAATGATTCCTTGTGGTACAAAGTTCGCTTATATATTTGTAAGAATGCCCAACTAAAACAAAATATTATTTTGGAATTGCACACTTCTCCTTTAGGAGGACACTCAAGATTTTTAAAAACTTACCACGAGGTGAAGAAATATTTTTTTTGGGATGGCCTTAAATCTGATATTCAAAATTTTGTGGTGGAATGTTTGGTTTTCCAGCAAAATAAAGTTGAGACAATTAAGACCACAGGTATGCACAAACGCTATCCATTCAAATTCAACGTTGGGAGAAGATTTCAATGGATTTTGTCAGAGGTTTACCTAAGTCTGAATGAAAGAGTGTCATCATGGTGGTGGTTGATAGACTTACCAAGTATGCACACTTTTGTGAATTATCTCATCCATTTAAAGAAATTACAGTGGCTACTACATTTATGGACACAATTAAAAAGCTACATCGAAACCCAAAGATTATTGTGGGCGATAGAGATCCCATTTTTCTTGGAAATTTTTGGACGAAGTTATTTTCTTGTTTGGGTACTCAGCTAAGCTCCATATCTCATCTTGTCCTTTAATCAGTGGGTAAGACTGAGATAGGGAATAAATGTTTGGAAGGATATCTTCGTTGTTTTGTATATGATAAGAAAACATAATGGGTCAAGTGGTTACCTCTCACTGAATGGTGGTATAACACTTCCTTCTATACTGCAGCAGAAATGACCCCATTTATGGAACTTTATGGATATCAGCCACCATCCATCACATATTCTTTAAGATAAAATTCTAAGGTTCAATCAATGGAAGATCACATTGAGCATCAAAAATAATTTTTCCAACTCTTAAAGGATAGCCTAAATTTGGCATAAAATCGAATGAAACAACAAAAAGATCAACATCGAAATGAGAGAAGTTTTGATGTAGGAGACAAGATGTTTTTATGTCTACAACCATACAATCAAATGTCCCTTAAGCAAGTTAAGAAGGATAATAAATTATCACCAAAGTACTATGGTCCTTACAAGGTGTTGCAAAATATGCAAATGCCCTTAATTGTCTGAGTGGAGCTTCATGCTTCTTTGTGAGTCATCATTTTTCATATTTCCATGCTTAAAGAAGGTTGGGGGGGACAAAATTCTGGATTTCAAATAATGTTAGAAAACTTGAGTACTATGAAAAAATCATATTGGAACCTGAAGCGGTCACGGAAACAAGAACTCAATAGTTATGGAATCGATTAATTTCAGAGTATCTCATCAAGTGGAAGAACTTACCCACTGAGGATTCTACATGGGAGGATGAGAAATTTATATAGAAGCACCCAGAGCTACTCAAGCATTGAGGACAACACGTTTTTGAAGGAGAGGGGCATGTTAGGTTCCTATATTACTAGTATAGTCCCTTGTTGTTGTTAGTGTAACCCCCTTATTGTTATTATTGTACCCTTGTAACCCCCATTTTGTTATTATTGTGCCCTTAAATTATTATTGTTAGGTCGGCTAGGATTACATTGTGATCCATAGACTCCTATATAGAGAAGGGAGGATTTTTCCATTTGGATCTGTCGAATAATTGTTCATTTATGTAATGTGTGGGTTTGCCCTGGAAATTGGGATTTATAAGACGTAGTCTACCACTTTCTTATTTCTAGGGCTAGTCCTCATAACAAGGAAGAGCACTGGCACTGCAGTTATTACTCGAGTATTCCTGAAAGGATATTTATGAGAATGAAATGTTTGACCACTACATGCACTAAATAAATGGATACCTTACCTAATGGAAATAGCAGTTAAAAACGTTAAGTAGTCCTTAAACATTTTTTAGACAAAATATCTTGGAAGAAAACTGACAAAAATGGGTCACAAAGATGTTGGGTTATGACTTTGAAATCATCTACAAAAAAGGGAAGCTAAATGTTGTTGCAGATGCACTCTCAAAAAAGGATGAAGAGGTGGAAGCATTGCTTTGTGCCATTTCTATTATCCAACCAGATTGGATAACCGAAGCAAGGGATGAATGGAAGAAGGACGAAGAAGTGTGGACACTCATTCAAAAGTTGCAGCAAGATCCTAGTACATCTGATACATTTAGTTGGAAAAATAATTCCTTATGGTACAAAGATCGCTTATATCTTTGTAAGAATTCCCAACTAAAACAAAAGGTTCTTTTGGAATTGCACACTTCTCCTTTAGGAGGACACTCAGGATTTTTAAAAACTTACCACAGGGTGAAGAAAGAATTTTTTTGGGATGGCCTTAAATCTGATATTAAAAATTTTGTGGCGGAATGTTTGGTTTGCCAGCAGAATAAAGTGGAAACAATTAAGACCCCAGGACTTCTACAACCTTTATCCATTCCAAGTCAACGTTGGGAGGAGATTTAAATGGATTTTATCACAGGTTTACCTAAGTCCGAAGGAAAGAGTGTCATCATGGTGGTAGTTGATAGACTTACCAAGTATGCACACTTTTGTGCCTTATCTCATCCATTTAAAGCAAGTACAGTTGCTACTACATTTATGGACAGAATTCAAAAGCTACATGGAAGCCCAAGGGTTATTGTGAGCGACAGAGATCCCATTTTTACTGGAAATTTTTGGATGGAGTTATTTTCTTGTTTGGGTACTCAATTAGCTCATAGCCCATCTTATCATCCTCAATCTGATGGTCAAACTGAGATAGTAAATAAATGTTTGGAAGGATATCTTCGTTGTTTTGTATCTGATAAACAAACACAATGGGTCAAGTGGTTACCTCTTTCTGAATGGTGGTATAACACTTCCTTCCATACTGCAGCAAAAATGACCCTATTTATGGCACTTTATGGATATCATCCACCATCCATCACATCATCTTTAAGGGAAAATTCGAAGGTTCAAGCAGTGGAAGATCACATCGAGCATCAGCAAGAAGTTCTCCAACTCTTACAGGATAACCTGAATTTGGCACAAAATCGAATGAAACAATAGGCAGATCAACATCGCAGCGAGAGAAGTTTTGATGTAGGAGATTGGGTATTTTTACGGCTACAACCATACAAACAAATGTCCCTCAAGCAAGCTAAGAAGCATAATAAATTATCACCAAAGTACTATGGTCCTTACAAGGTGTTGCAAAAGATTGGTACTATGGCATACAAATTGGAGCTTCCTGCTTCTTCGTGAGTACATCCAGTTTTCCATGTTTCATGCTTAAAGAAGCTTATAGGTGAAAATATTCCAGTTCAAACAATATTGCCAGAACTTGATGAGGAAGGAAAAATCATATTGGAACCTGAAGCAGTCACGGAAACAAGAACTCGACAACTACGTAATCGATCAATTTCAGAGTATCTCATCGATGAACTTAACCATAAAGATTCTACCTTGGAGGATGAAAGTTTTATCTGTGAGAATCTGCCCGAGCTACCAAGCGTTGGGGAAACACTTTTTTAATTTCTTTAAAAGAGAGCATATGATGAGTCCCTATTACTAGTATAGTCATGGCCATTGATAGTGCTTGTATTGTTATTGTTGTACCCCTGTAACCCCCATATTGTTATTATTGTGCCCTTACATTATTATTGTTAGGTCAGCTAGGATTAAATTGTGGCCCCGTGGAATCCTATATATAGAAAGGAGGTTTTGTCATTTGTATCATCCAAGAATTGTTCATTTATGTAACGTATTGGAGGTTGCCCCCTCAAAGTGGATTATTTCTATGGAATTGATCTCTCTTTTCTTCTATTTTTGGAGTTGGTTTCATAACATTTCATGATTCAAATATTTCAGATCTAGGCACTATGATGGAAACCCAAGATAACACAGAAAGGAAATCCATATCTAAGAAGATCATAAATTCATCCTCCTAGGGTTTGATACCTTGACTATAGGGTTACGCAGATCTGAAGCATAAAATTATATAATATGGCTGCAATGTATTATATATTAGATCTATGCTTTGAGGGTTGATACTTCCTTCGGATATCTAAGATAGAAGCTTGAGATCTAGCTTCTTCTTCCTCCTATGAAGATGACAACTGCTGCATACACAATAGATGGAAAAACTGCATTGTCTAGGATGGAGTGGCTGATGTCTTCTGCAAAATATGTCCACTCAACTCAAGAATGATGGAAATAATAAGGAAAAAGTGAGGGGAAGATCCCTCATAGGATTTCCAGTTGAAGTACTGGAAACTTCCCTCCTACAATGGATCTACAGGATTGGATTGTGCAATCCTTGATGGGACTATTACTGCATGGAGGTGTGATATGTTTGGCCTGATGCCTGATACAAATCTGAAGTGATGGAAGGCTGATTTTTAAGCTCAAGGTGCAAGGATGAATCCTCCACTTGTTCCTTAGTTGAAATAATGAAAGACAACCTCCTCCTCTCAAACCCTAATGCATAAATGCATTATTTTTGAAGATTTATGGGCTGCAGAGAGTAGGAATAATGTGGTACCAATGCTTGATGGTGAATGGTAGATCATAATAACCTTCCCAAAGTAGGCACTCGAAGTCCCCCATGGGTAAGGGTGGGATTATTGCTTAGGAACACTCTGTGCTAAAAAACACTGCAGACTTAGATAAACAACTTAAGCGTGCTTTGGAATGTCCAATGACAATTCCAGATCTAAACATATCTCAAATCAATAATACAAAATATTTCCTCCAATGTTGCCTTCATATTCATTATATATATTGTGAACCTTCCCATGCCTTGTCCCACCCCATAACTACGCTGCACACGTGGACATAGGTCTCCATGTTGACTGTGATATCTCTCCATGATCTCCATGATATCTGCATTCAATGTTCACCCTCTCCATCATGTGTGAACTAATGCACCACTTCCTACATCATCTCATGATTTATTTCTCTACGATATTACCTTGAGTCTTCCTAGATTTTATTGACTCCTTCATATCTCCATGTTTTTCTTATTAATGATATTTGATCTCCACTCTTAATTCATTAATAAGCTTCTCCACTACTCCATGATGTAGGTCTAACAACTAGATAACCATGTTAACACTATTAGGAGTGGAAATATTCATCTTAAGGGGTTATGGGTCCCTCCACCCATTTATTTACTTAGTTAAGCAAAATAAATAAGAATTCTTATATTCCAATAAACAGATCTAAAATTTGGAATATTATAGTCCTCCCTGCCAAAATGTTGCTTGTCCTCAAGCAACTGCAAAAGTAGATGCTCCAACCATCTATCTCCTTCCAAATGGTATCCTCACAAGGAAAGCCTTCCCATTTGCTGCAATATGTTATGTATTCTCATCTCCAAAGTTTCCTCTCCATAATGTTTACGGTGACCTCCAAGTGGGTAGTTAGATGTCCCTCATCTTCATTGAAATTCCAAGTGACAATCACATGTTGTCAAACATCATCATCAATACATAAGATACATGAAATGAAATGGTTCGTCCCACTTAAGGAGAGTCCCAATTAAACAAATATTTCTCCATGCCATGCTTCATGAATTAGACTGTGTCTCTCCATGCTTTCATCTTTATCCCTGTTGGCCTTGTTGGATCCAAGCATCATCCCAAAAATGTGCAAAGTAAGATTTAGAGACATATGGTTAGACATGGAAGATGTCAAACCATATTCTACCAATATAATTCATTGCAACAAAGCTTCTTGCTGCCACACCATACAATCATCTACAAAGTGGGTTGGCCATATTCTCTCAAGAGGAGCCAATGCAAAAGTGAATCTTTTTGCCCCACCACATTATCATCAAACCAATTATGGCGTCCATACTCTCCCAGAAAGAGCCATCAAAGGAATGCCTATTTCTTCCATCCTCCAAAATTACCATGCAAAATAGGGGAGTATGTCAAGCCAAACTCTCCCAATAGTAACCAAAGCAACAAAATATCTTGCTGCCTCTTCACATCATCATGAGAATCATGGAGCAAAAAAATACTGATTAACATGTGGAATGTCATATTAGCCTAATACAAACAAACTCCATCATTACACATCATGAGAGTGTTATGCCATGTTTGAAACAATACAAAACACATAAACATGGGAGATGTCATGTGATGGCCAAACTCTCTCAAGAACAACCAAAGTAACCATGCCTTCTTCTATTGCATTCTATCATTGATATGCAATGCATGCGTCAAGAAAATATGAACCATTGGGTAGTAACCATACTCACCCAAGAGCAACCAGCACAACCATGCATCCTCCTTCATTACATCAACGTTGTGCAGGGCATGTATCATGGAAATGTGTGCTTTTGGGTAGTAACCATACTCACCCAAGAGAAACCAATGCAACCATGCTTCTTGTTGGCCTGTCTCATAGTTCTGCAAGTGTCATTCCAACTTCTTGCTCCACATCAAAATCCATTCATCCCAATGTGGGTGATGGATCTCATTTTGCAAAAACGTGGTATCCTCCCATTGTAGGATACCAACCTCCTCAAACTATTGAAGCCCTTTGCACTCCATGATATGTTTAAGTGCACCTCCCATGAGATCTCTCGATGAGATCTCATTGAGCTGTGAGATTCTCATTTAGAAAGTGTCATCTTGAAAATGGAAAATATTTCCCATCTCAATATGTCTACCATATATCATCTGTCTCTCCAATGCTTTGTGAATCAAGTTGCCATTGGAATTCTCCAACAATGAATGGGTCCTTTTTTTAGCACTGCTACTTATTGACAATGCTATATTTGGTGTCTCATGGTAAGGCAGAATGATGAACTCATAGCTAAACATTGTACATAGGATTATGCTCATCCCATATTTTGAAACTCCACACTTCAACTCAAAGGGTTGAGTGTAGCTCAAAAATGACAAATTCTGATAGCTATTCACCTTTTCCTTGATTAGATTAAGGGTCCTCTACGCAGTGATAGGTTTCTGCTTCAAATCAGCATGTTTCTCTAATCCTTGGTTATGCAATGGCCCTGATGGAATGTCCCCACAAGCTTCAATAAGAGGTACTGAAACAATATGGGATGGAAATGATTGAAAACCTTGGACCAACTCATGTTTGGGAACATCTTGCAAGACCACAATACTTCCTTCATTCAGTGCAATGATCTCTCCAACTACTGGTAAGAGTGATGGCTACTCTTCTATCAATATACCAGTGCTAGAAGCTACCTCCTCTTCCTCAGGAATCTCCTGAATCATGCATGGGACTCTATATTGTTAGTATGAATCTTAATTGAAAGTGTAAGAAAAAAGACCACTTTAGTTGTGCATAAAAAACAACCCTAACAACAAAGATGGTTGTCAATATCCTTAGATCTGCAATCAGGTGATCAAGATAAGTGCTGCAAAAATCTAGATCTATGCATGAAAAGACATTAAGCAGTAGATAAAACAAGATTTATTCCATGCATCCAATAGACAAGACAAGAATATGTTGAATAAATTTTGTATTAATGGCACCTCGGAGGAAAATATAGAAGGATGTTACAAATTCTTCTCAATGGGATGGGTTCTTGTAAGTCCTTAGCACTTCAGATCTAGAATCTCTCTCTCTTTATGGTGTATAAAACCCAGAAAAAAAAGGTATAAAAATATGACAATGATGGTGGATCAAAGTCAGGCCAAAAGTATAGATCCAGAGTGACCTTTAGGCAACAAAAGGTATTGAATGAATGCAAAAACCATTCTATTTATAACAAAATATTGAGTTAGTCTAGATATTGGTGCATAATTAAAATATTATTAACCAAATCAAGATCCAACTTTTATGGAATATTTTATTATATTTGTTGGAGGGAAAAAGAATTTGACTTGGGTCAAATCCATTTATTTGTAAATAATAAAGAAATAAATGATTTATTTATTATTTTAAGGATGTGGTTGAGTAATAATCTAATAAATAATGATTTATTTAATTATTCATGAGTGATTTAGTCATATTTAACAAGGAATATTATTTAAATAAGGTTTAAATAATTATTCCTAGAAAATAATAAGATAAATAATGATTTATCTAATTAATTTCCCTGTTTTGGGTTAAATATAACCATGAATATTAATTAAACTGCTATTTAATTAATTATTCCTTGAGGAACATCAAACAAATGTAGATTTATTTAATATTTCCTCATGGGGTTTCCTGTTTAGACCATAAACAACTTAATAAAGGTGGTTTACTAAGTTATTTTTCATAGTGAAAGAAATTTTACTTAGGGTAAAATTGGCCTTACATGGTGTAGTTAGGTCCATCTAATAATAATAGGTTAGATGACCAAAAGATAGTGTAACAGATTTCCCCCCAGTGTGTGAGCATTAGGAGCTAATCATATGACCGAAGTACGTTGTAAGAACTCAATCACTAGACACTGAAGGGGAAGTCAGAGAGAGAGAAATATAAGGTATACCAAAGGGCTAAGAGGAATAGACCCTGAGGAGGTGAGACTTACAAGTGCGAGAAGTATATTTTATGAGTGAGTACCTTTGCTATAGGCGGGAAGGGAGGCATACCTATGCCCGTCGAGACAAAGTACAAAGAATAATGCATCCAGTAAACAAGGGAATGAACAATATAGTACATGATGGCATAAACATGAGCCAGATAAAAAACATGATAATGAATCCCACATACATACTGTGCTTGGGATAACAACTAGGACTTGTACAATAATATCTGAGTACATGAGATACAAATACAACCTAGATGCCCCTGTAAACAGGAAAGGGCTCTGAAAATTTGACTGATATATGCAATAAAAAAGGCGTTGCAAGCGGATGAGGCCGACATCATCAATATATGAAGCTCAGTCGAAGGATGAAATGAAGAGGTCATCCGGGCATGTGGGGGGCTACCTGTAGGGCCACCCCCTCATGAGGGCTAAAACATCTCACACACACCCGGGAATCACCGGTCCAATCTACTGCATCATTGAACCATCAAGTATACAGATCTAAATCATGCTGTAAGGAGCTGGAGCTAAGAAACAATCAAGTCAAAGGACAATAAGGAGTCCCTTTGCCTAATCTGAGGCACCGAACAAGAGTGGAAGCTGGAACCAAGGTACACCACCCTCTAGACCTGTCTTCTGGAATAAATGATCTGATGTCAACAGCAGGAGGTCCACCATAGGTGAGGCAATAAGGGGTCCTCAACTAAGGCACGAGAGAAAATAGTAGAGTGACTGACAGACAGACACTAGGGGTGATGATGAAATGGGGGGTACTGAGTAGCAGACAAATGACTTCCCTTGTTAGAGTATAAAGGGCATGTATGACCTGGTAGCAACTGGCACAATATCATGAGGGATAGGGGATAGTGAGACTGGAGGCCATAATGTGCAACATGAGAGAGGAACCAAGCAATGAAGGATGGAGGACTATAGCAGGATACAATGGGACTCGAGATAGATTCCATGACTGCGATGATGACTCAACTCGGATGCTCTAAACAAAGGTGACTTGAAGATGATTCCACACAGAAAAGGTCCAATGGGGACCATAAAAACATGAGTACATGATGGTTACTCACGAAGAAAATGGACATGAGCATGGACAAGTATGGAGGCAAAGTGGTGCCCCAAGTACAAGTGTTGCAAGTGAAGAAATTCAATTTTGAGGAGTGGTGAAATGACGCTTCTTGGACAAAATGTGTCGTGGTGAAATATCAAATCATGAAAAACTAATAGATACCCCTTTGAGGGCTCGGTGAGAGCTTTCTAACAGTACAGACAATTTGTCAAATTGAGCTACGGTTTGGCCGCAGCAGACGAAAGAAAAATAAGGGGTTTCTCTTTTAATAAGCCATTTTCCTTCCAAATTCACTCATTTGCAAGCGTAGCTGTGATGAATGTAGAGAGGAGAGAAGGCCCTAAATCTTGCGGTGATTGTAGCAGACAAATCGACCGTTGGAATTGAGATCCATCAATTGCAGGTAAGAGGCCTAATCCTACTCTTTCATTTCAGTGGATTGAAAGTTCAGTTTAGGTACCCGAAGCTCATGAACAGGCCAGGTCGCACTTTTTGGGGTTTGTTCTGTGACTTGGGTAGCAAGTACTGGGAAGAAAACTGTGACCTATCCCAGGAAATGACCTGAAAATTGCAAAATGCCAGAGAAAGGGGTTTTCAATGCTATTTTTGGCTGAGTTGGGATTTTTATGGTTGAGGGGCATAGGTGCCTCCAAGCATGTTATAGTCATGCCAAAATGTATTTAGAAAGGGGGAATCTAAACACAGTTTAATGATGTGGTGCACCATTTGTTTTAGTTATGATTATGCAGCTTGAGAAAGGGAATGGAGGATTACCAATCTCTTTTGGTACCGCATATATGAAGCAAATGGACTTAAGTTTCTGGGTTTCCATATATGATGTCACTATCCCAAAAAGAGGATTTGGAGATAATGAACTGGTGCTCTCCTAGAAAACTCATAGGTTGGGATGTAAGATGAAGGAATGATGAGGGGTATCATCCCTAGAGTGATTTGAAGTGATATGGGACTCTAGAGGTTCTTCTAAATAGGGAATAATGATGGTACTAGAGTCGACACAACCAAATGCACTAGGAGAGGTGTGGAGAATTGCTTCTCCCGGCCTCTCAATTATAGCTGTCCCCTTACCCAAACATTGGGTGTCAATGTAATGGCCACAAGGTGTATGTGGTTTGAATGCATGGGTTCGATGTAAGGGGTGATAGATAAAGTCAGGGGTGGTGACTCCTTCCATAACGTCTTCACTGCAATATAAGATGGGGTGACTGGTGGAAGAAAAAACACCTAACGTGGCGAAGCTACCTGACTCATCATCATGAAAAGAGAGGTTCACATGCGCATCGTACCAAGGGGTGACAGAAAAAAAAGTAGATGTAGGATCCACCAATGTTGACCCCAAGGTGATCGCTGAAGGGAGGTCAGGAGAAACAGAAGGGGAAGGCCCAGGGGGGTCTTCCACCAAGGATCTCATAGATGATGACAGGTAGCAGACAGTGGCTGAAGACTCTGTCATTTTGACATCCGGAGGGGGAATGTCTATGGGAGTGGATGTGTCCTCTGGTTATGCTGAAGAAAAATGCACAAATAAGGGAGCAGTGGACTCGTTGCGCTTGGAATCGAATTGGTGAACTGTTGCTAGAGAGGTGTAGAAGTTCTTGAGGCGGGGAAAGAGGTAAGTATAGTGGCCATGGAAATCACACAAAGCACAGGGGTGATTTGAGTGCAAAGAATTGAGTTTCAGGAGTGAATCAGGTATAGTGACATATACCTCTAGGATATCAGACTCTGGAAACGTTTCGTTAACCATGGGATTGAGATGAGGCAATTCAGGACAATTATGGGTGGCATGACTGACAACATCACAAAAAGCACACAGAGGTGTACGCTTTGGAGGCTAAGGAGGAGCATGTTTTGTCGGTGCAGCCTTATCTTTTGATGCCCTCTTGCAAGCTTTACCCTTCTTACCCGAAGTGGTCACAATAGGAGATGGTTCCTTTTGAGGTGGCTGAGGCACTGTAGCAACGGGAGAAGTCAAAGGGACCATTTTAACTGGGGTCAAAGCAAGATAAGTTTTGGGTTGACCAGGCGGGGTAGCAGCTGGGGGATCAAGGTACCATATGGGAATCCCCATGGTCAAGTTAGGAAGAGATAGGGTATCCATGACAGGTACCGAGTACACTCCAGGAGGGGGAGCTAGGAACGGTATCTGACTGGAGGGGTAATGGCTAGGTGGGACATCTCCAAGATGGTTAAGGGCTGGAGGAACCATTCAAGGAGGGTAGAGAGGCTCATGAATACCAGCTGTAGATGAAGGGCAAGGAGGGTAGAGAGGCTCGTGAATACCAACTGTAGATGAAGGGCAAGGAGGAGGGGGTCCAGAAGGCTGAATCAAAGGGCTAGGAGTAGGCTGTAGAGGGCGAGGCTGCTGACTATCCAAAGCAGACTTCTTGAGGGAAGCCCGAGACAATTTCATCATGCAAAAATTCGATGAGCTGGGATCAGAGACAGGAGGGGGGAGACCAGGGAATGTACCAAGTAGAGAGAAATATTTGTAGACTCCGGGTGAGACACTGGTCAAAGGATCAATGGTTTTCTTATTGGCCACTGAAGAGATGATGGACTCAGGGGAGGTTTGAGACTTCGAATCGTAATATGTCAACTGGTCAATGGTGACTATCTTTCTGTTATGAGGGAAGGAAATCTTGTGGTGAACCATAGATGGGAAAACAGACATCACATAGGTGTAGCTACGACCCAATAGAATGTTGTAATCTAAAGGGGCATCAATGAATTCTACGTCAATGCAAACAATATTGCCTGCAAGAGTAATAGGACAATTGTAGAACATGCCAATGGGCTAGGAGGCATGGCCATCCCATGCTCGGAGAGTGATCGTGGAAGAATCCAACTCAGGTGATCTGAGTTGCTTCCAAACTAATGCAGACATCACACAGGTGGATGCCCCCTCATCAATGATACACTGGGAAATGTTGGTGTTACAGATTTTGACTGGGATTTGGAAGGTGACAAAAGCAGGAAGAGGAGGATGTTCTGACCAGTCAGCAGCGAAGAAAATCAAACGATCATTGACAAGATCTACATCACCCATGGTAGATAGTAAAGCTTTTCGTTGTGAAGGGCACGACTGGAGGAGTTCCAGCATTGAGATGGCGACAAGAGATTGTGCCAAGTCATCTACTATACTATACGAATGGGAAACTTTTCCAGAAGCAGCATTTCGGCATAGTGGTCCCTTAGGGATCTTGGTATGAACCTCTGCCTTCAGCTGAGGGATCTGCAGGGGACCATTAGGTGTCGAAAGAGGCTCTGTAGGACCTGAAGAAGGTGGCTCGGGGATAGACGTAGCGGGAGGCTTGTTGTAATGACAGGACTGAGTCTGAAGGTTGAGGTCAATGATAACAGGTTGGTCAGAGTTCATCATGAGGATCTAGTAATCAGAGGTACCATATGGAAGAGGTTGAGTGGCCACCTGACCTTCAGGTGGTTGGGTAGCCACAAATCCTTGCTGAGGGAAAGGATTAGTAAACACAGCTGGTTGACTAGGTGCAGGATTGGGAGGGACGGAAGGAGAGGCTTGTTGTCCTTGCAAAACTGCTTGAGACTCCCACATCTACTTCATTTGTGGTAAAATAGGACAATCATGCGTGTAATGACCATAAAAACTACAACAAGAACAAGGCTTATTCGTACAAACATGCCTGTCCTGCTTGGGTTGAGTGCACTGTTGCTGGTTAGCAGTGTTAGGAGCATGATTTTGCGGATTAGTTCCAGAATTACCGGAGGTAGATTGAATTTGAGTGCCTTTCCTCTTCATTTTTGAAGGAGGAGGATTAGTCGCGCCCTGCTATGCATATAACTACCCCTGAGGGGGCGGTGGCTGCTGTTGCGGGGGTTGAGAAGGCAAGGGAGGCAGACGTGCTAATGTTGGAGGAGATGGAGCACCGAGCTGCGGATATGAGTAATAATGAGGTTGGGTAACACTGTGGTAAATAGGATGTTGGGAAAAAGGATGAGGCATGTCGTATCCTGGATACATGCTACCGGGAGGGGGAAAGGTGCTGGAGGTGTTGGCCCCTCCTTGAGGAAAACCATAGCCCATAGGAGTTTGAACATATGGATGAGAGAGAAATCCAATGATACCATCGACGTCATGAGATGCCCCTATTTTTTTGGCACCAATGGGTCTAGGAAGATCAGGTAGAATGGTATAAACATAACCCAACTGAGCGTAAATCAGGTCATATTTTAACGTAATTTGTAGAGCGGCTTCTTCGGTTTGAGGGAAATTTGAGACGACATCTTTGCAGATAGTAAGAAAGAGAGATCTAAGGAACCAGTCCATGTAGACACGGTCTTAGAAGGTAGGGACTCAACATAGGCTCTTTATTCTCTGCCATTCCTGGGCATGATCAGATAGGCGGGTCGTAGACGATTTATGGAAAGAATTCAAAAGTTTGATACCAATGTCGTAACGAAGGGGAAGCTAGAAATAAGACAGAAAAGCCAGAGAAAGAGTCACAAAGGCAGTATGAGAGGATGGGGCCTAATAAACATACCACTTAGAAGCTTCACCAGTAAGCATACATTGTAACAACTCAAGACGAACAAAGTCATTGGTAATGGAGTTAGACGAACACCACATGTGGAAAGATCGAACATGATTTGTAGGATCTTCACCAACAAGAACTTCAAACTTGGGCATGTTGGAAGGGATCTTGGCTAGCATTGCAGGCCAACCAATATTATGATGTATAGGGTCATTTATCAACTAGTTAAAATCGGGAAGACTGAGGCCCGCCATAGGGGAGCAAGGGAGCAGCCGGGGTAGTTTTTGTTGCGGTCCCACCAGTAGTATTCCTAGCATTAGGGCCGAGGTTACCACCAGCATTAGGTCCTGAACCAGACATGGTGAAGGTGAAAGGAGGAGAACCGGGGGCGAAATGAGAAGGAGAACCCAAAGGACCAGAAAAAGAGTTGGAGTGTGGACTTGGTGGAGGACTAACTCGAATCCTACGCGGAGGAGTAAGTCTTCCCACCAGAAACTGAGGATGAAGGCCAAGAAGTCTCTTGGATGAAAGCCTTGGTGGCGCAATGATGATGACACAAACACGACACAAAGGAAAGAGAGACCAACAAGGGAAAGGAGGTGCAGGATCAACTGATTACAATGTTGAGACAAGGGCAGAAAGATGCAGGATCAATTTATTTCAATGTTTTAGAGTCTTTGCTTGGTGGTGTTAACCAAGCTCTTTTTCACTTAGGGTGTGTGTGTAAAGTGTGTAAATTTTAATTTTTAACCCAGACGTTTGTAGAGAAAAGGAAAAAGTGTGCTATATAACTATAAATAAACCTGCAGGTAACAGTATATGAAACTGAAATAACAGAAAATAAACAACTAATTATGCAATAATCTAGACCCAAGGAGGCGGGCCTCTCAACAACTAGTCTGTAAGTGGGAAAAAAAATAATCAAATCACACTGAAATAGCCAATAGATCTAAGGTCGGGAGGGACAAGGATCTAAAGATCAGATCTGCTAGAAATTGGTGCTGAAAACAACGACAATTCAGAGGAAATATTGTTGTAAATGAGGTGGCGAAAGGCTATATCCTGAAGGGAAGTGGAGGTGACCCTAGAGGAAAACCCCAAAAAAACTAAATGAGGTGTTTTGGATGGATAAATAGCCAATCTAAAGTGGATCCGAAGGTGAGGTATCAAACCTGAAAAATGGTTGAACGCTCTGAAAATTTCAGACAACCTGTAGTAGCTAAAAATCTTCCACAAAGTGTGGAGGGTAGTGAAGCCCTAGGGGGCTAGATTTACACATTTTTTGAGCAAAAAAAAAACAATTACAGGTCCAAAACAGGTGGATATGGAGGTAAGAAAACCTTGAATAGAGGCCCAGACAAACCCATAAAACTTTCTAAAAATTTCCCGCAAAAAATTGAGGCCGAAGTTTCTGACCTATTTCTTGTAGCGGTTGCAGTTTTTGGGCAGATTTCTGTGTCCTGAAGCTCTAGTTCACATGCTTAGCACTAAAAAGTGCAACCTGTAATTTCGATGCTCTCGAGAATAGGTTTCAGCAGAATGTGTCGTCTCAGTTGCAACTGATGTCTGTCACCTGCGCAATAGGTTCGAAAACACACGGAAGTTATAATTTTTAATGTTTTAGGGTTTTATAGGTTAAAAACAACATCAAGAAAAGAAAAACAAGAGGCTGAAGAGAAATACTAGGGTTTGAAGCAGCTGGATATGTAGGCATCTGAATAACGATAGCGGTCGTAATCGTAAACCCTTGTGGAGTCGCTAGTTGTTAGTATGAATCTTAATTGGAAGTGTACGAAAAAATACCACTTTATCTGTGCATAACAAACAACCCTAACATCAAAGATGGCTGCCAATATCCTTAGATCTGCAATCAGGTGATAAAGATAAATTCTGCAAAAATCTAGATCTATGCATTAAAAGACATTAAGCAGTAGATAAAACAAGATTTGCTCCATGCATGCAATAGACAAGACAAGAATATGATGAATGAATTTTGTATTAATGGCACTTGGGAGGAAAACATAGAAGGATGTTACTATTTCTCCTCAATGGGATGGGTTCCTGTAAGTCCTCAGCACTTCAGATCTAAAATCCCTCTCTCTTGATGGTGTAGAAAACCCAGAAAAAAAAGGTAGCAAAATATGACAATGAAGGTGGATCAAATTCAGACCAAAAGTATAGATCCAAAGTGATCTTTACGCAACAAAAGGTAGTGAATGAATGGAAAAACCCTTCTATTTATAACAAAATATTGAGTTAGTCTAGATATTGGGGCATAATTAAAATATTATTAACCAAATCAAGATCCAACTTTTATGGAATATTTTATTATATTTGTTGGAGGGAAAAAGAATTTGAATTTGGTGAAATCCCTTTATTTGTAAATAATAAATAAATAAATGATTTATTTATTATTTTAAGGATGTGGTTGAGTAATAATCAAATAAATAATGATTTATTTAATTATTTATGAGTGATTTAGTCATATTTAACAAGGAATATTATTTAAATAGGGATTAAATAATTATTCCTAGAAAATAATAAGATAAATAATGATTTATCTAATTAATTTCCATGTTTTGGGTTAAATATAACCAAGAATATTAATTAAACTGTTGTTGAACTAATTATTCCTTAAGGAAAATCAAACAAATGTAGATTTATTTAATATTTCCTCATGGGGTTTCCTGTTTAGACAATAAACAACTTAATAAAGGTGGTTTACTAAGTTATTTTTCATAGTGAAAGCAATTTTACTTAGGGTAAAATTGGTCTTACATGTTGTACTTAGGTCCATCTAATAATAATAGGTTAGATGACCAAAAAATGGTGTAACATATATTTCAAGAGATTAAGACTACCTTGCAAAGATTAAAGTGTCTCTCCTTCTGATACAAGTACTTTTGAAGCTGGTGGTGAATGTAGTGATTCTTTGTCCGGAGTGACAAGAATGAAATTCTCCCCTGGCTTCTCAAGAAATGCCTCTGGTTTCCTTCTATCAAAATCCTTCCTTATCCTTTGAAATAAGTCTGAATATTTAGTCACCTTTGCATGCTCCATGTGACCAAACCACCATTCATTTGCCTCACCTTGAAGGTGAAGAGCTGTAATCTGAACAACCTCTTTCTCAGTTACATGATGTAGCCTGAAGAATGCATATAACTCTTTCCTCCAAGCCCTTGTAGTGCTTGAGGAAGATCCATCAAATGTAGGAAAATATAATCTACTATGCCTTTTTCTTCTATTACTGTTTTAGGATGTTCGTTCTTACTTGAGTTAAAAAAACTGTTAGAGAGTTAGATTCTCCTTAAATGCTCTAGAATGAGATTTTTACTCTTTGAGATAATCACTTAGAGTCTCATGAGTTTCAGGCTCCCAATTTATTCTATCTCGATACCATTCACCTTCCTCTTCAAATAAAGTGGGCATAGTAGATCTTTGAGGAGATCTATGCTTCTCTGCTCTTCTTTTCTGTTGATAAGAAGTGTTGGGACCTTCTTCATTCTGAAACCTTCTTGAGGTTTCTCTTGTCCTTTCTCTATTCATTTCATTGATCTCCTTGGAGAGATCCTTCATAGTTCAAAAGAGAGATGCAACAAAACTTAATCCCTCCATTATTTTCAGATCTCTATTATCTGATTTTCTTATGTTGTCAATAATGTCCACAAGCTGAGCCAAATATCATGCTCTGATACCACTGTAATATTCCAAAAGGGAGAATGCAGTAATACACAAACACAATATTTGAAACAAAAAATTATGTACACATAAGTTATGATGAACACAGGTATAGACAGAATATGTGAGCCATTTTATTATGTGGTGATGAATAATAGATACAATAGTGCATAAAATAGAAGCACTCAAGCCAAAGGAATTGCCTAGAATGACCCCGAAATCATGCCAAAGTAGGAACTACGTAACTGGAGCTACTGGAAGTTCTATACTGCGTTGTCCCTTCAGATGATGATGATCTTACAACTACTGGTTGAAAGGAAAATGAAGATTCATGGTGCTTTGGAGCTCTGATGATGCCGAGATTGCAGATCTGGTCACTATGATGGAAACCCAAGATAACCTAGAAAGGAAATCCAGATCTAAGAAGATCAGAAATTCACCCTCCTAGGGTTTGATCCCTTGAATGCTAGGTTATGCATATCTGAAGCATAAATTGATTTAATATGGCTGAAATGTATTATATATCAGATCTATGCTTTGCGGGTTGATACTTCCTTCAAATATCCAAGCTAGAAGCTTGAGATCTAGCTTCTTCTTCCTCCTCTTAAGATGACAACTGCTGCATAGACAACAACTAGAAAAAATGCACTTTCTGGGAGGGAGTGGCTGATGCCTACTGAAAAATATTTCTACTTAGCTCAAGAGTGATTGAAATGATAAGGAAAAAGTGAGTGGAATATCCCTCACAGGATTTCTAGATGAAGTATTGGAAGCTTCCCTCCTCCAATGGATGTACAAGACTAGACTGCGGAACCCTTCATGGGATTGCTACTGCATGGAGGTGTGATATGTTTGGCCTGATGCCCAATATAGATATGAAGTGTTGGAAGGCTGATCTTGAAGCTCAAGGTGCAAGGATGAATCCTCCACCGGTTCCTCAACTGAAATACTAAAGGAAAACCTCCTCCTCTCATACCCTAATGCATAAATGCATTATTTTTGAAGATGTATGGGCTGCAGAGAGTAGGAATAATGTGGCACCAATGCTTGATAATGAATGGAAGCTCAGAATAATCTTCCCAGAGTAGGAACTCGAAGTCCCCCATGGGTAAGGGTGGCATTCCCACTAGGGAACAACCTGTGCTAAACTTCACCGCAAACTTAGCTAAATATCTTAAGCATGCTTTGGAATGTCCAATGAAAATTCCAGATCTAAACAAATCTCAAATAAATAATACAAAAGCCTACCTCTAATGTTTCCTTCATCTTAATTATATATATTGTGAACATTCCCATGCCTTATCCCACCTCATAACTGCGCTGCACATGTGGACATAGGTCTGCATGTTGACTGTGTTGTCTCTCCATGATCTCCATGATCTCTGCATTTAATGTTCACCCTCTCCATCATGTGTGCACCAATGCACCACTTCCTGCATTATCTCATTATTTATTTCACTATGATCTTACTTTGAGTCCTCCTAGATCTTATTTGACTCCATCTCTCCATGTTTTTCTTATTAATGATATTTGATCTCCACCCTTAATTCATTAATAAGCTTCTCCACTATTCCGTGATGTAGGTCTAACAACTAGTTAACCATGTTCACACTCTTAGGAGTGGATTTATTCACCTTAAGGGGTTATGGGTCCCTCCACCCATTTATTTACTTAGTTAAGAAAAATAAGTAAGAAATATAATATTCCAATAAACAGATGTAAAATTTGGAATATTACAACTTTTTTTCTCTCTTATATTTTTTCTTATTTTAATATAGTTTAAAATTCATGATCTCAATTCATTTTTTTTAATTCACAGTCCATTTAGAATTGGGGAAATATGGAAATCTATCTTTTATATATATATATTTTTTTAACACAGGAAAAATATAACTTAAATTAAGTAATGTGGAGAATTAGAAAAAAGATAACTTAAATTAAGTGATTTGTGGAAAAAAATAAATTAAATGATAGAAAATAAAAGTTTTTCTTTTTAATTTAATATCGAAATTCGTTTAGTTTCTATGTTATTTCCTTAATGAACTTAAAAAAATATGTCTTAATTTATACATACATACATACATACATACATACATACATACATACATACATACATACATACATATATATATATATATATATATATATATATATATATATATATATAGATAACTGGAATATTTTTAATAATAATAATTATGTTAATTTTATTTTATTTTTATTTAGCTATAGTTTAATTTTGTTGGTCAACTATGGTCAACCATGAGAAATCATGATCAAGGTATTTATGGTTGAATACGGTCAACCATGAGCAATCATGATCAAAGTATTTATGGTTGAATATTGTTAACCATGGTTAGAATAGTTGAACATGGTCAACTAAGGTCTTTATGGTTGAATATGCTCAACCATAGTGGCCAATAAAGATCTCTATGGTTGAATATGGCCAATAATTGTTAACTCTCTTCAACCATGGTCAACCCATCAACTATATCTACCATTAATGTAAAAAAAATTGTAACATTAATGTACTAACACTGGCAATAAACATTAATATAATCTTGATAATAGTCAATCTCATCAACCTGGATCAACCTCATTAACCCTTGTCAACCATGGTTGACAGCCATGGTTAGTGAATCCACCCCATGCGAGTCTATTGTAACTAGAAAACCACATTCACTAATGTAGTTGATATACATCGATCCTTTTATACACCAATCATGATCCGTTTATATCAACCACGATGTTGTGCTAAGATTATTTTATTTATACTTGACTATAGCCTATTTTCTTTCAAATGATTGATCTTTTTAACACACTTTCAAAACTTCAACAAACTACAAATAATTGATCCGAAGATAGGGAAAAACACCCATACCACCTAGAGATATTGCAAATATTTATTTTGGAGTCAATTTTTGCACTTCTAATAATGTAACGATAAACAATTCAATCATAGTAGTTATGCAACCTGTAAGCAGTACTTTGATCCTTAGCTCTTCTTTCTTACAGTGGACCTCTACTATTAGGATAGGCTACTAAGGACATATTAAAAAATATAATGAAAAATGAAGTTTATCCCTTTGTTCATAAATAAAATTACGATTAAATATCAAAAAAATCATTTACACAATTTGAGATTTGAAATAATAATTAAAATTGCTTATAAAAATTGCTACGATGTAGTCTAAAATTTATAAGTTCTCGTCTTTTTTTGGCAATTATTTTGATTAATTTTAGCTAAAAGACATGAAATTTTTGGAATCTTAAGTTTCAATTACGCAATATGCGAAAATAAATATCCTTGGAAGTTTTTTACGGCATTGAATCCATTTATAGACTCAAAAATACATTTTAAACAATACAAGTTCACAATCTTACAAAACATTGTATAGCTAGATTTTGATTAAAAGTGAAAATCATGCAATGTTTAAACTACTGACATGCCTCTCAAATATGACTTCCATCAAAATATGAGTGAGTATTTTTAAAGTTTTAAAGTAGAAACAAATGGTATAGGAATGCTATCCAGTGGAATAAATTCCTCTATTGGTGTCCTTGGGTGGCGAATTTGCCCCTCTATTTATACCAAATATTATTGGGAGTATTCCTTCCATTAGAAGACTTGTTAGAAGTGAAAACAGTCTTGGCATTGGAATTCCCTTTTCTCAGTAAATAATCCCTACTATAGGTTTTTGTATGAGCATTGGCCCCCTAATCAATGTTCAAAGCATTTTAAAAGGTATTAATGTAGGTGAGAGTGTCTTAAAAAGTGCAATTTTAGGTATTACCATAAGTAACCTAGTTCATTTTTTACATGTACCTTACCACTTATGGAAATTGTAAACCTACCTAAATTGTTTCATCTAATGAATCATCCAATCAAACAATGATCCAACATGAATGGTCATTTCCAATAAGCTAACTTAGGGCATCCCCATATTTTAATGTAAGGTTGGGGTAGGCCCCTCAAACCATACATGAATTTCAGCTTATGGTGTCCTTGGAAAGCTATTATTGCCTTGATTCTCACCCCTCTTGGTCTCTAAGGACCTACTATAGTCACCTACTAGCTTTTTCCTTTTCTAATTAAGCTTTCAAGGGGGTCTCACCATTACTTCAGTGCAAGACATAGTTATTTTTTCCTTGTTATGCTTGTATCATACAACCATCACTTTATATACCTAACTACCAACCCATGGCCAAAAATATAACCTTTGAAATCAATGATCCAAAGAAGAGACTATGCATAATGGGATGGATATTTTCTTTTCCTTCAGTCAACATAGACAGAGATATGGAATGCTATAGCTCAAAAATTCACGCCCTTCGGTCCATTAGAAGAAAACATCACCTGCCAATTTAGAGTGTCAAAAGTGGTTTGTGGATATATCCATAAAATAGGAATTGAAGTGTTCAAAACTCCCCTATAGTCGTGACCAAGAAACACTAATCCTAATAACTCCCTATGTATATTGGCCTCAAGAAATGGTAGGCTAGCGACACCCCAATGCCATTATAGTAGGGAGTAACATAGCACAGTTTTGTATGTACAAGGTTTGATTATGCCATAATCAATCACTCAGAGTGGATATCAGCTCAATGTACCAGACATGGTCACAAAAGTGTCTACATTGGATATGATCACTCCATTATATAACCTATAAAAGAAAGCTCTTCATAGATCACAAAGGGGGGAAAAAGTTGTATTCTCAGAATATTGCTAAAAGACTAACCTATACTTTATCACTATGAAAAGCCTACACAAACAAGTTTAGTGAAAAGTGAGTTCTAGTGAGGAGGAGACAATTAGCGAAGTCTATAAGAGAGCATGGCATGTACACTTTATTTGACATAATACAAGTTTCATGTCTTTTCCCCCATTATCTCATGTATTTTTTAATATATACATGATTGTTTTGGATATATTTATATGCATGTACTAGTCATTGTTGCAGGGAATAGTGGATTTTTGGTTTCTCTACTATGTGCAAGTATTTAGGAGCAGGGATAGGATCATACATATCTGGGATATCTCTCTCAAGATGGCTTCACCAACCATTGTTTTTATCTCACTATAGAAAATGTATGCCCTTCTGCTTTCTTTGTGATTTCTAGTTTGCATGTTTGGGATTGGATTAGTTTGTCTTGTGCTTTATTACCACTCCATCCTTCTGGGAAAGTCTCAGGAACACTTATTGGATTTAAAGTAACTCATTATTGTGGGTGAAATTTATCCTTAAACAAAATTGGTGACTCAACTAGGGAGACCCTAGTGGGAAAATTTTTGTAGCCTTTGTCTATGCTTATAGCAATGATTTTTCACTTTCCTCAATATTTTACGGTAGTCATAAGTCAAATAATTAACTTTAATTCCAAAACATAGTGCCCAGAATCTAACGTTCTAAGATTTTCCATTCTATTTCTCGGCTCTAGTTAGTCTATAACTTTGAAAGCTTCTTTTTTTATCAATTAACTCTACAACATATCATTGTTTGGCTATTGTTGCTCATTTTTTTTGCGAAAAATCATTGAAGTATTATTTTTTGGGTTTGTGAAGGGGTTTACCTGGAATTTGTTTTGTTTTCTGTACTTTTGTTTCCCCACTAGGACTCTACATTCAAATCCATATTGTTTATGCTTGATTGCTATGTAAATTTTCCATATTTGCTTTAAATAAGTAGATTTGGTTTTCTGATTTAAGGTTTTGAACTATCTCTTGGGTTTTATTCCCATCAAATATATAAGTGGCTAAAGACCTCTATGGCATCATTTTTCTAACAACCAATTGTTATTTTCTTGCTTGTGGGTGTGATTGTTTGTTATTTTTTTCCCCATTATTTCATACTTTCTTTTAGGCAAGTGTTTTTCTTTTGAGTGGGTCATTTTGATTTTTTTCTATTGGGTTTTATTTTTGTTCATTTACAGTTGTGATTTTGAATTTATTTATGTGTCTAAGAGTTCACTAGGAGTGCGTAAGGATTTTTTTCATGCTCACATTTGAAACAACAATATCATAACTATTATTTATATAGGTTTCATCGAAATCATTCTTTTCATGAGCATATTTTGCATGGTTTCTTTGAAAAGGTGAGTCAAAACACCTCATAACTTTAATCCACATACCCTTGACTTAATAAACATCCATAAAATAAATGCATGATTAAAATTTATTCAAGATTTTTACTTTCTCTAATAACAAACCCACAATAGATCAGGATAGGGTTTTGGAATATGGGAGTGAGGTAAACTCCCAAGACCATTAAAAAACCTAGTATCTTGAGTTAGGGAGAGAAATTATACTTTGAGTAGAATGTTTCCTAGGAAGCCCTTCTCACACAAGGGTCAATCACAAGGTTACATTGAGGCTAACCAAGTGATCTACCACACTTCATTTTGGTCTTAGTGTCGTTGGTCTACATGTATGCCTTGGGGGTCTCTCTAGGGATTCTTTGAACTTAACTACCCTACCCTTGCCTATAGACCCAACTAAGTACTATTCCCATAGGCCAGGTAGTTGTTGGTGGTATCCTTAGTGGCCACTATCTTAGGTATCTATCATGGGTGATGGAAAGGGGGTCATCCTTATTGTACTTGAGGTACACATCAGTCAAAACTCACTCGATTCTCCTAGGGGGTGCTCCATAAATCGTAAGAGAACTTGATTCCACGCATAAGAGCTGTCAAGAAAGAAGCTATTGTAACTTTCACAACCATTTCCTCTCACATGACTTGGGAATTCATTAATCAACCTCTTATTGAGGGAGAATTCCATTGATATTTGGTTTTCTTGCTTGCTGCCTTAGATTGTATAGGTGCATGTTGTTTGGTTGCGTCTAATGGCCTTAGGATTCTTATTTTCATGTTTTTTTAATCTTTTGGCTTGCACTACGGTGGAGTTTTATTTGCATTTATATCATCATTTTGAGGCACTTTCTCCCTATGAGGAGGGTCCGCTTGACTGTAGGCGTAGATTTAAGCCTACCATAGATACACCTGTGTTATGGGTCAGTTTGGGTGCTACTCAAGGTGCCAAACCTTCTATTCATTGGGTGGTTACCATAGTCTTCCACCTCATATCCGTATCTCTACACCCATATCTTGTAACAACCCAGTTAAAAATTCATGTAAAAAAATATAAAAGACCAAGGTCATGGGACATGCATTCCAAGTTAAATGTTAGGAAAAAAAATAGTGATATGGATCACTTGTGATTAATTAATGGCTATGGAAATTAGCAAAGGAAATGGAAAAGGCTTTGGAAAGGCATGAGGCATTTATTGACATTTTATTTATGAAAATAATGGAAAATTGGAGAAAATGAAGGAAAATAATGGCAATTAAAGAAAATAGAGGCCTCATTAGTAAAAAGGCTTATGTGGGTCAGTTGACAGACTTTTGATAGTTCATTTTTTGGATATCTCATTCTATTCTCTCTCTCTCTCTCTCTCTCTCTCATACTCTTGGGCACTTAGCTTTTCCTGGAGCACTCTCGGAGGAATGTGACATACTTTGGATTTGGAGAAAGAAGGAAAAGGAAGAGCATGGAAGTGCAAGATGACATCCGGATCAACATCTACAATGGAATTTTCTATCATGTACCAAGTGTCATGTATGATTTCCTTGCTGGTTTTGTAATGCATGGCACACTCATGTGGTTCCTTGGTTTTGATCTGTCATTAGAATGAACGATTTCCTAGATTCACAGTGGTTTTTCCTAGCCTTTCCATTTCGTGGATAGCCATGGTGTTTTGGATTTATTTGCTTTTTTTTTCTAGTTGGTTCTCATGTTCATTATGGTTGTGGGTTGAGTTATTAGTTCTTAGAGCCTTGGTTGGAAAAATTTTCTGGAAGCCCTATAATAGCTTGGGTTGAGTTACTAGTCCTGGAAGCCTTGGTTGGAAAAACACTCTAGATCCTTTGATGGGTTGAGTTACTAGTCGTGGAAGCCTTGGTTGGACAAACACTCTAGAGCCTGCCATAACAATGGGTTGAATTACTAGTCCTAGAAGCCTTAGTTGGAACAAACTGATACCGATCTGGTGATGGTTAGTGAATTCAAACCATGAGCTAGAATCACTGGTTGAGGGTTGAGGTGGTTTTCCCTCTAAAATCCCTGGTTTGGTTTTGTTTTATTTGTTTCATGAGATCCCACATTCATGCTTGGAATATGGCGTAGGATGATCGGTTGGAAGAGAGATATGGTTCAACTCAATCTATGGCCGAGGGGTACGTTGAAGTCCCTGAATTGGTTGGATTTTCATATGTTAATAAGAGCTATTTCCATTTGGTATTTTATTAGAAATTTTTATTATCAATGTATGGCTTTAATGGTTGATTCATCATTGATATATCTCTAGTTATTTGTTGGTTACTAACATGTTTAATGATAGTTTTGATGTATGGCTCTCATCATGTTTTGATTATTACATGAAATTTTAATGAATGTATGACCTAATAGATGATAATGAAGCTATTGGGAGGAGAAATCAGTCCTCTTGACGATTCTCAGATAAGTATGAGATCCCTATGCTTAGATATGTTGTTATGACCTGTAGATTACATTTTTATGATCCATTTGACAAAATTCCTCTCATGTCTAGTAGGGGTAAGGTAAAATCCTTGTTTAATTATTTTCATGAGTACCATTTTTTAAATGTCATTTATCATTCCTAGAAGTTTCATGAAGTTTTAGGGAGTGGCTTGAGTCCTAGCCCTGAAAAAGTGGCTCAGAATCCAGGGTCACTGGCACAAAATTGCCTGAAAAAGTCCACAATAATATGGATTCCTTACTTTGGGATCAAATGGAGGGTCCTGGTTGCATGCATGCCTTGTCATGGGAGCGGATGAGGCTCTAGGTCAGTGAAAAAGAAAGTTCTCTCAGGGGTTTGACACCTTAAGGGGTTGGTTGGATCCTGACGATTCTGTAGCTGCTAAGGAGGGTCATATTTGTCTTGTCATGTCAATTTCACTTCATTAAATGTACATGGGGAGTTGAATGATATCATAGTAAATATTTTTCAGATGTTTACCATGGTGGACCGGTTAGCTTGGGTAAATGTGGGAGGAGGGTGTTAGAAAGTGGTATTAGAGTGGGTTTTGTTCTCTTTGGGGTATGTCTAGTTTCTGTTCTCTTTGTGTGATATATGATACCACAGAGTGGTATAAGAGAATGGTTCAACCCTTGGCATGGGTGGGAAGAATTTTTTTTTGATGCATGCATGAAAGATGTATATGTGATTTTTATGTATGCATTATGGTAATAATTGTTACAATTGTGTTTCCATGTAGGAGTTGATGATGTTGTTATTGGGATGTGTTTTTCATGAATGCATGTTGATTGTATATGCATTTTTTTATGCATGTTAGTGTATATATTTTGTTATGCATGCATTGTCATCGTTATAATTATGCATGTATAGGAGGTCAGACATGCATTGTGAGGTCATTGTATTTAGTTTATGTCATCATGATGTTGTTGGTTGTTATGATGCTAATGTGTTGGATGAGATAGAGTAGGAGATTCATATAATCAAAGCGAGGTTGCAGGACTAGACCTTGGGGTAAGAGAAGATCGTCATACAAGTTTGTATGGTTTGTATGTAGGTATGTTGGTTAATGGTTTTTACACTACAAGGAAAAGACCCTCTAGTGGATTTTTTTGAGGAACCCCTTATAAAAATACCCCAGACATTTGTTTGTAGTGGAGGTTACTAGAGTAGGTTGGCGGGTCGAGGTTTTTGCAGGTGTTTTTCTTCTGGTACACTTATCATCATAAACCGCACCGGTGCGGTCAACTAGAGAAAGCACTGGTGCAGACAAAACATTGGCACACTGGGACACCGTGCGCTTCGTAAAAACCCACCTGTTATGTCTTATTACTGTAGCGCACCGGTGCTTTACAAATCTTTCACACCGATGCATCCTAAAACCCGTGCCAAAAGTTAAACAACCCAGTGTGGTCATAAGAAACCGCACCGGTGCACCTATAAAACCCGCGCACCGGAACAGTGTTAAATAAAAAAAAAATTACGGAAAAAAATATGCATTTTTCACTTTTTAGTGCTCCAGAGCTCTCAAGCACTAGTGAATGTTTACCTTATGTGAGGCGCCCTACCATCGGTGCTCCCATTGCATGCACTTCTTCTGTCCATTTCCCACCATCTCCACTTTGAATTTTCCAAAATGGTGAGCAAATTGTACAACCAATATTCCTCCTCGACGACCAAATGTACAGGTATTTTCCTTATTTTTCCATAATTAAACCTTTTAGAGGATTAGTTTTGTAAATTAGCTTAAAATTCATCTTCTTTTAAAAATATATATATATTTCCTGCGTGGTGTGCTCGAGCCATTCGACTTGCACTAGTTCGCGGTGCTGCCTATAAATTTACAGGCTGCACCGCCACTGGTGCTAATAGTATCCACACCAGTTCTGGGGAGGTACCGAAAGGCGTATCGTGATTTTTCAAAATTTAAAAAAAGTGCAGTGTGGTCAGTGACCCGGCCGCACCATTAACCCTGTCGAATAGTGGAAATGCGGTGCGTTGATGGAAATATTTGCCCCAGGGCAGGTAATTATGTCATCACACTGCATTTCAAAAATTCGACATGGTCAATGGTGCGGCTTGGTAAAAAACTGCATCATTGACTATGTAGTGATGTCAGGAGGGTGATGCGTTGACCAACCTATATGCCCTGGGGCATATAGATTGGTCAATGCACTGCCCTCCCGACACTGGTCAATGGCCAACGGTGCGGTCTATTATACCACCACACCATTGAATTTGTAACAATGCCAGGTGGGCGGTGCACTGAAAATTTTCTGCACCCTTTCTGGTGCTCTGTAAATTTTCTGGTGCATTGCCTCTAGTGCGCGACAAAAAGAGATGCACCATTATCAGTGCATGCCTGTTTTTTGTGGTTCATCGACTATTTATTTTTTTTTCAAAAAAAATTATATATGTATATTCCTAAATACATGTCTCATTTAATAAAAAAAATTGTATTTAATATGTCAATCATTGAGTGATGTTAAAGGATAGAAGAGAGGGAATACGGTCAAATCGCGAAGTTGGGAAACAGTTTTTGGTGGATGGTTAGAATTCGGGAGAAATTTTTAATTTCTCGGCCGAGAAAAAAGTCAACTAAATTTCTCAGTCGAGAGTTTTCAAAATTCTCGTCGGAGAAATTTTAAATATTTCGGACGAGAGTTTGGTCGGGTTTAACATGAGTTAAAATGCTCTATGATGAGAGTTTCGCATTTTCTCGTCCGAGAGTTGTGGTCACAAAACTCTCGGACAAACTCTCAGACGGAAGTTGGAGAAACTCTCGGACGAGAGTTGGAAAAACTCTCGTCCGAGAGTTTTCCAACTCTCGTTCGAGAGTTTTTCCAATTCTCGTTCGAGAGTTCTCCAACCCTCCCTATTTTTACTATTATAGCATGAAAATATTGTAATAATGAGGGAATCGCGTTGTAATAATTCAAGTATGAGGTGAAGGGACATCAAAAGATTAATGTAATTGTGCTATTTACCACATTAAAGTAATATGACCAATTTATAATATTTTTCATGCGTGATGGTTAGGGGATAGAACTTAAGGAATTTTATGCATTTCATTTGATATTCAATAAAAATTATAGGAAAGAGGGTTAAATAACTATTGATTTGTATAAGTATGACTTCAATACCATTAACAGAGCTCTGCTACCCACAAGTGTCCATAACCTTGACAGAGTTGTTTTGTAACCCATGGAACCATTGTCCTTCATACATACTTGAGGAAGTGCTTTATTTTTTCTTTGTATTTTTGTATTGAATATGAAGACGGAGGCCATTGTACTAGCTTGGTGACTAGATAAGTTACAATTCCGTTCACCGGGAAGAAGTGAAAAGTGGGCACGCCGACTCGTGATGAGACCTCCTGTTCCAAGGACTTTTTTAATTTCCTTTTGGACCATTTCCCTGGTTTGATGGCCATAATGGGAATGCCACTTCACTATCTTCTCTATGATCATGATAGGCTGGCTCTTACTGAGACCCCCTATCCTCCATCTGCAAAAACATTAAAATATGTCAATATTTTTTCTCTCTTTTTTTCTTTTTTCAAATAGCACTTTTCCTCAGTTATTTATAAAGGATGGCTCAACACTCCTTAAGATTAGGAATGGTGAAAGAAGTCTGAACATTTCAATAGAAAAATATATACCCTTATTTCCAATTTAAAGATAAATATCAAAGAAAGCTGTACCATGCGGGAAGGAACCAATCATGATAAAAATAATCGATCGGATTAATTTAATAGTAGTAAGAGAGCAATGTTATGTTATTGTTTGTGTCCCTTGTACCTTTTTTTTTTTTTCATTACTTGGCAATTCCCTTAAAGATGACGATTTCTTTTGATTTGCTGATTGTAGTAATCCTTAATTTGTATGATTGTTTGTGATCTTGTTGCCTTGAAAAAGAAAGGAAGACAAAAAAAAAAAATGCTCACAAATTCAAAATACAAACTTAAAACAATCGTTCAAAAAGTGTTGTTCCTTTAAAAGGAACAACAAAGATAATCTGCGAAACTGTTGTTCCTTTCAAAAGGAACATCAAGGAAATGCTCTGCGGACATGCTGTTCCGTTTGAAAGGAACAACAAAAACACTGCGCGAAACTGTTGTTCCATTCGAAAGGAACGGCAGAAAAATGTCCTACGAAGGTGTTGTTCCTTTGGAAAGGAACAGCAAAAACACTCTGTGAAACTGCTGTTCCTTTCAAAAGGAACAACAGAAGTGCTGTTCCGTTAGAAAGGAACAACAACGCGAAAAAAACAAAGAATTTTTATTATTTTTCGTTTTTAAAGAAACTAAATTCAAACGAAATAAAGAAGTATTAACAAGGAAACAAATTTCAAAAACAGAAACCAAAAACAGAAAAAAAAGAATGCATTATGTACAAAAATTAAAAAAACCAATTTATCAAACTGGCGTGGGAGAGGGATTCTCCCCTTCAGCAAGAATTTCAATGGTGGAGTCTTCCCTTAACAAATCCCCAAAGAGAATTATGGTGCCTTTTTATTTTATATTACCGTAGGAGAATATCAAGATCGAGCAATCAATTTGAGGACTTTCACAAAGAAACAAGGCATATCAATAGTGGGTAACACGAGTTTCATTAACAGCCATACAAATCACGTTATAATCGGATTTGACAAGTGTCAAATTTTTTCATTTTATCATGCTTAGGTTGTTGCATGCGTGCATAATAATTTGTTTAGTTTTGTTCTCTCTTACCTCTTCAATGAGAATACTAATCACATTCTAGACTCTCGGAATGCAAACTCTCGGGGTGCAAACTCTCGTCCGAGAGTTTTTAAACTTTCAGCCGAGAGTTTGCCTGCGCGGTAAAATCTAACTCTAGGCGGGTTAAACTAGTTTTAAATTTCTCGGTCGAGAGTTTGAGAAATTTCTCGTCCGAGAGTTTCTGGTCAACGAAAAACTCAAAAAATTCTGCAGTTTTAAGAAACCTGTAACTTTGGAGGGACAGAACACCTAAAAAAACAAAATGTTTTATGTCGTACCAAGTACCATTAGATTCATCTCTAAATCTAGTTTTTGATGATGTAAGATTTATGGAGTTTCATTAAAAAATTCAATTTTTTATTTATTTTTTACTAAACTGTGTCACTATGGAATTTCATTGTTCGAAAAATTGCACTGAATGAAAATTCAATAACTTTCAAATGAGGACACCAAAAAATTCAAAAAAGTCATACTGCACTTCCTCTCCCTGTCTACTTCAAAAGGGTACTCTTGCTTTTCTTATTGACAATCACATTGAAAAGAAAATCAAAGGATTATAAAATGTACTGAAACATCACTGTTTTTTTGTCTTCGTCCATTTCAAAAAATAATAAAAAATAGTGATTTAATCCGAAAATTACCGAAAAATAGTCTGTGCACTAGTGCAATATATGCAGATTATGATGCTATGGTTTTTTTTCCAAAAAATGAATAACCTTCCCTAAAAAAAGTAAAGGATTATAAAGTGACTATTTATGTTTGCCTGAAAATTTCAAGTATATGCAGTTAGTAAACAAGAAATTTACCCCTCTATATGTCAATATTTTTTTTTTTTTTAAATATGGGTATGGAGGTAAGACAATTCTCTACAATTCTTGTTTTTATGTCAAAGCATAATTTACAATAAAAATATGAGTTTAGTGGAGTTGAAGTTGAAAAGCATAGAAAATTACAATTTTCAACGTCAAAAAAGGGCAAAAAGTGTTTCCCAACTTCACATTTTCACCCAACATCAGTAACAATAGGCGAACCAATATAACATGGTTTGCTTGTGGGAGGCATGAGAGAGGGAGAGAGATGCTTACCCTCACCCTATTACAACAACTACCTAGGGGCTCCTAAGGCATGTAGGCCTCCTCAAGTTCTATGAGGAGGCTACTTCCCTAAAGGGCCATGGTGTGTTTTTGCGACATCTTATCTGCAGATGGAATGGCCACCTATAGGCTTTTCCGGTTGGTCCTAACTAGTGGTATGTGCCCACTGAGGAGGAAATTTATTTCATTATGGGCTATCAAGGAGAGGGGTGGATTTTCCTCATTCTCAGAGGTTCTATTTGGCTATGCAGCAAGGAATCAGTTGGTGTACTCCTAGAGATACATTAGCGCAGATATATTGTTTCCTTCAGATTTTTAGGTCTCTGGAGGTCAGTTACTTATTTCTGCATTTGGTAGTGAGGAGGTAAGGTTCCTCTCACTTATGATTTCGACCATTTCAAACAACGCTAGTGATGGGCAATGCATTAGTTGAACGCTTCTATATTATGTTGATTCTTTAGTACAGGAGCCACGAGTTGTTAGGTGGTCTACCATTTTTTTGCGACAGTTCTATACGGCCTTAGACAGATGTCGTGCTCATGCACAAGGGAGGGTCAACTTCCCTTTTGCTTCAGATCTATTTTGTTTATTTTTTGAGAGGTTTCCATAGATGAGGCTTACTTTTTTTCAGCAGCCTCGTAGGCCGATGTTGCATGCACGGATGCACATCTGGGGAAAAATGATGCCCAAGAGGGGCGAGACTGAGTTTTCCACGAGGATATTGCTTGATGCACTGGAGTTGCTAGCCAGTGTTGACAAGCATCCCTTAGTTATGGTCCCTTGCCCTTGTGCTGGTTTGGATTGGTGAGGGTGTGCCAACATCATCTTCATAGATTATGAGACGCCATATGATAGAGGTAATATTACTATTTTATTTAAATTTATTCTAACATGTTATTTAACTTTTTTTATTAAACTGTTTAATGAAGTTGTCTAATTATTGTTGTATACTTATATATATTTTGCAGACATTGGGTCTTTTGATGGCGATGAGATGCCAGCGCCACCAAATGATCCAGGTGTGGATCCTGATGACGATCAGGACATAACAGATGCCGAGAATCATGAGACTGGTGCAAATAGACTTGCTCCTACTCGTGCACCGGTACCGCCTTTTTCTAGGCATAGGCTTGATAGTAGATTGAGGATGGAGTTGGGCGACCAAATCTGTGCATTGTTTGTTGAGGCGGGAGTTAGGCCTGCCACTATGAGAGATATACAGTACGATGGTAGGCTAGTACATATGTGAAGAGGCATGCTGCATGACATGTACACCCTGATGCGGCATGTCGTAGGAGCTATGACCTTAGTTACACGGTTGAGGAGGGCCCTTCGACGTTATAGGCGTGGTCAAGACGCAGCACGCCAATATTCCATGAGAAGCTACGCATCATCAGATGATCATGATCAGGGGAGTGATCATCGTTCACCTCGCGCCGTGCCAGATGAGCAACCTATAGCATTGACCAATAGTCATGATAGAGAGCAGGATGGACCATCGGCCACGTCAAGTTAGCAGGTTGCAACATCCAATAGTACTCATGATCATTAGCAGGTTGGACCATCGACCATGTCGAGTCATCACGATGAGCAGTCGACAGTTGATCTTGATCAGCATGAGGCAACAGTAACAGATCAGCAGGCACATGATGATCAACATGTATCTGAGTTTGTCGAGGCTACACCATTGACTAAGTAGGCCTCGTCTAGTAGTACTATTGATGATATTGTACCACCAGCTGATATTTGACATTTATATTACAGTTTTATATTTTTGACATTATATATATATATATATATATATATATATATATACCATGTATTTTATGTTCATGTTGCAGTTGTACTTAACTTACATGTTTGTGATCATCATCATGTGTATATTGTTAGGTCATGTTAGATATGTTCATTTAGTGTGTAGCTTGCATATAGATGTGTATGTGATAGCAGTTATTTGACATGAGATGTATATTTGATGTTTGTGTTTTGGTGATGTTATACAATCCTAATTTTGTTTTGTTAGATGATCATGATCACGATAATGTTAGCGAATTTCAATGTTTTTTTTAGTCGAATATGATGTTTGTACGATGGTTATCATGATCATGATGTTTATAAATTAATTTAATATTAAATGATTATGATATTTATTAAATATTATGTCGTGATTGTAATTCAAATTTTAATTTTAACTGTGTAAAATTGTATTTGTAATTTTAATTGTAATTGTAATATTTAATTTATTGTGAAATTATTGAAATTGTAATTGCATATATGACAAATCGTAAAATTGTAATTGTAATTGTATATATGTAAAATTGTAAAAATTGTAATTGTAATTCTAATTGTATGTAAAATTCTAAAATTGTAATTGTAATGGTATATATGTAAATTTGTAAAATTGAAATTGTAATTGTAAAATTTATGTAAAATTGTAAAATTGCAATTGTAATTGTATGCAAAATTCTAAAATTGTAATTGTAATTGTAATTTTAATTTTAATTGTACGTGAAATTTTCAAATTGTAATTGTAATTGTAGTTCTAATTCTAATTCTAATTGTATGTAAAATATTTGTAAAATTTTAATTGTATTACCGTGAAATGATTGTAATTGTAATTTAATTGTAATTGTATGTAAAATATTTGTAAAATTCTAATTTTATTAATATGAAATGATTTCATTACAATTTTTAAATTTGTAAATTTGTAAAATTTTAAATAATTGTAAAATAATAAATCTAGAATAATGTGGATTTTTTTAACATAATAAAGTTTTAAAAATAATGCAAATAAATTCATGTACTTTAGAATTATCATTATTTTATTATGATCTTAATACAAAAAAAATAACTTTATACAGTACACCATTGTTTTTGAAATAATCTTCTTTATAAAAAACCCATCTTAAAATGTATAAATATTGATGAAATAACACATGTACCATATCACTCTCGGTTCTCATGATTACACTCATTATATTCTAGCTCGCATGGCATGATAACACTATTGTTCTCAAAAATATGTTTTGATCAAGGATAATGTCTCAATACGAACCACCAATCCCTATCCAACACATCTGGGTAAAACAAAAGTTGGTTGCAGTGTTTGAGGAAAACATAGGGCTCCTTAGCTTCATCCCACATCTTTCTAGAGTTGATGCATATCAACCTACTATCATGATATTCATTTACATTATTCCAATCAAAGGTGTCCCACCACTTGCACCTAAAAATAACACATTGGAAAGAAGAGAAATCCACTTCAATGGTCTCTTTTATCTTTCCAACGTAACCTAACGTCCCTCGTACTAGGTTTTGATCATGGTGGATAGATCGACTAGATTGATCGAAATCGACTTCCACTCCAAAATCTTGTGTGATTCATCCATCATCGGCATTTTCTATTAGAAAATGGTGTCCATATGCCCACATAGATGGGAACAAATGCACCTATAAAAAATTTAAAAAATTATAATGTCATGTGTCTTATAATAACCCAAAAATTAAATATGAAATATAGATGTAATTACATTTTAAAGGTGCATTATTAACTTTCAAATGTACATATAAAGTAAATAGATTATTACTGAGTTGTTGCACCCAATACCTATGTTTAGCACATCCTCTTCAACACGTAGGTAACGACCGGTTGCACTGCATTTCTCTCTGACTTGGTTAGCAACCCAACTATTGGGGCATATTTTTGGCATATTTTCTATTAAATGATTGGGATAAGGCACACTTCTACCATTCAACCATCTGAATTATTTCCTATCACTATCCCATTTCATCCTCTTTTGTTCGTACAATGTGACCCATGGTTGTGTCGCTTCGGAATTTTAAAGAACAAATTTATTGATTGCTTCAATTTATGCATTCGCTGATGAAATCAAACCTACATTATATATTACATGGAGATAAAAATATACATTATATCGAAGTTCAACATGAATATTTACTTTATGTAAATTTGAAAAATTATAAGTCGCTTACTCTTTATCAAGCGCTTTTTTTCCATTCGTTTGGAGCAACTCCCCTTCTCTTTTGTCTTCATCCCTTTCATCATCCCAAATCACCACACCTGGTTTGTTTTCAATTTGATTTATGTACTCACTATCATAATATAAAGAATCATATGATATGTACCCCTCTACCATAGACCCCTCGGGTTTTTCCCTTTGTCGAACAAAACCTTTCAATTTCTTCATGTACCTCTCTAAGAAAAACATCCAACGACAAGAAACCACCCCAACTAATTCAACCTCATCTACTAGGTGGATTAGAAGATGAATCTGCAAGTCCATGAAACTCATCGAAAGTTCCTTCTCAAACATATAAAAAATCTCAACTATCTCTTGACGCCACTATGGAATGCTAGCCACATGAATCTCCTTTAACGTGATCCAACGTACAAATGCAGATAATTTAGATATGGCACATCCTAGGTCTTGAGGGAATTCATGTTTCACACACCCACACATGAACAAAGGATAATGACACTGCAAATTTATAAACACGTGTAATAATATACATAACATTTATTAATATAAAAGATAATAAAATCATGCTTTTGACATTATACGTACTCTTAGAAAATTCAAATGGTCATGCGATTTCAACCCCAAAAAATGGTCATCCACGGTGAAGCAGCACCGTAGTGAAGACCCGTATGATGATGGCACCCCCACACCCATTATAACTTCCTTTGCCAAATAAAGATCATATTTTTTTAAAATACATGGGACATCACCTTCGTTAAAATACCATGAATTAGAGGGACCAACACCTACCTCTAATCCTGTACTTTCTAATCATCTTGGCCAATGTTTCTTTTTAGTTTTTGAAGTAATAAGATCTTTACTCACAGCCAATGTGTCACTATGTTTTGATGATATGTGCCTCCATAAAGAAGAGAAAACATTTTTAAATATATCCATAGGATCTAATAAGTGGGTAATATTAATATGCTCCCAATATGGGAGGTTATAAGAGATAGATTTCCTTTTCATCCCAATGGGAAATTTCTCAACATAGGTGTTGAAGAATTCTGGATTATCGAACATAGGCTCCTCATTTGAATCAAACATTTCTGTGAACTACTTGTCCTTCTCTTTCTAATATTCTCTAAGCCATTCAGCTGGTGTCGTTATTGGATGCCTTTGGGTTCTCTCTCGTTGACCACTAAAATCAGATGCTGCTCTTCTGCAAGGGTGTTCTTCTGGGAGGAATACCCTAGAGAAATCATACACTAGATTTTGTAGGTCCTTGGACCATATAGATTTCAGAGAAGGTCCACAACATTTACATCCAAAATACCCTTTTTTCCCAAGACCTGTGAGATTATTGTATACATTTTATATGCATGAAACGTTAAAGAATATCATGAATATCAAAACAATTACAATGAATTAAATAAATAATATGAAAAATAATATTTTTACATATATAAAAAAATCAATAAACATGTAATTTACCAGAGCAAACTCCTAATCCTAGATAATGATGTGTCATGTAAGCACATATGCCATACAACATAAAACTCCTCTATACTTTTATGGATCTTGATACATCATATACATTTATCCGATCCCATAATTCCTTCAATTAATCTACCAGTGGTTGTAAGTAGACATCTATATTCTTCAATTGTCTTCTACCAAGGACTATGAGAGCCAAAATAAGATGTTCATCCTTGAATTTTTTGGGCCATGTATCCTCTATATGATTCATGGCTATTGAATCAGTTCGGATTCGCACAACTCCCAACTCACTTCTGCGTGAGGCATGCCATCCCTACAACATGGCTAATTCTTTGCAATGAAAGAGCCTTTGAATCCTTGGGATTATAGGCATGTGCCTCAATATATTAAAAGGAGGACCACATGATTTACCCTTATTTTTTGATTGATCATACCTGTCATGCCCACATTTCGGACATATCTCTTTGTCTGTATATTCTCCTCTATATAGAATACAATCATTTCGACATGCATGATATGATATGTACTCAACACCCAACATTTTCAACAATTTATTTTCCTCTTCGCAGCTACCAGGAAATACATTATCACTCGGAAGAACCTTATTTTTGAATAACCTGTAGTTTTTGATCATCATGGAAAATATTAAATGTACATTAATTCCGATATAATTATTAACGTTCATAAAATTGACCATTTTTAGTGTTCATTGTGTGATTGTATTTCTTAAATTTATATAAGGGAGGAATTTATGGTAACTTACCTCAAAATTTGCAATAAACATGCATTCGACAAGCCAAAGTTTTCTTTCAAGTTGTACAGTAACATCGTTGTCCCCAATTTGGTAGACTTTGACTGACCGCTAGGTCCAAAGAGAGGGCTGGTGGAAGAAAATTTAAGGCTTTCAAAAAAGGTGTCAGTGATATGAGCATCATCCCCTAGTTGATCATAGTTTTGGAATGCATCGAGCAACATTGTCTCCATGGTAGTCATATCCCTTAAGTAATCATCCATACTAACCTCTATTTTATTGCCTCCATTGCCAGTTTGTGAAGAACTATTATTGCTGTAGTCATTCCTAATTGGTGAATCTGGACTTAGTCGGAATTGAATCGGTGGTTGATTCAACCATTCTTGGTATTGTTCCTCTCTGATTTTTTTCTCTTAATTTAGCCTTCTCTTGATTCGACATTGTCCTGGGGTGCAACGGAAGATGGTAGGCATGCCACTCATCATCCCTAGAATCCTAATAATTTCAAAAAATATATTTGAACATGATTAGTACAAAATCTATGATATCAATTAGTAAGAACGTTAACAATGCATGATTAATTCATTTGACATTGAAATTAATTATTACATTAATATACCAAACAATTATTATTCCCATCATTGTCTTGGGATTGTGGCTAGAAGATGAAATATTGTTACAATTGGCAAGGTGAAGCGGTTGTCCATTTTCATCTACCAAATGCGCCTTGCGGTATGCTATTCCTGATAAGACCTTCCAACGTTTTGGAGTTGTTTGATTATTTTGTGCATCTGAACTCGATTCAGAATCTGCATGAGCTTGCAAATTTGTAAACATTGTAAATTTTATTAAGCTGATTGACATGGATAAAAAACATAAATTCAATTAGATAATGAAAATATAAATAAAATATGAAGTAAATATTACGTCTCGAGATGGATAGGGACAACTGCATGATGGACTTTGAGAAATATTATGGAACAAGCTGGATTTTGAAGAATTTTCCATTCGATATAATTATGATATTTTCTCCCTGCATTTGAGAAAAATGAACAATAAATTTTAGCACACACACCTAAAAGTAATTTCGGTGCCTTAAAAATGGACTTATTGTTATCGGTGCTTATGTACAGATAATTGCACCAATGATTTTTTTAGTTACTACACACCGATGTCATGTTATTAACGGACGCATCGGTGCGGTGTTGTTAATTGACTCACCTATGACAAAAAGCCACAAATAAAAACACATAACTTTATTTTTTTCAAGTGAAAAAAAAAGCGGTAAATTGAAAAATGGGTAGAAAAATATTTTCGAAAATATAATTTCATAAGACAATTATTTTAAATACTAAACAATTTTCATTATTTCACTATCTTTGCAATTTTTTTCAGCCAAATATTTGTAGGAGACATACCTAGAGAAAGATAGCAAGAGAGCATTGTGGAGCAGTGAAATACTTTCGAACAGAAGTATACAGACAATCAGAATTCCAAACCTCTGGTGATTCAAACCCTATAGCATAGAATTTGAAATGATATCATAATTAAATTTTATTGATTTTTTAACATTTTCTGCAGTATTTTTTATACAGTAAGTAAAAAATTTCAATTTGTTGTTCATTTTCAGGAAAAAAAAAATCCATTTTTATCCTAAACCCTTCATTCTTTTTGTTTCTGCCCTTGCTTCTTCTCATTTCTGTGATTTCAGAACTAGGGCTTTTAATTTTAGATGTATATGTTTGTATTGCTATATATATTGGCCTATGACATCCAACCCATGGATGACTTGCATAGTTGGATCCCAATCCATGTCGTCCCTTGTGTGAATTAAAAAAAAACTATTTTTTTTTAGTCGGTGTGCCCTGCGTAACCTAGCGCGCCGGTGCAGTGGATTATCCCAGCGCACCATGCATGTACTATTTGATAAAAACTTTAAAAACAATTTTTTTTTTAATCTATGTGCCATATGTAAAATAGGGGACCAACACGTTATTTCATTATAGCGCATTGCTCACGTACTGTTTGGAAAAATAAGTTTTTTTATTTTGTGTTAATCAGTGCACCATGTAACATATAACACACTGGGTCTCCTAGTTGACAGAGAGCACTGTATGGTGGTCCCTTGTTTTCACAGGGCGTTTATAAGAATAGGTCGCACTGCCACCTCCATGACAACATATGCTACAAAAAATAACACTAGACGATTTTTATTATCTTGTTTTTGTTAATCGGTGCGGTGGTTAACATGTCACGGTGCTCCTTGTTGACATAGAGCACCGTACGGTGTTTTATACTATTTTGGGAGTGTGTTTATAAGACCACCATGCACCAACGTTGGTGCCATTAGGGGAATTTTGAGGTCTAAAATGGGCCCCCTAAGGAAATTGTAAAATAATGGTGGAAATAATAAAATAAGATTTGATTACATCATCAAATTTTGAAGGGAAAAAAGAAAAAACTATTTTTTCAACTTGTATTTTCAACTTATCTATCAAATTTTTCCCTCAAATTTCGAGCGAGAGTACTCTTTGAATGAAAAATTTAATTCCTTATCCAAGGAGTACCAATGATGCATACTTTCGATGGATCCTACTACACGAAAAATGAGAAATGCCTGAAAAACGTGATTGCAATCACGTTTTTCATGTATTTCTCATTTTTCGAGTAGCAGGGTCATCAAAAGTATGCAACATGGGTACTCCCTGGATGATGATTTAAAATTTTCATTCAACGAGTACTCTCGCTCGAAATTTGAGGGAAAAATTTGATAGATAAGTTGAAAATACAAGTTGAAAAAATAGTTTTTTCTTTTTTCCCTTCAAAATTTGATGATGTAATCAAATGTTATTTTATTATTTCCACCATTATTTTATAATTTCCTTAGGAGGCCCATTTTAGACCTCAAAATTCCCTTAATGGTACACCATGAATAGCACACTGGTTTCTTGATATATTTTTTTTACCTGAAAAGTTGACAATTTATTTATTAAATATATTAATGAATGATATGGTACATGTTTCATATTGATAAAGAAATGGCTAACAAGAGATTAAGTAACAAAAAGACTGATAACACATCAAGAAAAGAAAAAAATGTAGGTTCTTTATAAATTCATTATAAAAAGTATTATTTTTGAACTATATGTAAGTTTAAATAATATGTATTGTTTACTGTGTATTATCCAGAGCCACAAAATGACGAAGCTCAATAAGAATATTTCTGATATAGGACAAAAAGAGCATAAAATATTGATAGAAAAATTCCAAAAGGATGAATCAGGTGAATGAAAAAATACTATCGATCCAATATGAGTTTCTTTTTTTAATTTTCATTAATAATATACTTAAAATTATTAGATAACATGTGTAAAACAATTTATTAATTCACATATGTTTAATGTTCTACAGGGACCAACAACTCAGAAAAGGAATGTTGTTCTAAGAAAAGAAAAAAATAGAACATGCAAATGAAAATGAATTGATCCTTAACTCATCTAGAGTGGTGCTCGAGGTTAATGAAAGGGAAAAAAATTTTACAAACGTTTGAGGGATCTAGTGGAACTAATGTATAGACATAATTTCCACTTACAATACAAAAATCAATCCAATGATTCCAAGAACCAAATTTTATCTAAACTACAGGAAGTGTTTCCAGAGAATTGGTTAATGAGACATGTCATACTTTTAATAGCAAAAACGTACAACAACAAAAAAGAAGGAATGAAAAAGTAATATTCCTTTAAATGTTTTTTCTAGAATTATCTATAAATATCATTTATAAATATCACTTTTGTTATATTTACTTTTCATATATCAATATAAAAATTAAATAGTTTATTGTCATATTACATTTTCAGGAAGATTATGAAAATCTCAAAAGATGAACGAGTTGATATCAAAAATATGCTAATACAAATGTCCAAAAAGGTGTAGAAGGAGATGGTCAAAGAAATGGACAAAATTGCATTGCAGGAGGAGCCATTACAACAAAAACATGCTTCAAATGAAATATGTAATCATTAATTTTTTTATCATTAGCTACAATAAATAATTTTTTTAGCATTAAATATTAATTTTCAAGTATTTTCTTGCAGTAAAGAAAAGAAAATGGAACCCATTCAAAAAATAATATAGGATGACAAGGAAGAAAAGGGTTGATATCTAAGTTTGTGAGTAATTGTTACTTCCTTATAAAAATTTAACTAGATTTCATTTTTGTATATTTTAAGTTGTTTTACAAAAACCATCATTGAATGTCTTCAAACAGGTGCTAACACAAAAAGAAGAACCATCAGATGAATTGATTGACATTGGGTTAAATATGGGCTATGAGTATATGTTGGAATATCAGAAATTAATTGTGGAGTTGTTTTACTTAGATCCATCTATAATTAATAGAACAAAAAAATATTTTATATTAAATATATGATTTTTTATGCGGTACAAAACTTGTAGGAAACAAAGTATGGAACTGTGCCAACGGATGAAATCTTGAAAGATGACATACTACATGGTTTTGAAAGAATGTGCATTATTCATGAGTTAATTGTTGCTATGGTACGTCATTTATTTTCGATTTACATTGATGTATATTATTTAATATTTCAATTTTCATTATTCTCACCAATGTATACATTCATTACAATTTATTTTTATGTTTATAGATGGAAGGTGAAGAAGAAGAAAACAATCAACACTATGAACAAAACATTCCTGAAAATAACCCAAGTCATGGAAGTAGCTCTAACAGTGACAACAACTCAAGCAAAGAATGATGATCATTATGTTTAGAGATCAAAGAAAGGCATTGTATTTTTTGAAATATTTGTCTATGAAATCAGACATTTTGTTTAATGTAATGGACATAATGTCCCAAATGAAAGACAAAGGGATACCAATAACTGTCCCATTTTGTATGACAAATACGCATGTATATATATATATATATATATATATATATATATATATATATATATATATATATATATATATATATATATATATATATATATATATATATATATATATATATGTTTTAATTTATTCTATTTCATTCTCCATTGTCGTTTTGAAATTAACACCACTAATTAAATTTATGGATGATTAAATATTATAATGAAGAGATGTGAAATCTGATGATATGATATAAAAAATTAATCCAAACATCACATTTACATGCACTAATAAAAATTTAATTGATATGAATACTGTTATAAGATATGTGTCGTCTTTTGATGAATAATGAATTTAAAAAAAATCAGAATAATTATTATATGATATAACAAATTAATCCAAACATCACATTCAAATGAATTAATAAAAATTTCATTAATATGAATACTATTATAAGATGTGTCGAATTTTGATGAATAATGAATTTTTAAAAATCACAATAATTGCACTGTCAAAGGTCGATGTTTCTAAGAAATACAAAATGAACAATAGTGCGTGTCAGTTACTGTACACCAGTGCGTTTGTATGATACAATGCACCGGTGTATTTTTACGACCTATGGGCACTATAAAAATACCAATACCAGTTATAAATCTCGGTGCATTTGTGCGATAATGTACACTGGTGCTTTTATGTGAGACTACACACCGATGCATTTTTACGACCTATGGGCATCGCACAAATACCAATACGAATTAGAACAATCAGTGTGTTTGTCTAATACTCTGCACTGGTATGCTTCAATAAGACTACATACCAGTGCATTGATACGACATATGGGCACCGCACAGATCCCAATACGAATTAGAACGACCCCGTGCGTTGTATCACCTATAGTGCACCCGGTGTGGTTGTCTACCTTTACGGCTCGGGGCATGCACCTTCGACCTCCCCGCACTAACCGTCTATATGACACGTACTGATGCATTCACACCTTGGTACCACACTGATGAAAAAAACATCCGTAATAACCTCCGGCCGCGTAGGTTTTTTAGTTGTGTTGAAATTCCATTAAAAGCTCCGCCAAAATCTCCATTACCAAAAGCGAATGTTGTAGCAAGTGTTTTTTTGACAATTTTGGCCAATTTTATAACACTAAAACCCTCCTTTATAACCTGCACTACAGGGTCTTTTCCTTGAAGTGTTATAAGCATTAGGGTTATGTACATGTATGTCAGTCTCATGGGCGCTTCACTGGAGGAGAAATACCATACCACGTGGGTTCATATTGGGGGATGCATATTGAGTAAAATTTGACATAATATATCGGGGTATATATACAAGGGGTAAGGGGATTTTATATTCACAGGTATAAAAATGGAGCTCAAATTTAATGAAAAAATATAAAGGGGTATAAAAAATGTTAATGAAAAAAAGGATACCTACAACATCTAGTGAAAGTAGGGGTTTTAAAATTTTTTAAGGTATATTGGGTTTGTATTGGTAGGGTTTTAAACAATGTGATATTTAGAGGTATTTCCCAATATGTAGTCAAATTATAGGTATTGTTTAGTATGCCATGAACACACGTGATATGTTAGAGGTTCATTGAGTGAAGCCCCCATGGTTAGTATATGGTTGTTATGGTTACATGTATGATAGATGCTAGTTGTTCAACGTTGTCATATGAATGTGCATTGGATATTCATGAATGATAGGAATTTGTTGTTATATGCATTACAGTCATATGCATGATGTTTATGGTTTTTAGATTTAATATAAATATATATGTATCATTCTAGTATGGGTTGTCCTATGCAGATGGTTATGGTCATGATATTTAGGTATGAGTCGATATATTTGTGATATTGTGCCATACTAATATGGAATGACTTGTCTCCCCTAAGATACATTAAGGTATGAGTTTGATTATGTCATCTATTTGGTTTATCTTACATGTAAGTTTACATCTTGTTTGAATGTTTAATTAATTGCATGATATGAGTATGTTTCTATAATATTGCATGAAGAAATAAAGGCTTGTTTTTCGATGGTCGTAGTAACAGATTATGTGCAGAGACAACTAATATGCACTTGAGTGTAAGTAGGTTATAGTTGTATTATTATGACTAATTATTGTGAGTTGAATGTTGATTATGACATGCATGTTAGTATTGGTAAAGGTCGATTTCAAATTTATATATATGATGTCTTGATCTTTGGAATATTTGATTTACATGTGTGAACAATTTCAGGGAAACATGCTTGTTATTAGAATGACAAGGTAAAAAATGATTTGTTTATATGGATAATAGCTAGGTGATGTAATAGGGCATAATAAGACTCAATTGTAGCAAGGAAAAGGATAAAATAAAGGAATTGGGTGAGAATTCATTTGGTTATGTTTGGAAACCACAATTCCAAATGAATGAGTGCTTGCATGAGTACATGAAGTCTTATTAAACTTAATTTTCTCTGACATTGTGTGGATATATACTATATTCATGAACGTGTATTTGACATGTATAACAACTGATTTCCAAATATGGTCGGATTCATTAAGGAATTAGAGTTCCTTGAGAGGTGTACGTATTTAGTTACAAGGAAATGTGCTTGACACAAAATGATAAGGTAACCAACGTATTGTTATATTTATTTATACATTGACAATTATGTGTTTATGGTAGTATGATCTAGGGATTGCAAGGCAAGAGAGTCTGCCATGAAATATTGAAGAAGGCTCAAGTTGAATTTTCCTTTGAAGGCATTCAGAACCCATGTGGATTAAATCATGGTGTTTTGTAGGAGTTTTGTGCCTTCAATATTGTTTGATTTGTTTGAGCTTGATTTATGGGTTTTGATTACGTTTGGTGAAAGGCCTTGCCACTTTTTTTGTGATGTTGTATTGCTATTACTTTTCATGGTTTTCTTCTTGTTTGTTTCTTGTTCTTTCCTTTTATTTTTTGAGGGTCTTGGGAATTGGTTGGGAAGGAAGAAGTTAATGGAGCTCAAGGAAAGCTGAATGAAACCTGAAATGTAATGTAATACTATAATGAATCTCGATACATGAGTAAAGGTAGATGAAGGAAATAATATGACAACTAGATGGATTGGTGAGGTCCGTTGAGGTAAATGGGTAATGATAGGATATTCATGAGAAAGGTAATCAGGAAAGGTAAAGTAAATGGATTTTAGGCATCATATGCCTTGGCTATGATGGGAACTATTGTTCTCAATGTTTTGCATGTTGTGCATAGATAAAGGGAGTTTTATTAACCTTTACCTTATTATATTTGTAATTATGTTGGGATCATGATTGTTTTATGTTGATGTCTATATGTTTATATGTATGTATGTATGTCACTATATGAGAGGGTCGTCAAGAATCATTCTTGCGGAGGAATGATTGCTTATGTGGGTGAATGGCATGAAGAGGTTTATGGTTTAATGAGAAATCAAGTGGCAGAGTAGCCCTGACATATCTATGAGGCTAGTATCATGTGGATATGAATTGATATTATGTGATTATAAGATATCTATGTTTATGTTATAGACAAGATATGCTAAGAGATACATAAACACAATGAAATCAATGTGCTTTGCGACAGACTACGACAAGCATGGATAAGACACTAGAAGCAAGTTTTCTTAGTAAGGAAAATGTGGTCTTAGGATGTGCAATACTTGTGTTGTGTACATGTAACATATGTAAAATTGTGTACATATAGTGTTGTGTGCATGTTGCATATATAGTGTTGTGTGTCTATTAAATATGTTGTACTATGTACATACGATGCTTTGTGCATGTTTCATATGCGATGTTGTGTACATATGGCATGGTATGAATGTTTTACATATGGTGATATTCACATGTGGTGTTGTGTACATGTTATACATGGGGTGCTGTGTGCAGGTGGTGTTGTGTACACATTGTGCATTTAGTGTTGTGTACATGTTGTGCATATAGTGTTTTGTATATGTGGTGTTGTGTACATTTCGTGTTGTGTACACGTTGTGTAGGTGGTGGTGTGTAAATTTGGTGTTGTGTACATGTTGTGCAGGTGTCGTGTACATGGGGTGTTGTGTACATATGGTGCAGGTGATGTTGTGTATAGGTGGCACTGTGTACATGTTGTAATGTTGTACATGTGGTGTTGAGTGCATGTCATACATGCTGTGTTGAGTACAGGTGGAACTACATATATGCATTGTGTAGTCGTGGTGTCGTCACATGTGTATTCATTGTGTTGTACTATGTGTAAGTATATGTATTGTTTGTACGCCAAGTGTAGGTGTATGTATTATGTTATGTTGTACATTGTGTGTGGGTGTATGTGTGTTATGTACACTATGTGTATGTATACACTCTTGAAGAGAAGAGAAATAATTGGGTGATTTTCGGGTGTGGCAACTGATCCGATGTGTGTACGTAAAAGAGAGAGGACAAAGGTAGAAGTAAAAAAACGATTAAAGGATAAGTATCGGTATTTCATTTCAGTTTTAATATGCATGTGATATATGATTTTGATTTATGATGGTTACATGTGATATATCATTATGATGGTTATGTTTTGAGCTAACCAGATGTGACATGTTTATACATGATGATTTGATCAAAATATAGTGTAACTCGTTGTGGCAGGAAGTAAAAAAAATTCAAGTGTACCTTATTGATGGGCCACCAATGAGGTATGATTTGAATTTATTTCAATTCTTTTTAATATAATGAAAAATATGTAATTGGTATAGGAAACTACAGTTTAAAATTCTCAGTTTGAGGTTGTTAAAACTGACTGCAAGCATTAGCACCAACAACAAAAGGAATTGCAACATGTAGTAGTATGTTGGTAAAGCACTTCAGGAGCAGGGTCGTTGTGGGAAAATGGTACCTAATAGTGTCCATTGATTTTAATGAGAATTTTATTACTGTTATGATGGTTTTTAGGCAGGGATATGCCTTGGTTTTTGGACTTCCAAAGCGAGGAAGCCTTCCCAAGGGAGGGGTCATTTGAGGGAATGTGTAGCAAAGAAGGGGATTCCTACAGAACTTGGAAGGTGTATGAATGCAAAAAAGGGGGTGATCAGTTTACCTGAGGGACTATGTAGCAGAGAAGGGAAGGATGGGGAATGTATTTTCTTGGTCATTAGCATTACCAAATGGAATTAGATGCACATTGGTAGTGTGCCCTAAAACAATGATTCGGTAATTGTTCATTGAGAGGACAAGTGGTGTAGGATTTTAGCATTGGACATTGAATGCAACTTTGAATTTAGTAGTGGATACTGGAATTCATGGGAAGGAGGTGAATCCTGGTATTACTTTGAGGGTGGAGGTGTGAGCCTATGGATTCCCTTGTCGTGGATATGAGCATTGTATCCTTTTATTTTTTGGTTAAGAAAATGCGCATATGTATAAATGTGTATGTTATTGTAAATACTGTATCGAGTTGGATTTATAAAGTTCCATAGACAGTATGATTATTTTATGGTTGAAGAAAATGTGTATGTGTGTATATGTGGTTATTATTGTAAATACCATAATGAGTTTTTTTATAAAGCTACAATAAACTGTATAATTTTCATCTTTTCTGTAGTGGTACTTGTAAATACTGCACAAGATATGTTATAAAGCTCCATATGTAGTATGTTTTGTTTTCAGTGGTATAGGTTTTAACCCTGTACATAAATTACCTGTAAAAAAAAAATTTAAAACATAAAAATAAACGATGGCAAGAACATAAAATAAATATACACATAGATTTTCCCATGGATCCCAAAACCGAGACTACATGATTAATTTTTCATTATGTTCCTTTCAATGTTACAATACATATATATACATGATAAATCATTCATAAAACCTAATGCATTAACCTTGGATTAGAACATAACCTTAGTTCCATTGAATAGATCTACAAAATATCATGGGCAGAAAACCATCTTGGCCAAAACCACGTGCAGAACCCATGCAGAAGACCATAAGTAGGCCTTCCCACCTATTATAGGGTCCAAAAAAATTTCTCGGGCTAGTGGCTTGGACATTGTATAGGGGTGATCCCTCCCCCCAACAAACCCCACAAAAGGGGGGGATGTCACCCCCCTATGGCCCCCCTGCTTCGCCCGCTGCAACGAATAGGTAATCTATCACCCCCCGGTGTGCGTAACTAGTCGTGGAAATAATATAACACACATATGAAAATAAGTTGCACTACAAGGAAAAGACCCTCTAGCGGAGGTTATAAAGGAGGTTTTTAGTGTTATCAAATTGGCCACAATTGTCAAAAAACAAATTTCTACAACATTCGTTTATGGTTACGGAGGCTTTGGCAAAGCTTTTAACAGAAATTCAACACAACTAAAAAAACTAGGCGGCCGGAGGTTATTACGGATGTTTTTTCATCGGTGCAATACTAAGGTTTCAACGCACCAGTGTGTGTCATCTAGAAGGTGGTCGGGGCCGATTGAAGGTGCATGCACCATGCCGTCAAGGTATAAGACCGCACTGGGCACAATGTTCGTGATACAACGCACGAAGCTGTTCTAATTGGTCTTGGGATTTGTGCGATGCCCATAGGTCGTCTCAATGCACCGGTACATAGACTTACAGAAATGCACCGGTGCACCATATATGAAAAAAAAACGAGATTTATAATTGGTATTGGTATTTTTGCGGTGCCCATAGGTCGTACAAATGCACCGGTGCATAGTCTCCCATAAACGCACCGGTGCACAGCATTGCAAAAACACACCGAGATTTTTAATTGGTTTTGGTATTTGTGCGGTGCCCATAGGTGGTAGAAACGCATCGGTGCACTGCAGCATACAAACGCACCGGTGTATAGTAACTGACACGCATCGATGATAATTTTTTATTTTTTAGAAACATCGACCTACGACAGTGCAATTATTGTGATTTTTAAAAATTTATTATTCATCAAAAGTCGACGCATGTTATAACAATATTCATATTAATTAAATTTTTATTAATGCATTTGAATGTGATTTTTGGATTAATTTGTTATATCATATCATAATTATTGTGATTTTTAAAAATTCATTATTCATCAAAAGTCGACACATATATATCTTATAACAATATTCATATGAATTAAATTTTTATTAGTGCATTTGAATGTGATGTTTGGATTAATTTGTTAAATCATATCATCAAATTTCACATATCTTCATTATAATATTTAATCATCCATAAATTTAATCACTGGTGTTACATTTCACAGCAACAATGAAGAATGCAATCATTAGGGGAATTTTGTGGTCTAAAATGGGCCTCCTAAGAAAAATGTACAACAAAAATAAAATTTATAACAACCAATAGGATTCAAGATGATGATGTCAACCATGGGGAATGATTCACCATTTTCTAAATAAAAGGGTAATAATATTAAAAAATAATAAAATAATAAAACTACTTTTTCAACTCGTATTTTCAACTTATCTCCCAAAATTTTTATTCAAATTTCGAGCGAGAGTACTCGTTGGATGCGAAATTTAATACCTCATCCAAGGAGTACCCATGTTGCATACTTTCGATGAACTCTACTACACGAAAAATGAGAAATACATAAAAAAACGTGATTGTAATCACGTTTTTTTTATGTATTTCTCATTTTTCGTGTAGTAGGACCCATCGAAAGTATGCAACATGGGTACTCCTTGGATGGGAAATTAAATCTTGCATCCAACGAGTATTCCCGCTCGAAATTTGAGTAAAAACTTTGGGAGATAAGTTGAAAAAGTAGTTTTTCCATTTTTCCCTCTAAAATTTGATGATGTCATCAAATCTTATTTGATTTTTTCTACTATTATTCTATAATTTCATTAGGAGGCCCATTTTAGACCTCAAAATTCCCCTAATGAGAATAAATTAAAACACACACACACACACAGATATATATATATATATATATATATATATATATATATATATATATATATATGGATAAGACAGTCTTTGTCATACAAAATGGGACAGTTATTGGTATCCCTTTATCTTTCAATTGGGACACTATGTCCATTACATTAAAAAAAATGTCTGATTTCACAGACAAATATTTCAAAAAATACAATGCCTTGCTTTGATATCCAAACATAGTGATCATCATTCTTCGCTTGAACCGCTGTCACTTCTAGAGCTACTTCCATGACTTAGGTTATTTTCAGGAATGTTTTGTTCATTGTGTTGATTGTTTTCTTCTTCTTCACCTTCCATCTACAAACATAAAAATAAATTGTAATGAGTATATATACATTGGTGAGAATAATGAAAATTGCAATATTAAATAATATGCATCAATAAAAATAAAAAAAAATGACGTGCCATAGCAACGATTGACTCATAAAATATGCACATCCTTTCAAAACCATGTACCATGCCATATTTCAAGATTTCATCTGTTGGCGCAGTTCCATACTTTGTTTCCTACATGTTTTATACCCCATAACAAATCATATATTTAATATAAAAGATTTTTTTGTTCTATTAATTACAGGCGGAGCTAAGCAAAACAAGATCGATAGATGCTTACAAATTCCACAATTAATTTTTGATATGCCAACATATAATCAAAACCCATATTTAACCCAATTTCAATCAATTCGTCTGATGGTTGTTCTTTGTATGTTAGCACCTGTCTGGAGACATTCAATGATGATTTTTGTAAAACAACTTAAAAACACAAAATGAAATCTAGTTAAGTTGTTATAAGGAAGTAAAAATTACTCACAAACTTAGATATCAACCCTTTTCTTCCTTGTCGTCCTATTTTATGTGTTGAATGGGTTCCATTTCCCTTTATTTTCTGGCAGAAAATACTTGAAAATTAATATTTAATGCTAAATTGCTTATTTATTGTACCTAATGATCAAAAAATTCAATGATTACATATTACATTTGAAGCACGTTGTTGTTGAGATGGCTCCTCCTGCGATGCAATTTTGTCCATTTCTTTGACCATCTCCTTGTACACCTTTTTGGACATTCCTAGTGGCATATTTCTGATATCAGATCATCCATATTTTGAGATTTTCACAATCTTCCTGAAAATGTAACATGACAATAAACTATTTAACTTTTATATTGATATATAAAAAGTAAATATAACAAAAGTGATATTTATAAATAATTCTAGACAGACATTTAAAGGAATATTACTTTTTCATTCATTCTTTTTTGTTGTTGTACGTTTTTTCTATTAAAAGTCTGACATGTCACATTGATCACTTCTCTAGAAACTCTTCCTGTAGTTTAGATAAAATTTGGTTCTTGGAATCATTGGATTGTTTTTTGTATTGTAAGTGGAAAGAACATCTATACATTCCTTCCACTAGATCCCTCAAACTTTTGTAAATTTTTTTCCCCCTTTCGTTAATCTCTAGCACCACTCTAGATGAGCTAAGGAGCAATTCATTTTCATTTGCATGTTCTATTTTTTTATTTTCTTAGAACAACATTCCTTTTCTGAATTGTTGGTCCCTGTAGAACATTAAACAGATGTGAATTAATAGATTGTTTGACACATGTTATCTAATAATTTTAAGTATATTATTAATGAAAATTAAAAAAAGAAACTCATATTGGATCGATAGTATTTTTTCATTCACCTAATTCATCCTTTTGTAATTTTTCCATCAAGATTTTATGCTCTTATAGTCCTAGATCATAAATAATCTTATCGAGCTTCATCATTTTGTGGCTCTACATGATACACAGTAAACAATACATATTAGTTAAACTTACATATAGTTCAAAAATAATATTTTTGTAAAGAATTTACAAAAACATTTCCTTTTTTGTTTTTCTTGATGTGTTATCAGTACTTTTGTACCTTGATCTCTTGTCAGCCATTTCTTTATCAATCTGAAACCTATACCATATCATTCATTAATATATTTATAAATAAATTGTCAACTTTTTGGGTAAAAAAAAATGTCAAGAAACCGATGCGCCATTCATGGTGTACGCACCAACGTCGGTGCGTGGGGATTTTATAAACATACCTCCAAAATAGTATAATAGAATGTATTGTGCTCTATGTCAACAAGGAGCACTAGTGCATTACATGTTAACCACCACATTGATTTACACGGAGAAAATAATAAAAATCATCCAGTGTTAGTTTTTGTAGCATAAACGCCCCACGCAAATAAGGGACCACCATATTGTGCCATTTGTCAACTAAGAGACCCAGTGTGGTGTGTTATATGTTACATGGTGCACTGATTAACACAATAAAACATTTTTTTGTGAAACATCACGTTCGTGGTGCACCATAATGAAATAGCGCACTAGTGCCGTATTTTACATATGGCGAACTGATTAAAAAAAAAATTGTTTTAAATTTTTTATCACACAATACTTTCGTGGTGCGCTGGGATAATACCACACATTAGTGCGCTATGCTACACCAGGCCACCGATAAAAAAAATCTATTTTTGAAAAATTCATGCAAGGGCTGACATGGATTGGGATCCGACTATGCAAGTCGTCTCGTGGGTTGGATGTCTTAGGCCTATATATAGCAATACAAACCTTATAAATCTAAAATGAAAAGGCCTATTTATGAAATCATGGAAACAGGGAGAAGAAAGGGCAAAAACAAAAGGAATGTAGGGTTTAGGCTAAAAATGGTTTTTTTTTTTAATTTGTTTCTGAAAATGAAAAAGAAATTGAAATTATTTTCTTACTGCGGAAAAAGTAAAAGAAACAATAAACATTGAATTTTTTTTCTTAGTACGTAAAAAAAAATGCAGAAAAAGTAAAAAAAAATTTAATCACGAGATCGTTTGAAATTCTATGCTACAATGTTTGAATCACCATAGCTTTGGAATTATGATTGTCTGAATACTTCTATTTGAACGTATTTTGATGCGCCATAGTGCTCTCGTGCTCTGTTGCTCCAGGCATGTCTCGTGCAAATCTCTGGCTAAATTTTTTTGCAAAAATAGTGAAATAATAAAAAGTGTTTAATATTTAAAGAATTGTTTTATGAAATCAGATTTTCGAAAATATTTTACCGCCCATTTTTCAATTTACCGCTTTTTTTTTCACTTAAAGAAAATAGAGTTTCCTTTTTTTTATATTTTTGGTTATTCATCACTGGTGCGTCACTTAATAGCACTGCACCGGTGCGTCTATTTATAAAATGGCACCAGTGCGCAGTAACAAAAACGCACCGGTGTAGTGATATGTACATTAGCACCGATAACAAGAAGTCCATTTTTAAAGCACCATAATTACTTTTAGGTGTTTGCATCAAAATTTATTGTTGATTTTTCTCAAATGCAGGGAGAAAATATCATAATTATATCGAATGGAAAATTCTTGAAAATCCATCTCATTCCATAATATTTCTCAAATTCCATTGCGGAGTTCTCCCTATCCATCTCGAGACGTAATATTTACTTCAGATTTTATTTATATTTTCATTATCTAATTGAATTTATGTTTTTTATCCATGTCAATCATGCACAAATTAATTAAATTTATAATGTATACAAATTTTCGGGTTCATGAAGATTTAGAATCAAGTTTAGATGCACAAAATATTCAAACACCTCCAAAACATCGAAAACTCTTATTAGGAGCAACATACCTCGAGGCGCATTTGGTAGATGAAAATGGGCAGCCGCTTCACCTTGCCAATTGTAACAATATTGCATATTCTAGCCACAATCCTGGGACAATGATGGTAATAATTATAATTGTTTGGTATATTGATTAATGTGATTATTTCAACATCAAACCAATTAATCATGCAATATTGTCAACGTGGTTACTAATTGATATCATATATTTTGTACTAATTATGTTCAAATATTTTTTTTTTTTAATTATTAAGATTCTAGTGATGATGAGCGACCTACCTACCATATTCCATTGCACCCCATGACAATGTCAAATCAAGAGAATACTGAATTAAGAGAAACAATTAAAGAGGAACAATACCAAGAATGGTTAAATCAACCACCGATTCAGTTCCCGCTACGTCCAGATTCACAAATTATGAATGACTACAACAATAGTAGTTCTTCACAAGATGGAAATGGAGGAAATCAAATAGAGGTTGGTATGGATGATTAATTAAGGGATACGACTTCCATGGAGACAATGTTGTTTGATGCATTCCAAAATGATGATCAGCTAGGGGATGATGCTCATATTGCTAACACCTTTTTCGAAAGCCTTAAATTTTCTTCCACCACCCCTCTCTTTGGACTTGGAGGTCAGTCAAAGTCTATCCATTTGGGGACAACGATGTTACTATACAACTTGAAAGCAAAGTTTGGCTTGTCGAATGCGTGTTTCTTGGAAATTTTGAGGTAAGTTACCATAAAGTGCTCCCTTATATAAATTTGAGAAATATAATCAGTACACAATGAACATTACAAATGGTAAATTTTGTGAACATTAATAATTATGTCGGAATTAATGTACATTTATTAATATATTTTTCCATGATCACCAACGATAGGTTATTCAAAGATAAGGTTCTTCAGAGTGATAATGTCTTGGCCGGTAGCTGTGAAGAGGCAAAGAAATTGTTGAAAATGTTGGGTGTTGAGTACATATCATACCATGCATGTCCAAATGATTGTATTCTATATAGAGGAGAATAGAAGACAAAGAGATATCACCAAAATGTGGGCATGATAGGTATGATAAATAAAAAAATAAGGGTAAATCACGTACTAGTCCTCCTTTTAAGATATTGAGGCACATGCCTATAATCCCATGGATTCAAAGGCTCTTTAGTTGCAAAGAATTAGCTATGTTGCAGGGATGGAATGCCTCACACATAAGTGAGTTGGGAGTTATGTGAATCCCAACTAATTCAATATCCATGAAGCATATAGAGGATACATGGCCCAAAAAATCCAAGGATTAAGTATGAAGTCTACGACTTAGCATAGCCATGGATAGCATCAACCCATATTCCCTCTAGAACACCAAATATTACATTTTTCCTGTAGTAGTGATCAATAACAATATCCCCCCATGGTTTTCTGTGAAGAATTAACATGTTATGTTGTCTCTCATAGTCCCTAGTAGAAGACAAGTGAAGAATATGGATGTCTACTTACAACCACTGGTAGATGATTTGAAGGAATTATGGTATGGGATAAATGTACATGATGTATCAAGGCCCATAGCAGCAGATAGGAGTTTTACGTTGTATGGCATATGTGCTTACACGACACATGATTATCAAGGTTTAGGAGTTTGCTTTGGTAAATTACATGTTTAATTTATTGATTTGTTTATATACGTAACAATATTCTTTCACATATTAGTTATTTAATTCATTGTAGTTGTTTTAATCTTCATGATATTCTTTAACTTGCCATGCATATTAATTGTATACAATAATCTCGCAGGTCTTGTAACAAAAGGGTATTTTGGATGTAAATTTCATGGACCTTATTTGAAAGCTAGACGGTCCAAGGACCTACGAAAGCCAGTGTATTATTTCTCCAGGGTATTTCTCCAAAAAGAACACCCTTACATAAGAGAAACATCCGCTTTTAATGGTAAATGAGAGAGAACCCAAAGGCCTCCAATAACGACACCAATTTAATGGCTTAGAGCATATGAGAGAGAGAAGGAGAAGGAGTTCATAGAAATGTTCGATTCAAATGGGGAGCCTATGTTCAATGATCCAGAATTCTTTGACACCTATGTTGAGAAATAGCCCATTGGGATGAAAAGGAAATCTATCTTTTATAACATCCCATATTGGGAGCATCTTAAGATTAACCACTTATTAGATCCCATGCATATATTTAAAAATGTTTCATATTCTTTGTGGAGGCACATATCATTAAAAGAAAGTGACACATTGGTTGTTAGGAAAGATCTTATTACTTCAAAGACTAAAAAGAAACATTGGCCAAGACGATTAGAAAGTAAGGGATTAGAGGCAGGCACTGGTATCTCTAATTCATGGTATTCTAAAGAATGTGATGTCCCATGCATTTTAAAACAAGATGATCTTTCTTTGGCAAAGGAAGTTATAATGGGTGTGAGGGTGCCAACTTAAAACGGGTCTTCACTACGGCGCTGCTTCACCGTGGATGACCATTTTTCGGGGTTGAAATCGCATGACCATTTAAATCTTATAAGAGTATGTATAATTTCAAAAGCATGATTTTAGTATTTGTTATATTAATAAATTTTATCCCATGTGGGGATCATAAAACATAACTAATTTTTTATATTATTGCATGTGTTTATAACTTTGCAGTGTCATTATCCTTTTTTCATGCGTGGGTGTGTGAAACATGAATTCACTCAAGACCCAGGACGTGCCATATCCAAATTATTTGCATTTGTATGTTGGATCACGTCAAAGGATATTCATGTGGCTAGTATTCCATAGTGGAATCAAGAGATAGTTGAGATTGTTTGTATGTTTGAGAAGGATCTACCGACGAGTTTCATGGACTTGCAGGTTCATCTTCCAATCCACCTAGTAGATGAGGTTGAATTAGTTGGGGTGGTTTCTTGTCATTAGATGTTCTTCTTAGAGAGGCACATGAAGAAATTGAAAGGTTTTGTTCAACAAAGGGAAAAACCCGAGGGGTCTATGGAAGAGGGGTACATATCGTATGAGTATTTCTATTATGCCAGTGAGTACATCAAGTAGATCGAAAATAGACCAGGTGCAGTGATTTGGGATGATGAAAGGGATGAAGACAAAAGAGAAGGGGAGTTGCTCCAAACGAGTGGAAAAAAGAGCTTGATAAAGAGTAAGAGACTTATAATTTTTCAAATTTACACAAAGTAAATATTCATGTTGAACTTCGATATAATGTATATTTTTATCTCTATGTACTATATAATTTTGGTTTGATTTCATCAACGAATGCAGAAATTGAAGCAATCAATAAATTCGTTCTTTACAATTTTGAAGCGACACAACCGTGGGTCGCATTATACGAACAAAAGTGGATTAAATGGGATAGTGACATGAAAGAATTTAGACGTTTGAATGGTAGAAGTGTGCCTTATCCTGTTCATTTAAAAGAAAATATGCCAAAAATATGCCCCAATAGTTGGGTTGTTGACCAAGTCAGAGAGAAATATGGTGCAACCGGTTGTTACCTGCGTGCTGAAGAGGATGTGCTAAACGTGGGGATTAGGTGCAGCAACTCGGTAATAATCTATCTAATTTATATGTAAATTTGAAACTTATAAGACATATATATTTCATATTCTAACTTTTGGGTTATTATAAGACACATGACACTATGATTTTTTAATTTTTTTTATAATAGGTGCATTTTTTCCCATCTATGTGGGCATATGGACACCATTTTCATACAGAAAATTTCGATGCTAAAAAAATCACACAAGAGTGTGGAGTGGAAGTCGAGTTCGATAAATCTAGTCGATCTATCCACCGTGATCAAAACATAATATGAGGGACGTTAGGTTACGTCAGAAAGATATAAGAGATCATTGAAGTGATTTCTCTTCTTTCCAATGTATTATTTTTAGGTGTGAGTGGTGGGACACCTTTGATTGGAATAATGTAAAGTAAGATCACGATAGTATGCTGATATGTATCAACTCTAGAAAGATGTGGGATGAAGCTAAGGAGCCCTATGTTCTCCCCAAATACTGTAACCAAGTGTTTTTTAACCTAGATGTGTTGGATAGGGATTGGTGGTTCATATTGAGACATGACCCTAGATCAAAACATATTTTTGACAACAGTGGTTTTATCATGCCATGCGAGTTGGAAGATACTGAGGGTGATCATGAGAACTGAGAGTGATATGGTACATGTGTTATTTCATCAATATTTATACTTTTTAAGATGTTTTTTTCAAAACATTATAATATGTATTTTGAATTAATTGGTAATTTGCATTGTGTTAATGTTAAAATCAATATTTCACTTGATATTTTGCAATTATGTTGATCTCAAAAATAATGGCGTACTGTATAAAGTTCTTTTTTTTTGTATGTAAGATCATAATAAAATAACGATAATTCTAAAGTACATGAATTTATTTGCATTATTTTCTAAACTTTATTATGTTACAATAATTCATATTATTCTAGATTTATTATTTTACAATTATTTAAAATTTTACAAATTTACAAATATAAAAATTTTAATAAAATCATTTCACATTAATACAATTAAAATTTTACAAATATTTTACATACAATTACAATTACAATTTTACAATTTCACATACAATTACAATTAAAATTATAATTACAATTTTAGAATTTTACATACAATTACAATTTACAATTACAATAAATTCACAGTAATACAATTAAAATTTTACAAATATTTTATAGAGAATTACAATTACAATTACAATTACAAGTTTACAATTTCATGTACAATTACAATTACAATTACAATCACAATTTTAGAATTTTACATATATACAATTAGAATTTTACAAATTTACATATATACCATTACAATCACAATTTTACATATATACAATTACAATCATTTCACAATAAATTAATTATTACAATTACAACTAAAATTTTACAAATAGTTTACATACAATTACAATTAAAATTAAAATTAATACAAATACAAATACAATTTTAGAATTTTACATACAATTAGAATTACAAATATTACAATTTTGCAATATCATGATCATTTAATATTAAATTAATTAATAAAAATCACGTTCATGATAACCATCGTACAAACATCATAATTGACTAAAAAGCACATTCAAATTCGCTAACATCATCGTGACCATGATCATCTAACAAAACACAATTAGCATTATATAACATCATCGGAACACAAACATCAAATATACATCTCATGTGAAATGACTGCTATCAAATACACATTTATCTGCAAGTTGCACATTAAATGAACATATCTAACATGACCTAACAATATACACATCACGATGATCACCAACATGTAAATTAAGTACATGAACTACAACATGAACAGAAAATACATGGACCATATATATATATATATATATATATATATATATATATATATATATATAACTGAGCTTGAATCTTGGACGGAATCCTTCTCTGCAGCTCTGACTCTGAGGTCCGCACCCCTGCGGGGTGAACCCTCCTTGGATCACCCATGTAATCTTCTCCCGTCCTTCTTCTGTGGGTGGGTAGCTTTCTTCCCCTTAGGTCTGGGTCACTGTATTTTATGCTCAAATCCCCTTGCTAGAATCAATGCTAAATTGTTGTCTCACCCTTTCTGCTGCACCTCATCATTCACCTTCGTGCCTCGTTATGGATCATGATGGTCCAGACTACTCTCTTAGTCCTGAGACTGGTTTCTTCCTCCCTGGCCAGTTCGATTTTATGCATAGGGCCACAAGCGCAAATTCTTCACAATTCCCTCAGGACGTCGCTTCATCATCCACCAACCCCACACATTATGAATCATCCACTACCCCTCCATCCATTTTTCATCCTTCCCACGATGAAGCAGAGCATCGGCCCTCCCCAGTTCCCCCTCCGCGCGCAAAAAAGGAGCATTAGGGCTAAACTGGTTACTCCAAAACTGGTGGTGGGTATCAAAATTCAAATATCATACATCCCAGATTACCTAGAAAAGGCTTTGGTCGGATGCTTCTGCGGTAGGATGGATTCCAAAGAATCTATTCTCAGCTAGCTGGAGGAACACTGGAAGCCACTTCTTGGTTATACTCCTATTTTCCATCAACTATCATGGGGATGGCTCCTTTTTAAAGTTGTTTCAATGGAGGATAAACTAAAACTTACTAATCGTGTCTGGAACTGGGTTCCGACAAGTTTAATCCTTCAGAATTGGGATGTTATTTTTAACGCTGATCGCACTCCTCAACACTTACAAAAAGTTTGGGTTATTCTCCCCGGTCTTCCCCAATTCTTTTGGCAGCGTGATATTCTCGAGGCGATTGGAAATAACATTGGAACCTTTGTAAAATACCAAATATGATCGACGATGTGAAAAAATTCAAGTGGAACTTGATGTTAGGGAGGGTCTTTATGAAGGTATTATACTAGAAATGCATGACAGCAAATGGTCGCAAAAACTGGGTTGTTGGAATCTGCCATTCCATTGTTTTTATTGCAGACAGGTGGGTCATTTGGCTCAGGATTGTCACAATCCTTATTTTTCTCGACCTACATACAAAAAGGTCTGGCGTAAAAAGGTTTGTCAGGGTAGTGTTCGAGATTCTCCCCCTGTTTCTCCCAAGGTGATCGCACCCTCGGAGGTTATGCATGCTTCTCAATCCGAAAAACAAGAGGTTGCTTCTCAATCTGAAGAAAAGGAGGTTGCTTCTTCTTCTGTAAAAGGTAATCCCTTTGATTATTCTGTGACTCCTTTGAATTATTATGAACATCATCCTATCACTAAATATTTGGGCTTAAACATCTTGTCCCTCTGCATCCCCCCTGTTTCTTATCCTGTAGCCAATTCCATTGTCTCACCCCCTCCCACTGTGCCCGTTCCGTCTTCGCCTCCTTGTGTGCCTCCTTCTCGTAGCCCTCTTATCTCCTCCCTGTGTGCCTCCTTCCCGTAGCCCTCTTATCTCCTCCCATGCTCTCCCCTCTCCTAGCCCCTACACTGCAAAATTGTGCTATCATGCTCCCTCGGGCATTAGTCCAGATCATGCTATAAAAGGAGGCATTTTTATGGCACCTCTGCCTAAAATCATTCTTGGCAAAAAATATGCTCTATCCAAAGCACAAAATCGGTCATCAATGGACGTCCACTCTAGAAAAAAAAAAACAATTCTGAGGGCTCTTAGAGTAGAGAGCACCCCTGAAAAGGGCCTTAAATGATCATTCTTTCCTTGAATGTTCGGGGTCTTGGGGGTTCCCCTTCTCTGCTAGCCCTCAAACGATTGTGGCATATTGTCACTCCTCATGTGTTATTCCTTCAAGAAACTAAATTTTCTGGTTCTCGGGAACTAGGCTCTCTATCTAATTGGCTAAAATATTGGTCTTTTTCTTTATGTGGATGCCTCGGGTTTGGTGGGGGGCCTTATCACTTCTATTATCCTGTCCATATCTGTCCTATCCTCCATATGTTCCCCATCCTTTATAAAATATTCCATTCACGATCCCTTGTTAGGATGCTCTTTCACTCTTCTAAATGTGTATGGTCACTGTAGCGATAAGAGGCCTTTTTGGAAAGACCTTTTTTCTTCGGTTATCGAGCACTCCCATAATCTTATCCTGGGCGGAGATTTAAATTTTACACTCTCTCTGAACGAAATCTAGGGTCCATCTACAAGGCCTGATCCTCTCACTCCTTTTCTCCAGTCTCTTATTAACTCTCATGTATTAATAGATGTCCGTCCCATAACACTGGAACCCACCTGGTGGGACAATAGAAAAAATGATGATTCCATTGCAAAAAGGTTGGATTGATTTTAATTTCGGAATCATTATTGACATCACAAATCCGAGTTAAGGCCCATGTGGAGACTGGAGGGCTCTCTGATCATTGTCCCATTGTGTTATCTATGGAACTTCTAAATCAAAGCCTCCTCCCCCATTGAAGTTTAATCCCTCATGGATATTGGAAGAATATTATAAGGCCCTGGTTAATTCCACTTGGACACATCTTTCTCCCTCTCAATCCCTTTCGTACATGCAGATGTGGGCCAAAAATATTTCAAAAATTTAAAAGGTCACAAAAGCATGGGTTGGATCTTTCAGAGCAAAACAAAAAATTTCCCTAAAAAGCACTGAAGCTGAGATAGCCGACTTATTTAAACAAAATTCTTCGGGTATTTTGTATGATAGTGATTTGGAAACTTTAAAATCTTTGGAATTAAAATGACACGATTTTCTCAAAAAAGAAGAACAATTATGGCATCTAAAAATTTGCGCAATTTGGATCAAGGAGGGTGACAATAACCCAAATTTTTTTCATCAATTTGCAGCTCACAGAAAAAACAAAAACTTCATTTTTGAAATAAAATCCCCTTCTGGAGACATGGCTCGTTCTTTTGATGAAAAAGAAAAGGCAAGAGTCACACATTTTAAAAATGTTTTTACGGCTCCTCTAGGATGCCCCATCCAAGAAATTTTACAGGTTTTACAATTGTTCCCTCGTATGATTATTGATGAAATGAATGAAGCTCTCTCAAAGGAAGTGGACGAAAAAGAGCTAGAACATATCCTCAGAAGCTTCCAAAAAGGAAAAAGTCCTGGACCTGATGGTCTTACGATCGAATTTTATCTTGGTTTCTTTGATTTAATAAAGGATGATTTTATCTTAGTAATAAAGGAATCACAAAAATATAGTAAAGTCCCGAGTTCAATAAACACGACGTTCATTACACTGATTCCAAAAATTTTCTCTCCCTAAACTTTTGATGATTTTCATCCTATCTTGTGTTGCAACTTGATCTACAAGTTAATATCCAAAATTATTTCTCAGCGTTTAAAGCCAATCCTAAGCAGCACCATATCAGAAGAACATTTTGGTTTCCTTTATAAGAGATAAATTCATGATGATGTCTCCTTAGCTGAGGAAACCGTTCACTCTATACATCTAAACAAAAAGCCATCCTTTACCTTAAATATGGATTTTTCAAAGGCTTATGACAAAGTTAATTGGACCTTCCTCAGGATTTTACTCATCCAGATTGGCATATCAATTGAAGTTTTACAATGGATTATGGTCTATATACAATCTGCAACATTCGCTGACTTGATAAATGGCTCGCCCTCCTCTTTTTTCCATGCCTCTCGAGGTCTCCGACAAGGATGTCCCCTGTCTCCTTTTTTGTTCCTGCTGATTGTTGAAGCCTTAAGTCGATTATGCATTCATGCTAAAGTGAGCGGAGGCCTTAAAGGAATACACGTAGTAGGTGTTGAGTCCCTTACCCACATCCTCTTTGTGGATGATATTCTCCTTTTTTGTGAAGCTATTGTTGATAATGCCTGTACTCTAAAAAATATCCTATCCCTATTTCAAAAAGCTACCGGAATGCTGATTAAAATAGAAAAATATTGTATGGTTCACAATAACATACAAGATCACATTTTATCCCAAACCAAGCTTTCTCTCCCCTTCCCCATTGGTGATTGGAAATATGGGTTTAAATATCTGGGTTTTTCTCTAAACCCAAAATCATATAATTTCAAAGACTATTTATGGCTTTTCCAGAAGGTTGAAAAACGAATTATGCACTGGACTAATCATTTTATCTGAGGGGATGTCATCTAGTTCTACTCAAATCCGTTCTTCAAAGTATACCAGTGTATTGGGCCACCATTGCATCAATCCCAAAGGGAATTCTCCACAAAATTCAGAAATTATGTTTCTCCTTTCTATGGGCTGCAAGAAAAAAATCTTAGGGAATTCCACTGCTGAAATGGTCTATTCTCGCTCTCCCAAAATAATTGGGAGGTTGGGGGATTAAAAATATTTCGACTTTCTGCCTCTCTCTAGTTGCAAAATCGTTGTGGAGGCTGACTGATTATCTGGAATCTCTTTGGGGTATAATCATGCGAGCTAAGTACATTCACAGACAATTGCTGGTTTCTTGGTACAAATATCCAAATAAATCCTATAAAAATGCTCCAATTGGTTGGAAGGCCGTGTTCTTGGCTTTCCCCCTTATCAGTCAATGGACGACATGGAGTATAGGGAATGGGAAACAGGTGTGCCTTGGTCTGGACCCATGGGTAGGGTCAGCTGACGAATACCATCGGTCACAAGGTTTACTTTCGGCCTTACATAATTATCACATTCACACAATTGCAGATGCTGCTATATCATCTCCACAGGAGTGGGGTACCCCGGGTTGGAAGTGTGCTCCCTCTTTGGGACTTCAAAATTCCCTGACATCAGAATGGAACTCATACATTGTGTTATTAGTTAGAAATTTCATTCATTTAGATCATGAGGCTGAAGACACATTGGTTTGGACTAAGAATGGTTCAAATGGCTCTTACATGGTCAAAATTGGTTACAAAGCTACGAAGAAATCCTCATTCGAAGGAGATGCTCCCTTCTGGATGATCCCCTTGTGGAAATCTCCTAGCCCTTTAAAATCAAAATTATTTCTATGGTTGTCCATTCAAAACCTTCTCTTAACATGGGATAATCTTCAACGTCGTGGCTAGGAGGGCCCAAACCATTGCTCTCTATGTGCTAATGATGTTGAATCATGTGCTCATTTATTTTTCCTCTGTTCGTATGCAAAATCCGTTTAGTAGCGAGCTTCATCCGCAATTTCTTCTCCTTGCCAGCCCATAGCTGATTCCTACGAATATAGATTGGTTCAGTGGTGGAAGGAGCCTAGGGTAAGCTCTTATTTTTCCTTCCATTCATTATTTTCGTATGTCATTTGGTGGGCTTGTAACATGGCCATTTTTAATGAAAAGATCATTCCCGAAGAGCTGACTGCAATAATGATTTTACAGTGGGTATCTGAGCATAAAATCCCACCAAAATCCAACAAATTTTTTCTATGGTTCCTCCTATTATATTATAAAGCTCTCCATGGGTTTTCTTTGGCAGGCGCAAGGGAAATCCTCCATCTCTCTCTAGATGCCAAATTTCACATTTCTTATGCTCCGGGCCATGGTTCAAACAATAAAGATGAACTTGCTACTCTCTGGATGGTTCTTCATGTGGCAAAATGTAAAATATTTTTACATTACAATGTTTTGGAGATTATAAATTGGTGATCAACTAGGCTCAAAATCGGTCATAGATAGATTCGCCTCATCTGCAAGCCATTCTCCGAAGCATTGGGAGTCTTATGAAATATTTCCAAAAACTCACTTTCAGGCATGTATACCGTGAACTAAATATGGAAGCTAATGCTCTGTCAAAAAAAACTCTCACTCTTCCTCCAGGCACTCTTAAGATCGTGGATCTCTCCTCCAACACAGAGGAGATTCATGTGGTTTAAATTTCCTTCAATGAACACGATTCCACACTATTTTTGTCTCTGATTTAATATAACCGGCATGCGTCAGAACAAAAATATTAGATGACAGTATATGATAAGCTGCGAGAGGGATTTTGATCACATTTGTTGGTATAAATTTGGTATATATTTAAAGAACAACAACTCACAAACATAGAATGCTGGTTTTCTCTCTTGTTAATTCTAAAAATTTCTCTTTTAAAGAGATCATACAGCTCGAGGATCTTTGTAAAAACCCCAATATAGGGGCCGGTCTATTTTTTTAACTATAAAATAAAGATTTTTTTCCACGAAATAATAATAATAATAATAATAATATATATATATATATATATATATATATATATATATATATATATATATATATATATATATAACTGAGTAATGTCAAAAATATATATATATATAACTAAGTAATGTCAAAAATATACAATTGTAATATAAATGTCATGGATCTGCTGGTGGTACATCATCAATAGCAGTACTATTCGAGGCCTTATCAATCAATGGTGTAGCCTCGACAAGCTCAGATACATGTTGATCATCACGTGCCTGCTGATCTGGTACTGGTGCCTCATGCTAATCAAGATCAACTGTCGACTTCTCATTGTGATTACTTGACATTGTCGATGGTCTAGCCTGCTCACGATCATGAGTACTACTAGATGCTACAGGCTACTAGCTAGACGTGGCCGATGGTACAACCTGCTCTCCCTGATGACTGATGCTCAATGCTAGTGGAGGCTGCTCATCTGACGCGACGCGATGTGAATGATCATCAGATGATGCGTCGCTGCTCGTGAACTATCGATCACGTGCTACGTCTCGACCATGCCTATAACGTACAACTGTCCTCCTCAGCCGCGTAACTAAGGTTCTAGCTCCTATGACATTCCACGTCATCTTGTACATGTCACGCGACATGCCTCTCCACATACGTAATAACCTACCATCAGCCTGTATGTCTCTCATAGTAGCGGGCCTGACTCGCACCTCAATAATTAATGTAGTGAGTTGGTCACCCAACTCCATCCTGAATATGCTATCAAGCCTACCGTGCCTAGCAAAAGGTGGTACCGACGCACTAGCAGGAGCAGGTCTCTTTGCACCCACCTCATGATCCTCGGCATCTGGCGTATCTTGATCGTCATCAGGATCCACACCTAGATCATTTGGTGTCGCTGGCATGTCCACACCATGAAAATACCCAATGTTTGCAAAATATATACAATTACACAACAATAATTAGACAATTTCATTACACAATTCAATAAAAACAAGTTAAAGAACATGTTAGAATAAATTTAAATAAAATAGTAATATTACCTCTATCATACGACGGCTCATCATCTGTGAAGAGGATGTTGGTACACCCTCACCAATCCAAACCAGCATAAGGATAGGGACCATAATGAATGGATGATCGTCAACACTGGCTAGAAACTCCAGTGCATCATGCGATATCCTTGTAGAAAACTCAGTATCACCCCTCTTGGGCATCACCTGTCCCCACATGTGCATCCGTGCATGCAACATTGGCCTATGAGGCTGTCGAACAAAAGTAGGCCTCATATCTTGAAACCTCTCAAAATATAAACAAAATAGCTCTGAATTAAAAGGGAATTTGACCCTCCCTTGGGCCTAAGAACGACATTTATCTAAGGATGTACAGAACTGCTGCAAAAAAATGGCAGACCACCTAACAAGTCGTGGCTACTGTACTAAAGAATCAACATAATATAGAAGTGGAAAACTAATGTGTTTCCCATCACTGGTGTTGTGTGAAATGGTCGAAATCAGAAGTGAGGCACTTCATCGCCTCAATACCAATGCAACAATACGTAACTGCCCTCCAGAGACCTGGAAATATTAAGGAGATAGTATATCCACACTAATTTATCTCTGGGATTATGCCAACTGACTCCCTGTTGTATAGCCAACTGGAACATCTGGGAATGAGGGAAAATCCACCCCTCTCCTCCATAGGCCAGTAATGAAATAGATGTCCTCTTCAGTGGACGCATATCACTAGTTAGGACCAACCCGGAAAGCCTGTAGGTGGCCATTCCACTTGCAGATAATATGTCGCAAAAACACACCATAGCCCTTTAGGGAAGTAGCCTCCTCATAGAACTTGAGGAGGCATTCCTGCCTTAGGAGCCCCTGGATAGCTACTGTAATAGGGCGAGGGAACGCATCTCTCTCCCTCTCTCGTGCCTCCCACTTGCGAACCAAGTTATATTGGTCTGCCTGTTGTTGTGTTGTTGCATCTATTCTCTCGTTTTACATCTCTGAATTATTGACATATTCAATAATTTTTTTTTTATTAAATGAGACATGTATTTAGGAATATACATATATAAAAAATTTTGTAGAAAAAAAAACAATCAGTGTGCCACAAAAAACAGGCATGCACCGGTAACGGTGCGTCTTTTTTTGTCACACACTGGAGACGGTGCCCCAACAAATTTATAGTGCACCAGAGGTGGTGCACATGAAAATTTACAACGCATTGACCTCCTGGCGCTGTTCATAATTCAACGGTGTGGTGTTATAATAGACCCCACCGTTGACTATGGGCCAGTGGCAAAGGGTGATGCATTGTCAAAACTATATGCCCTGGGGCGTATGGTTTACTCAACGCATCGACATCTTGACATCATTACATAGTCAACAGTGAGGTATTTTACCAGGCCGCACTTTTGACCATGAAGAAATGCTAGAATGTGGTGCGCTGACAAAAATACCCGCTCCACGGATGGAGATTTAAGTCAATGCACTGCATTGTCGTTATTCCACAGGGTTAACGATGCGGCTAGGTAACCGACCACACCGCATTTTTTTTTAAATTTTAAAATAGCATGGTGCACCTTTTGGTACCGCCCCGGAAGTAGTGCAGATACAATCAACACCGGTAGCAATGCAGCCTATAAATTTATAGGCAACACCGCTAACCAGTGCGAGACGAACGACTTGAGCACACCGCGTGAATTTTTTTTTTCTTTTTTTAATGGTTAATTTTAAGCTAATTTGAAATTGTAATCCGCTAAAAGGTTTAATTATGGAAAAACAAGAAAAATACCTGTACATTTGGCCATCAAGGAGGCATATTGGCTGTAGAATTTGCAAAAGTAAATTTTCCCACCGTTTTGCAAAATTCAAGCTCGAGATTGGTGGGCAATGCACATCAGTAGTGCATGCAATGGGTGCAATGGGAGCACCGATGTCAGGGCAGCTCAGACAAGGATAAACTGCACTGGTGCTTGAGAGCTCTAGAGTACTAAGAAAAGTGAAAAATGTGGTTTTTTGGCCATAATTTATTTTTTATTTAACCATGTTCTGGTGCGTGAGGCTTTATAGGCGCACTGGTGCAGTTTCTTAAGATCGGACCGAGCGGTTTCTGTTTTTGCGTGGGGTTTTAGGATGCACCGGTGTAGAATATTTGTAAAGCACTGATGCGCTACAGTAATAAGATGCACTGGGCGGGTTTGTATGGAGCGCACGGTGTTCGATGTGCCAATGTTTTGTGTGCACCGGTGCTTTCTCTTGTTGAATGCACCAGTGTGGTTTAGGTTAATAAGTGCACCGGACGAAAAACATCTGCAAAAACCTCGGCCCGCCAACCTCCTCTAGTAACCTCTGCTAGAAATGGATGTCTGGGGTATTTTTATAAGGGGTTGCGCAAAAAAATCCGCTAGAGGGTATTTTCCTTGTAGTGTTTTCTAGTTTATAGGTGTCATTGAACAACGAGGATGGTGTTCCCCCAAGGAGGAGGGTTCTGTAACAACCCTAGTTAAAAAATAATTTAAAAAAATATATAATACCAACATCATGGGATATGTATTCCAAGATGAATGTTGGGAAAAAACATAGTGATGGGGATCACTTGTGATTAATTAATGGCTATGGAATTTGGAAAAGGAAATGGAAAAGGATTTCGAAAGGAATGAGGAACTTATTGGAATTTTATTTATGAAAATAATGGAAAATTGGAGAAAAGGAAGGTGAAAGGTCACAGGTTTCATGTGAGGAGGAAAATGAACGAAAATAATGGAAATTAAAGAAAATAAAGGCCTCATTAATAAAAAGGATTATGAGGATCAGTTGAATTTTTTTTGATAGTTCAGTTTTTGGAACTCTCATTCTATTCTCTCTCTCTCCCATACTCTTGGACACTTAGAGTTTTTCTTGGAGCACTCTCGGAGGAGAGTGGCATAATTGGGATTTGGAGCAAGAAGGAAAAGGAAGAGCAGGAAAGTGCAAGAGGACATCAATATCAACAACTACAATGGATTTTGTTTGTAGGTACTGATCAGGATTGGATCATGGACCAGAATGATAGCTCAAAATTCAAAATTTTCAGAAGTGTGTCGAACCTAAGGGATTAGAAAGGTCTCTTCGTTGCGATTCCTTTGCCGTGAACAGTTTGAAAAAAAGACATCCTATGAAGAAGTTATTGCAGTTTGAAAAGTCCAGTAAACTGCAAAACTTGGACTTTAACCAAGTTCGACTTGGAAATTGGGAAAATTAAAAAGAGAATACTCTAGGAATATTCCCAAAAATATTCCATATGATCCAATCAGGACATGACAAGTGGCATCGTTTGATTTTCTCTTTGGTTGATTTTTCAAAATTTAAACCAATAGAAGGATGCCACGTGGCAGGCTTGGAGGCTACCACATGGCCCCGGTATGGTGTTGCAAAATTTTGGAGACGGTGGGGATCGACCGCCTGAACTCCCAAGAAACAATCCCGCATTTTACCATTCTACCATACAATGCTTCTTAACATTACAAGGGCAACATATTAATAAAAACTTTATGGGTTTTCACATTGGGGATTTGGACGGCCAACCCTCTGCATATGGCCTTGCTCCAAGAACCTTGGGCCAAGCCCTAACCATAACCGCCATCCTCCAATGGTTATTTAAATTTGCTTATATGACGTGGTTTCTGATAACCATCCAATTGTCCGCCAGTGGTTACGTTAAGCACCAAACTAACCGTGGAGGGTTCGGACATGTGTCCAACCTAACCACTCTTCAAATTTAATGTTGCGGTTTAACTGGGCACATGTTGGACTTTTCATCCAACTAGTCATCCCAAGCACATGCAGCAAGAGGACAGAAAGATTGGCGAAGGTGGAAACAACGATTCCATTATTGATGTGAAAGCTGAAGTTTCACATGAAGATGATTTGTAGCAGCAAAAGTCGCCATGGAAGTGGCTTGGTAAGAAGTGGATGGACTTCTTAACATAGTAAGACATAATCTTTTGTAGATATGAAAATTTTGGTTGTATACATGTATTTTATGCTATAATCTCTCATTTCTGTGAGCCACCTAGGATCAATGATCAAGGCAACAATGTTCAACTACCTTCTGCAAATTTCTCACCAAAAATTTTCTGAGTCAGTGCAAGGAAGACAGATCTAGACAGGAGGAAAAGCACATCCAGGAAGGGAAGTGTTGATTACTTTCTAGTTGTGGTTCAAATTCACTAGCCATGCAAGGAAAGTGTTTGGAGGCTGAAGAGAAGAGTGTGTTGTACTCTCATCTACTGTACAGATCAGTATATCACTATTTTTGGGTCCAAAATTTTCCTAATGGGGAGGAGTGATCAGAACTAGATCATGGACCAGAATGATAGCTCAAAATTCAAAGTGTTTGAAATTGTACTAAACCTGAGCGACCGGAAAGGTCTCGTCGTTGCGATTTTGGTGCCGCAAATGGTTCAAAAAACTGACATCGTATGAAGAATTTATCACTGTTTGAAAAGTCCATTAAACTACAAAAACTGGACTTTGAACAAGTTTGACTTGGAAATTGGGAATATTCCACAAAATATTCCTAGAATATTCTTTGAAATATTCCATACGGTCCAATCACGACATGACAAGTGGCATCATGTGATTTGCTCTTTAGTTTACTTTTCAAATTTTAAACCAACAGAAGACTGCCATGTGGCAGGCCTAGAGGCTGCCACATGGCCCTGGTATGGTGTTGGAAAATTTTGGAGCCGATGAGGATTGACTGCCTGACCTCCTAGGAAAAAATCCCGTGTTTTATCGTTCTACCATACAGTGCTTCTTGACATTGCAAGGGCAGCGACCCTTAATTTAAACTTTATGGGTTTTCACATTGGGGATTTGGAGGGCTAGCCCCAAGGGGCCAACCCTCCCGACATGGCCTTGCACCAAGAACCTTGGGCCAAGCCCTAGCCATAACCACCATCCACCAACGGTTATTTAAATATGTTTATACAACGCGGTTTCTAATAACCATCAAATTGTCCATCGGTGGTTACGTTAACCACCAAACTAACCGCGGAGGGTTCGGACATGTGAACAACCTAACCGCCCTTAAAATTTAATTTTGTGGTTTAACTGGCAGAAAAATATGGTGGGCGTGAATTTTGGTGGTGTGCCACTTTTAACTGGAGTTAACTCCAGTCCTCCACTTTTAGTGGAGCCGATGTAGGGGACACTGGGAAAAAAATTGTTTTGGCTCTATCTGGGGCTGGATTCACCCAATTTTGGAGTTCCACTAGTCAATTTTGACTATCTCAGATCCTATGAGCTCAATGGAGTAGGTTTCAGAGCCATCAGAGAGATTTTAAGCAGGTTTTTACATCCGTGAAGTTCAAGGGGCCACTAGGGCAACAAGGAAGCAGAATCAGTTTGAGGCCTAGCCATGGAAGCTAGAGGCCTTATGCAGATATCCAATAGTCAAAATTGGATATTTAAGATGTTATGAATATTATGAGATGTTTTTCAGATCCTGTAGATAAATTTTGAAGGCTGAAAGGCTTTAGTAAACTCCAGGGGCCATTAGTGCCAGCGTTTGCTAGTAGTAGTGCAGGGCCTAGCCAGAGCAGCTAGAGACCACATGCAGCGAACCAATAGTCATTTATGACTGTAAAAAAAATTATAAATCCATTTAAGGAGGTTTCAGAAGATTTTTATGACTTCATAGAGGTTGATAACCCATCAAAGAAGTTTTCAGTGACCAGAGTGCCAAGCGGTGCCAAAAGGTGTTGGAGGCGAAACTGGAGCATTCAGAGGCCATTTTTTATGAAGGAATAGTCTATATTGAATATAAATAGCATTTTGAAACCAATGAACATGTTTTCAGAGCATTTTTGGAACTTCTTGAGCTTGGAAAGCTGAAGGGAAGATTTGGGCAGCCCTGGGCAAACCATGGAGGATAGCCTAGTTTGGGGATGCAATGCTTGTTTTGAGCAATTTATCAGTCAATATTTGGTGTTTGATGTGTTTTGGATACAAAAGGTGTGGTTTTAGTGACAAATAGAATTCTAAAGGAGTTAGTTCCAAGAAGAATATCAGTGTATCTTAGTGCATCGACCAAAGGAATCATGTCTAAGGGAGCCTAAAGCTGTTTGCAGAGTTTGGATAGCCATGAGAGGGACGGTATTATCAGCCCTTTGGATTAGTTTAGTATCCATTGGAGCTAAGTGTGAAAATTTTAAAATAAACCTTACCATAATCACAAATATCCAAGTCAAGATGACAAACCTCAAAGGAGAAGTAGCCCACAAGATTCAGGTGAACTCCTAGATTAATTTTGCTGTTGTGTGTAAATTTTTTATTGTTGCATTATGTTGTCGTTATACATGTTAAATTTAAACAAGAACAAATGAAATTAAGACACATAAACATTTAAAAATCATACACCACTTATAAGTAATAATTCTACATAATGTCAAGTAAAAGCTAGATCATTTATTTGTTTAGCCGAGTGGGAGGTTCTTGAAATACATAACAAGTTATCCAGACCATTTTCAGATCAGGTACCAAGTTGCATGTATGATTTCTTTGCTATTTTTGGAATGGATGGCACATTCTTGTTGTTTCTTGGTTATGATATGTCATTGGCATGGAGGATTTCCTAGATTGACAGTGATTTTGCCTAGCCTTTCCATTTCCTGGATATCCATGGTGTTGTGGGTTTCTTTCCTTATGGTTTTCTAGTTGGTTCTCATGTTTCTTACGATTATGGGTTGAGTTACTAGTTCTTGGAGCTTTGGCTGGACAAACGCTCTAGAATCCCTATAGCAGCTTGCATTGAGTTACTAGTCCTAGAATATTTGGTTAGACAAACACTCTAAAGCCCTTGGTGGGTTGAGTTACGAGTCCTGGAAGCACTAGTTAGAAAAGCGCTCTGGATCCCGACATCAATTGTATGTTGAGTTACTAGTCTTAGAAGCCTTGGTTGGAACAAAACGTTCTCAAGACCTGAAAATATTGTGCAGAGAATGATATGGTGATGGTTAGTGATGTTCGACCGTGAGTTGGAATCACTAGTTTAGGGTTGAGGTGGTTTGCCCTATGGAAGCCCTGGTTTGGTTTTGTTCTATTTTTCCCATGAGATCCCACATTCACGCATGGAATATGGCGCGGGGGTGATTGGATGAAAGAGAGATTTGGTTTAGCTCAATCTATGGTTGGGTGGTACATGGAAGTCCCTGACTTGGTTGGATTTTCATATGTTAATAAGCTATTTCCCTTTGGTATTTTACGAATATGTTCTTGAAATTATATGGCTTTAATGGTTGATTCATCATTGATATATATTTGGTTATTTGTTGTTTATAAGCATGTTTAATTACAATATTGATGTATGGATCTCTTCATGTTTTGATTAGTACATTAAATTTTAGTGAATGTATGACCTAATAGATGATAATGCAGCTATTGGGAGGAGACATCAATCCTCCTTGATGATTCTTAGATAAATATGAGTTCCCTATGCTTAGATATGTTGTTATGACTAATAAATTACATGTTCGTGATTCGTTTGACAAAATGCCTATAATGGCTAGTAGGGGTCATGTCAATTACTTGTTCAAGTGTTTGCATTAGTACCTTTATTTCAATGTAATTTGTAATTCCTAGAAGTTTCATGAAGTTTTGGGCAGTGGCTTGAGGCCTAGCCTTGAAAAAGTGGCTCAGAAGCCAGGGTCGTTGGCACATAATTGCCTGAAAAATTCCACCGTCACATGGATGCCTTTCTATGGGAGCGACTGGAGAGTCCCAGTCACATGCATTTCTTATCATCAGAGTGGTTGAGGCTCTAGGTTAGTGAAAAAATAAGTTCTCTCAAGGGTTAGACACCTGAAGGGGTTAGTTGGCTCTTGAAGGTTATGTAGCTCCTGAGGAGGGCCAGATTGGTATTGTCATGCCGGTTCTACTTAGTTAACTATACATGGGGAGTTGATCATATCATAGTAAAAATTCATCACATGTTTATCTCGGTGGACCAGTTAGCTTGGGTAAATGTGGGTGGAGGGTGTTACATATCTTTAAGTGGGGGTGTTGACTTGTCTATATATTTAGGCAGCACTTTTACCCTATTTATTTATGGATAACACCACTACTTATATGATGATACATACTATTTCTGTTATCAAAAAATAAGGCCTGATAGGCTGCTCATCAAACTAATCTCGTGCAACTATTTCAAACCAAGATTTTGGTTGAGGCTTAGCCTCCTCAACCTGAGAGGGCTCTCTTAAGGGTTTATGATTTTTTGATAAATTTGTAGATGGCTAACTCTATATGGGATAAAAATAGATAAATGATGTAAAATTTTTGTAATTCACAGTAGCTGAAAGTGTACATTGGGCTTATGGAGTCATGATAGCTTCAAAAAAACTAAGATAATCTGCCTAGCATGGAAGTCAAAGCACATCAAAGTTCAAGTCAATGAATAAACATGTAGAACAGTGAAACACACAGTCAGTTTGTCTATGAAGGAAGTTAGAGCATCATTGATTAATTCTGAGTAACATAAGCAAACACCACTACAATATAATATTTAAAATATGTCATCAAAACAAAAACATACAATAAATCCTTATGAATCTTGAGTTGTCAAAGTAGAATTTCTGTATTAAGCTAAAAACAATCACTCACATAAAACAGAGTCTTTTTGGTAACAAATGTCCAACCCTTTCTATTTCCACTTCTTGATATTTTATAGATCCTTTACATCATAGGATAACCTTATCCTCAACTAGATACCTCGAAATCCTACTATTTGACACCTTTTCTAACCATAAACATGGTCTTTATTACAAAATGACAACTGCAAACCTAATGAGCATTCCTATTTAAAATAGGACTAAAACTCTTTAAATTTACTCCTAACAAAGTTATATAAATTTAATTGCATCATATGACACTTGTATTTTCATGAAGTCTAATTCTGAAGATGAGCTCCAACCTGTTGTGACCATAAAGCTGATGATGTTGTTCTCCTAAAACCTAGGAAACTATCTCCCTCTTTTTTAGGCCTTTGATTTATTCGACTCCTTGGGACATTATGACAATTTATGAGCCATGATTTAGATGCCATTTTTTGTCAATAAATAAAACCATATGTCTTCAATCACTTCCCTATGCCAGTTGTGCAACATTGACTTCGAATTATCCAAAAATATTGAAAACAGACCTGTGCTACGAAAGCAGCACAGTTTCGTAGCGTAGTGTTTTAGCCCATTTCTTTTAATATTTTGATCGTTTCCCTTCAAGGTGGATTTCATGTACACTTGACATGTTTCTTCTAGAAATTTCACAGAAAATCTCTCAAAACTTCCCCTCAAAATTGATAAGGAAAATGGTGAAAAGGCTGCTATAGCAGTTTCGTATCGCTTTTCACCATTTTTGCACTATAGGCGCTACGAAACTGCTGTGCAAGAAGTTTTTTCCATATTTTAACAAAATTTTAAAACAAAAAGGTACCATAGATTTAGAAAATAATTGGCCTCATCAAAACCATCAGACATTTGAACTAAAAACATAATCTTCACAAAATTTGATCCTTCTTTTCCATTTAGACTTTGTTTTGAATTTGTCATTTTGTACCTCTTCTTTTTAGTTCATCTTGAGACTGTTTTAATTGTAGATCCAAATATTTCACATGGCTTCTTAGCTTCTTGTTGCTTGCTCTCAAATGATTTTTGATCACTCTAACAAACCTTGCCTCTTTAATAGCTGGAACTGTCCATGTATAGAACTGTTGGGCACTGCTTGGGATCTATGACCTAGCAATTGTTTGACCTTCCCAAACAGCCTTCAACCTCTTGAATTCTGTCTTTTCAATGCTATGCTGTCTTGCCCTCTTTCTCATCATTTCCATTTATTTATTTTCTAGTTTCAACCTTTCTTCCAACAGCTGAGACTCTAACATGTGTTCATTTCCCTTCTCTACCTTGTTGACTACATGCTCTAGCATAGGAGATGAGAGAGCAATCATCTTTTCAGGGGCCTTAGCTAATTCAATAGTTACTTGGGTATATTTGTTTCTTTCTTGGAGTTTATTTTCATCTCTAGTTAGAGGTTTCCTAGCTTGGAAAACAAAAGCTGCATTCTCACCTTCAAAATCCAATTTCTTTGTTGATTTGATTTTTTTTTGTTTAGGATCATTCACTTCAATCAATTATGCCTGCACAATGGGTGATTCTTCTATGTCTATTGCATGTAGTATATCAACCAATTTTCCTTTCATCTTTGCACTATCCTCTGCCATTGAAACATTTGCTTTTCCCTTTCATGCTGATACTTGACTTCTTGTTTTTCTCTGGCTCTCTTGCTTACTGGCCACCTGTTTCTGTTTTTTTCTTTGACCTTTTCTACTTTTTGTTTTACAGGTGATGGGGTTTTTTCAACAAGCACTGATGCTTTCTCAATTATATCTTCAACTTGTTTCCTAGATTTCAACTTCAAAAAACTCTTAGCTTTGGTAATCACTGGCTGACTGGATTTTGCTATTGGTGTTGAAGGATTTCCCTTGATCTTAGGGTTTTTAGCTGGAGTCAGGGCTTCCATTTCAAGTCTAATCATAAATAAAAATGAATACCAATCTATATTTATTTTCTGTAGCTCATTTAAAACCAGTAACTTAATCAAACCATGATGAAATAGGGATGTTTCACAACCATCAGTTTTAGCTTGGACTTTGTCATCCATTTTGGAAAGGCTTCTATGTAAGAAGAATGGTAAATCTAATGATATCATTCCTTTGAAATGAAAAAATAGTTTAAAATGATAAGTGTATACTTTATGGTACCTACCTTCACATGTGAAATATTTTTGGATGTTGAATAACAACTTTGCATAGTTATCCTTGATACAGCTCCTGGGTATTTCATTGTTCAAGTCCATGTCTACAAATTCAGGTTTCATAAACTCCTTGCATGGCTCCATGTCAAACCTGAAACCTTTAAACCAAGATTGTTGTCCCCTTGTTATCTCGGTCACAACAGCTATGACCTCAGGTGTCACTGACATTTTTATGATTCCAAATTTGGTGGTGGTTCCATTGAAATATAGAGCAAAATCTTTGGACACTTGAGTGTGGCAACCTTGAAGCTTTTCACAAAATTTTAGATAGCCAACCTTGCTAAAAGCCTCCATCACCATTTAATCTTCCATAACAGTATTTTCATTCTTATGTTCATATATAAGACAATGTCCCCCTCTGTGGATCTTCTTTTCTTCTGCCATGTTTCCTGCAGAAAACCCTGTTTGTTTCTCTAAAACCTGTAAATTAGCCTCTCTTGACCAAATGAATAGCCTCAGTTGATTTGATGAAAGGTGTCTTTGGATAGAACAAGCATAAACTTCTCCTCACTGTTTCAGAGCTTGGACATCATATGTGAAGGTGAATGAAACAAGAATGACTCAATTAGACAAAAGAAATTCGAATTAGGGATGTCACTTCATGACCAAATGATGTTTGATTGATACCCTATCATGAAAATGATGAATGTAGGACAAGTGGGTACTATGAATCTGTTAATTAACTGACTCACCATACTCCTATCATGTCATTCCCCAACTGAAACTTATAAATCCCAGCTTATTTGACATGATAGCTACGAAACCGCACTTTTGTAGCACTCATAGTGTAAAATTTGCAATTTGCACTACGAAAGTAGCAACACTTTCGTAGCACAAAACTCATTTTTTGAACTCTCAGTGCTACGAAACTGTGGATTTGTAGCTAATTGCAGGGAATCAAACTAAAACCTACTTAGACGACCTTTACATGAAAAATGTGAACTTTTTAACTATGGAATGGACCTAAAGACATATTTTGAATTTGGATTGTGAACACTAAACCTCCAAAAGTATGACATACCCTTAACCTTTCTCAAATGTCCTTCAAAAATATTTAGATCATGATCAAGACAAATGACATGCCATGTTTTAATTTTTTTTTTTTTAGTCATAACAGTGGCTCCACTTGGGATAGTGTGCCCATGTGGTACACTAAGAACTAGTTGTTCCAGTGCTGCTATCCATTTTCTTGATCAAAACAGTAAAAACCTTGAAATTTCCAAGCTCTCTCCACAAGCTCTAATGGCCTTCACCTCGAGCTCAAGGTTGCTGATTTTTCTTGTCATTATTAGCAGAAAAACATGTAAAATTAAATATATACAATGACATGAACAGTCCATCATATTTTAGGAAGAATAATGCTTCAAAAACCTACCATTGATAGGCCCTCCAACATATGATTTTCCATCTATCTCCTACAGTATATAAGTATTGTTTCCATGGAAAGTAGCTACCTTGAAAGGACCTTTCCATAAGTTCTCAAACTTACCATGTTTGCCTTTTTCTTCGATTCTGGCCTCCCATTTCAGCACTTCATCTTGAATTTGAAAATTCTCTTCCTTGATCTTTTTATCAAATCTCTTCTTGATTCTATTTTGAGATTGTTGATTGCTGTCATAAACCACATTCCTTTTCTCTTACAAAGCTATCAGCTGATTAATTCTTGTATGGATTTCATTTAGTTCCTCTTCTAGCCCTTGAATTAGCTTCATAATAGGTACTCCTACTGATGTCGAAAAAGTAGCCTTAGCGCCATATACCAATTCATATGGTGAAGTTCCGATTGACCTCTTTGTGAATATCCTGTCAGCCCATAAGGCATACTTGAGCTTTAAATGCCAAGCTTTCTTATTCTCCTGCAACACCTTTTTAATAATCCTTACAATTCTCTTGTTATAAGATTCAGCAAGGCCATTTCCTTGCGGATAGTATGCAGCAGAATGACTGAGAATAATATGATATTGATGATAGAAATTGATTAGTTTATTATATTTAAATGCTTGTGCATTATCAGTTATAATCTTCATGGGGAAACCAAATCTAGACAAGATATTATTGTCTAAGAAAGAGATAATCACAAAATCATTTTCTTGCCTAGTTAGGATTGCTTCAATCCATTTGGTGAAGTAACCAGTCACTGTAAGAATCCAACGATGCTAACCTGAAGATGATGGATGAATATACCCAATAAAAACTAGTCCCCACTGCTGGAATGGAGCTTCTACATAAATAGGCATCAAAGTTAACGGTATAAGTTTCTTCTTTCCTTCAAAAATCTGGCATTCATGGCAGACACCAACCTTCTTGTATACATCCTTAAACATTGTTGGCCCATAAAATCATGATCTCAGAATTTTTTCATTGTCACCTTCCAATAATGATGACCTCCACAATCCCCTTTGTGAAACTCTTCAATGACTTTATTAGCCTCTTCCTCCAGCAAGAAATTTAGCAAAATTCCACCAGTATCCTTCGAAAACAAATTTCTGTCAAATATAAAGTATCTCAAAGATTTCAGCTTAACAAACCTTGCTTTGGACTTATTAAATCAGCAGGTGCTTTATGGTGCTGTAGGACAAAAACAACTTCCTTGTAGCAATCTGAGGTGATATATTTTTCTTCAATAGGAAGTAGGTCCTACTCATCATCTGAAATTTCTAATATTTCTGTAATACAATTTATATCAAGTCAGTCAAAGTTTGACTGTGCCATCAGCTTCTCCAAGCCTTGTCCTTTGACCAATTTTTTCGGTTTAATCTCAATGTCATATTCTAGAAACTTGGCAATCCATTTCCCCCTCTTACCATCAGGGTCGGCTTGAGTGAGGATGTCGGTCACAACAGTATTAGGAACAAACGACACAATATGAGAATGCAGAATATAAATTCTGAAATCTTTGACAGCCTTCACCAAAGCATAGGCTTACTTTTCTAATATATTATACTTCAGTTCAGCATTGGCTAATGCCCTACTAAAGAAAGAAATCGGCTTCTCAACACCTTACTATCCCTTTTGTAGCACAACTCCAGCGATAGTATTCTCTGATGTAAAGGTAAAAACCAGAAATTCCTTGGAAAAAAAAGGACTGATCAATACTGGTGCCTGTGTGAGTTCTCTTTTGATCTCTTCAAATGAGTTTCTTGCCTTTGATGTCCACTTATTATCAACTCCCTTCTTCAGCATCCTTGTTATGTCCTTCACAATCTCAGCAAAATTAGGAACAAAATGCCTTACAAAATTAACTTTTCCAAGGAAAGATTGAATCTCCTTCCTACTTCATGGAAAATCCACCTTCTAAATTGCATTGACCCTGCTTGGATCAATCTTAATCCCATCTTTAGAAATGATATGCCCAAGTAATTTACCTGAAGTTAAAGCAAAAATAATTTTGGTGGGATTTAGAGAGATGCGAAACCTTCTACATTTCAGCAGAATTCTTTCCAAGTGTTTCAAATGATCTTCTTCCTCCCTTGAAAATACTGTTCTGTTGTCAATATACACAACCACCATCTTGCCCTTTTCTTCAGAAAATGCAATGTCCATTGCCCTATGAAAAGTAGCTCCTGCATTCATGTGACCAAATGGCATTTTTGCGTACATAAAAATACCCCATGGTGTAGTAAAGGCTGTTTTTTGCTGAACATCAGGATGCACAAGGATCTAATTATAACCTTAAAAACCATCAAGCATAGACATTCTCTGAGAACCGACAATAGTTTGCAAAATTTGATCCATCTTTGGGAGGGGATAATTATCCTTCAAGGAGGACTTATTCAGATTTATGAAATCAATGCATATTCTGATTTCCCCACTTTTCTTCCTAACCGGAACCAGATTTGCAAGCCAATTTGAAAATCTGATTGGGACTATGATTTTGGCATCAAGGATTTCTTAAACCTCCTTCTCAATTAAAGGCATGAGAAGTAGGTTGATCCTCCTTAACTTCTTCTTGAAAGGTATTTCATTTTCCTTTATGGGAATAGTATGCTGAATAATGGAGGGATCATATTCTTTCAAATCAGTATAGTTCCAAGCAAAGACATCTATGAACCTTTTCATCATTTCAACATATTTAAGCTTCATATCAGCTGAAAGAAATTTTGAAAGTTTGATCATTTTGGGCATAGCTATAGTACAAAGGTTACAACTCTCAACTTCTTCATCATTACCTTGCATCTTGGGGGTTTTAAAAACATCATTCTGATCAAAAAAAATTTCTAGAGGTATTAATCCCTTTGGTATGGAATTATCCTTTAGTTGTAAAACTTCAGAATTCCCTTTAGATTCAGTTAACATTTCTACTTATACATTTTGAAATTCTTCTTTCAACTGAATAAATTTTTTCACCAGCTGATCATCCTCAAAAAATTGCCAATGAGTAATATTATCAGGAATAGCTAGCCTATGGCGGACTCAACTTCATACTTTTCAGTGGAGTGCATAGAAATAATGAAAAGGCTTGCAGAGATAGTAAGAGAATCAACAATGGAGTTTTGTTCTCTAGTTTTGACTGTGAATAAATAGGCTTGAAAGTTTTCTAATCTGTCTAAAACAAAATTCCTATATGCTCTCATCCTTGTGTCCTTTGTTTTATAAACACCTTCAATCTGTTTTATGACTAATTCTAAATCTCCAAAAACAAAAATGTTTTGAACATTCATTCTTTTCAACACTTCTAGACCCAAAATCAAGGATTCATATTCAGCCATGTTATTCGTGCAATCAAAGTTTATTTTATAGGAAAAGAAATTACTTTCATCACTTGGATTTCTAATCCAGATCCCTGCACCTGCTCCTTCTGTTATAGCATCATTTTTCACCCTCAGGTGATTCATGATTGCCTTTATGGCTTTGGGCACCCATTCCTACAGACTTGAACAAATTCACTAAAAAACAGTGTTAAAATTCCCATACGCGGGTATGCCGAGACTTTTCCGTGTGTATACGCGAGTCCACATGTACTTTTACGCGTATGCCATTAAAACCATTAAAAAATATATAAATTCCCTATTTTTGGACTGGGTTGATGGTTACTCCAGTAGTTCAACCACCCCAGTACGTGGCCAACTGTTTCCAACTGACTGAAACTACTTTGAGGGAGTATAAAAGCCCCTCATGTGCATGGCCTAAGGGAGAGAGAAATTTTATAGACATTATACTCTTTTGGAATCCCAATTCAAGTCTGATACCCTGTGCCTCCTGCACTTTCCCAGATTTATACAAGAAACCCTTGTTTCCTGGAGATGTTCATCCATTTATATGCCATCTCGAGTGCACAAGTCTTGAAGGTTTCTTAGCGAGGCAAGGGCGGGACGAATCCAGACGACGGTCTGTTCGAAGATCGTGGAAGGATTCAGGTGATCTCTCCACTCTTTACTTCTGTACATGCTGTTCATAATAATGAAGAACCATTTGTTCCTGAACTTCTGTGTTAGTTTCTATTTGTATATGTGGAAAGATGGATTATTAAGAAGTTATTATCGTTTATATCATATTTCACATGGATTATACTAACGTTTAGGAGAAATATATGCTGTACAACTAGGTTTCCGTGCATGTTCTTTCTTGTTTTCCAGGTTGAAGGAGGAAGAAAGGTTGCTGGGGGTTTGGACCCCGCGGGATCTACATCGAACGTAGGACTACGGGTGAGTTCTGCTATCGTTGTTATCTAGTTTTTTGCATTCAAGTATGGTTGTGTGTGAGTCCTTCTGAATGGCATGCCCTGCTCTGTGGAGGTTTTGACCCAACAAACCTCTAGGGTGATTTTCCCCGAAACAGAACTGGCGACTCCGCTGAGGATCACATTCTTGTGATTCCCCTATTGGGTGGTTTCAGCTGTTTGATAGGTTTCCAATAGTTTTAACTTTTATTTCCAGTCCAGTTTACTCTTTCTCAGTCAGACTGAAGCCCTGGTTCCTTATCCAGGCTTGATCCTTTTTATTTTTTATTATTTACCTTTGCATACGCAGGTTTGTCTGTACACAGACGCATATACACACATTTTTTGTTAAAGGGAGTCGCGTATACGCGGGTTTCCTTTAGCACAGTCGCGTATGCACGCTTGTTGTCAAAATGTCAAGTAGCGTATACCTGGGTAGATTTTGAAATTTTGGATTTCATGGCTTTTTAGTCCTGTCTGTCTGTGGAGACCTGTTCCTGTAGTGTCTTTGTACCCTATGGATTGTGTAGAAAGTGGTCTTTGGTCTTTTCTCTCTCTTGTTTGATTGAAAACTAGCTTATTTGGCAAAGTCTTGTTTCTTGTGCTGGCATTTCTGGTTTGAGTACCAAGATCTCTTCCTGGGGATTCTTGGCTGTTCTGCTTTATCAGAACAGAGAGCCTCTGCTCATCTACTCTTTCCTACCTTTGTGTCTTGCTTTGCACTTCGATTTTTGCCCATTTCTTGGTTGGTTTTCTTGAGTTCAGTCGACTAGGTCTTGTTGCAACTTTTGAAGAGTCTTTCTTGGTTCTTTGAAGTTTTTGTTTGCTGCAAGGTTGTACTATTCTTCTAGGCTGAGTGACTGAGTTTCGTGTCTTCTTGTGCTCATATAAATCTTGCTACTAGTTAGCCTTATAAGATTTGGAGCGTTTTTGAATTTTTTGCTTGAAATTCAGTGTTGTTTGGCTTGGGATTTGATAGTTTTTCTTGGTCTTTTCAAACTCTTCTTTTATAAAACTCAAAAGCTCAAAAAACATTTTTCTTTGTTGTTTGCTTTTGTTTTTGGATTTTTGTTTTCATTTCATTATATATTTTGAAGCTTTGTTGATATTTATTGCCTTTGGATTTTGACTTGATTTTGGAAAGGAATTGTCATTGATTTCTTCCTCTTGTTTTCAAGAAATTTTGGTGTCTCTATATTAAGAGTTTCTGATTGTGGGAACTAGCTTTCTAGACAACCAAAAACAGATAAAACTGAAGGATCTTTGGGAAATTTCTCTCTGCTTTAGGATATTTTGCATCTTATAATTTGCACGCTTTTAGTGATTTGCATCAGGTGCACTTAAGCATTTAGTCATTTTCATATTTTTTGCGAGTGTGAGTTTCTTATCTGAAAAGAAAAATAAATTTTTTTAATCTCGTAGAACCTGTGTAGAAGTTTCTTTTCATCGAAATATAATAACTGCATTTGCATGTAGTTTGGTTTTTATTAATTTCTTTTCTGCGTCAAAATACCACAAGTTTCATTTCCGTATCCCTTTGACTTAACATAACAGCCGATTAAAATAAGCGATATAATTTAAAATCAACTAGCAAGTTTTCTAAGTGTCATACACCAACTAGCTAGGTTGTAGGGCCTTGGATTAGGTGAGTGGAGAGTTAAATCTCCAAGGCCTCTAAAAAAAAACATAGAAGTTGATTAATTGAGCGAAATCCAACTCCGTTAGGTGGACCGGGAAAGCTCTCCTCCAGAGAGTCAAGCGCGAGGGGAAGTGAAGGCTGAGAAGAGAGATACCCCCTCTCTGATTTGCTGAATCTGACCTCAAGACCATTCCGCCCGGCTTCTGACATAGATTGGTGCCCATAGTTGCCACTCCTAGGTTCCACATAGGTGAATGCAGGGGGGAATACCCGTGGTACCTGAGGCAGACGTCGCATCACTTTCAGTAGTGCTTCTGGGGGGTGCCCTTGCGAAGCTTGGGTACTTGAGCCGGCAAAGGCTATCATTAGGAGGTCGACGTAACTGTTTCTGATACCTTCGTTAGTAGGCCTAGGCTGTAATTATCCCAGACTACTTTCGGGAGGTCCTATATTTCGCTTTCTTGTATTTTGGTGTCCGGTCCTAATCACCCGGAGCGGAAATACCTGAAGGCTGTTTGCTTGATTGTATCTCAGGGATTATTTTTTGTAGTGAGTGCTCTTTGCTCCTAGCTTGCCTAGCTTTACACTTTTTGAGTCTAATTAAAATCTGTTAAAGTGGCTGATCAAGCGCCTCGTCGATCGAGGAGAATCCGGGGGTTATCTCCCGAGAGTCCAGAGCCTTCATCAAGAAGGCGTAGGAGTGATTTAGTAGGTGGTTACCACCCTGTGGCATCTGACGCAGTGGAGAGAGATCCTCCACAAGGGTCTGAAGGTTTCGTAGCTGATTTTGGTGTTGGTTCCGAGAGGAGCGCTCTGCTCACCTCACGAGTATTATTTCCACAGGAAGAAGAAGTACAGGTAGAGGAAGTGTCTGAACCCTCAGAGTCACTTTCATCTCCTCTTCCTCCTGATTATCCATTCGTTGTTGAATACATCAGACCCGAGTCAGAGAGACCGGAAGATCCTCCTTATTATACATACCTTTCGATGGCCACGACTGGGAACGCGGCTTCTGCTGTGAGTGCTGCAGGCATTCAGACTCCTGCTTCTGTTGAAGGAGGGGGCACTATTTCTATATCTTCGATTGCTTCTAGCACTGTTGTGTTTGTCTCTGGTTTCACCCAAGCACATGCTTCTCAATCTGGTCCCTTCAGTTTTGGAATGCCCACTAGTGGGATTCCTTCTTTTTCCTTTTCCGCTGCTGCAGCTGGATCTACACCCATGTCTTCCATAGCTAGTGGATCAGCTTCTTTTCAAGGGTTCCCCTTCGGAACTGGACATATTCCTAGTTCAAATCCTTCTTTAGGGTCCTTTCCATTTACTTCTCAGACTCAGAGTTTCAACCCCTGGTCTGGAGGTCAGAATTCGACTACTTTTACAGGTTGGAACCCTGTATTCACTACAGCGGGGGCAGGGAATCAGTTTTATGCTGGTCACCAAGGGAATGCTTCTTTCCCTTCGTCGAGTGCTTATCAGACTTTTTCCCCTCTTTCTAATGCCTGGAACCCCTATCAGGGGCTTTCCTCTTCATTTAATACTTCAGGTGGGGGAACTGGTCCGGTCTTTGGTAACTCTGCGTGGGGAGGAGGTTCTTCTCCTTTTGCTATGAGTTCTTTCTGGCAACCTGGTGCCTCATCAAATCCAGGGTATTATTTTCAGAATGTTGGGAATTCATCCTATCAAGGATGGAATCCTCAGGCTCCGCCTCGTTTACCTTTTCTGGCAACGTTAAACTTGCCAGATCTGTTGAAATTGACGAATGATCCGATTCGGTACAGTCTGGGGTGGCCTCCGGTCCCGACGAAACTACCTTCAGACATTCCAAAGTTTGAAGGCAAGAATGGAGAGGATCCGGCTGACCACATCACCACTTTCCATTTATGGTGCTCTTCTAACTCCCTGATCGATGATTCGATTAGGTTGAGATTGTTTCAACGCACCCTAACTGGAAACGCTGCCAAATGGTATATTGAGCTAACTGGGGGCAGTTTTGCTACATTTGGAGAACTGGCTGTTACATTTCTAAACCATTTCCAGTTTCCTGTCCGATATGATGCTGGGACTGAACTCCTAGCTAATTTTAAGTAGGATGATGCAACCCACATTTCTGACCATATTCAGGAATGGAGGAGAAGGAAGAGGTTTATTAAAGCTCATATTCCAGGAGAATTCCTTTTGGAATGGTTTCTGAAATCTCTGCAGTCAGACATTTCTAAAGATGTATCCCTGTCTAGGGTATTTTCTGAGGAGCAGGCCATTTTTAGGGCCCAGCAGCTGGAACTGATCTATTCTCAGTCTGGGGTCCTCCATAAATATTTTCCCAATGCTCCTCGCTCCAAATTAGATTTATCCAAAACTAAGCCTGGTCCTCATGGTGATGGACTTATCGGCTCGATCAATAGTGGTGCAGCTAGCCTGCTTACTCAACTGCAGCAATTGTCTTTGCAATCTGCTCCTTCTGGTCAGGTTGTGCCTGCTGAGTCATTTCCTTCCCAATCTTTGTCGATAAATGCTGTCCAAGATTCTGATCCCAAAGGAAATCAAAAATTCGAAGGGAAGAAGAAGGGACGAAATAATAAGAAAAAGGGCAAGAATGGGAAGGGTAATGCGAATAAAACCAACGAGCATGTTGGTGAGGGTCCAAAGGAGAACAAGAAAGTGAAGTTTCCATGCAAGTTATGTACTGGAGACCATCTTACACACCTTTTCCCTAAAATTTAGGATGCGCAGTGCTTGTTAGCTCAACAGGGTTCTTCTAGTTCCCAGGATGTGTTGAAAAACCATTTTCCCCAAGGGCAACAGTTATTTGTTGGCACGAATAAAAATCCTGGGGCTTCCTCTGGGGGCACCCAGGAAGGGGAAATTCCATCGAACATATTCATGATGAGTGCTCACGTGGATGTTGCTACGAGATCCTGTGATTATGGTGGAGAAGAGTCTTCAAAAGCTAAGGATACTCCTGATGCTACTGAGCCACTTCACATTACACGGCCTACTGTTGATTCTATGCCTCGGATGCCCAAAGCATCTTCTAAGCGATCGACGATTAATCCAAATGCTAGGGCTGCCCAGAACTACTCTATTGTGGAAGATCTGGCACAGAGTCCTTGTGCTATGTCGGCTTTATAGGTACTCCAGTCTTGTCCGGCTCAGCGCAGTGCTTTTCTCACTACCATTGGGGCTATTGATCCAAAAAATTCTCTTCTGATTACTTTTGATATGTCTAATTTTAAGAAGAGACTCCCCCATCATATGGCTTTTCATATTAAATCATCGTATCAGAAGTGCAACATCTTTCAGACGGTTGTTGATGAGGGTGCTTCCACATGCGTGATGTCTCTCACATGTTGGAAGACTATTGGATCTCCCAAATCTGTTCCATCTACCACTCTTCTGACTATGTTTGATGGTCATTCTCACAAAACGCATGGTATTGTCCTAGCTTTGCCCATCTGTGTTGGGGGAAAAACTGTGAATATAGAGGTTGAGGTAGTGGATGCAAGCTTGGACTACAACCTTCTGTTGGGGAGAAACTGGATTTATGAGATGGATGCCATTGCATCCTCATTATTTCGGATTATTTGTTTCCCTCACAAAGGGAGGATTGTTACAGTGGACCAACTGGACTGTCCTCCTGTAGACCCGAATGCATCTACTGACTCATCTGTTCCAAAGTTGGATAATACTAAGGCGCCTGTTGAGAATTTAGGGGTTGGAATGTATTCTTCCTTGGTGGGTACTTTCGATATTCCTCCTCCTACGATACATATAAATGAAATTTCATCCTCCAAGGCTCCTCTTAGAAGAGAGTTCTTCAAAAATAATTATTTTTCAGACCCTTGGACTTTACCTTCCCCTACTGCCACATTAGCAGAAGGTCAAGTGGGTGGAATGGAATTTCTGATGTCTGCAGTTGAGATTGCTTATCAGTCTATTGTTGACTTTGCAGAATCCAGTCCAGCTCCTCTTTCACCGGAAGAGTTGGATGGAGATGTGGCTCCGGCTTGGACACTTAGTTCTTCTTCTGCCCAAGATTTCCTTGATACCACTCTTCCATCTTAACAGGCCATCCTGGAAGCTATGAATGGTATAGATAGACCGTGGGATGACTTGCATCATCGGTCTTACTTTTTACCTAATTTAAGCGAAGTTGAGACAAGTTTTCCAAGTCCTCAGTCTCCTCGTCCTGTTCACCCAGTCCTGAACCCTTTATCACCAACACAGGTTTATGCTAAAGGGAACATGGCTGTGATTTCTCCTACTATCCCGATGAACATTTCCAGGGATCCCAATATTATTGAGAATTTCTTCATCGGAGCTGAATGTTCCCGTGAAGAGATTCAGATTTACACCGAGCTCTTTAAAGAGTATAGGGATGTATTCGCTTGGTCTTATGAGAAAATGCCTGGTATAGATCCATCTATTGTCTAGCATGAGATCAAGAATTACGAAAACGCTAAGCCTGTGAGGCAAAAACTTCGTCCGGTCAATCCTAGGAAGGAAGCAGCTAACAAGGCTGAGGTGGAGAAGCTGCTTAAGGCGAGATTCATTTTCCCTGTTCCTTTGACTGAATGGGTTTCAAACCCTGTTCTCGTAGATAAAAAACAAGGAACGATTCGAGTTTGCATTGATTTCAGAGACCTTAATAAAGCATGTCCTAAAGATAATTACCCCACACCATTTATCGATTAGATCATTGACGAGTGTGCCGGTAATGAGATTTTCTCCTTCATGGACGTTTTCTCCGGATATAATCAGATTACTATCCGTCCTAAAGATCATCATAAGACTGCCTTTATTCGTCCCCGGGGTACTTTTTCTTACAAGACGATGCCTTTTGGTCTTAAAAATGTTGGGGCTACGTTTCAGTGGGCCATGTCATATGACTTCCACGACATCAAAAAGATTATCGAGGCGTATCTGGATGATTTAGCTGCTCATTCTCGAAAGAGGATGGATCATCCTGCTCACCTCCGGCAAATATTTGAACGATTTCATTTCTATAAGATTAGGTTGAATCCAAACAAGTGCGTTTTCGCGGTTACATCCGGTCGGTTATTGGGATTCATTGTGTCTAGGGAAGGGATTAGGGTAGATCCCTTCAAGGTTGAGGCAATACTTCGGTTGCCTCCCCCATCCTCTGTTCGTCAACTTCAAAGTCTACAAGGAAAGTCTAATTTTCTTCGGAGATTTATCATAAATTATGCTGAAGTTACCAAGGGATTTATGAGATTGTTGAAGAAGGGAGTTCCATTTCTTTGGGATGAATTCGCTCAACACTCATTCGATGCTTTGAAAAAAGCATTGACCTCTACTCCTTTATTGAGTCCACCTGATTATAGCAAGGATTTCCTTTTGTATCTTGCAGCAGCAGAATCTACTATTGGTATGGTTCTGGTTCAGGAAGATGATGCTCTTGCAGAGCATGTTATTTACTATCTTAGTCGAGGATTGGTAGGACCTGAACTCCGGTACACTCTGATAGAAAAGTTAGCTTTAGCAGCAGTTCATGCTGTGCAGCGACTCCGGCATTACATTATTCTACGAAAAACTTATATTTTGGCAGCAACCAATCCATTTCAGTTTGTCCTCAGTAGGCAAGTGATTGGGGGCAAATACAATAGATGGATTGTGATTTTGCAGGAATTTGATCTTGAGTTTATGTCTGCCAAGTCCAAGAAATCATTGGTTTTCGCGGAATTGATCTCTGAGTTGCCCTGTGGGGAAGAGATGATCTATGATGAATCCTTCCCATATGAACATTTGTTTCTTATCTCTTCAAAGGATCCTTGGTACGGCGATATCATTGTGTATCTTCAGACTATGAAGTTCCCCTCTACTTTTTCGAAAGATGAGCGTCGTAAGTTGCGTCACTTGGCTAAGAATTACTTGATTATTGGTGATGCTTTATACCGTCGAGGGGTTGATTCAATCCTGAGACGCTGCTTAACTCTCGAAGAAGCTGAGGCTGTGCTGAATGATTGCCACAGTGGAGCTTGTGGTGGTCATTTATCTGGGCTTGCTACAGCCCAAAAGATCTTGCGTGTTGGGTACTTTTGGCCTTCGATTTTCAAGGATTGTATGGAGTCGGTCAAAAAGTGTCATCCGTGTCAAGTTTATACTCGAAAAATGCGTGCTCATCCAGCTCCGCTTTTTCCAGTCATTACTGTCGGTCCCTTTACAAAGTGGGGTATTGATTATACTACTTGTAACCCGCCTTCGGCTAAAGGTCACAAGTACATTATTGTAGCAGTAGACTACTTTACGAAGTGGGTCGAGGCTATGCCTACTTTTGGGAATGATGGTGAGACTGCAGCTCTTTTTCTTTTCAACCATGTTATTGCTCGTTTTGGTATTCCTAGAGAGATTGTCACTGATCATGGCAGTCATTTTCAGAATAGCATGATGGCTGAGTTGGCTCTCAAATTGGGTTTTCGGCAGGAGCATTCATCTCCGTATTATCCTCAAGCCAATGGGCAAGTGGAAGCCGTGAATAAATCCTTGAAGACAATTATTCAAAGGACAATTGATAAAGCTAGATCCAACTGGCATATTATGCTATATCCTGCACTTTGGGCATACAGGACGTCAGTGAAAACTGCAACTGGCTTTACTCCGTTTCAGCTAGTGCACGGGGTGGAATCCGTATTTCCTATTGAATGCGAGATTCCTTCTCTTAAGTTAGCTGTTGAACTTCTTCCTGGCACTTCTAGTCTTGAAGAACGGCTCCTTCATCTGGAACATCTCGATGAGCAGCGTCGGGATGCCGCCACGATGAATGAAGCGCATAAAAACCGAGTTAAAGCTCAGTACGATAAGGCGGTCAAGCCTAGGGTTTTTTCGGAAGGTGACCTTGTTTTGGTCTATGCCCAAGAAAAAGATGCCCTGGGGGCAGGAAAATTTAAGTCTATGTGGTATGGCCCCTTCATCGTTAAAAAATTCCTTAAAAAAGGAGCATATACCTTGGTTGATTTTGAAGGAAACGAGTTGCCGGAGCCCAGAAATGGGCTCTATTTGAAGAAGTATTATGCCTAGGCTTCGGCCTGGCATGTTGCTTTTGTATATAGTAGTTTTTCTTTGTACATATCTGGTTGATTTTCGATCTTTGATGGGATGGTGATGTTTTTGATCTGCTTTGGCAGGTTGTGTTGGATGTCATGAGTCATTTTGGTTTCGTCGATGGTGCTAGTAGACACACCCGGAACTTAGCTTCCGCAGCTTGGGTACTTCATTATCCATCCGGTCAGCTGTTAGTATCAAGAGGGGTCTGCATTGGTCCTACTTCCAATAACATAACAGAATACAATGCAGTTGTTTATCTACTCTTGGAGTCAATATCTTTGGGTGTTGATTCGTTGGTAGTTTTCTTGGACTCTCAGCTGGTGGTGTCGTAGTTGAACAATACTTATCGGGTTCGAGATCCATTTTTACTCCGGTTGTTCTTGAGGGTACGTTTTTTACAAAGATCATTTCAATTTTTAACTTTTATTCATATTCCTCGAGCTGACAATTGGATGGCAGACTCATTAGCTAATCAAGCACTGGATTGGCATATTAATCATTCCATACAATAAAATTTAATCATCAAAAACATTATACATTTTGATACAGTTATCACATCACATCAAACATCGTTGTATATATATCATCAGAGTGTTCAAAAAACTTTACAAAATTTGGATCCATAAGTCATACAAAAATTGGGCTTATGCCTGATCATGTTCAGTCTCAAATAATATACAGTCATCTAATACATCATATCTATCTACTCCTGAGGTCCCTACCCAGAAGTTGTGTTCCTATAGAACACGATCGCGGTGGCAACTCAGCGGAATAATCGTACCCAGTCTCGGGGCACTCCTACCACCCGTCTCTGGATGGCTTCCCGGAGATCTTCCACTGCAGCCATAGGTACTTGGTGGGTTAATCCCTCCAAGTTCCTCTGTACAGCCTGGAGGGTCCTGTCTGAATCCATTGTATCCGCTTCGCCTCTGCGACGCTTGTGTCGCGGGAAACCCTCAGGTCGAACTGGTCCAATATCTGTATCATGATCATTTTAAATTGTAATTCATTATGAATCCAATCAAAAACATGTTTCTTTTCCATTTTTTCATACATATTTGAAAAAATCCAAAAAAATTATATAAGTCACAAAAAATTGCAAACTTACCGACTGTTCCCCATGCCGCGCCTGGTGGAAGGACAAGATCTGGATCGCCACGAAAGTCCATCCCGGCATAGGGATAGTTGTCCACGGTGATGATTTGTTCTCCCCACCAAAGGAAGTACTCATCATCCCAAGTGGTCGGGGGAACTTCACTTCCCCCCAATATCTTCATCATGTCTGCCCAGCGGGCAATTCTTGGGTCTCTCGAGCTGCTGATGGTAGAGATCACTCTGGGTCTCAATGCTGGTATCTTCTCGAAGAAGAAAGTCATCAAAATTATACCATATCCAAAATGTTTTGTCTTTGCCTTTCGAATAGAAGTCAATTTTTGCTTCATGTTCATCAGTAGAGCTGTGCACCAATCATATAAATGAGTTAAGCATTCCACTGCTATACTCATTTGCGTCCTAGATGCCTGGTGTAGAGAAGCTGATCCTGCTACTCTCCCAATGGTAAAAAGGAGGATTTTTATGTGCAAGTCTCTTAAATATTTGATTGCAATTTGAGTTCCCACTTTCTTGGAACCCTCTACGCAGTAAACGTGGAAGTAATCTTCCACGGTTAGCCCTCCCAAGGGCTTCCCGTGCAAGTCTACTGGCTCCCCCCTCCGAGAGAGTCCAGTAATAAAATATATATCTTCCACTTCGATGCGTATATGCATCTGATCTATAATGAAGCAGTCTTCTTCCGGTTCCCAATAGTTCACAAGCATTTCGAGCAACCCGACATTTCTCTTCATATTTGGCATTTTGAAAAACTTGAGCAATCCGCAATTCCGAAGAATATTTAGCGATGCTCGATCTCGCATGACTTCTTGATCAATTGCACTATGTTCACGCTCTCTCCATGATATGGTCATCCTGCAAAGTTTCAATAATTCCTTCATTAGCTACGCATTTTTTCAATTGGGACTGCGCATACGCGACTTTATTTGTGAACAGTCGCATGTATACACGACTTCGTCATTACCAACCCGCGTATGCGCAAACCCGTGATTTTTAGCAAGAGATTCTACGGTGAAAATTCCTAAATTTTAATTTATGAACGGACAAAATGAATAGCAAGGATGGTTTATGAGCTTACCTGACAAATTCGGTGCGATTTGACGGTCGGTTGCTCATGTTTTGACGAAAGAAGTTTTTTGCTCCAGAGCACTTTTTTCCAAATCAGCAATGTAACAATGAACCAAATGTGAGGTAATTTGTCTATTTATGTCCAAAAAGTTGAAAATTTTCGCAAAAATTTGTTATGCTTATTTTTTCGATCTATCGTAAGCTGCATAACCCAGATGCTTCGAAGCGCCTAGATTGGTATGTTTTCAGGTACATTTTGACGATTTTGAGATTTTTCCTGGTTTTTGATCCATGATTACTGACTTTTCATGGTAGGTATATGATCTTCACTGGCATATAGGTTAGGGAATTCACTTTCCGTTGCATCTTGCATACTAGCCTCCATACTGATCACTTGCCATAGGGTCAATCCCATCAGGTCATGAGTATTACACCTATTTCACTCGCCGATTATTTAATCATGACTTGATGGTAGAGCCTTCCTTTACATGGGCTTCTTAGTTAGTTCCTCGCTATCACTTGTTGCCCATGCTGCGTTTTATGTAGGCTCGGGAGTCCTCTTTAGTCCCGCCATGATTTATGTGTTGAAGCTTCATTCTTCTTCTTCCTCACTATCATTTTTCTGGCTATTACCCTAGAGGCTCCCTGGTGTTGTTGAGTTGTATTACTGCATTGCATATTGGCTACTTGTTTATCCTGGCCTTCAACCAACTTCATTTGGACTCGATGTTTAATCCAACTTTTGACCTTGTCTATCTGTACAAGTTAACCATTGCATGCACTTAGCTATCGCGACTTGACACCCTTTTTTACCCATGGATGGAACATTCCTCTGAGTATCGCTTACCAGTTTCCGCCACCTTGCATTGAGCATAAGATCGTTCCAATCCCAGGAACTAGTGCATCTGTTTCTTGATACTCGTTCTATCCATTGTACCATAGCATTCTTTTATTCCTTTTTAGGCTTATTATATGAAAAAGACAAAAAAATCAAATATAACAAAAAGAGCGGGAACGAGATATAACTTCATTGTTTGATGGAAGTACAGAGTCAGTTTGTCGCCCTTGAACAAAGCACATATACTTATATATATTTCCTACATTTTGGATGGTTTTAGTTTTGACCTAGGTTCAGCCTTTACCTTGTTTCACTTGTCAGTCCTCCCCCGGTTGGTTATCCCTTCCAATCATATGGAGAGTTTGTTCTGCCTCCTACATAACAGACTTATACAGTGTCACTTTTTACTGCCATGGTCATCACGAGTCGTGCTTTTGTTAAAGGGAAGTCTAACCAGAGTCGGCCATTCTGCGGTGTCTCTTGACTCATTATTCAGTCGGCTTTCCCGGTCTTGTCAGTATCTTGTTCTATCACATCAGATGTTTTGGTCTTCTACTCGTGCTGGTTTGAGAAGGTCTCCATTGAATTCTTGCTGGCAGGTTTGTCTCTTATCGACTACGACATATTGCTCTGAGAGAAAACCTAGAGCCGCACCATGGCCCTATTTCCATCATTGATAGGTGACCTTGTGCTCAACATTTGATCATCATTATGGGTCTTTGACTGAGTGGTTTTCCCTGTGTTCGACGTCAACACACATTATCACACTTGGGATTCGTGCAGTACCTTGATTTCCATTTGACCCTATCGGTGTATATCTCGTCTCTGTGTCAGCTTTCATTATTGGTTGGTTCAGAGGGTTTCTTCCGTGCGCTAGCTTCATCTTGTGCATGTCGGAAACGTACTTCGGTTTGGTTCCGTCACTCTACTTCATCCGATTCCTTCCAAATTTTGGCCTATAGGTTACACTCGCACTGGACTGAGGTGGGATGCCTTAATGCCTTCCTTCCAACAGATCTTTTCCCATTGACTCCGACTCATTGCTTTGGGAATAAAGTCTAGAGTCTTTTTGTCAGTACCTTAGGGTTTGCAGTTGTTAGGTTCCTGTGATTTGGCTGATTGGCAAGCCAAATGACAGTGTAACATCAAACCGAGCTTTGGAGCCCAAGGACCTAGCCTTCCTGGACTCAGAGAGGGCTCTCTCTATATGTGTAAGGGATATCTGTTGGTTTGCTTATTGTGTTTTGATTTTAGGCTAGTTATGAAGTAAGTTTTTTGGTTTTTTAAGTTGTGAGGGATGAAACTGATCAAAGATATAAAATAGATAACAAGATGTTAGATTAACTGGGCTATGGGGTCAAAAAGTCAAGAAAGCTATTAGATGACGATACAAGGCTGTTGAAGGGCCGATTTGATTCAAGGTAGAAAGGATCTTAGGGAAAAATGGAGTAAATGGACATCAAATTTGTGAACAACAAAGAGTTTCAAGCATCATTGTTTCAATAGATAACATAAACATGGTAGGGAAAACCATTAATCATGCAAAATGTAACTATAAACTAATCAATACATAGAAACAAACATTCAAGCCATGCATAGAAGTATAAGACCCTCTAACTTTGGGAAATGGCTATCAGATTTTGGGGAAAACACATAAGATGGACTAAAAACTCAAAACACTATGCCGGAACGCCTAAACACAGTACTTCAAGTTATTGGGCACTTTGAATAACAAGATTTTCATAGTTTTAGGCAAAGGGCTAAATCAGAACTAGGCCTCCTTGGTTCAAACAAAATGATAATCTAATCAGTCAAAGAGATAGTTTCATGGATGGGACTATGGACAGTTATAGGTAAGCAGGGCACACCATACATCCTACTCAACATGTATAAAACCACGAATGAAACGAGCAAAGAATATCCTCAAGTTGTTAAAGAGCAATTAAGAATTCTTTAATGCAACTAAGGAAGAAGAAAACATGAAAGCTATGAAGATTCAGGAAATTTGAGGTGCCTCCATGGGCATATCTCAAATTGTTCTCTATTGATATATAGCAAGTAAGAAACATGTATCATGAATGAAAACTAGAAGACAACAACAAAGCAAGAGAAACTATACCATTCTACCAAGTCAAGGAATCCATCAACAATCCTTCATCATCCATCCAAGAACATCCAAGAGGCAATCCAAAAGCATAACACAAGTATTTTCTTCCAAAGCTCATATGACCAATATATTGCTTCTCTTCTCAATTTCAGCCTTCTATTACAATGAATCCTCTTGGAATATATAGGCCAAGAAGGAGGAAAACCAACCAAGGAAACTAGCTAGCCATTGGTTCAAAATAAATATCTAAACTTGTCCTTGAGGCTTTGCAAAGCCCAAGGCACAAAATATCCCATAAAATATCTAAAAAATGCTAAAAAAGGGAATTAAATTGACTTTGCATCATTTTACAAGTGCAAAAATAGCCAAACGCACATTTGGAAAAAGTAGATTTTAGAGGTTCAAAAATTACAAAAATACTTCAAATTTTCATCAGCAAAAGGTCCCCTGACTTGCCGGAAACATTTGGCAGCCTTCCTGGTGTCAAAACGAGGCTGATGATAGCTCGTTGGAAATCTCTGAGTGTCTATTTTCTGGTTCAACTGAAATTTTCCAGATCTGATGCCTGGAAGTCCTCCAAATCTACACCTGTGTGTAAAAAGCCAGAAAATTGCAATCTGCTGATAGACCAGGCAGAGTGTGCAAAAAGTGATTATTTTTCGCCGTTTTGAGGAGGCAAATGATCTCCAAATGGTCTGAAAATCACTGAGGGTGTGCTCATGAAATTATGGCATCCAATGATACCATCCTCCTCCTTTTTCGAATCCCCAAAATTAAATGGCGAATTTCATGAGTTTTGACCAAAAACTCAAAAATGCCAAAAAACCAAAATATGTCAAAATGTGCCCAAAATTGGTGTGTATGACCCTCAAGGGTCTTTGGCAACATGTTCTGAAGCTTGGGCCCAAAATCCAAGTTTAAAGGTGTTTTTCTTTCTTTTCTTCTAGAAACTGTTGTCTTTGATCATCATCCTTATGCTGCTGCTCAAGCTGCTGAGTTGCTGTTGTTCAACACTCTCTTCCTCTTTTTCCCGCTGCTGCTGATCTTTACCACTGTCATGCTGCTCCTATAGTCTTGCCTAGAGGGGAATCTTGATCTAGATGTGCTTTTGAAGCACCAAACTGTCTCACTGTCTTTAAAATTCCTTCTTTAAGCTAAACTCTGTCAATCCCACTGTTTTGATAAGGAAATAATGTTTTTGGATGTTTGTGCACAATATCTCTCTCAATACAAAACCTCTGGTCCTTAAAATGTGGCCTTCCCAATCTTGTATGTCTCTCAACAAGTATATTTAAGAGCATAACACAGTTAACAAAAGATACACAGTTAAAAGGTTACTGTGATGGTGCAAGGTGACATGGCCCTAGGCATTTTGAGGACAGCACAACAGATTTGTAGTGAGCAAACACTTCTTCTAATCAAGACACTGCCCCTGCATTTGCCAATCTTCACTCACAAATTTGTCGATACTTCCAAGTGGCAACTCACAGTTTCATATACTAGAATCTGTTTATGGTCGAGAAAGCAGCCTTGATTCTGCTGTTCAGCACACTGAAAAAAACTTTGAATGATGACCAAGTTATATGTGGATGATTACTGTGGTTTGAAAATTAGGGCCACTGTCTCAATTTGCAAACACTGAGTTTCTTCCTTAACACAGTGTCTCCATCTCTTACCCTTGTTTGGAGGGCAGTCAATAGGCTCTTTGAAGCCAGAATCAACATCTAACCTCAACCGACTATTATTCTCTTTTAAAACATTTACTTAAAAAAAATCTTGACTTCCACCATGGCCCTTATTACTTTAACCATTGTCTAGCAATTCGAAAATTGTAAGGGTGGAAGACAAAATACCTTAAAAGACGGTGGCAGACCTTGCTCTAAGAGTTGGAATTAATTTGAAGGCGGTTGGGGGCGCAACAACAAACGCGACGCGTTTGAACGAGAAAGTGCTGCGCACATGGGCTGTCGGGTGGCTCTGTCGGGTCACTGCAACCGTCGCGGATAGGCGCGCCGCGCCACAGTTGTATGCCAGTGTATTTCTGCCTCTGAGCATGCCGCGCGCATCTACAGGCGCGCCGCGCAATTTAAAATTTCAAAAACCTTTATAAATTGCTCAAAACCCTCCTTGTTTGATCTCGAGGGCAGCAAAGGTGTTTTGCTCGTGCTTGAGGGATTTTGAAAAATGGATCAACAGCAGTCCTTAACCTTTTAAAGTGGAAAAATTTGAGCTCTTTCTCATTCACTTGGAAGAGGGTTTGAAAACCATTTGACAAGCTTTAAACGACGCCTTGCACCGATATTTGATAAAAGGTGAAGTTTGATTTTTTTTGAAAATATAGCATAGTGAGAAATGCGTTTTAGGTAAAAAAGGCCTTGTTGTGCTTTACTTGAAGGTGAAACTCTGCCACTGTCAACTCTTGAATACCCTTTTCAGAATGTAACTTTAGCCCAATAATGCACCAAGGAGTTGTGAAGCGCCTTTGCCATTTTGCGATGAAGTGGATTTTCTTTTTTAAACTTTAAACAAATGTGTTTACTCTGGATGCTCTAAAAGGTGACAGGGCCCTATTGTGAAACTGACTTGACTGCCATGTGTGAAAATACAGCTGCATCTACATATGTTTTATCATTCTCTGCCTTAAAAAGGTGCTTTTTCCAACACCTCACCCTTTACTCAACTTGCACTTGTTATGGTACCTTGGGCCCTTAAATAATGAACATGCCCATTTCTGTTTTCAACTTCTCTCCAGAGTCTGAAGGTATGCCAAAGTTCCCTTTTGCATATGATGAGCTTGTATACCTGTTTACAAGAGACAAACTGGATCAAATACATTTTTTCTCTGGGTATTTATGATATAATCTTGTCTGCAGTGTAAATCTAATCAGATGACAGGTGTTGCTTGGCTGTGGATGCAACTGGCTCTTTGAATGACATCAAGATGGTTTATTTCTGGGGTTGTACACCACTTGCATCATTTTCCTCTATGTATATCTAGAAACCATAGGCTACATTCCACAACCCAACAGAAACATAAGAGTACACAGAGGTCCTTTTTACTGAAGTATCTTCCCGCTCAGCACTGATTTAAGCCATTCATACTAGCACCCCTGCAGAGATGTTTTGTTATAATAACTTTGATTAATGGGGTCTCTTCTTGTTGTGCAATACTGATGATGCCTGAAACTTCAAATGATCCTCTTTCTTAGGACACAAGACCTAAAAAACTTTGCTTTCTCTTGACTTGAACATTTTCTGATCTTAGCCCTGTTCTTGATCATCACTTTCCCTTAGAAACTTTTAGTTACTATTTCACTATTTATTAAAAAAAATCTGTGCTTATAGTCAGCTTGCAATTGTTCAAGTCATCACTGGCCATCGCCCTCTACTTGTAGATGAAGGAGGCGCCTTAACCCTCTGCTTATAGATGAAGGAGGTTCTTGGCCATGACAAATTACAAGTCTGTTTGACAGTGTTGTCTTTCTTTTACTGTACTATTAGGCTGAATGAAGTTGTAAGAGTTTGATGAGTAACTCCTTACCCTGCAGATGTATCTCAGGCTCATGTTTACATTGAGAAGCAACTGTTCTTCTAAACGTGGATTCAAGAATTTTCTCCTGAGATGATGACATGTTTCCTGTCTTTGTAAAATCCATAAAACACTATAAAACACCTAAAATCAGCTTGAGACTGTGGTCTATGCATTGCTGAGACTTAGGGGTGTGTAAGTGGCGCGACTTAGGGCTGTGAACAATTTCATTAGCAGAGTGGAAGGTCTGTTATGACTGGTCTGTAGCAGATGGAGATTTTTTGGCTATTAGATGTTTTCCAAGGGTGAGATGCCTTAAAGCGCCACTTCCTAACTTAGGGGAGGTTTTTTGAACAAATTTAGATTGTCCTTTTAGGGCTGATGGGAAAACTAGTATGGCTGAGGCTGGGTAGGATAGTGATAATGAGGTTTCACCTTCACATGGGCGGACTGAAAAGTAGGAGGGAAGAAAAAAGTTTTATGAGGGTTTTCTAGATGACAAATTGACATATGGAGATCAGCTTCTAGAAAACTCAGCTATAGATTTAGTCATCACCAACAAGAGAAAAATACTGATGACTAACAGTGGCTCCATTTGGGGAGGGCAGCTCCTCGTCAGGAGATGTCCAGAATTCAGATCTTTGGCTTATGAAGACCAGTGCTTTACTTATTGGCGCAAAATTTCACCCTTCTTTGATGCTACTCCTGAAAAGTGACAGCATGTTTAACATCAATGATATTTCTACCTACTCCACTATCTTTTCCTAACATTTTTTCTTCTCTTTGGCGCATTTGAACTAGCAGCCTTTTGACAATGTATATTTTTTTTTTTTGCAAAATGAACCTATCTATTTCTACTCTTATATCTGCCGGGAGTTCAGATGAAACTGATGAACTCCTTCATTACTCTACCTAACCTAGATCAACTGTCAAGATTAAACCGTTTGACAGGATTTTGTTTTCTAATCTAGAACATGAAATTTAAAAGATGATCAAATCAGGATTAGACAATCTGATTTGTCATGCATTTGTGGCATAAAAGACAAGCTGCACACAAATATTATTCTGCAACAAAAGGAAAACTAGACAAACGGGGCTAAGATGTACAATGTATTTTTCATCCCTCGCTTCTCTTTTTGGTTTTGTTTTAGGCATGTGGAACCAGAATCTCTCCCTAATCTACTCTCTGTGATAAGTCAATCTTACACAATGTTGACCATATTTTTCACTCACTAACTTATCAGCAAATAAATTTAAACATGTTCAGCTATGATTAGGCTAGATAGCTGAACAAGACATTGAAGTGCTAGTAGCGGCATTTAGACTTGCGCGCTTTCTGAAGGACTAGTTTTTGGAACATGGGGCTTTACCATTGCTTTTTAGAAACTGCCCTCTTTTTCTACTTTTTACTTTTTTTGTATTTTCTGTTTTTTTTAACTTTTCTTCAAACAAACTAAAACTGAAAATATGCTCACATGGCTGAGCTTATTTTTCACATGTTGTCTATCTATCCTAATATAATCTATACACAATAGACATTTGTTTGGTGAACTCGGTTTTCCAATGCAACCAGTCAAGTAGATGATCACATGGGGGATTCTGGTTTAGTTTTTTCATGATGCAGAAATAATGAAAAGGCCACTCCCATTTAGTTTGTTTCTGGACACTAGAGCTTAAGTTTTTTCTCATCCTAGGTAGCAACTTGCTCATGATAGAACCCACTACTCTTTCATACTTTTCAAGGAAGACAACCAATGGATCATGGAATAATACCTGATCTAGAGGATTTGAGATATAGGTTTCATTCAGGATTAATCTTTTAGAATTCTCAAGGAAAACGGAAAATGGATCTTGGAATAATACCTGATCTAGAGGATTTGAGACATAGGCCTCATTCATGACTACTCTTTCTCCCACTTGACCATATTTGGGACCCTCTTGGTAAAGCAATTTTTCCCCTTGCTCATGATTACTTGAACTATCAGACTCATCATATATTGCAGTGTAGTTCTCTTTCCAAGCTGATGTGTTTTGATAGGGCGGGCTGAAAACTGGGTGAAGGTCATCAGGTTGATGAGAAGGGATACACTTTGACAGTAAATTATCTTCAAAGGATAGTGTGACAACTCTCATTTGTTTCTCAACCTCTACTTCATCATCTGAAATTTGTAAGTCAATGGAACTTGGTGGCTGCAAATCTGGAGTTAAGGAAGATTCCATGACTAAAATGATTTCCTCAACCATTTCAGGCAAAGGACTCTCATTTGCAACATGCTCAAGAATTTCACCATTTTCCTCAACCTCATCATCAAAGCTGAAAAACTACTGATTTCCAATTATGTGAATGTTATCTCTGATGGACCGAAGTGAAGTAGAGCAAAGAGTCCGAGACTCTTCACTTACTTCTGAACTTTCAAAGCTCTCCTCATCAGTGTCATAGATGACCTGTAATGGCTGCTTAATTTCTTTAAGTTCATGAAACTGAGCTTCCTCTCGACAATAAAAAACTGAGTCTTCTGCAGAGTTAGTTTATGTTTGGAAGTCATAATCATCAACATATTGATCAAACATTGGAGAATCATTAACATAAGTAATGTCACCAACCATGTATATTGGACAATCAGATTTCTTTTCTTCAACTTGATTTACAAATATTTTTTCTGATTTATGATATGTAGGGTTTAAAGGAGAAAAATCAGTGAAGTTTTGGTTACATGAAGTTTCATAGGCTGTCTGCATGTTTATTATTTGATCTATTTCCTGTTCAATTAAGGGAGAAGGTATTTTTTGTTTTCTTTGGATGGGGCAACAATTTCTTTCCATCTTTTGTGGAAGTTGATCTTGTGGCTAAATGTCCTCTTGTATTTTATATGAAAGGGCAGATGGATTGTTATCTGTTTCAACCTTTTCAAAGATTTCTTGTGGATCTTCTCTTATTTCTTGATGGATTTCATCTAGGATCAACTCTTCTTGGTCATCTTGATTGTTACCTTGGGTAAGAAAATTATGGACCTCCTCTAAAAACTCCTTAGGATGCCAATTTCCGTAGTGTTCTTCAATGTTTACAATGTGTTGTATGAGGTTTTCAGAGTGATCACAACAATTTTCAGCCAATGATAGAGATGGACAATGCCCTATATAGCATTTACAAAATACTTTGTGGAAATCTTTTAAAGAAAACAAGGTGTGAGGTTCTAGGTTTTCATACCATTCTCTTGCCTCTTCTTCTAATGTACCCATGAACATTTTCATAAGGTAGTCCTCATGCCATTCAACTTTTAAGCTCCATACATGCATATGAAATTTGATGAGGTGAAAAAATGGGTTGTCAATATTTTCATTTTGAAAGACGGGTAGGTCTTCGAACCAATTTACATCTGTGGGCATTTTGTGTGGGAAACCAGGGATATGTTCTCTGCTCATCGGAGCATATCTCCTTTGTGTCCTCAGGTGTTGAACCATGTCTTCCTCCATCAGGATGATTGGGTTTACTTACTGCATTCCTAGGAGTCTTTATAAGGACTAGTGGGGAAAAAGGCCTACTGGAGGCTAGTGGAGTCGCCAGGTGGAACTTGTTTTTTTTTGAAAAGATTTAGCTATGGTCCACCACCAATAACTAAAGTAAAGCCAGTCGGGAAATATTTTGGATTTTCTGAGTTTTATATGCAGCCTATGTTTTTAAAGTATTCTAAACTTTGTTTCAACACTTTGCTAGGGTGGTGACAACAAAAAGAGTTTTACTCTAAAATGATCTTATGGACTGCTTGCTTATTTATGGTATCTAAAGGACTAAGAGTCTATAAGAGTTTGCTAGACTTTCATGTACTCAATGTCCCACCATCTCCCGCTATGTTATTGAGCGACGGGATAGGTTGATCGGATAGTAATCTAGAGTTCGGTAAAATATTAAGGCCTACTGGAGGCTAGTGGAGTCGCCAGGTCGATTTTTAGTTGTTTTGAGGTATATGTGTATGGTCCACCACCAATACTGTCAAAAACCAATCTAAGGGAGTTTTTGTGGTTTTTTCTGAGTTTTATGTGCAGCCTAGTATGTAAGAGTGTTATAAACCTGATTCATCACTTTTCTAAGATGGTGAAACAGAGAGTTTACTCTAAATGATTCTAAAGGCTGATGGTCTGAGTTTAGTGTTGAAGGACTAAAAGAGTCTATAAGAGTTTGCTAGACTGTCATGTACTCAATAGGTCCCACCGTGATCACCATTATGTTAGGTTCTCGTGATTTGGCTGATTGGCAAGCCAAATGACAGTGTAACATCAAACCAAGCTTTGGAGCCCAAGGACCTAGCCTTCCTGGACTCAGAGAGGGCTCTCTCTATATGTGTAAGGGATATCTGTTGGTTTGCTTATTGTGTTTTGATTTTAGGCTAGTTATGAAGTAATTTTTTTGGTTTTTTAAGTTGTGAGGGATGAAACTGATCAAAGATAAAAAAATAGACAACAAGATGTTAGATTAACTGGGCTATGGGGTCAAAAGGTCAAGAAAGCTATTTAGATGACGATACAAGGCTGCTAAAGGGCCGATTTGATTCAAGGTAGAAAGGATCTTAGGGAAAAATGGAGTAAATGGACATCAATTTTGTGAACAACAAAGAGTTTCAAGCATCACTGGTTTAATAGATAACATAAACATGGTAGGGCAAACCATTAATCATGAAAAATGTAACTATAAACTAATCAATACATAGAAACAAATATTCAAGCAATGCATAGAAGTATAAGACCCTCTAACTTTGGGAAATGGCTATCAGAATTTGGCGAAAACACATAAGACAGACTAACAACTCAAAACACTATGCCGGAACGCCTAAACACAGTACTTCAAGTTATTGGGCACTTTGAATAACAATATTTGCATAGTTTTAGGCAAAGGGCTAGATCGGAACTAGGCCTCCTTGGTTCAAACAAAATGATAATCTAATCAGTCAAAGAGATAGTTTCATGGATGGGACTATGGAAAGTTATAGGTAAGCAGGGCACACCATACATCCTACTCAACATGTATAAAACCATGAATGAAACGAGCAAACAATATCCTCAAGTTTTTAAAGAGCAATTAAGAATTCTTTAATGCAACTAAGGAAGAAGAAAACATGAAAGCTATGAAGATTCAGGAAATTTGAGGTGCCTCCATGGGCATATCTCAAATTGTTCTCTACTAATCTATAGCAAGTAAGAAACATGTATCATGAATGAAAACTAGAAGACAACAACAAAGCAAGAGATACTATACCATTCTACCAAGTCATGGAATCCATCAACAATCCTTCGTCATCCATCCAAGAACATCCAAGAGGCAATCCAAAAGCATAACACAAGTATTTTCTTCCAAAGCTCATATGACCAATATATTGCTTCTCTTCTCAAGTTCAGCCTTCTATTACAATGAATCCTCTTGGAATATATAGGCCAAGAAGGAGGAAAACCAACCAAGGCAACTAGCTAGCCATTGGTTCAAAATAAATATCTAAACTTGTCCTTGAGGCTTTGCAAAGCCCAAGGCACAAAATATCCCATAAAATATCTAAAAAATGCTAAAAAAGGGAATTAAATTGACTTTACATCATTTTCCAAGTGCAAAAATAGCTAAACGCACATTTGGAAAAAGCAGATTTTAGAGGTTCAAAAATTACAAAAATACTTCAAATTTTCATCAGCAAAATGTCCCCTAACTTGCCGGAAACATTCGGCAGCCTTCCTGGTGTCAAAATGAGGCTCACGATAGCTCGTTGGAAAGATCTGAGTGTCTATTTTCCGGCACAACTGAAATTTTCCTGATCCGATGCCTAGAAGTCCTCCAAATCTACACCTGTGTGTAAAAAGCCAGAAAATTGCAATCTACTGATAGACCGGGCAGAGTGTGCAAAAAGTGAGAATTTTTCGCCGTTTTGAGGAGGAAAATGATCTCCAAATGGTCTGAAAATCACTGAGGGTGTGCTCATGAAATTATGGCATCCAATGATACCATCCTCCTCCTTTGTCGAATCCCCAAAACGAAATGGCGAATTTCATGAGTTTTGACCAAAAACTCAAAAATGCCAAAAAACCAAAATATGTCGAAATGTGCCCAAAATTGGTGTGTATGACCCTCAAGGGTCTTTGGCAACATGTTCTGAAGCTTGGGCCCAAACTCCAAGTTTAAAGGTATTTTTCTTTCTTCTCTTCTAGAAACTTCTGTCTTTGATCATCATCCTTATGCTGCTGCTCAAGCTGCTGAGTTGCTGCTGTTCAACACTCTCTTCCTCTTTTTCCCACTGATGCTCGTCTTTACCACTATCATGCTGCTCCTGTAGTATTTCCTAGAGGGGCATCTTTATCTAGATGTGCTTTTGAAGCACAAAACTGTATCACTGTCTTTAAAATGCCTTCTTTAAGCTAAACTCTGTCAATCCCACTGTTGGGATAAGGAAATAATGTTTTTGGATGTTTGTGCACAATATCTCTCTCAATACAAAACCTTTGGTCCTTAAAATGTGGCCTTCCCAATCTTGTATGTCTCTCAACAAGTATATTTAAGAGCATAACACAGTTAACAAAAGATACACAGTTAAAAGGTTACTGTGATGGTGCAAGGTGACATGGCCCTAGGCATTTTGAGGACAACACAATAGCTTTGTAGTGAGCAAACACTTCTTCTAATCAAGACACTGCCCCTGCATTTACCAATCTTCAATCACAACTTTGTCGATACTTCCAAGTGGCAACTCACAGTTTCATATACTAGAATCTGTTTATGGTCGAGAAAGCAGCCTTGATTCTGCTCTTCAGCACACTGAAAAAAACTTTGAATGATGACCAAGTTATATGTGGATGATTACTGTGGTTTGAAAATTAGGGCCACTGTCTCAATTTGCAAACACTGAGTTTCTGCCTTAACACAGTGTCTCCATCTCTTACCCTTGTTTGGAGGGAAGTCTATAGGCTCTTTGAAGCCAGAAATAACCTCTAACCTCAACCGACTATTATTCTCTTTTAAAACATTTACTTAAAAAAAATCTTGACTTCCACCATGGCCCTTATTGCTTTAAACATTGTCTAGCAATTCGAAAATTATAAGGGTGGAAGACAAAATACCTTAAAAGACGGTGGTAGACCTTGCTCTGAGAGTTGGAATTACTTTGAAGGCGGTTGGGGGCGCAACAACAAATGCGACGCATTTGAACGAGAAAGCGCCGTGCACATGGGCTGTCGGGTGGCTCTGTCGGGTCACTGCAACCGTCGCGCATAGGCACGCTGCGCGCATTTATAGGCGCGCTGCGCCACAGTTGTATGCCAGTGTATTTCTGCCTCTGAGCGCACCGCGTGCATCTACAGGTGCGCTGCGCAATTTAAAATTTCAAAAACCTTTATAAATTGCTCAAAACCCTCCTTGTTTGATCTCGAGGGCAGCAAAGGTGTTTTTCTCGTGCTTGAGGGATTTTGAAAAATGGATCAACAGCAGTCCTTAACCTTTTAAAGTGGAAAAAATCGAGCTCTTTCTCATTCACTTGGCGGAGGGTTTGAAAACCATTTGACAAGCTTTAAACGACCCCTTGCACCGATATTTGATAAAAGGTGAAGTTTGATTTTTTTTGAAAATATAGCATAGTGAGAAATGCATTTTAGGTAAAAAAGGCCTTGTTGTGCTTTACTTGAAGGTGAAACTCTGCCACTGTCGACTCTTGAATACCCTTTTCAGAATGTAACTTTAGCCCAATAATGCACCAAGGAGTTTTGAAGTGCCTTTTCCATTTTGCGATGAAGTGGATTTTCTTTTTTAAACTTTAAACAAATGTGTTTACTCTGGATGCTCTAAAAGGTGACAGGGCCCTATTGTGAAACTGACTTGACTGCCAGGTGTGAAAATACAGCTGCATCTACATATGTTTTATCATTCTCTGCCTTAAAAAGGTGCTTTTTCCAACACCTCACCCTTTACTCAACTTGCACTTGTTATGGTACCTTGGGCCCTTAAATAATGAACATGCCCATATACATTTGAACTTCTCTCAGGATTAGAAGGTATTCCAAAGTTCCATTTTGCATATGATGAGCTTGTATACTTTGTTTGCAAGAGACAAATGGATCAAATACATTTTATACCAGGTATTTATGATATAATCTTGTACGCGGTGTAAATCTAATCGGATGACGGGTGTTGCTTGAGTTTGTGGATGCGAGCGGCTCTTTGAATGACATCAAAGATAGTTTATTTGCAGGGTTGTACACCACTTGCATCATTTTCACTCTATGTATATCTAGGAAACCATAGGCTACATTCCACAACCCAACAGAAACATAAGAGTACACAGAGGTCCTTTTTACTGAAGTATCTTCCTTCTCAGCACTGATTTAAGCCATTCATACTAGGACCCCTGCAGAGATGTTTTGTTATAATAGCTTTGATTAATGGGGTCTCTTCTTGTTGTGAAATACTGATGATGCCTGAAACTTCAAATGATCCTCTTTCTTAGGACACAATACCTAAAAAAATTTGCTTTCTCTTGACTTGAACATTTTCTGATCTTAGCCCTGTTCTTGATTATCACTTTCCCTTAGAAACTTTTAGTTACTGTTTCACTGTTTATTAAAACAAACCTGTGCTTACAGTCATCTTTCAATTGTTCAAGTCATCACTGGCCATCACCCTCTACTTGTAGATGAGGAGGCGCCTTAACCCTCTGCTTATAGATGAAGGAGGTTCTTGGCCATGAAAAATTACAAGTCTATTTGACAGTGTTGTCTTTCTTTTACTGTGCTATCAGGCTGAATGAAGCTGTAAGAGTTTGATGAGTAACTCCTTACCCTGCAGATGTATCTCAGGGTCATGTTTACATTGAGAAGCAGTTTTTCTTCTAAATGTGGATTCAAGAATTTTCTCCTGAGATGATGACATGTTTCCTGTCTTTGTAAAATCCATAAAACACTGTAAAACACCTAAAATCAGCTTGAGACTGTGGTCTATGAATTGATGAGACTTAGGAGTGTGTAAGTGGCGCGACTTAGGGCTTTGATCAATTTCATTAGAAGAGTGGAAGGTCTGTTATGACTGGTCTGTAGCAGATGGAGGTTTTTTGGCTATTAGATGTTTGCCAAGGGTGAGATGCATTAAAGCGCCACTTCCTAACTTAAGGGAGGTTTTTTGAACAAATTTAGATTGTCCTTTTAGTGCTGATGGGAAAACTAGTATGGCTGAGGCTGGGTAGGATAGTGATAATGAGGTTTCACCTTGACATGGGAGGACTGAAAAGTAGGAGGGAAAAAAAAGTTTTATGAGGGTTTTCTAGATGACAAATTGACATATGGAGATCAGCTTCTAGAAAACTCAGCTATAGATTTAGTCATCACCAAAGAAAATGCGATGACTAACAACGGTCATCGGTGGTTCTTCGCTATCGACGGTGGGGATTCATCATTGCCTCTGATTGGTAGATTCTTTCAAGTGTTCGCTTCATCATTTATTCGCACTTGTTAGATTGTCTTGAGGCACCTTGGCCAGCTCATTACATTATTGGTGGGTTGTCTCGCGTTGGTTAATGGTATACATCATTGACCGGTAATCCAACGATTTCTCACATGGTCGACTTCAGCTCATTTATTCCCATTGTGTAGAATTGTGCCATAGTGATTGGTGAAGACCTCGGGTTGCATCAACATTTCTCGGTTCACTTTTGACATTTCATTCAGTTTCTGCCAGTGATGCCATTCACCCTTATATGTTGCAGTTTCAGTACAGCAGCATTCTATATGTTGGCTCCCGAGTTGCGTGATTATACCGTTTGTTCCACCTCTTATGATTTGGTACTTGGAGATTCAGTTACTTATATGATTAGACATCCAGTTTCAGCATCATTTCTCGGCTTTCTATATATGTGATACATGGACATTGATTCAGACTTATACTTCCAGGCCATGCTCAGATGATTCATTGTGTACTTTCAGTTCAGCTATAGTTGTATACATTTTGGATCTATTATGTACTTTCCATATGATGTATTTTTGACTAAGCATGGGTATGCTCGCCTCAGCATGGGTTGACTCTCTGTTTTCTTTCATTGGTTTTTGGCAGGCTGAAATCTGGTGAAGTCCTCTCTTGTCCTTGCGAAGTTCTTTCTATGTGTATAATACATTTCGGCCATCATGTACCCCTTATGACCTCATATATTAGGGGGCATATTTTATAGCATGATTTTTCACCCTCAGGTGATTCATGATTGTCTTTATGGCTTTGGGCACCCATTCCTACAGACTTGAACAAATTCACTAAAAAATAGTGTTAAAATTCCCATACGCGGGTATGCCTAGACTTTTCCACGTGTATACGCGAGTCCACATGTACTTTTCCGCGTATACCATTAAAAAGATTAAAAAATATATAAATTCCCTATTTTCGGGATGGGTTGATGGTTACTCTAGTAGTTCAACCACCCCAGTACGTGGCCAACTGTTTCCAACTGACTGAAACTACTTTGAGGGAGTATAAAAGCCCCTCATGTGCATGCCTAAGGGAGAGAGAAATTTTATAGACATTATACTCTGTTGGAATCCCAGTTCAAGTCTGATTCCCTGTGTGTCCTGCACTTTCCCAGATTTATATCAGGAAACCCTTGTTTCCTGGAGATGTTCATCCATTTATATGCCATCTTGAGTGCACAAGTCTTGGAAGAATCTTAGCAAGGCAAGGGCGGGACGAATCCGGACGACGGTACTAACAAGATGATTGTGGCAAGATTCGGGTGATCTCTCCACTCTTTATTTCTATACATCTTTTGTTCATAATGACGAAGAACCATCTTGTTCCCGAACTTCTTGTGTTAATATCTATTTGCATATGTGAAAAGATTGATTATTAAGCATTTATTATTGTTTATATAATGTTTCACATGGATTACACTAACATTTAGGAGAAGTATATGCTGTACAACTAGGTTTCCATGCATGTTCTTTCTTGTTTTCCAGGTTGAAGAGGAAGAAGGGTTGTTGGGGGTTTGGACCCCACGGGATCTACATCGAACATAGGACTACGGGTGAGTTCTACTATCGTTGTTATCTAGTTTTTAGCATTTAAGTGTGGTTGTGTGTGAGTCCTTCTGAATGGCATGCCCTGCTCTGTGGAGGTTTTGACCCAACAAACCTCTAGGGTGATTTTCCTCGAAACACCTTCTTTGCCTGTTGATCCATCAAAATGCAATGACCACCAACCTTATTCCTCTTTATTTCTGACTTTTTGACCTTCTGCTTGTTGATTTTTGGAGTGTTGAATTTCATAACTCTGATTTTCTGCTTTCTTTTCTTCTTCCAATTCATTAGTTAATTCATTAAAAAGAATATCAGAACCAAGCTCAGTATCAAGGGCATAAATTGGAAATTTTTTGGGTTTATCTTTGCTACTTACCATGTAAGCCATCCTTGTCTCTCGATACAATCTTATTTTCTCCCCAAAAACTGGAATGGTAGCATAAGTAAGATCCATTTGCATTGTACCCTTAATTTTTGTTGCCCATGATCTTGACAACAACATACCAAACTTCGGTGGAATGTCAGCTACAACAATATGCATGACCACAGTCTTAGCAGGGACTTGCATCAGACCAGCAAAAACATCCTTGATTAGACCAATGCATTGAACTCTTTTTGAATCAAAAGAAAAAGAATCTTTATATGGCCTAGTTATTTCTAACCCCATTCTTTCCATGATTACTTTGGGCAAAAGATTGTGAGAATCCCTTGAATCTAACATAGCATTATGCAATGTCATGTCGTGAATGCTAAGACTCACATAAAAAGGAGGAACTTCCTCATTTTGTTCATCTTCTAGTCTTGAGCCCAAATATATGGTCGGATGATCTTCCAATACATTCAAGATATCAACAGCTCTAGGTTGTGAGTTTAGCATTTTAACAATCTTGCTTCTATATTCATATACCTTGATAATTTCACCAAAAGGGACTGATATTTTTATCTTAGAAATTTCATTCTCAAGATTGAAAACAGAAACAAATTTTTCAACTTCTTTGGTAGGAAGGACAACAGGTATATCTTTCTTACCTTCTACGGCCTTAGGAGCTTCCTTCTTGCCATCAGCAGCCTTTAGTGCATCCTTCTTAGGTTGTGTCTTGTTTGCAATGATAGGTACATTCCTATTTCTGAGATTATATTTTTTCTACATCTCAAAAATGGCATGTTGATATCCCTTTAGATATTCTGATGTTTCTTCTTCATGATTGTTTTGATATGATTGATCATGTTCTTCCTTGGTCAAGAAAATTCCTGACATTTGTTCATCAAAACAATGAATAGACTCTTCAAGTTCTTTAGGGTCATCTTCTTCATCAACCAAATTCTGCTAAAAAGGAGGTCTCACTGGAGGATCAGGCTGTTGATTTCTATTCTCTCTTGGTCTGTGTTGATTCTGAGGTCTCCTGAACTGAGGGTTTCTAAATTGAGGTTCATGTTGTGCAGGGGGAGCAGAGGTATTTCCAAGGGCTAATCTATCCATCAATTTTTCCATTGTTTTCATCATTGAATCTAGTTTGTCTTGAGAGGAATAAGATGAAGGTTTCTCTTCTTCTTTCAATTTTCCCTTACCCATTTTTGACTTTTTGGCTACTATCAAATTAACCTCACCTTCACAGCGTCATTTTTCATTTCAGCAAGTGTAGGAGATTCTCTTTCTCTCAACAGTATGGAAAACTCATAGTCGAAAGCTTCTGCATACCTCATTTGAGCTAAGGCTTCTGGTGGTTTCAAATGGGCAGGAATAGAATCTAACACTTTATTAAACCTTTTTGATAATTTTTGGATGGTTTCATCAGCAGCTCTCTTCAAAGTATTATACTCAGTGAGGGCTTGTACTGGATTAGTTCTATTTCCCCATTTCCTTAAGAAAAATTCTTCAAATTCATTCCAATCATGAATGCTTCCAGGGGTAAGAGCTTTATACCACTTCCTAACCTCACCAATAAAACTTTGAGAAAATAATCTTAATTTAACATCTTCATGATCAACCTCCTCCCTGTCTTTAAAGTCATTAAATTGATCAAAATGATCCTCTGTTAAATAATCTTAATTTAACATCTTCATGATCAACCTCCTCCATGTCTTTAAAGTCATTAAATTGATCAAAATGATCCTCTGTTGTAATGTCCTCATCACTTCCCCTGGTTTTAATTCTAGCAACATACTTACTAGGGAGGTCATGTAAGACAGCAGGAAGGACAAGAGGGGTGTATCTATCAGGTGCAGCAGGTGGATTTCCAGCGATGGTCAAAGGTACTGTGGTAGTTTTAGGAAAGGAAAAAACAGTGGATGATAGACTGTTATGAGGAGGACTACTTGGTCTTTGTAAGCCACTAACAATTTAGTTCCAGTTGGGAAGAGGTAAACCAACTTTACTTTTCAACAATAATTTGAAAGGATCAAGCTCCTTCAATTTGTCTAAAGACTCCCTTTCCAACAACAACTCTGAAGCAATAGCTTCCCAGAATTCTTCTTTGTCTTCTTGGGTTACTAGAGCTGAGGTGTCAATTCCTCTCTTATGTAAGTCTAAGATAATTTCAATTAGTTGCTTTTCATTTTCTGATCTAAACAAAACCTCATGAATCTTATCATCAACTCTTTGTCTTCAGGACTTCTTGATATTTCAGAGGACAAGGATTTCGAATGAGATGGAGTACCTGGTATTTCAGAAATGCCTTGACTACCTCTTGAAATGGTGTTTGGATTGTCCACGATGGTAGGTGGATCTGGGTCAGGATTACTCCTCGTGTATCTCCTTCTCAAAGCCACCTTTGAAGATATAAACTTTAAATGGAGTCCTCTTAGGGTAGATGCGACCTTGAAAAGCTTTCGAGACTCTTGCTTTCACCTTTAGAAGTTCAGCTTCAATCCAGGAAAAGTATAATCTTTGGGCCTCGATAGACGCACCAAAATGTTATCACCCTCGAGACTGATAGGTTTCTCATCAAACTAATCTTGTGCAACTATTTCAAACCAAGCTTTTGGTTGAGGCTTAGCCTCCTCAACTTGAGAGGGCTCTCTCAAGGGTTCATGATTTTTTGATAAATTTGTAGATGTCTAGCTCTATATGGGATAAAAATAGATAAATGATGTAAACTGGTTGTAAATCACATTAGCAAGTGTACTGTTGTGAAAACAGATCCAAAAAGAGAAGAAAAGAGATATCAACGCCTTAGAAATAAGCCACTTCGAGGGGGCAACCTCCAGTACATTACATGAATGAACAATTCTTGGATGATACAAATTACAAAACCTTCTTTCTATATATAGGAGTCCATGGGGCCATAATGTAATCCTAGTGGGGCCACAATGTAATCCTATCCGACCTAACAATAATAATTTAAGGGCACAATAATAACAATATGGGGGTTACAGGGGTACAATAATAATAATAAGGGGGTTACACTAACAACAATAAGGGACTATACTAGTAATATAGGGACCTAACATGCCCCTCTCCTTCAAAAAAGTGTTGTCCTCAATACTTGAGTAGCTCTGGGTGCTTCTGTATAAAATTTTCATCCTCCCCTGTATAATCTTCAGTGGGTGAGGTCTTCCACTTGATGAGATACTCTTAAATTGATCGATTCTGTAGCTGTCGAGTTCTTGTTTCTGTGACCGCTTCAGGTTCTAATATGATTTTCCCTCCCTCATCAAGTTCTGGAAATATTGTTTGAACTGGAATATTTTCACCTATAACCTTCTTTAAGCATGAAACATGGAAAACTAGATTCACTCGTGAAGAAGAAGGAAGCTCCAATTTGTATGCCATAGTACCAGTATTTTGCAACACCTTGTAAGGACCATAGTACTTTGGCGATAATTTATTATCCTTCTTAGCTTTCTTGAGGGACATTTTTTTGTATGGTTGTAGCCGTAAAAATACCCAATTTCCTACATAAAAAATTCTCTTGCTGCGATGTTGATTTGCCTGTTGTTTCATTCGATTTTCTGCCAAATTCAGGTTATCCTTTAAGACTTGGAGAACTTCTTGTTGATGCTCGATGTGATCTTCCACTGCTTGAACCTTCGAATTTTCCCTTAAATATGATGTGATGGATGGCAGATGATATCCATAAAGTTCCATAAATGGGGTCATTTTTTCTACAGTATGGAAGGAAGTGTTATACCACCATTTAGCGAGAGGTAACCACTTGAACCATTGTGTTTGTTTATCAGATACAAAACAACGAAGATATCCTTCCAAAAATTTATTTACTATCTCAGTTTGACCATCAGATTGAGGATGATAAGATGAGCTATGAGCTAATGGAGTACCCAAACAAGAAAATAACTCCGTCCAAAAATTTCCAGTAAAAATGGGATCTCTGTCGCTCACAATAACCCTTGGGCTTCCATGTAGCTTTTGAATTCTGTCCATAAATGTAGTAGCAACTGTACTTGGTTTAAATGGATGAGATAATGCACAAAATTGTGCATACTTGGTAAGTCTATCAACTACCACCATGATGACATTCTTTCCTTCGGACTTAGGTAAACCTGTGATAAAATCCATTGAAATCTCCTCCCAACGTTGACTTGGAATGAATAAAGGTTGTAGAAGTCCCGGGGTCTTAATTGTCTCCACTTTATTCTGCTGGCAAACCAAACATTCCGCCACAAACTTTTGAATATCAGATTTAAGGCCATCCCAAAAAAATTCTTTCTTTACCCTGTGGTAAGTTTTTAAAAATCCTGAGTGTCCTCCTAAAGGAGAAGTCTGCAATTCCAGAAGAATCTTTTGTTTTAGTTGGGAATTCTTACAAAGATATAAGCGATCTTTGTACCATAAGGAATCATTTTTCCAACTAAATGTATCAGATGTACGAGGATCTTGCTGCAACTTTTGAATGAGTGTCCATACATCTTTGTCCTTCTTCCATTCATATCTTGCTTCAGTTATCCAATCTGGTTGGATAATAGAAATGGCACAAAGCAATGCTTCCACCTCTTCATTCTTTCTTGAGAGTGCATCTGCAACAACATTTAGCTTCCCTTTTTTGTAGATTATTTCAAAGTCATAACCCAACATCTTTGTGACCCATTTTTGCTACTCTTTTGAAGATAGTTTTTGTTCCAAAAAGTGTTTAAGACTATCATGATCAATTTTTACCTTGAAGTGTCTTCCCATTAGGTAAGGTCGCCATTTCTTTAGTGCATGTAGTATTGCTAACATTTCCTTCTCATAAATAGCTTTCTGTAAATACTTTCCTTTGATTGGACGACTTTCAAAAGAAATGGGTCTTCCTTCTTGCATTAAAACAACACTAATTCCATTTCCTGAGGCATCACATTCCACAATAAAGGTTTTTGTGAAGTCTGGCGTAGCTAAGACCGGTGCTAGGCACATTGCCTCTTTAAGATGTTCAAAGGCCTTAGTTGCTTCAGGAGTCCGTGAAAATGCATCTTTCTTCAATAATGTTGTTAGAGGTGCTGCTATTCTCCCATAATTCTTAACAAACTTGCGATAATACCCTGTTAACCCGAGAAATCCTCGCAACTGTTTTATGGTTGTGGGGACTTTCCATTCCTTAATGGCTTTAATTTTGTTAGGGTCTACCTTAACACCCTCGTGAGATACAATATGACCCAGATATTCCACCTCTTGTACTCCAAAGAGACATTTGGATGTTTTTTCATATAATTGTTTCTCCTGCAATAGTTTGACCACCCTGTCAACATGTTGAACATGATCCTTCCAAGACCTAATGTAGAATAATATATCATCAAAAAATACTAGCACAAATTTTCTAAGGAAGGGTTTGAAAATCGAATTCATCAACCCTTGAAATGTAGAAGGTGCATTGGTAAGTCCAAAAGGCATGACCAAAAATTCATAATGACCCTCATGAGTTCGAAATGCTGTTTTTGGAATATCTTCAGTCTTCATTCTAATTTGATGATATCCTGAACGAAGATCCAACTTGGTAAAATAAATTGCTCCATGTAATTCATCCAATAATTCATCAATCACAGAATGGGAAATTTATCTTTAATGGTGAGCTTATTGAGCTCCCTATAATCCGGACACATGCGCCATGATCCATCCTTCTTGTGTACCAATACTACAGGAGCAGAGAAAGAACTTTGACTAGGTTGAATTATACCCGCCTCTAACATTTCTGCAATCATACGTTCAATTTCTCTCTTTTGGATGTAAGGATATCTATAAGGCCCGATGTTTGGAGGAACACTTCCTGGAATCAAATGAATAGCATGATCATGATCACGAATAGGTGGGAGTCCTTTGGGAGTTTCAAACACCTTGGAATGATTGTCCAAGACTTGTTGGAGATCTGCAGAAATAGATGATTTTGATGTCGGAACTTCTAGTGAGCATAATTGTGCAATTACGCCTCGTTGTTCTTTCTTAGAAGCTTTGTCATGACATTAGAGCTTATTATCCTTCCTGGCTTCCCTTCAATACCCCGTAATTCGACTTCCTTTCCTTCTGAAAAAAATTTCAAGAAAAGTTCTTGAAAATTAAAAGCTACCGTCCCCAAAGATTGTAACCATTGTACTCCTAGTACAACATCAACAACTCCCATAGGAATGGAAAGCATTGGAATATTCAATACATATTCCCCCATGGTTAGCTTGATATTATGGCATTTTCCAGAGAAATTTATAGTTCATCCATTTGCAACCATCACTTGACATTCTGGTGTTGGGTATAGGAAACAATTCAATTCCTTGGCTACCTTACAATGAATAAAATTATGGGTACTACCTGAATCAATCAACACTATTACCTTTTTCTTCTTGATATGTCCTTCTATATTGAGAGTTTGAGGAGTGGTAATTCCCGCCAATGCATTACACGATATGGTCAGACTCATTTCTTCCTCTTCTAGGGTTGGTTCCTGGTGTATATCCTCTTCTTGTTCATTTTCTTCTTCCTCTTCACAATCTATGTAAAATAATTTCTTCTCAGCACACTTATGACCTTTAGTGTATTCGCTATCACAACTATAGCAAAGCCCTTTTGCTCTTTTTTCTTCCAATTTTTGTGGTGTCAACCTTGTAGGTTGTGGAAATCTAGTCGTCGAAACACTTCCTTCTTTATAGAAGTGAGTGGTAGGCTTCCTTGTCGCCATAATTTTACATTCAATTTTTCTTGCCAACCTGAATGCCTTCTCCAATGAATCAGGTTCCAAAACGCGAACTTCATGTTGGATGTTATCCTTTAAAGTGCCTATGAAGAGATCAATCCTGTGTTCCTCTAGAATATCAGTTACCCTTATATTCAATTTTTGGAAGTCCTCAATGTGCTGCCCCACTAAACCCTTTTGTTTGAGATTTATCAATTGGCTAAGGAAGGTGTTGCTCTTTGTATCCTCATAATGTGCTATCATTTCCTCCGTAAAAAATTGATCAAGTGACAATTTTTTTACAGGAGCAAGGCCATCAATACCATACAAATGTATTTTGTTCTAAATGTAAAGTTTTGTTACATACCTTTTGTGTGTTTTGCACATTATGGAGATCAAAATATTGCTCCATCCGTAGTATCCATGTTACATGATCCTTTCCATTAAACTTCCTCATATCCATTTTTGGAATATGGTGGTTCTTCCCACCAACATTAGAGTTTATGAAATCATGATTAACATTTATTTTTTTCTCATCATGAGTTTCCTCTACTATCTTTTCACCATTAGGAAACATTTCTTGTATCAACTTTTTCAAACCTTCCATGTCTGCTTTTATATCATTCTTCATGTTTTCCATGTTGTCTTTCATGTCGTCCATATTAGCTTCCATGCCATCCATATTAGCTTCCATGCCTTTCTTCAAACCATCCATCTTCGCTTCAACGCCTTTCTTCAAAACTTTCATTTCATTTTTTGTTGTTCTTTGCGAGAGCGAAATTTGGTGCACTTGCTCTTGTAATTTTGATAGATCATGTTGCAATTCTTCATCTTCATGATTCATAGCAGAGCCTTCTGAAGGCTTAATGGGTGTTGAATTATTTTTATGGGGCATTTTTTAGAACCCAATACTGATATATATTCTACAATATTCCCTTGGAATCAATTCAAATTGATTATTCAAACAAGACTTATGCAATTCGGAAAACATTACACACCTTTTTCTTGCTTTTGAAGAGCTCGATATTGAAATTGGATTATCTCGGTAGTTACAACTCCTCAATATCTAAACTTTGGCAGTGAGGTAGCCTTCTGAACCCTCTTTTTAATGCCACAGGTCTAAGCTGATTTGGATTCTTCAAGATAAAGTTATGTCCAATCTCCCACAATGACCTAATTATGGACTGTTTGAGTAGATTGAACTTGTACGACTTTCCATGTGTCATTGTTTCATCTTTAAGCTCTGAAATTGATAGAAAAGAAACTAAGTCCATGTACTTGTGGCCACTTTTTACGGCACACCAATCCGATGCTCAGAGAGAGAGTTATGAAGTTTTTCCCATAATCACCTCTTTGAGATGAAATTCAGGAGCCTGAAACAACACTACATTCCACAGATAATATCTCCGAAAATATTGCGAACCAAGCTTTGAAAATTTGCGACGATTTTCCTCAGGATTTCAGCTTCGCGCCCTAAAAATTTCAGATTCTGAACCTTCGTAGAAAAAACTTTATATCGCAAATTCCACGATGACCTGTTTAGATTAATTTGAGAAGCCTGCAAAAAGACCTAACTTCCATAGATCATATCTCCGAAAATGTTGCAAACCAAGCTCTGAAATTTTGTGAAGATGTTCCTCAAGATTTTGGCTTTTCACCCTAAACATTTCAGCTTCTGGAACTTCGTAGAAAAAAAGTTATAGCGAAAATTCCACGATGACCTGTTTGGAGTAGCGAAACCCTAGAATCCGAAGCTCTGATGCCAAATGTTGTGAAACCAACTCCAAAAATAGAAGAAAAGAGATATCAATGCCTGAGAAATAAGCCACTTCGAGGGGAAAACCTCCAGTATATTACACGAATGAACAATTCTTGGATGATACAAATTACAAAACATCCTTTCTATATATAGGAGTCCATGGGCCCATAATGTAATCCTAGTGGGGCCATAATGTAATCCTAGCCGACCTAATAATAATAATTTAAGGGCACAATAATAACAATATGGGGGTTACAGGGGTACAATAATAACAATAAGGGGGTTACACTAACAACAATAAGGGACTATAGTAGTAATATAGGGACCTAGCATGTACATTGGGCTTATGGAGTCATGATAACTTCAGTAAAACTAAGATAATCTACCTAGCATGGAAGTCAAGGCACATCAAAGTTCAAGTCAATGAATAAACATGTAGAATAGTGAAACACACAGTCAGTTTGTCTATGAAGGAAGTCAGAGCATCATTGATGAATTCTGAGTAACATAAGAAAACACCACTGCAATATAATATTGAAAAGATGCCATCAGAACAAAAATATACAAGAACTCCTTATGAATCTTGAGTTGTCAAAGTAGAATTTCTGTATTAAGCTGAAAACAGTCACTTACGTAAAACAGAGTCTTTTTTCTAAAAAGTGTCCAACCCTTTCTATTTCTACTTCTTGATCTTTTATAGATCCTTTAAATCATAGGATAACCTGATCCTTGAATATATACCTCGAAATCCTACTATTTGAAACCTTTTCTAACCATAAACATGGTCTTTATCACAAATGACAACTGCAAACCTAATGAGCAGTCCTATTTCAAATAGAACTAAAACTCTTTAACTTTACTCCTAACAAACTTATCTAAATTTAATTACATCAAATGACACTTGTATTTTGATGAAGTCGAATTCTGAAGATGAGCTCCAACTTGTTGTGACCATAAAGCTGATGATGTTGTTCTCCTAAAACCTAGGAAACCGTCTCCCTGTTTTTTAGGCCTTTGATTTCTTTGACTCCTTAGGAAATTCTGACCATTTATGAACCATTTTTTAGATGCAATTTGTTTTCAATAACTAAAACCATATGTCTTCAATCACTTCCCTATGCCAGTTGTGCAACATTGGCTTCTAATTATCCAAAAATATTGAAAATAGACCTGCGCTACGAAAGCAGCAAAGTGTCGTAGCACAATGTTTTAGCCCATTTCTTTTAATATTTTGATCTTTTCCCTTCAAGGTGGCTTTCATATGCACTTGACATGTTTCTTCTATAATTTTCAGGGCAAAAATCTCAATAATTCCCCTCAAAATTGATAAGGAAAAGCGTTAAAAGGCTGCTACAATAGTTTCATAGCGCTTTTCACTCTTTTTGCACTACAGGCGCTACAAAATTGCTGTGCAAGCAGTCTTTTCCAGATTTTCACAAAATTAGAAAAAAAAAAGGTACCATAGCTTTAGAAAAACATTGGCCTCATCAAAACCATCAGACATTTGAACTAAAAACATAATATTCACAAAATTTGATCCTTCTTTTCCATTTAGACGTTGTTTTGAATTTGTCATTTTGTACCTCTACTTTTTAGTTCATCTTGAGACTGTTTTAATTGTAGCTCCAAATCTTTCACTTTTCTTCTTAGATTCCTTTTTCTTTCTCTCAAATTATTTTTGATCACTCTAACAAACCTTGCCTCTTTAATAGCTAGAACTATCAATGTATAGAACTGTTGGGCACTGCTTGGGATCTCTGACCTAGCAACTGTTTGACCTTCCCAAACAACCTTCAACCTCTTGAATTCTGTCTTTTCAATGTTGTGTTGTCTTGCCCTCTTTCTCATCATTTCCATTTCTTTATTTGCTAGTTTCAACCTTTCTTCCAATATTTGACACTTTGACATGTGTTCTTTTCCCTTCTCTACCTTGTTGACTGCATGCTCTACCATAGGAGATGAGAGATCAATCACCTTTTCAGGGGCCTTAGGTAATTCAATGGTTACTTGGGTATCTTTAATGCTTTCTTGGAGTTTATTTTCATGTTTGGTTAGAGGTTTTTGAGCTTGGAAAACAAAAGCTGCATTCTCACCTTCAAAATCCAATTTATTTGCTGATTTGATTTTTTTCTATTTAGGATTATTCACTTCAATAAAATCTGCCTGCACAATGGGTGTTTCTTCTATGTATATTGCATGTAGTATATCATCCAAGTTTCCTTTCATCTTCGGACTATCCTCTGCCATTGAAACAATTTCTTTTCCCTTTGATGCTGATACTTGGCTTTTTGTTTTTCTCTGGCTCTCTTGCTTACTGGGCACCTGTTTCTGTTTTGTTTCTTTGACCTTTTCTACTTTTTGTTTTACAGGTGATGGTGTTTTTTCAACAAGAACTAATGCTTTCTCAATTCTATCTTCAACATTTTTCCTAGGTTTCAACTTCACAAACCTCTTAGCTTTGGTAATCACTGGCTGACTGGATTCTACTATTGGTGTTGAAGGATTTCCCTTGATCTTAGGGTTTTTAGCTGGATTCAGGGCTTCCATTTCAAATCCACTCATAAATAAAAATGAAGACCAATCTCTATTTATTTTATGTAGCGCATTTAAAACCAGTAACTTAATCAAACCATGATGAAACAGGGATGTTTCACAACCATCAGATTTAGCTTGGACTTTGTCAGCCATTTTGGAAAGGCTTCTATGCAAGAAGAATGGTAAATCTAATGATATCATTCCTATGAAATGCAAGAGTAATTTAAAATGATAAGTGTAGACTTTATGGTACCTGCCTTCACATGTGAAATATCTTTGGATGTTGAATAGCAACTTTGCATAGTTATCCTTGATACAACTCCTAGGTATTGCATTGTTCAAGTCCATGTCTACAAATTCAGGTTTCATAAACTCCTTGCATGGCTCCATGTCAAACTTGAAACCTTTAAACCAATATTGTTGTCCCCTTGGTATCTATGTCACAACAGCTATGGTTTCAGGTGTCACTGGCATATTTATCATTCCAACTTTGATGGTGGTTCCATTGAAATGTAGATCAAACTCTTTGGACACTTGAGTGTGGCAACCTTCAAGCTTTTCACAAAATTTTAGATAGCCATCCTTGATAAAAGCCTCCATCACCATTTGATCTTCCATAACAACGTTTGCATTCTCAGGTTCATATATAAGACAACGTCCCCCTCTACGGATCTTCTTTTCTTCTGCCATGTTTCGTGTAGAAAACCCTGTTTGTTTCTCTAAAACCCGTAAATCAGCCTCTCTTGACTAGATGAACATCCTCGCTTGATTTGATGAAATTTGTCTTTGGATAGAACAACCATAAACTTCTCCTCAATTTTTCAGAGCTTGGACATCATATGTGAAGGTGAATGAAACATGAATTACTCAATTAGACAAAAGAAATTCGAATAGGGATGTCACTTCATGACCAAATGATTTTTGATTGATACCCTATCATGAAAATGATGAATGTAGGACAAGTGGGTACTACGAATCTGTTAATTAACTGACTGACCATACTCATATCATATCATTCCCCAACTGAAACTGAAAAATCCCAGCTTATTTGATACGATAGCTACGAAACCGCACTTTTGTAGCACTCACAGTGTAAATTTTGCAATTTGCGCTACGAAAGTAGTAGCGCTTTCGTAGTGCAAAACTCATTTTTTGAACTATCGACACTACTAAACTGTGGATTTGTAGCTAATTGCAGGAAATCAAACTAAAACCTACTTAGATGACCATTACATGAAAAATGTGAACTTTTAAACTATGGAATGGACCTAAAGACCTCTTTTGAATTTGGATTTTGAACACTAAACCTCCAAAGTATGACATACCCTTAACCATTCTCAAATGACCTTCTAAACTATTTAGATCATGATCAAAATAGAGTTGACATGCCATGTTTTAGATATTTTTTTTATAGTGATAACAGTGTCCACACCTATCATGACTAATAATCTTCCACTAAATGTTTCCACACTTATCTCTATAACCAAAAGTCCTATTCACACCACATACACATAAAACTTGTACTTATTATGACAAAATATTTAGAGATACATATTTCCTCATAGTACATCCACTATGGGAACCTTCACATCAATGAAAAAATCATTTATATTGATATTTAGTGGTGGTTCTTACTCAACCACATCTAGCATACCCATGTCCAATGTAGGAGGGTCAAACTTTTCATTCACATTTGGATTATAGGGTTCCACAATGGGTGTTGGTATCTCAATAGAGAGTGTGACTACACCCAATAATGGATTTTTGTATTGTGAAATCCTTTTACCTACCCTATGTCATCCTCTAGAAAAATTTAAGGTACCTTCATTTCTAGTGGTTTCTCTAATCCTTTTGGAAATCAATCATTAAGGGGGATAAACATTTCAAGGGTTCATATTTCCCATGGAATACCCAAGGGGGAGGGAACACTGGATCTCAAAGTATCTTTAATTTGCGGGGTTCTAATAATTTTGGAGATCATTTTAGAGCATCCTTTAGCCTAGGAGTTCAAAAACTTTTTAGAATCCTTTTGTCACCAACGGATTTCATTCTAGATTCACTAGCCAACAACAAGTTTACATGGGTGTTAGGGCTATCTTCTAGCCAAACCACTTCCATGTGTCAACCTAAAAGTAGAAAACAAGCTATCGATGGATCACCTCCTCCACTTAGGTCACAGGGGGAACCTACCCCCCGCCCCCCAAAGCATTTTTCGACTCAAATTTCTTGGAAACTCTTGCTTTTCCTGATCTATATAAGTTAAGGAAAAATCCCATCAAGCATAATGTTTTTATGGCCACTTGTCCTGCATAAATTTCCAACATACATTCCTAAGTTTGATGGTAAACTTGGATAATACATTGTAGCCTACATTACCACTTACCATTGTGGTTCTCGTCCAGCTCATTCATGGATGATAGCATAAGGTTGCATATTTTCTAGCAGACTCTTACCAAAAATGTTGCCAATGGTACATTGAATTAGAGTGCAATGATTATGATGATTTCATGTCTTTAGCACAATCCTTTATCAATCATTATCAATTTCTTGTTAGGTATGAGAATTAAATCAATAACTAACTTCCGTCAGAATACCTCCACCCACATATTTGATCATATTCATGAGTGGAGAAGATGATGAAGCTCTTTAGAACTAAGTTCTGTTGGAATCACAATTTCCATTACACTAAAACCTGTAGGAGTCAGTAAACAGATGCATCACAAGAGTTAACAGATCCACGAGAGGCGTATAAGCACATGTCAACAAACACATCGGACTGCTGTTTTATGGATTTTGCAACAATTCCCCTCGAGCAGAAGCCACGTGTGATTAAAACTTGAGACCTTTGGCTCTGATACAATTTTTTGGGAAAAATATTGAGAGGGGGGGGGTGTTGAATCAATATTTTAAACTCACATTAAATTTTCATTTCATATTCTGATTTTTTGTATGCTACTGTCATTCAGGAAACTCATGTATATACGTGACTGTGGTAAATGAAAATCGTGTATATCCAAATAACTATTTGATTATTTATTTCATTAACTGTTCATCCTTAACCAGTGCATCATTACTTAATTATTTATTCATTAATCAGAAACCATCAACAATAAAGAGCCGATAGATCATCAACACACATGATCACCAAGATCTTAGGTAGAAACCAAATTTTGGAGAAAACCATTGTTCATATCATCTTTGTCTTATTTCTTATTATATAAATAAATTATTCTTAAAATATTGTATCGACATAGTCTCTTACTAGTATGCAGACACCCACCTACAAAATTCTACAACCTTCTGTCATTCTCCAGCACCCACTCGAAGGGATATCCAACCCCCTGATCTCGTTTATCGACTCCTACTCGAAGGGAGCTCCTCCCCCCTAGAACAAATTAGGAGCCACTATTGGAAGGAAGATTTGACACCCTTACTGAAGGCTCCAACCCTCAGCTCCTCTTGTGGACCATGTTTCATAATGTTTCATACTTGATCCAACCTAATCAAAACATCAAATATGTAGGTCACATTTTATCATATTTTCAGACTAGACCCACTTCCATAATTAATCCCAATACCCAGTAACAACTCAAAAACTTAATCAAACCACCCAGTCATTGAACCAAGCAAATAAATCACTAAAAATCAATCAATCATTGAAACTAGATTAAACCATTCCATATGAGATATAAACCATCAAATCATACCAATGCATAACCATTCATCAACATACCAAACCATACACTGTTGATCATCACAAAATCTAATTTTTGTCACTGTAAACCCTAGTCAAACATACATCAAAATATATACGCTATTGTTCTGAATCATACCCACGTATATATGGGCTCCCCATAAAGAATATCTTCCTACAAATCTCAAATCACTAACTACTGATACTTTTTTCAAACCCAATCATGTCAGTCACTAAATACTAAATCACAACATATACATCAATACTAACTTACTGAAAATGAAATCATAATGAAACACCATCACTGATCAATATACCAAGTCTTATTCAACCCAATAAACACTATCAAACATAGATTATCATAATAGAGACATCATTGACAGGAAAAAACAAACATAATATATTTGATCAATTATCATCAGCAAGCCATTTTCTAAAACCCTGAAATGTATACGCAACTTCCACAAGACATATCTTTGTATGTACATTCATACAGATCTGCACATACTAAAAATTATTTTGTAGAATACCCAGAAGGATATTCGCGTACGTATGCGACTAACCAGAGATAAACCTTTCTACATATCTTGAAGTTATTGAGTCAAACCTTTGCTACAACCAAAACACATACTGCTAAAAATTCATCATCACATCTTCATATAAAATGATTATTATCATCACAAATCTATCATTGTTAGATTACAACTAGAACAAATCAAACAAGTATATTTGTTACTCTTTACTATACTTTTAAATCTATCAGATCTGAGCCTCCTCCATGATCACTGGTGCACTCCTGTTTCATATTAGATTACACATGAATAAACCATTTACTTACACACATAACACCTTCATATCCCTCTCTTTATATACTAGATCAGGGATGATGGGAAGGAAGTAAAAGAATAAGGAAACTCAAAGGAAGAATTCAATTCAGGATATCAATGACAGTGGTGCATCTGATGGTGTAACAATATCTGCATTTATGGATCACGGAAAATCTGCAGTAGAAGAACAAGGCAAGCGAGAAAAAATGGAAAATAAAGGTACATTTATGCTAAGTGATGATAAATATCAGGAATGGAAAGAAAAGATGAAGTCTAAGTTAATGAAACTGGGATCTGATGTTTGGAATTTAGTATGTAATGGATGCACTAAAACACCTACATCAAGTGGAGTATTAAAAAATAATAATGTAGCATTGAATGAAATATTTGGTAACATACTTGATTCAACATTAGGAAAGGTTATGCACTATGAAACTGCAAAGGAAGTATGGGTAATTTGCAATACATTCATGAAGTAAAAAAAAATTAATATTATTCATCAGGAGAACCAACAGGTAATCATGTTTCATAGAAAATAACGATTAGTATGTTATGTCTGTTAATTTTTTAAACTAGGTTCAAATCCAACCTTGGAAAACTCAGATAATAGAGATAATTATTTCATTGAATTCCTCTTTTTGAGAGGACCAAAATAGACCTAGAGATCACCTCATTTGGACAAGTAGAAGTTGGTTTTTGAATTTATGAACCCACTCATGTACATTGGATTAGGTCGGCCCTTAACACATGCACATATTGGATTAGGTCGACCCTAAAGAAAAGAAGACCCATTGGAAGGATATAACAACAAGTGACCTTTAAATCATTTAGAAATTATCATGAGATACTATTCTATATTTATTTTTGGCTCACACAGGTCTAAGGCTCATTCGCGAAGAAATAGGTTCACTATGAGGTGAAATTGCAAGGTTTGAGGCTCACATATCTAATTTAGGGTTTTGGGCCCTAGTTGCAGACACATAACTAGAATATTTTGACCCTAGTCACTCCCACGTCGACTCATGGGTGCTATTGGAGCCTTCCAGCTACATGGATAACCCTTTGTGCATGTAATAGAGATATTAACATTTATGCAATCCAATTTTGACCCCAGTCGTATGCTTTCCTAGCTTTAGGGAGTCATTGAGAACCTATAATCGCTCGGATGACTCCTTCTCCATGTGACCAAGGACTAAAAGATGAATTTTTAGTATTATGAAGATTCCGCTCAGTGACCATAGGGTTTGGTAGTTGACTTTAGACAGTGACAGTTCAAAGCAAACCTGAGAGTCAGATTTCTAAGTATATACGTTGTTGGGTTCATTTCATAGATGTTGTATTTTTTTTTCTAGTTAGTTTCATAGATGAAGATAAAGAACATTTTACTCTCTTCTGCTGAATCATTTGATGACAATATAAGAAGAATAATTTGCAAGGGTTTTCCCCATAGTGGGTTTTTCCCTGGTCTCCAGCCAATCCTCGTGTCTCTATGTGTGCATGCTTTTCTTCTATTGTTCCTTTATGTTCCACTGCAATGATGATGATGATATTTTTATTTCTACATAGTTTCATATGATAATGAATAATGATGTAAATATGAATAATGTTATGATGTTATGTGGTGAAATTAATGTGTTAATGAAGAAATGAAATTATCTAAGAAAAGAACAATATATCCCTATAAAAATTAACATGGAATCATATATGAGCTGAAGAAAAATTCATGAAGGTCATCCCCATGGAGACACCTTTGATAGGGGAGACCTAAAATAATTCTAGGGTTTGAAGGAAACTCTAGGAAATTCGTGTACTAGGGTTTGATGGTCGGGGTTTGAGAGAAACCATGGTTTATAGAAAAGACTTGACATATGAATTCTAGAAACCCTAGATACTCATGACAGATTTGATGAAACCCTAAATGGGATAATCTCTAGTAGGCCTGTTTGATGATAAAGTTGATTGAAATAGTGAGGGCATCAAGTGGAATATGGATAGTGATGGCTCAAGAGGGAGAGGATCACCTCTCATTGAAGATAATTATTTCTTGACTTATGATGTTTGTTTTCTTTTGTATAGAATTATAGCTCTGATTATTGTTTTGAATATTGTGCATGATTCCTACCTATATATATGAGTCTTTTGATGCTCCTAACTTCTTGATGAGATATGGTAAGTGGATCCTTCTTGAGGATCATGGCTAGTGCAGGAAGAGGAGATTGAGCATCGAAAAAAAGGTTGTCGATGAAGAATGTAACAAGCACTACAAGCTTCCTATGAGAAGGTGCAAAGGTATTTGAATACAACAAGGTATGCATGGTATATTGTTTCGATTTTATGTTTTAGCTGTAATATTAAATGGGAGGGTTATCCATAAGGTATGTTGAGAATGTCTATTCTCAAATGCATCATGAATTCATGTTAAAGTGATTTGAATTCATGCTTATTATGATGAAATGGTGCACCTGATATTGAACATTTCAATCATAATGAACTTCTTGATTCTATGAGGCTACTTGGTGTTGATATTTTACATAGTGGTATAAATTAATGTTTTTCTAACATCTATTGTTTTTGGATATCTCGATCCTCTAAATAAGGCTATCACCTTGAACTTAGTAAATGATACTCATGACACTTGACATTCATAAGTCATGATGAATCTCATATAGAATGTTACCTCATTGATTTCTATATACAATGGTCTTGATAATGCTAATGATAAGCATGCTGAAAGTATGAAAAAAAGGGGTTGAAACTCTTTTTGTTTTGGTAGATTTTTATTTAATGACCTGAATTGATCCTATCGGTCATGATTAGAATAGTAACCATGATAGAAACATAACTATGAGATGGATACTCTAGATCTCTCATTAACCGTGGTTATGTTTTGATGTGATTAGTAACTTTGGAATATGGTAAAAATGAATGCCCTAACTTGATGGAAGTGATATTGTGTTCATGATATTCGAATTATGACGTCTCACCTGTCAGATACCCCTATCATGTGACTCTAACTCTTGATGAAATATTGATGTGATGATGTAGTAGCTGATGTGAGCATGTTATGACCGTGTTGGGAAAATTTTTAATATAACATATCTGCTGATGCAGGACAATATTTTAGACAAGTTGATTAAATGAATGAAGATGACTGAAGTGGATTCCCATTCAGAGGGAGAACCTCTCCATAAGAACCATTCTCCTACTGTAATTTTCATTATATGTATATTATGTACTATTTAAATATGATTTATGGACATGAATAGACATGTATGTGACATTATTGAACTCCAACACAGTACTGATATGAGAAGAGAGAGATTTTCCTTAGTCTAAACCTCAGTTGCAAGGAAGAAAGCCTACTGGTGTGACTGTAGCCTCCCAGTCACACATATGGACGCTTAAGGGTGCGACTAGGCTTCCATAGGTGCTCATGTAACAACCTGAAGGGTGTGAATGAGACACCCAAATAAATTATGGGCTGCTCTGAACTAAATCACTCGCACAACATATTGGAGGGTGCGATTGTAATATGCTAACCACATTGAGGAAGGCCCAAGGGTGTGACTATGTCTGCAGGACATAAAAATGAAGTGTTATGCATGAAATCATATGTTCTCCTGAATATTTTAGTCAAAAAGATATCGAACGGACAACAAAAAAATCTGTGAGAAGGGATGTTCAAATAATATTAACGCGAAGACTGAACTTGTGTTATAGGTGACCAGGACATGCATATAGATATGTCATTATGTTTGAAGTTTGTGCTACCAGATTTTGACATGATTTGGCTGATTGATATATACAACTAGTGTTTTATAGTTTGTCATGATGAGAAATTTTTGGAGTTTTGACATGATACCTAATAATGATTTAGAACTTTGACTTGAAGTGTTTATATATAGATCTCTCTATGATAGCAAATTCGGATATGACATGATGAATAATTATTTCACTTAATGATTTTCATCAATATCAATGCTATATGGGAATACGACTTATATGCGTATTCAAAAAAAAAATTGTATTGGCCTCCTTGTTCCTAGCACAATCGTTGAGGTATTGATAGTTGTGATTCAATATGAAGATGGAACCTGCATAAATTACCCTTGGTGTATGCATTTACATCCAGTGAAAGAAATAACTTGTATTATGATCATGACTTGATGAATTTTTGGATTGTTATTGTGTATTTTATAAAAAATTATTGGCATGATAATAGATGAAATCATGTCTTGATGAGAGCTCTACCTGTCACATGCTCTAAAGAATTGACACTAAGATATTGATGAATTTGATATTAGTATTGATCTGGCTTCTAAATTTTTATGATATAACTTAGTTGATTTGATTACTCAAATGAAAGGATAGGTAAGCTGGTTTGGTAAAGTGTTATGGTTATAGTGAGAAATGCATGAATCAAGCTCCCTGTTTCAGATATGTCTGCATTGACAGTTATCTCATGAAGTCAGGATGATGTGTTGATACAAACCTCTACTTCAAAATTTTTCCAAGGTATGGATTTGATTTTGGTTTTGGTTTCATATACTGATGGTATACTCTTGACAGGTAATGATCCTCTGATGATCTAAGTAAGAGGGAGATGTATTCTAAAGCTCAATATGATAAATCATGACATAATGAATCAACTTCTAAAAGTTGGGAAAATATAATCTATATTGTGAAGCTATTGAAGAATTATTGGAAAGTGGAAATAAAAATCATTAGACACTGACTGAATTTCAAGATGTTGCTGAACTTGACATGGAAATCGATAGTTAATTGAAGCATTGATGTTCTATTTTGAGCATACATCTAAATGAGTTCATGATTAATATGCTTCACTGACATAGAGTTTCCATTGAGTATCCTTCGAGATACTTCATCCTACAATATGTGTCTGCATGAATTTAATGATGATGTTTGGGATTATTGTTGATGATAACATTTGGATGTTTCCTTAGTATGAGATCTTTCATGATATCTTGGATGAGAGGTCCATAGCATAACTGAGGTTATGTACGATGTTGCTAGCATGACTAGCTATGACGCGGGATGAAGATGTTCCTTAGAGAGATGTGTGAGCATGATATGAATATGCCATGGATACATTGTGATTACAAAGAGTGGGATTCGTATGGAAGAAAATCCCATATATATTTGGGATGAAGATACTATGATATATTGAGATAATGCAGCTATTCAAGACAAAATTAGTCTTTTGGATTGGCACCTCCTTGAGTGGGAGGATCAATATGGTATCCTTTTGTGATTTATATGATTATTTATGTTCTCACATGATACTTTACTTGATGTCCTATATGAAAAGGGGACAACTACTATTGATACATGCTGGATTAAAATACGATGATATGTTGATGATTTATAGAGAGCATCGATGATCGATGAAATTGGGCCAACTCTTCCTCCCTTGTATGAGCTCCTAGGGTGTGGAATTGAGATGAAGGTCTCCTCGGGTTGAGGGAACTCTGGACAATAAGGTCGTAGATTTTTCTCTCCTATCTATCACTGGTGGGATGTGTGTGATCCTTCTCTGTTTTGGCAAGTTAGGTATCTCCCCCACCCTTGGTCCTTCAAGAGTATATCCCAATTGGCATCATACCCACAAGCAGGGCTTGTTTGGATTGTCCCTCCCTATCTGGCCAATGGGTTGAGGAGGCTTGGAGGCATGTGGTACTTACCTCTTGGTAAGTCGGGTATCTCGTTCAAGCTATATTATGATGCAAGTGTTCTACCACATGCCTACTCAAGGTTATTGATGTGAATATCATCAAGAAATAGGATTGGGTTGATATTTTCTCCCCTATGAAATTATGGGTTGAGAATGAGCTACCAGATGTGGTTCCGTGGTTGATATGTGCTCTTTTTTGTGTTTATATATCCTATTGATCGATATTGGGCCGTAGTAGTATCTCCCCCATGAGATTATGGGTTGAGTAGTAGTTACTTGATATGGTTCCAGGTTGAGATATTATTCCTAATGTTATGCTCTCCAATGATGATGCGGGTCGTAGTTCTGAATCCTCATCGATATTCTGGGTAGTAACCCACTAGCAGATATTTCGTATCATAGTCTGATGAATAGAGTGTGGTATTTTAAGCTCGCCTCCAGTAACAAATTCCTCTTCTAGATTCGAGAATGTTCAACATATGAGGGGAAAATAAAGAGATAATCAAGAATAAGAAAGGGATTGTTATGAAACTAGCTCACAAAATAGAAGAAAAGAGAGGTCAACGAATTAAAAATCAACCACTTCGAGGGGGAAACCTCCTATACATTACATAAATGAACAATCCTTGGATGATGCAAATGAAAAAACCTCCTTTCTATATATAGGAGTCCATGGGGTCATAATATAATCCTAGCCAACCTAACAATAATAATGTAAGGGCACAATAATAACAATAGTGGATTTTATGGGGCACAATAATAGAAATATGGGGGCTAGAGGGGTACAAAAATAACAATAATGGGGATACAATAAGAACAATAAGGGACTACACTAGTAATATAGGGACCTAACATCTGCCTCTACTTGAAAAAAGTGTTGTCCTCAAAGCTTGAGTAGCTATGGATACTTCTGTATAAAATTCTCATCCTCCCATGTGGACCTCAGTGGGTAAGTTCTTCCACTTGATGTGATACTCTGAAATTGATCGATTTGATAGTTGTCGAGTTCTTGTTTCCGTGACTGCTTTAGGTTCCAATATGATTTTTCCTTCCTCATTGAGTTCTAGAAAAATTGTTTGAATTGGAATTTTTTCACCTGTGACCTTATTTAAGAATGGAACATGGTAAACTGGGTGCACTCAAGAAGAAGAAGGAAGGTCCAATTTGTATGCCATAGTACCAATATTTTGCAACACCTTGCAAGGACCATAGTACTTCAGCTATAATTTATTATCCTTATTATCTCGCTTGAGGGACACTGTTTTGTATGGTTGTAGCCGTAAAAATACTCTCTCTCCTACATAAAAAATTCTCTCGCTATGGTGTTGATCTTCCTATTGTTTCATTCGATTTTGTGTGAAATTTAGGTTAACCTTTAAGAGTTGGAGAACTTGTTTTTGATGCTCGATTTGATATTCCACTACTTGAACCTTATAATTTTCTCTTAAAGATGATGTGATGGACGATGGATGATATCCATAAAGTTCCATAATGAGGTCATTTTTTCTATAGTATGGAAGGAAGTGTTATACCACCATTCAGCTAGAGGTAACCACTTAACCCGGTGTGTTTTTTATAAAATACAAAACAACAAAGATATCCTTCCAAACAGTTGTTCACTATCTCAGTTTTCCCAGTGGATTGAAGATGATAAGATGTAAGATGGTCTAGTTGGGATCTCTATTGGTTACAATAATATTTTGTTTTTCGTGTACCTTTTGAATTGTTTCCATAAATTCAGTAGCAACTGTACTTGCTTTAAATGGATGAGATAATGCACAAAAGTGTGCATACTCGGTAAGTCTACCAACTACCACCATGATGACACTCTTTCCTTCAGACTTAGGTAAACCTGTGATAAAATCCATTGAAACCTCCTCCCAATGTTTACCTAGAATGGATAAAGGTTTTAGAAGGCTCGGGGTGTTAATTGGCTCAACTTAATTTTGTTGGAAAACCAAACATTCGGTCACAAAATTTTGAATATCAGATTTAAGGCCATCCCCAAAAAAATATTTCTTCACCCTATGGTAAGTTTTTAAAAATATTGAGTGTCCTCCTAAGGGAGAGGTGTGCAATTCCAAAAGAATATTTTTTTTAGTTGGGAATTCTTACAAAGATATAAGAAATAATTGTACTATAAGGAATCATTTTTCCAACTAAATGTATCAGATGTACTAGGATCTTGCTATAACTTTTGAATGGGTGTCCACACTTCTTCGTCATTCTTCCATTCATTAGCTATCCTCATTTGAATGAGTGTCCACATTTGAATGAGTGGCCACACTTCTATATATCATTGTATCCTCATAAATTTGATACAAATGATAGAACATTATGAGGATACAAAGATACTTGTATCAAATTTGTCAAGCCTTCCTTCAAACCTTCCATGTATGCTTTTAGATCATTCTTCATGTCTTCCATGTTGTCTTTCATTTTTTCTTCCATGTCATCCAAATCGACTTCCATGCCATTATTCAAACCATCCATATTAGCGTCCACACCTTTCTTCAAACCATCCATCTTATCTTCCACGCATTACTTCGAAACTTCCATTTCATTTTTTGTTGCTCTTTGCGAGAGAAAACGTTGTTGCACTTTCTCTTGTAATTTTGATATATCATGTTGCACTTCTTCCTCTTCATGAGACATAGTAGATCCTTATAAGGGCTTAATGGGTGTTGAATTCTTTTTAGGGGGAATTTTAGAAACCAATACAGATATCTATGCTTCAATATTCCCTTTCAAACTAATTTTTCAAACAAGACATATGCAATTTTGAAAAAAAATACACACCATTTTATTGCTTTTGAGGAGCTTGATATTGAAACTGATGTATCTCTGTAATTTTGGATCCTCAAGATTTTATATTCAGTCCTTTAGTATCCCTCTGATTCTTCTTTCCAATGCCACTAGTCTGACCTGATTTAAATTCTTCAAGGAAATTTATGCCCAATCTCCAACAATGACCTAATTATATACTGATTCAGTATAGCGAACTTGTATGACATGCCACGTGTCACAGTTTGCTCATTCAACTTTGAAATTCATACACAAGAGACAAAAATCTATTTATGTTCTTCCACATTCTACAAAATTCCAATCTGATACTCATATAGATAGTTATGATGATTTTGAGATGAAGTTACGGAGCCTGAAAAATCCTAACTTCCATAGATCATATCTCTGAAAATATTACAAACCAACATCTAAATTTTTTACATGAAGTTCCTCAATATTTCTTTGCAAATGGGTTTTTTTTTTAGCTTCTTAACCTTCATAGAAAAATTTTTTATAGCGAACATGCCATAGTGACCTATTTGAAGTAGTGAAACCATAGAATCCAAAACTATGATACCAAATGTTATGAAACCAGCTCACAAAATAGAAGGAAAGAGAGATCAACGACTTAAAAATCAACCACTTTGAGGGGGTGACCTCCTTTACATTACATAAATGAACAATTCTTGGATGATAAAAATGACAAAACCTCCTTTCTATATATAGGAGTCCATTGGGTCACAATATAATCATAGTCGATCTAACAATAAGAATGTAAGTGCACAACAATAACAATAGTGGCTTTTATGGGGAAAAATAATAACAATATGGGGGCTATAGGGGTACAACAATAACAATAAGGGGGCTACGTTAACAACAATAAGGGACTACACTAGTAATATAGGGACCTAACAGGGATGGATCGAGATGAAAATTGATGATTTGAGATGATGAGATACTTCATATGGTCACGACATGACAACAACATGACATGATGATGTGATTATCAACAGACAGATATTGGAAGGTGGAATTATTCCTAGTTGAAAAGGAGTGTTAATTTTTTCAACTAGGGTAAAATTCCACCTTGAACAACTCATATGTCAAAGATAATGATTTCATTAAGTTCCTCTTTTTGAGGGGACCAAAATCAACCTAAATATCACCTCATTTGGACAATAAAAAGTTGGTTTTTGAATTATAAATCCAGTCATGTACATTGGATTTTGTCGGCCCTTCACACATGTGCATATTGGATAAGGTTAGACCTAAAGAAAGTTGGACCCATTATAAGGCTATAAATACAAGTCACCTCTACCTAATTTAGACATGATGATAAGACACTCTTCTATATTGGTTTTTGGCTCACATAGGTATGAGGCTCGTCTGCAGATAAATAGGTTTGGTTTGAGGTGACATTGGAGGGTCTAAGACTCGCATCTATGATTTAGGGTTTTGTGCCCTAGTTGTAGGCACAAAACTAGAATATTTCGACCCTGGATTCTCCCACACTGGCTCATGAGTTTGACTGGATCCTTCCAGTCGCACAGATAACCCTTTGTGTATGCGACCAATATATTAAGGTTTTTGCAGTCTAGTTTTGACCCTCCATTTGCACACTTTCCTAGCTTAGGGGAGTGACTGGGAACCTATATTCGATCAGATGACTCATCCTCCATGCAATGGGGGACTAAAATATGAAGTTTCAATATTTCAAGGATTCTTCTCAGTCACCGCAGGGTTCAGAAGTTGACTTCAAACAGTGACAGTTAAGAACAAACCTCAGAATCAGAGTTATGAGTATATACATTGTTGGGTTCATTTCATGGATGTTGTAGTTATTTTTCTCGTGAGTTGCATAGATGAAGATATGGATCATTGTACTCTATTTTTTTGATAATATAAGAAGAAGAATTTTCAAGGGTTTTCCCCATAGTGGGTTTTTCCCTAGTCTCCGACCAATCGTGGTGTCTCTATGTGTGCATGATTTTATTCTATTGTTCCTTTATGTTCCACTGCATTGATGATGTTGATAATGTTATTTAGACATAGTTGCATATGTTGATGAATAATGATGTAAATATGAATAATGTTATGATGTTCTGGGGTGAAATTAATATGTTAATGAAGAAATTCAGGGTTCTAACAAAAGAACAATATAGACCTATGAAAAATTAACAATGTCAGATGGAGTTACTGATTTAGAAGAATATGGGTTAGAGGAAGTTCTTAATCTTAGAAGAAAATTTGATTTTTGTTTGGAAATTATTATTAATCTTAAGGATAAGTTGCAGTCATATGATAACAAGGATCATAACAAATTGGTAAATGCTATAATAAAATCTAAACAATGTTGTGAAGGTCTTGAAGGTGAGATTGTATCTGTAAGAGCAGATCTCGAAAAGTAAAACAATTTAAATGAAGGTGACTTCAAGTATTTGAAGAACAAGAGAATGGGACGAAGGAAGAGATTATTTAATTAAAGGATAAATTGGAAGAAGGAAGAAAGGTTGAAGAAGGAATGAGGAAGGAGTATCTGGAAAAGGAAGAAAATTTCCACAAAATGGAAGTTGAGGTAAAAATTCTAAAAAGTAAATTAGAAGAAAAGGATAAACACTTGGTATTTCAAGATAGTACTAAAATTTTGGATAACATTCTTAGTAATAAAATGTCTCCTTCCATTAAATATGGTTTTGGTTTTCATGAAACTGTAAAAGGAGAATCTAGTTCACAAGCTTGTGCAAGGATCTTGAAGGAACAATATGAAATATAAAATTCTTGCTAAAGAGATAAGAAGTCAACCAGATCAACATCCAAGAAAGATGAATTTTCAATAGAAATCATTTTCTCCCACTAATAGAAACATTAATCGATTCTCTCCTCTGATCAATAATGTTGAATGCTTTACATGTCATAATTATGGACATGTTGTAGAAAATTTTAGAAGCAGATTGTTTCAATCTCAAGAAAATAGCCACTTCGTAGGAAGGTCATCAGCTCCTAGGTACCCAAGTTTCTTTAAGGGATATTTTTTTTCTTACAACATATTTGGTCACAAAGCTATTGATTGCAATAGGAGGAATATGAAAAAAGAAATATTATAATTACACCTCTCCTTTTTCTAGTCATATAAGATGTTATACTTGTAACTAGTTTGGGCATGTAGCAAAATAATGTAGGAACAATCCAATGGACCTCCACATACAATATGAAAAGAAATGTGATAAGACTATTATTGCCTAAACACCTAAGAAAGATATATCCACTAGCACTTCTCATAATGAGAAAAAAAAAGAAGAACAAATAAGGTGTGGTCTTTCTCTTTGTTCATTTGAAGATAAAGATGAATGTTAAGTAGATAGAGATTTCTCTCATCACATGACTGGAGATAAGGAAACGTTTGAGTCTCTCAAGAAAAAATAATATGGTAAGGTGATTCTTGGAAAAGTTCTCTAGAAAAATTTATGGGAAAAGGTAGAATCAAACTTGAGAAGTATGTGATAATATTTGATGCATTATTAGTTCAATGTTTAAAGAAGAATATTCTAAGTGTAGGACAAAAAACTAAAAAATGATGTATAGTTTTATTTACATAAGCTAAATGCAAAGTTATAGATGAATAAACTAGAAAGGTTATAGAAAGAGGATACCGAAATCAAGACAAATTATATGTGCTAGGAGAGAAGAATTCATGCATAAATAAGAGGTCTAATTCCTCTCCTTCTTCATATTCAGAGAAAAAGAAGATGGTTCCCACTATAGTCCATCTTGCTTAATGTATTCTTCTAACAATGTTTGTAGAAGTAAATATGAGGTACATAACCTCATGAAGAGGAGGTGATGATTATCAGGTCCACAAGATCAATAAGGAATGATCTCAAGGGGAGCTATACATGTGTATCTTGATGATTGATATTATTTTGGTGATATTTATGGTACTGACATTGAAATTGATGAAGTAACAATGAACAAGAAAATGGATGATGTGTTCAGGGGGAGTTGTAAATATCAATTGTTTACTTTATGTATGTGGATCTCATGAAGGACAGTCGCGTATATACACAACTTTTGATCTAAATATTTGTGTAGGTTTTTATGAGATGAGGAAAAAATGGGACAAACTATGATATGCTTCAATCATTTATTATTTGGCCTTTTGGTTCTAAAATTAATTGGTTACATACTATTGATGATGCTCAAATGTTACTTAGAAGTGATGTTTTGTGATGGTTCATGAGCTGTTGGAAAGTGTCATTATTGCTTTGGTTCATTTTCATGGATTTGTTGATTAATGATATAATTAGATTGGATAGTGATAATTTGGCATAGGTTCAAGGGGACAATCTATTATGCTTCTAATAGTGCAGGTTTTGCATTATGATTCCTTGGGAATTTCTTACTTCATATCATTGGTGATGTATAGTTGTTGTTGTTGTTGAAGACTTATATGCTGCTATCATTATGTGATAACTGATGCATTGATTGTATATGGTACTCTTGTTTCTCACATATGTTGTAGCTGCATGGAAAGATATGCTACTTAAGGTACAAGAAATTGATATGTCATTGGTACTTGAGGATTGTGGATATTCTTATGTGTGAAGAGAGCATGTTGATCTTGATGATATGAGATTAGGGAGATGAGTTATTGACATAGCTTGATTTAATTATATTATGCTACGGTTGGTTGATGATAATGATTTCATGATTTACTCACTGTTGTTGGAACCTCTCATTGATGAGAAGATATATACATATTGTTGTCACTACATTATAGGTTAACAATGATGGATGGATTGCAGTATGGATAATTACTTGAGTTTCATTTTGGTGAAATTGTTTATAGTGTGATAATTCTACTTGATACAATTGATGAAGTATATTCTATGGTAATTATTGATGTTCAAGGTTGTCCTGGTCTTTAATGGATGCATGAAGATAAATTACATTATGGTTCAAAATATTGATATTACTGCCTATGGATTATAACTCTTCCTATATGTGGGAAAATAATTTTGCATGATATGATGTTGCTATAACTGCTTGGAAACACTACAAATTTGGCCACATATTGATGAATGAACTATCCTACATAATGATTATGAGGATGTTCATGATTTTGTCTATGTTTTTGGGATTATATGTTCACGTTGGAGGTTACTATAAGGTGTATGATGGTTTCTGATGACTATCATGGTCCTACTATCTCAATGATTGAAGTCCATGGAAAATTTTAGGGGCTAATATTCACAAGTGGGCTAATTTTCCATGGTTTCTACAAAAAAAAAAAGATTCACCAATTTCCATTTTTTTCTACAAGTGATTCGCCAAAATTTTATAACATAAAATTATGTTATCCTAAAAATCACGAAAAAATTATAAATACTATATAAATTCATTAGAAATTTGGATATATTTAAAAAAATATCACCAAACATTTTACAGTCTAGATATTAGGGACTCGCAAGATTCGCCAAGGTTTCTAAACTTTAAAATAAATTTCCATCCTTAAAATTTTCCCTGTTGAAGTCCCTAGTTTTGGTTATAAATGTCATATATGTATCTTGATGTAAAGGTAATGTAAAGACCCATGTTGTAAATCATTGTAAAATTTTATCATATATGGGATATTTGGGTCAAGTCATTCATGTATGTAATCTCGTTATACCGGGACATTGATGTAAACTTGGGTCAAAATATGTAACCCCGCCGTGTTGGGTGATTGATGTAATGATGAGTCATTAGTGATAGGAAAGGTCCTTTTTGGTCGAGTCATAAATTATTGTACTCAATTGAATATCTTCATATGGGTTAGCATATGCTCAGGGGGAGCATGGTCAACTTTCATACTCAGCAGATAAAACCTACATTGAACCTCTCTACAAAGGGGTAGAGAATCCTTCATTAAACATTGGTTAATCCTTTTCCCTTGATGTAAAAGTGGGAGATAAGCTTGGAGTTTGGAGAATAATTCTTGGTGAAAATATTTGGTCTTTGTAGGTGTGTTTGCATTTGATTATAGGTGGTGACAAAACACCAAAAGTAGTTTCTATCAATTCCAAAGGAAGAGATTTTTGGAATTATGGCTAATATGTTTCCCTTGATGGAAACCTACTTGATAAAAATGCCAAAATTATGGTAATAGGATTATTATGCAGGTTGGTAAAAATGTGACAGGTGATATGGACAAAGGAATATCAGCCCAGAGATAGATTATTGTTAAATATGAATTTTGGGAAAGTATATGTGGGTCCTATTCATAAGGGTCACATATATATGCAGGTATGTTGAAGAAAAGTCACATACAAAATCCACACTGTGTTAATTTGAATACTAGGGGTTTTTACAGTGGTATTGGCCCATAGTAATGCATGCGAAAATAGTCATTTGATCCCGTCAAAAAATACTAAATACATTACCAAGGGATTGGCCTAAGGTACTCACTAAGGCAAGTACTATATAAAGAGATGGATATCAAGGTGTTATGTGTGCAAGTAAATCATTTATTTCTATGTAATCTGATCTGAAACAATAGTGCATCAGTGAGCATGGAGGAGGATAAGATCTGATAGATATGAAAGTATAGTAAAGGATAATGAAAATTCTTGCTTGATCTGTTTTGGTTGTAAGATAACAATGATATATATGTTATGATAATAATTCTCTGATATGAATATGTAACAGTGAAGTTTGCGCAGTATGTGTTCTAATTGTAGCGAAGGTTTGACTGAGTAATTTCAAGATTTGTACGCAAGTTTGTCTCAGGTTAGTTGCTTACATACATGGATATCCTTCTGGGTATTTTGTGAAATAATTTTCAGTATGTGCAGAGCTTTATGTGGGTGTTGTGAATGGTAAGCACATACATAAGCATATATTTCTTATGGAATTTGCGTATACATACTAGGGTTTTACATAATGACTTGTCTATGATAATTAATCAGATTTTTTTTTTTTTTTGTTGTCTATCGATGATGTCTCTATCATGATAATATGTGTTTGAAAGTGTTGACTCTGTTGAAAAATATTTGATATATTGATGAGTGATGGTGTTGCATTATTATTGGGTTTTCAGTAAGTTAGTATTGATTTATCTATTGTGATTCAGTATTTAGTGACTAACCGAGTGATTCATTTTGATAGAAATATCAATAGTCAATTATTTGAGATTTGTATGTAGATATTATTTAGGGGGATCATGTACATACGTGGGTGTGATTAAGAAAAAAAGCGTATACATTTTGATGTATGTTTGATGAGGGTTTATAGTGACAACAATTGGTTTCTTTGATGATGAGTAGTGTATGGTTTGGTATGTTGATGAATGGTTGTGCATTGGTATGATCCGATGGTTTATATCTGATATCGAATGGTTTTATCTAGTTGCAATGGTTTATTGAGTTTCAATGATTGATTTTATTGGTTCAGTGATTGCGTGATTTTATTCAATTTCTGAGTTGTTACTTGGTATTTGGATTGATGATGGAAGTGGATCCAGTTTGAAAATATGATGAAAATTAGCCTAAATATTTGATGTTTTCAGTCAGGTGGATCCATTATGAAACATTATGAAACATGGTACACAACAGGAGTTGAGGGTTGGAGCCTTCAATAAGGGAGTTTCAGCTTGCTTCCAGTGGTGGCTGGTAAATCTGTTCAAGGGGTAGGTGATCCCTTCTGATATAAACCAATAAATGATATCAGGGGGTTGGTGATCCCTTCAAATGGGCGCTAGAGAATGAGAGAAGGTTGTATCCTTCTATAGGTGGGTGCCTAAATACTGGTAAGAGATTGTGCTAGTACAACATTGTAAGAAAATTTACTTTATATGATGAGAAAGAAGCACTGAAAATTGTCACCTTGACATTCTGCTATCTGTATGAGCTCATTATCACTCATACTTTCTCCTTTGCAAGTCTAAAACATCAGTTCCTCATATCAAGCCTTGAAAATAAGAGAAAAGCTCTCAAAAGTCTCTAAAACTCTGGTATCACACTTTCTCTTTGTCTTACCTGCGGTCCCGCACCTAATGGTCATGTCTCCTACGTACCTGACCGCACTTCCTCTGTGTTAAGGGTGCAAACCCATGTAAAAGATTGAAAGGGCACAATTAAACTCTAAAAATCTCACTTTCAGTCATTTCTAGAAGCTTATGGAAGGAATCTTGCGGTGGCAAGTCCGCTATTTTGAGGTTCATGTATCCCATACCTTAAGGAGCTAACCCCTTGATGTGAGGAGCTTATCCCTTTGAAGGAGGATTTTGTCCCTTCATAGGTGGAACTGTAACCTCCTCTTTTTCACTATAAAAAGAGGCATTGGGTAGCCTCAAAGGGAGTTCAAGCTTTAGTGTTATTTGAGGTAAAGTGTTGTTGGAACTTAGACTCATTTAGCTGAGATTTTATGAGGAAATATTACAGACCTGTATGTATCTTGGTTGGAAGAGTGCAAGGCTTGTCAGAGTAAAGGAAATTCCTACTTCGGACCCCAGGAAGACCTGTTCAACATCAAGGCTGAAAAGGTTGTAAGGTTCTTCTTACTATTCAAAGTTAATACAAATAAGTTTGTTTTTCTCAATAAGCTGTCAATTGATTGTTTATTTTATGAATTCCATGATCACCATAATAGATATGATTTATGAATATATGCTATGCAGGTGCTATTTGATGGTTTTTTTTTGTGATTGTAGATCTTCGAAGACAACTCTTTCAGGCGAATGAAGGACGATTACTACAAACAAGCATTGGATTTAAGCTAGGATCTTAACACCTTTATAGAATTTACTTATAAATCATGATATATCTAGAGAAAGATAGATTTAATTGTCTATTTGTTGCTATACTATCTTCTGATACTAGGGAGATCGGTCTTGTCCGCAAGATCGATTCATCTGGTCAACACATAGACATGACCATGGTGGTTTTCTCCCACATTGGGTTTCCACCTAAAATCCCGGTGTTCATGTGTTTTGATATGTTTCTTGTGTGTTAATGATATATCTACTCTTTATTGGTCATGGTTTCTGCTTAATGAATAAATAATGAAGTAATGATGCACTTGTTAAGGATGAGAACTTAAAGAAATAAAAAATAAATTAGTTATATGGATATACGTGGTTTGGATTTACCAAAGTCAAGCACATACACAAGTTTCCTAGATTAAAGTAGCATACATAAATCATAATATGAAATGAAAATTTAATGCGAGTTTAAAATATTTATTCACCCCCCCCCCACTCAATATTTTTCCGAAAAATTTTCCTGATGAATTGTTACGTGAGTGGTTCACTAAGTCCCTCTTTCGTAGAATTGTTGAATATGTGACAGAGGTAGGATCCCAAACTAAGAAGCAAGCCATCATGCATACACATCAACTTGACTTGATTTATTCTCAAGTAGGTACCTTATATGATATCATTCCTAATGCTCCTTAATTATCAATTGATCTTATGAATCACAAACTAGAAACCCATGTACATGGTGTGGTGGGGTCTGTATCTTCTGGAAACATTGTACAAATAGCCTCTTAGATGGTCCAAATGAATATCTATTATAGTTCCCTCGCTAATAAGCCCTCTACTAAAAATTAAAATTTTCTTATTCCCACCTATGAGGTCAAATTTGTTTATTCTACATCAACAAAGAACTCTCAACAACTAGGAGGTAAGACAAAAAAGAAAAAAAACTAATAAAAATTCAAATGATGAACAAGGAACATCAAAATTCCAAGAGAACATTGGGAGTAACACCAAGGAGAACAAGAAGAAAAACTATTTTCCTTGTATTTTTTCTGGGGAAGACCATCTCACTCATGAGTGCCCCTGGATGGATGAGATTCATAGATACTTCTCATAGAAACTTGTTTCTCATTAACCTATTGTCTTGACGAATTCGTTATGTCCCAACAACAACACATGGTTTTAAACCCTCCACCACCTCAACAAGGGGGAAGTGGGGGAAAATTTTCTAACAATGCCTCATATTCTACACAATATATCTTTATGGTAGTGAAAAATATTAATGTCAAAACCAGAGTGCACAATTATGAGAATCATGAGAGTATATATTCTACCTAAAATCCCATGACACATCCTCCACTTGATGGCCTTCTTAATTTTGATAAGAAATAATTTAAAAATGTGTTACACCCTCCTAAGGGTACACATCGAATTACTATGCATAATCCTAATGAAAACACTGCTCACAACTATAATATTGTCAAGGATCTTGCCCAAGCTCCAACTGTTATGTCCACACTTGAAGTATTGAAAAGTTTCCTAATGCATCACAAGGAAATTTTATCTAATATTGGTGGAGTGGATCCCTCATATTCAAATATCACGACCTTCGGTACTTCTTTATGGAGACCCCATCTTTCACATCACCTAACATTCTAGATAATGGTCCGAGTCTTCAAATGACGTGTTCATAGGACAATCTTGGATGATGGTGAATCAAAATGTATCATTTCATCAAAGTGTTGGAAATATATAGGTTCACTGACATTGTCTCTGCCTAGATGAATGTTAAAATATTTTAATTGGCATACTTTACAGCCTCAAGTGATGTTTTCCACTTTATTTATTGAGTTTGGGGGTAATGATCTTTGTTGAGGTCATAATCATCAATGCACCACTAGATTATAAACTCATGATAAAGAAAAATTGGTTTTATGCCATTAACGATGTTGTGTCATCAATATTCCATCTGATGATGTTCTCTGATCAGGGTAAGATAATCACAATTGACCAATTTACCTGCTACAAGCCTGACTTGTGATTTCACAATTGTGAGTCAATACCCTTTGTAGGTTATTCTATTTCTCTTGTTGAAAGAATTGTAGAGGGTATGTTCAAAGAATATTCATGGATGGGAACCTCTCCCCTTACTCCACTAGATCCATGTCCATATACTTCCATCATTAACATTATCTCATTTGTAACCAGTGAATCCCTTAGACCTCCTCATCCTTAGGTAGTTCCTACAAAATATGCACCTCATGGGGGCACAATGCCAACTTTTGTAGAACTAATAACCTCTTTAGTGGTCCCACCACCACCCGATGAAATTATTAAAAATATCCATTCCATTATGGAATATGAATAGGATACTCTTCCTACTCGGGTAGTCACTTCATCTATTTCACATGACTGCTTTGATATTTAATTCCCTTCATACAAGGCCATCTTAGTGGTGATGGCTTCACATGATAAGCTAAGGGAAAATATGCCTCATGATGCCTATATTCTCCCACAATTGGAAATTATGGCGCTTGGAACTCAAAATATTGAATCAATCGAGGGGGAATTTCCTAAGTATTATAATGAAGTACAACCCTTTGGTTGAGTAGTGTCTATAATTTCTAACACTAAAATTGACACCGGATTTTCCACTCTGAACTACCTTGTTAACAAACGTCCCATACCCTCTTCATTTCTTGATAGTTACTATCAAGTAGTTTTCTTAGCTCATGAGACCATTCACCCTTTATGTCCTCAGGTCATTTATGATAATGTTATGGTTTTATGCTATACTTGGAATCAAAAACCTTCACGAATGTGGAAATTCAACTTGATGTCGCATGGCCCATCATGGTGTGTCATATGTTGCCAATAATTTCACATGATTTCACACATTTCAATTGGAATCCTTGGCCTATGCACATTAGTGGGAATCATATTGCATAAACTATTATATTGTGTCATTATTTGTACATACATACATATATAATACAAGACAAAAAAAAAAAAAATTAGGATAAATTCACTGTTGCCTTAAGGTATAAATTCGAAATTGGCATATAGGATTAGGATTCATCACTCTTGTCACTAAATTATTGACCTCTTATGTCACTGTTCACAATACCTTAAGGCCCATCAGATCCATTTATGGAATTTACCGTGTCCTTTTGCATGTTGTAACATGTGAGGTAGAGCCTACCCGACATGGGTGCCCTAGAATAACACTCGAGTAGCAATTTGGTGCCCATGTTGTGTTCATTAATAGTTTTGGGGATCCTTTTTAGTACTCGCTCTGAAATCGTAATTGAGCCTCATGCCTCTCTTTTTTATTTATTTTTTTCCATCACCCTATAAGGGGTCCCCACTCTTTTCCTTGTTGCTCGTTGCTTTCCTATGTTCACGGTCTTCAATTTCTTGATAGATGTTGTCATTAAGATGATAGCCTTCATCCCACTTGCCAAAATTGTAGCCATGGTCGACCTCTTACCTTTGCATAAGCCTTTCCTCCATCTTGCAACCCATCATCACCTTTCATAGAGATCGTTATGATGATTGGATTTCCATTTTCAAACAATTTGACACTGCTTCCTTCCTTGCTTAGGTTAGTTTTTTCAACCTCAGAAATAGATGAATACCATTATACCACTCATATCTCTGGAACAATACTTCCTTTTGTCTTATTTTCATGATTTAAAAAAAAAACAAAAACCTCGAGATTCTTTTTCCATATTTTCACAGTCATTAAACCTACCTGAAAATTCCAAGTTCTCCCCATTCTTTCCTTCTTTCTAGTCAAGATGAATGCCAAATAACAATATCTTTTCCATTCTCCATATCATTAAACCATGAGAAGGAAACAAGTGTACCTTTATCTCTTTTTCGAACTTTCTATCAAACTTATGAAAAAAGAATCATTTTGAGTATTCTTTCATCTCATTTTTTGGCTCATTAAAATTGAATGAAAAAGGAACCTATCGAGATAACTTGTATTCTCTTTCATGCTCACTAAGCTATGAAAGAGATCCACTATAAAAAATGGGGGGAGGGGGAGGACATTACCTATTGTATTTTTTTTTTTGTATTATGACTGTTGTATATCACCCTTGAACATGGAAATTGTTTGATTCATGCTCTTACAATTGGTATTTTCCCAAATTTAGAACCACATCATAAAATTGAGTCGACTCACTCTTCCATTGAGTTGATATATCACCCAATTAATCACCCTTCTTTTCCATTGGATTTCATGATGCCTCCTTTGTAACCATTATGTGTAACACCCCCTTCCCAAATCTACCCAAGCAACCAACTAGCTGAGCTAAATATGCAACGAGAGGCTACTATAATGAGTTTCAACCTCCTAGGTGACATTAAGGAAGTGGAATCGGCAGAAAAATAACATATAAACCTTGTACATCATCAATGACACCCCCAGGAGCTAACCCAACCTTTTATACCTCTTACCCCTGGGTCACACTAACATTTTTACCTCTTTGAGCCATAACCACATGCATAACATTGCATGCCAACGACCATGAAGCTATAGCCACAGGCATAACACTATAAGCCAGTGGCCAAGGCCCCAAATGCTCAATTTTGTGCTTACAACCCTAGGATTTGAGCCACCTATTTAGGACCATAACCTAGTGCCCTACCCAGAACTTCATGAAAAGTTCAGAGATGATAAATGAAAATAATACAATGATATAGAACCAATTAGATCAGTCAAAACTCATTTGGACCCATCTTAGACATGACAAAATTTTTGTCAAACATTTCAGAAACATGAAAGTTACAGGTGTAAACAACATAATAGGGCAAAGAGGTCTCATACTTATCTAAGAATCACTAAGAATCATTTCTCCCCTACATCATAAGCTACAATACAATCTATTTTACCATAGATACATTGTGTATTCATTTACAAGTAAAAACATGGATAGAGCCATACATCACCACTGATAAAATACATGCTTATAAACAACATAATAACAACATAAATACCATGGATATAACAACAATATAATCCACATAATAACGAGTGAAATTATACATCAAATACCAAAGGAATGAGCTTCTCATTAGTGAGTGTAAAAACCAACAGGAGATGAGACTTCCACGTTCCACTCGACCATAGATTGGACGAGCCAAATATCTCTTCAGCCAATCACCCCCATCCCATATCCTAAGCATGAATGTGGGGCTCAAACCTAAATAACCAACCAGGGAATCCCGAGGCTAAACCGCCTCACCCTCAGCATATAGAAATCAGGCTTTACCATGATCCACACCCGATCACTAGGCCAAGACAAGCATGGAGATCACCGGATTCTCTTCACCTGAATCATGAGGAAATTTCGTGTCTCCTAGTCAAGTAGGCTTTACAACAACCCGAAGTCTAAATCAAGGGTCACTAGGACCTAAAATGACTCTCCAGGATTTACCGTATATCCCAAACCAGGGATTTCGAGGCATTAATGGAGAGAAAACCACTGCTCAGGATTTACCGCAATCCAAATCTAGATTACTATGCCCAAAACCTAGGCAACACATGAACCAGTTTCATAATCATTCAGAGATCCACCAACCTCAACTTCGAATCCATTCGAAAATATAGCTAAACCAAACATGAGAACTCCACAACATAGTGGCTATCTGAAAATGGCAAGTCTAGGCTGAATACATTATCACACTTGGAAAAATCCCATGGCAAGACAGAAAATAACCACATGCAATATCATGCATGCCACATCTACCAAGGAAATCATAGTGCAAATCAATACCTGCAAAGAATTCTGCAGTAGATGCTTGATTCCTCTTGCTCCTTTCTTGCTTCCTCCTTCTTGATTTCTTGCCTTTATTTCTCCAATTCCAAAGTGCCCCAAAATACTATTTGTGTCTAAGAGTGAGAGAGAGAGAGAGAATAATGAGAGAGCTCCAAAAATGCACTGACTAAAGGTACCAACTATTCCTCAAAATCCTTTTCATAGAATAGGCCTCTATTTTATTCATTTTCCATTATTTTCCTTAATTTTACTCCTCACATGCAACCTGTGACCTTTCATCTCCTTTTTCTCTTAATTTTCCATTATTTTCATAAATAAATGTGTCAAATATGCCATTTTTCCTTTCCAAAGCTTTTTCCTTTTCCTTTGCCAATTTCCTTAGCCATATTAAACCAAATTAATACCCACTAGGATGTCTTGCCCAACATTCAACTTGGAATAAGTGTCCCATCAACTGTGGTTATTATTTGAACTTTATTACATGGAATTTTCACCAGGGTTGATACAATATGTTTGTTTGGTATGCTTCATTATATGATGCTAAGTTAATATTTGTGTCACACCATTATATGTTCAAGGGAATTCCTAGTTAGAATCATCCATTTGCAAGTATCATCATATTTTTGTGTTAGATATCCCTATGTTAGTTGTGCATTGGTTCTTCAAACACTATTATGAGAGACCTTATCTAGGTGTTAGCTTTGTGTTGATTAACAAGGCATACATTAAGGAGATCCTTCAACATATCTCTTCTCATAAATGTCAACACATTATCTAGGATGTAGATCTAAACACAATATATTATGTTGAACTTGTAGTCATTAGTGGCAAGTTTTCTTACGGTTGATAGTGGGTTCTCATCATTGTCCCATGTTGATCAATTTTGTAGAGTTCTTAACATTAGCTCATTCATTCACACTTTTTATGTTGTGATACGTACCTTGGGAACCATTCTCATTATTGGTGGTATCTTTCATGTTCATTGATATGATACCTTAATGTCTGGCAATCATATCATCTCCCTACATTCTCGACATCGGCTCATTCATTTGCATGTAGTAGAGTCATACCATTGGGAATAGTTGAAAATCTTCGAGCATGGGGCTACCTCACTCATGAAAATTTCCTCCACCAAGTTGCATTGGAGAATATAGTATGTACTTTGAGGGCCACCATTGGGGGCACTTACACTAGTGTTCAACCCTACTGATAGTTATTGTGTCAAAGATCTATATTTTATAATGAATTGTCTTTGATGACATGAGTTCATTTTATGTTGTGTGGGCATCCATGCTCTATTATCTCAATATCAATTATGGGTATGCCTACCTCGTGGGCATACTTTGTATATATCTGACTAGGATTTTCATATCCTCTACAGGTCTTATTTCTGTGGTCTCTCTCTCCACCTCACTCACTGGTATTTTCTATTATAATGTATTTTAGCCAACAGTTTCTCTTTTGACCTCATATATTAGGGGGAATTTTTTATAGCACAAAAAACCACCCCCTTGGGTCTGTTAGAAGGGAACATCACTCGCCAATTCATAGTGTCAAAAATGGTTTATGGATTTCTCTAAAAAGTAGTAATTAAATGCGAAATCACTCCCATATAGTAGTTTCCAAGAAACACTAGGCCCAACAATGCCCTATGTACACTGTCCTAAAGCAACAATAAGTTAACAGTTCCTTAGAGCCATTGAGTTGGAGAAACAAAGCACATTTTTTCATAAATCAGGTTTGATCAACTAATAATTGATCATATAGAGTGGATAAGGATTAAAGCACTAGACATATTTAAGAAAGTTTCTACATTCAAAGTGATCACTCCATGAGAAAACCTATGAAATAAAGTTCTCCATAAATCACAAAGGAGGGAAAAAGTTAGAATTCTGGAATGTTGTAGGAAGATTAACCTATAGTATATCTCTGCAGTAAGATTTCACAAATTTTTTGAACAAACAGTGAGTGTTAGTGAGGAGGATACAACATGCGAAGTGTGGAGGAGAGTACAATATGTACATCTGGTTTAGTATAATGAAATTTTCATCTATTTTTCCCCATTCTCTCATGTATTTATTGATATTTACATTATTATTTTGGATATATCTATATGCATATACCAATAGTTGTTGTAGGGAATAGTGGTTTTTTGGTTTCTCTATTATGTGTAGGTATTCAGGAGCAAGGATATGAGCTAATATCTCTGAGATATATCCCTTGAGTTGGCTGCACCAACCAGAGTATTTCCTTCATGATAGAAAATGTATGTCCTTCTACTTTATTTGTGATTTATAGTTTTCATGCTTGGGATTTTATTAGTTTTTGTTGTTCTTTATTCACACACCCTCCATTTGGGAAGGTCTTATATAGGCGTCCTATATTCAAAGGAATTAATGTGAGAAAAATTCATTCTTAAACATGGAACACTATGTAGATACCTACTAGAGTCAAATAAAGTCATTCCTTCTGGTGATAGAAGAGTAAACGAGTGAACCATATAAATTTCTCCAATATTCATGCTCACATGATATGAACTAGTGTAGGTTCTGAGATTCAACTCTTTGGGTCCTAGTATATATTCCTTGCACATGAATAAATAATGTAATTTTGATGGGTGCTAGAAATTCGGAAACCAAAGGGGTTTCTCTGATGTGAACTCTCAATTATACCTCACACCATTTGGAATAGGAGCCCTATCCGAAGTATCGACCCAATTTCCATATATTCTTATATATTTGACTTGGATTTAGATGCCAAAAAGAGACAGACACATGTATGTTCCTTTGTGAAAATAAAGTAAATGTGTCTGGTGAATGTTCATTTGCACATGTATCGAGGTTCTTCTGCTACAAAGGGAGGAAAGGTGAGCATCTAAGAGAGAGGTAATTGTACCACACTAGTAGGGGCACACACAAGAAAATGAGAATCACCTAAAATCAAGTGTAATAGTCCACATAGATGTGACGATTGTTACAACCATTACAACACATTTTCAATAATATAAGCACTAAAATAACTAAAATAGCTCAACTACATTAGTACAGGTGAAAGAAAACATGAATCATAAACATTCATAGAAGAATCTTACAACTATTCATAATCCATGCATGAAATTGTGCTGGCCATTAGGCTTCAAGTATTAAGTGAAAGTACTAAGATAAACGAATACAAAAAACATCAATAACTCCAATAGTGGATCATTGGAGCCATGACTTGCTCCCCAAATGTACTAACTCTATCTTTATGATGCCTTATGTGAGAAGCTAAGGTGAAAGGTCATTTTCTTGTACAACGAGGGAGTATATATAACCAATGGGGCAATCCTTCACTTGCCTTGTGACTGTTGGACTACCCTCATGATTTTTTGACTTTTATATGACTTTTCCACTCTCACATGACCCTTTATATTCTATACATGTCCCTTGGTCTTCCACTTTAAAATACATTTTCCAATATTGAATTACATATTCCACAAAATGATGTGTCACATGATGAGTGATGACATGACATGGCATGAAACTGATGACATGGATTGCACGATAATGTAGAAGTGTCGTGCTAATCTTTTTTTCTTCTTGTTTTTTCTTCTTGTTTTTTCTTCTTGAAATATGGATCATGATCTTCTTCTTTCTCCTCCAAATGAATTAGAGATAAGGAGTATTTAGTGTAACTTGATCACCAACTGTTGTCTCCATTTGATGTCCCTTTGATTCCTCTTGATTGATGAACTTGTATTTGCAGTTAATGAAGTGTCTTCTGGCATTGTCTCCTTCTCCATCTCCTTCATCATCATCTTTTAATAGCATGATAGAGTACCTGTATATGAAATTCACTCTTGATAAGATGACATTCGTTTGATAAACCCCTACTCTAAGATGCTACATGATGATCCACTAGTTGAGCTAAAACTGAGTGGTGAGCTAAGAGATAGGCTCAATGACTACATAATTGCGCAACTCAAACATTCAAGGATCAGGCTTGAGCCTTGATATTGTGCAGTGCATAGTTCAAGTTGGACTCAACAAGTCAACTACGCAGTTCTGGAGTTGAAGGAGCCAAGCTAAGGGGTTGAGAAATTTTTCTTCTTACTACGCGATTTTGGAAGGTAGAGGGGAATAATTGACTACACAACTACATATCTTAGGAGCTCAAGGGTCAGGCATGAGACTTGAGACTATGCAATGCCTAGTTAAAGTTGTCATGGAGAGAAAAATGTGTATTTTTGGAGCTCAGAGGATGGGATTGAGCACTGTGCTTGCACAATGCACGGTTCTAGGAGGCAGAAAATGTGCATTTCATAGTGCCAAGGGACAAGGATGTTTCTTGAGGGTTTATATTGTGCATTTCGTAATTCAGGCTAGGCAGAAAGAGGTTAAGTGACCCGATCAGGGAGATTTCCTAGTTTTGACTAAGATCTGGATCAATGAAGAAAATGTGAACCAAAATAATACCTGAACATGATCATACACTTATATCACTTGAATAAATGATAAGAAACACTTAGAATTCATGAAAAACATACTTCCCCTCAATGCGACATCTTTGTGACGACTTACAATAAGTGCGACACCAATGATACACTTTGTGACAAAAGTGACAACACTTGTGCGACAATGCTTGAAACTTTAGAAATGACTGCAATACATGTTTACATAACATAAACAACTCATTTACACAAATTTTACCCTAGAAACAAACCAGAACTAGCTTATATACATTGTGTGCCACTTGACATGTTAGAAGATGATAATTTCGAAAGTCTGAACGACACTTGCGATATGAAAACGACAGTGAAAGAAACACATGCCAGAGTGAAGATAACATGAAAGCAACTCTAATCAGAGTAAAAAAAAGCAAAAGCGATAGTAGAAAGCATGAAAACGACACTTGCGAAAGCAATGGTGCACAAAAGCGACAATTTGTAAAACTCACCGTAATAGAAGTACAAACACAACTAGAAGTGAGAAACTATCAATGTCAATGTGCACTAACTGTCAACATGGATTGCACATTGCACTCACCATTTTGATGGATTGTGTTAGGCTTATTCGAGCTTGCGTGAAAGACTACGCTCATGAATTCATTAGAGACTGAGCATGTGTGAGCAGGTGACTTCGACACTTACAATCCAAAAGGGATCTCAAAGACTTAACATAGGTACAAGTGAGTACAAAATGGTTTATCACAGGATACTCAGTAGGCTCGAAAATTCAAGTATAAGAAAAAATTTGGAAGGTGTTTTTCGTAGCGACAACAATACCCAACACAACTTCTTCAAAGTAGAGGAACATTGATTACAAATGAGCCTAATCTAACCTACTCAAGTAATGCTAGATCTACTAATAATTTACCATATGCATTGAATACATGAAATGTAGTAAGGGGGACTCACATAAATCCATTTATAAACGAGATAAGCAACAACATAATAATTAGATTGGTCTACTTTAAGTCTTGACTACAAGTTGTCCCTAACTCCTTTTATTTATTCCTCTTTAACACCCATAAAAAAATATAATAAGCTTTACTTAAACATTAGGTAATAAATTTCAAATTACCCTGGAGTTGAAAGTCTAAAATATGAGTCTAAAAATTTCATATTTTGAGTTAAGTTATGGGGAATGTAGTAAATGTATCTATCCATATAAGTTTGGATTTTGTAAAACACTTGGTAGGATAGGAAAGGAAACATTATATTGATAAAACACTAGGACATTTAGAAATGCAAGATATTCTACTCCCCATCTTTTTTTAATATTTCTTTGATAAATTGAATATGGAATAATAAATGGGTGAAGGTTTGTCCATGATACCAAATTACAAGTGTGTCGTTAACACGTAAAAACCAATATTTGTGATTGAAAGACTAACTATTGAGGGTTATGCTTTCAAAGTATGTCATAAAATATTTGCCACTACCCTTATAGGGAGGAATCCGGCTAAATCTCTTAAAATTATTAGTAAATTTACTTCTAAACCTGAAAAAATGTAATTTACTAAAGCAAATTTTAATCATATTTAAATTTTCAAGGTTTACAATTTAGAAATCAGCAAATATACTTCTTAATGTATCTTAATCAGATTTTAAATTTAAAGTCAACAAATTTGGATATATATATCATGTTGTCAGCTTCAAATCCTTTTGGTGGAATCTTTTGGTTTTATAATTAAAAAATAAAAAATGTATCATTGATAATTTGATCTTTCTAAATATATAATATATTTAAAGGTTTTTAATATATATAATAATATTTATAAGGCAGGATGTATCTATCAAGTTCACATTTCTCTATGTAGAAAATATGAATACATCTTTTTATTTTTATTTATTTTAATAAAAATATTTTATTTATAAATATTTAAAAAATATTTTTAAAATTTTAATAATAAGATTAATCTCTTAAAAAAATATTTATAATATTAAACTATTTTATTATTATTTTTTAATTAATATATTTATAAATATCAACTTTTAAATAAAAGCAAAATTATACATTTAAGTTATTTGAAAACTTCTTTGCTGCGTCAAGCTTCTTAAACGAAAAAATGAATAACAAAACACTACATTAAAATCGACACCAAATCTGAATTAGCCAATCTCTCTCAATATATATTTTCTGCTCGCATGTATTATTTGCTCCGATGTACGGAATATTTTAGACTCTAAATCTGCCATTTGTGCTGAAATTTTCTTTTTCTCGAATCTGGCCACTCTAAAGCGGATTCTTCACTTAACTCTAATTTAATGGAACCTGTTATTTTGTTCAGTCCCTCCATGAAAATCCTATAGTTTTTTCTTATCCAATGTTTTATCCGACCTGCCTATTTTCCTATCCAATGTTTTGTCCGACCTGCCTATTCAATTAATTTTTAAAATATATTTTTGTAAATATGATTTGTGAAAGCTTTATTTAATAGAATTTTGTTTTTCCAATATTTTTGTTAATATTATTGTGTGCATTTTACTGTCCAGTATAGTGTAGATATTTATTTGTAATGTAAATATGTGTATATATAATAAAAATATGTAAACAATTATAAATGTGGAATCAATTAAAAACATGTTTAAGATAAGTGTAAATATTTAATGTTGTCTCAATTAATAATAAAAAATTGAAAGTAATAAATAAAAATTTAAAAATAATATCAATTTAGGATGAGTGTAAATATTTAAAAGTTGACTCAATTCATAATAAAAATTTAAAATAATAAAAAAAATAAAATTCGATTTGTTATATTTTGATTTGTTATTGATTTGTGAATAAGTCTTTTTACAATACCATAGGCATATATATCTTGGCTTATCAATACCATATGTCCAAAAGACTTAACCTATTTCATAATCAAAATATTTTATAACAATATTTCTTAACTATGTATATTCACCCCCACTTTACCATGGATATTATTAATTTGTAAATAAGCTTTGTTACAATACCATGGGCCAATACCATGGCTTGTCAATATTACATGCTTAAAAAAACATAACATATTTCACAATCAAAATATTTTATAACAATATGACAAGATTCTTAACCATGGATATTCACCCACAGTTTACCATGGATATTACTAACTTGTAAATAAACTTTGTTATAATACCACGGGCCAATATCTTGGCTTATCAATGCCACATGCCCAAAAACCATAACTTATTTCACAATCAAATATTAAATATTTTATTTTAATTTTATTTTATAACTTTTGAAATATATCTAAACCCTCTATCCTGACGACTACTAAAAATATTCCCTTAAAAATTAAATCAAGGATTTTATAAAATTAAGAATGAGAATGCTTTTATATATAAAGATGTAAAATTTATATAACAAAAATAATATTATTAAGAACCAACATATATTCATCTTAACTAGGGATCCAAGGCATGAGAACAAACAAAGTGACTAATAATAATAGAGGAAAGATAGTGAATGATTCTTCTAAGTTTTTCATTATTGTATTTTCTTAGACATGATTGATCCAAAATATGAGTTTTTTTTATTTAGATAATTTCTTAAACACAATATAATGGGATCAAATTTAAGAGAGATGGAGAGGGTGGGTACGCAGCAAGGGAGAGGGAGAGGGGGAGAGAGAGGGATGGAGATAGTGACAAAGCTAGAGGGCATAGAGAGAGAGAGAGAGACAGAGTAATGAGAGGAGAGAAGAAGAGAGGGAGGGGTGGAGAGAGGGGGAGAGGGAGATAGTGACAAAGCTAGAGGAAAAAGAGAAAGAGAGAGAGATGGAGTTGGAGGGGGGAGAGAGAGAAGAAAGAACAAAGACATAAAGAGATAGAGGTGGAGAGAGAGTGTGAGTTACAAAGGAGAGAGAGAGAGAGAGGGAGGGAGATAGTGACAAAGTTGGAGGGAAGAGAGAGAGTGATGGGGGGGAGACAAAGGGAGGTGGGAGAGAAAGGAAGAGAGAGGGAATCAAGAAAGAGAAAAAGGGAGAGGGAGAGAGGTGGAGTTGGAGGGGGAGAGAGAGGGAGGGAAAAAGAAAGAGATAAAGAGATAAAGGTGGAGAGGGAGAGCGAATGACAAGGGAGAGATGGAGAGAGAGTGAAGGAGAGAGGGCATCCGAAGGAAAGAGATAGAGTGGGTGGGGAGAGGGAGAGAGAGAGAGAGAGGAGGGAGAGAGAGATAGATAGATATGGAGAGAGAGCGTGTATATTTTTGGTGGGCAAGATATAGAGAGGGAATAAGAAAGAGTCACATAGATACAAATATAGATATTACATATAGTATTATATAACCGACCTAGATCCATCTTCATCTTGGATCTATCAAACATAGAGGGGGATCAGATCTCTAGAGATGCAAACTTTTCTTCAAAAAAGATGCTTGCACCTCCAGAGATTTGATCACTTTCAGAGCTTGATAGATAAGGGGTTAAGATGGATCTAGGCTAGTTTTATTTATAAATTTTTATTAAAAAAATAAAACCGCAATTAGGTAAGAATAAAATGAATTTTACCTTCATATATGATATGATAGACACTCCTGTGAGTAAGATGTTTAAATATTATAATTTGGTTATTGATAAAATATTTTAATACGAATTAATATTGACATATATTTAAAATTATGTTAATAATTAAAAAACCAATTTAATTTGCATCATAAAATGTCTTGATGTACATGTTATGTAAAATATTTTAATGCCAATTGTTTATACATTATATATTATTTTAAAACAGTGCTATATATATATATATATATATCACTACAAAAGTTAAGTATTTATGGTTAAATTTTTTTTTTGGTCCTATATATATTTTATTTAGCATTGAGAAATAAAATTTAAACAATGAAAAATAACACATTGTATTTTACACTCTAAAGAAGTTTGTGCAAGAAATATTATTTTAAAACAATTATGTATATATTACAAAAAAAAAAGTAAGTTTTTATGGTTAAAACCTTTATTTGGTTCTATATATATTTAGTTTGGCATTCAAAAATAAATTTTAAATAATGAAAGATCACACATTCTATTTTACACTCTAAAGAAGCTTGCTCATGAAGAAATTTGATCCCTCTTGACTCATGTTAGATCCATAATTAAGATAGATATATGATAGTTATTATTACTTTGAAATACATTATCTAGATTTCACATTTTTATTAAAAAACATTTAATAAAATCAGAACGATACATAACAAATTAACAACTCAAAAATGACACACAAATCCAAAAATAAACCAAATAAAATTTCAAAAGCGAAAATATTTTTAGTTTAATACTGATCCTATACAACATGAAAAATTTACCAACGATTTTTCAGTTTAATAAATATACACACCTTCAATTTATAAAAAAGAGGAAACTTCAGGAAAACACTTCCCTTCGTTTCCGTTCGAGCCGACCAACATTTAACCAACAATCATTTCAATGGATGAATAAATTTTCAATTGCTCAGTTTTGGTGCCATCCCCATTTCTCCCCTTCCATGGATGAATAAATCTTCAATTGCTCAATTTTGGTGCCATCCCCATTTCTCCCGTACTGTTATCGATCAACAATATTTTATTCCATTAAAGTGATGCAACGCGTCTACTTTTTTGGGTTCAACGGATGTGCTTTTTCAGAGATAGAAATTTTCCCGAATCCCCATTCTCTGAGAAGGTATCAATGGCCTTCGCAATTGGTTTCTACACTTCTAATAATCTAAACCTTAACGAGCCAATCATACTAAGTATGGAACCTCTCAGCAGTACTTTAATCCTGAACTCTTCTTTCTTACGTTGGACCTCCAAAGTTGAAGCCACATTGACCGTACCTGTCATTGTTCCAGATTCGATAAGCGCCAAAAGCGAAGGATGAAAACAGGTTGTTGTTGAGTTCATAACCATGATCTATGTTCAAAATGTAAATAGTAAATACTAAGTCCAAACTAAGACTAAGTACTTCACTTCATTTCATTGAGTCCATTAGTTCAACCAGAGGTCATTCATTGAGTTCCTTCCTTGGATAGGGAAGAGTGTTTTGAGGTATTCGTTCTACCAATATTCAAGCAAGAACAAGAGGTGGAAGGATTCAAGCAAAGATAAGAGGCGGAGGTATTACGGGGCATAGGCATTCATTCACTTAGGGACAAAGAAAGTATTACAGGCCAGAGGCATTCATTCACTTAGGGACAAAGGACACGGAAAGAGGCATTCATTCAATAGAAAAACACCTTTTCTTAAGAAATGACATCAACATATAAACTCCACACTTAGATGGTAGATGTTTATAATTTTAAAAATGCCAAAATTTGATGTTTACTGCAGTGAATGAGGAAGTGTGAATTATCTCCAAAATGGGCATGGAAAGTTTGAATTGAATATTTAAATTAAAGTAGAATTCCACTCCATTTGAAGCCTACTTATTATTAGCTTGGGAAAACTTTAAAAAAATATGATAAATCATAATATCATATGAACAAAGAACCAACTAAAGTTTGCCTTAATTCTTTCAGCGAATTCAAAAATTTACTCTTTTACAGGATCCATAAAACATGACTGAATGTACTTGTATTACAGTGATAAAGAGAAATTAATTTTTTAATTCTCTTGTTTAAAGTTGAAAATTATACCAATTCATATATATTATAAATTATAATTTATAAAATATAATATTATTATATTTATATATTATATATATAAATTATAATATATCTGGACAAACCGTTTCAAAAAATGACGTACCCATCCTGGTTCCTAAACCTACTTTTCTTGAAAATATATATATATATATATATATATATATATATATATATATAATTATGGTTACTTTTAGAAGGTTGGTGTTGCTTTTACGTAGTAGTTACTTAGGGGTGGTCTTGGTTGGTTAAGTGTGATGGTGCTTACTTTGTTTTATCATTCAAAGCCTGAAAGTTGAAGGGAATGTAAGCTAGTTTGTAAGAAAAATTTTGATTAATAAAATAAATTATTTTGTCTTTTCATGTATTATCTGTTATTTTGAATTTTGTCATTGTTTCCTTTCTCATGTTAATATTTTTTTACAGACTTTGAAAGCTGACAAGTCATATTCAAGCTATAGTAAGGAGAAGCCAAGGAAGGTTAATTCACAAAAATTGATCCAAGCAAAATTTTAGGTGCTTCACATCTTAAGTTTGTGGTGTCATCAAAGTAAGAGCCAAGATGAAATGGTTGAGTTGTATTCCCACCATATAGAGGGGGGAGGTCTCACAGGTTTTGGGCACACATTGTCATACTGCGGAAGAACAAGACACAAATTCAGAAACACATACTTGTCCAAGCAAAGAAGAACCCAAACACGTGAGGAGAGTCGGTTCGTGTGGGGTATCCTGACTGCAATGTAGCCATGTAAATGGATCCAAATCAAGCTATGGCAAAAGTGGATCCAACAAATGAATGTTGGAAGAGAAGAGCAATAAAGAAGTTGCAATCTAGAGGTGGAGTAACTCAATATGTGCTTAAATACGCGAGACGTAAAGTAGTCCACTGGAGGTGGAGGCCAACATAAGCTGACACACTAGGGTAGAGCTGTAGACCCACGGAAGAGATTGCATACTGAAGTCCAGCCATCTAAAACAAAAAAGTAGTTATCTGATTTTTGGAGAACTAAGATGCATAGACATAGGTGTGGTCATTGCAAAAAGAGTGGAATATAGGCAATTAGTTTGCAAAATATAAACAATGGAGGTCTATAAAAATTCCACTAGTGAAGGCCAAGTAGTTGAGCGCAAAGTCTCGAAATCTAATAGCATAGGTAAACCCTAACACTTGTTTGGTAAAAAAAGAAAAATAATCCCTTGAGTTTATTTAGAAAAGTGACGGGGGAGGGGTGGAGGCATATATAGCTATATATGTGTGTATGTATGTATGTATATCTCCTTTTTATTAACAAATTTAAAGAAATTGAGCTCGACCAAGATCATGAGATTTGTGAATGAGGGTTTGAATTTTCCAATTGACACTATAACAAAAACAGAAAATTTGCACCAGATTTAGTGCAAAATTTATTGCATCTTTTTTTCCAATTGGGATTAGCAGCCTTGCGCTAAATCTGACTCTATTGTATATTTTTAAAGCTTCTTTTTTTGTGGAAGATTTCACATCCTTTATTACGCCAAAATTTGCATCCTTTTTTGCATCAAATTTTGCATCAAGTTTTGTGCCATGTCTTGCATCCACATTTTCTCCACTTTTTGCATCTAATTTTGCACCTTGTTTTACTGTAGGATTTCCTTCCAATTTTGCACCAGGATTTACATCTAGTTTTATGATAAGTTTTTCTTCTAGTTTTGGGTCATTTTTCTCATATGTTTTTCGTCATTTTTTGCTTCTAGTTCTGTACCATTATTTTCCTTTAGTTTTGTGCCATCATTTGCATAAGGTTTTATACCATATTTTGCATTCGATTTAACACCATTTTTTGCATCTAGATTATGCTAGTTTTTGCATCTAGTCTTACACAAAATTTTTCTTCTAATTTTGTATGTATTTTTGTATATTGTTTTGCACTAGTTTTTGGACCTATTTTTGCACCATTATTTGCATCCAATTTCGCACCATATATTGAATCTAATTTTATCGCCAAATTTTGCATCCATTTTTGTTCCCATTTTTGTATCTTCTTTTGCCACACTTTTTGCATCCACTTTTGCATTTAATTTGTCTGCATTTTTTGCAACATATTTTGCATCATTCATTGCATCCAATTTTGCATAATTTTTAATACCATTTCTTGCATCCATTATTGCATCTTTTTGAGCATCCAATTTTTCATCTATATTTCCATCCTATGTTGAGCCATGTGTTCTGTCCACCTTTGCATCCCATTTTGTGTCTAATGTTACGTTCAATTTTCAGCCATTTTTTACGTTTACTTTCTCATTTCTTTTTGCACCAAGTTTTGTAGCCAACATTACGTCTCAATTTGAGTCCAATATTGAGCCATTTGTATGCCCATTTTTGCACCATTTTCTGTGTCTACTTATCTGTCCAATTTTGGACCCTTTTTTACATCCATTTTTGCATCCAATTTTGCATCCTTTTTTGTGTCTAATTTTGCATCCTTTTTAGCATCCAAATTTGCATCCTTTTTTTGCCTCATTTTGTGTCCACATTAGCATCTCATTTTTCACCTAGGTTTGAGTTTGAATTTGCATCTGGTTATGCATTATTTTTGGCATCCAATATGGTGTCCTTGGTTTAACCCTTTCCTTATCCCCATTTTGCATCTTGTTTTGTGCCTTTTCTTACATCCTTTTTTGAACCCAATTTTTCATCTCAATTTTACACCAGTCTCTGCACCATTCTTTGCATCCTCGTTTGACATCTAAATTTGCATCATTTTTTTCTTATTTTTAGCACCCAACTTGGCATCCTCTTTTGCATCCAATTTTACGTCTAGTTGTTTGTATTTTTTTGCATCTAGTTTGGTGTCCATTTTTGTATCCTTGTTTGCACCCATTTTGGTATCCTTTTGTATGTCATGTTTTTTTCCCCTCTTTGTATCTAGTGTTACACTCCTTTTTACTTCTAGTTTAAATCCCTTTTTGTGTCCTTCTTTGCATCTTGTTTTGACACCTATTTTAACATCCAATTATACTCTCAATTTTGCATCCATGGTTACACCACATTTACATCCAAATTTTTCTTCTTATATAGACTGTACTTGTATTTCCTTTTATGAACCCCCTTATGGGTTCATTTTACTAATTTCAATTACATAGTGAAATATTACAGTTTCTAACTATCACTAAAGGAAATATCACAATTCAAATTGATAACATAGTGTTTGTAAGAAAAATTAAACGGAAATTGACAACATTAATCAAAAAATAAAAATATAGTCATATATAATAATTCTCCATCAAAAAATCATTTAAAAATTTCAATATACATATCTGTGTGTGTATGTGTGACTACCAAATCAATACTTATTGCAGATATCATTATTCCAAGGTAAATTCACAACATCCATCTGAAAATAGGAATCCCCAAGATCATTAAGATATCACCAGCTAACACCACCAAGATCATAGTCAAGATCATACTCATGATCATTAACATCAATCTCATCCACATCATCATCACCAACCGTTATCACCATCCTCATCATCATATCTCATATATTTGATGTATGATCAACATAATCTACATCATCATCTTCGAGGTCATTTGAAAAAAAAATCAATATTCTGTATTATTCTACTATACATATATTATTACAATACTAACCATAAAATCGGGTGGGATATAATAACATATAATAATTTCAAAAAATAAAATGAATATTTGGTTTATGACATGTTATGGTTCAACTAAGATTAACATAATAAATACACATTAAGTAAACTTCACCATAATTTTTAATATACTGAACTTAGGCACCATTAAAAAGTGTTAGAAGCTTTAATTAAGTTACTTATAAAATTTCAGATTAGAAATAAAATAAATTTTAACAAAAAAATAATGTGACATGAAAAAGTAAATTGTTTTAAATAAAAATTAAGTCATATATAATATGAATGTCACATGAAATGTTGAATTTATTTTAATGCATGTACTTTTCACTATGATATAATGGATTCTAATGTTCATTCAAGAAAAAATGCTAGCAAATAATTACTTCATTATATTCATTGTCACACCAAATCCATTATACCTAGTGAAGATTTAATTCCATTTTATTTGTTTTAAACTCCCTAAATTATAATGTAAAAAAGAAGTAAAATCTTGATTTCAATTTAGCTCTAAATCCAATTGATTTTGAACTTCCTAAACCATAATTTAAAAAAAATATTCTGATCTTATTATTAGTTTAGCACTAAATGCAATGTATGTAGTGATCTAAGTGGAGGGATTTCAACCAGACTAGGTTTAAACTGGAGTGAAGGGTAAGGTAAGGTGGGTAGAATACAAAAATTTCTTTGGAAGGAAATAAATCCCTTGTTTTCTAGTGGTGGTCAAGATATAAAATCATGGAGATGAAGTTTGAAAGGTGCTAACAAGAATTAAATACTTTATGCAAATTTGAAAAGCATTACATCGACATAATATTTTCCATATGCAATTTAATTGAGTATTCCCTATTAGAAAGATGAGTGTTGGAAAGATGATAATGCATTAATGAGAAATGACTAAAAAATATTTATGAATCTATTCAACCAAAAAATTTTAATATCAGAAAAAATAAACAGAAGGAGACTTTGAGACATAAAAATCATGTATTCAAATGTCCCATTATAAATGGAAGAGGAAAGATGCATTTAAATTCTATATTTTCTCAGAAGGAAGAGGATAGTGATGTGTCTCTTTTGGCCTTGCTTTGAAGCCCAGATATTTTGGGATTAGGTGGAATCAAAATGTGGGAGTCTAACTATGGGCCCTCTATTGTGGAAACTTGAAAGTTGTCTTAGGAGGAAATTAGATGATTAGGATAAATGGTAAAGAAATTTGGAACATATAGCCCACTATATTTTTTTTCAAGAAAGAGAAGGTGAAAAATGATGTTCATTTAAGAACCCATGAGAGACTACTGGGGGAATATTCAAATTTTAGTACTAAATTAGAGATGAGTTCATTGCTAAGATTCTTATTTCCAAGAAAGATGTATACAAATTGGATATAGGAGCTAAATCTGACTTGTTGGCATTCCTTATCTATGTTGGGAAAGGAATCCATCAAAGACAACCAATGGCTCTAGATTCCATAGTGTAAACCAAAGCCTTTTTAGGGAAATAAAGGAATCATTTTTAGAATTAACAATAGGACTAAGATGATGACAATAATTACTAATATCACCATTAATTTCACAATGTTCAATCTTAATTAATGTCATCACACACATGTCCTCATGTATTCAATACAATTATTCCATCTTAATATGGCAAATTTACACTGTAAGGAAATAAAATTACCCAAATCAATAGCACAGTTGAAGGTTAAGTTTATTGGTATCACAATATGTTATTATCAATGAATAGTTATGGGTTCCCTACCCCATGATCTGAGCAATTTTTTTTTATGTCATTATTTATGTTTCATCAATATTGGAATAAGACATTTTGATAATATTCTTACTTAAAGGGAATTCAAAACATTTCCCTAGTATATTGAAATGAAATTCTCTATCAAAATCATTATTTCAAATTATATATTTCGTCTTTTCAAAGAGACTTTGAGTTACATTATTATGCAAAGAAGAAAATATTTGATCGAAGTAACGATTATAGAAAGTTAAGTAAAATAGTATACTTCCATGCAATGGAGAATTTAATTTTATCAATACTGTTATAAAATAAATAGCTACCTATGTTTTGGTATTTTTTTAAGAGCATTATCAACATGCAATTCCACAACCCATTCCTTTGCATTGATACAACTTAACCCTATGTTTGCAATAAAATTAATTTGATTCAAAAAATATGGTGAATTAACTATTTATTTTTCATTTTCTCAAGAATACCATAACAATAGCTATAGATATTTAACATGAGAGGGTGGGGGAAATTGAAAGGACACCCTCCAAGAATATAAGGCAATCCTCAATTATGAACATATAAATCCCATGTAAAGAAGCTAACAAGGAAACACAATCCATCTTATAATTGTAAAGGGTAACCAAAGAAAAAATGGCTAAAAAATATAGTCTAAAGATGAAAACTAACATCGCATGATGATATCTTAGAATGAGGTTGTTGGTACCAAGAAAGCCCACATGTATGATAACTTAAGAGCTCACAATAGTCAAATCCAATAGAAACATATTCATAGACACAAAGTGATTACATCAATATTTATTAAGGAATTATATCTCATCATGTCACTAGTGGGGCTTTGAACCTAGGTGGGGAAGATAACAACCATTTTGCCCAACCACCCGAGATAAACCCAATTTATTTTCCTAATTAAAACATACCATAAAATAAACCAAATTTATAAATGTGTCTTTCAGGAAAGATCAAGGTTTGGCAAGTCCATCAAGATGTGTTTTAGCAACAACTTGGAATATTCACCATAATGATGACCCATGTTCAAAGCCAAGTGGGCATGATTGTTGTGGTAATGAATTTAAATATCATTTTTTGAGTTTTTATGTTATGTTAATACATAAAACATGAATGGAATTACTCTGATAATGTAATTGGTTGAATATTCGAGAGGTGTTAAGTCATGTTTTTCAATGTACATACGCAATTGGAACTTAACTCAGGTAAATCATTAAATGATCAACTGGTCTACCTACCAACTACCCTTTTGAATGATGGAATCATCCCATTTTGCTAAAAATAAACTTTTCCTTTGTATTTCAAACATAACAGATCTAAATATGTAGTGATTTTATTGTTCCTTTAATACCTTTTGAGTCTCTGTTAATTTTATGAGTCATGTTGTTTAAGACCATTATGATCCTGATGTATGTGGTTTGGTTACACATGATATGAGAGTTGCAGGGCATAAAATTCCTCCATCTCACTTGGTTGCCTTAGCTTTGAATTTTGGACATTTCTAGGATTCTATGCTTTGGGTATATTTGTCTTTTCACCTATGTTACAAGATTTCCCCCCTTCTTCTTGTGTGTTAGTACCTAGATGCTTCCTCCTCGTGTATTTTTTAGCAAATAATCCACAAAATATCATTACGGGGATAACCACCTTGGGCCATATCCCCCCATAACCATTTTATATGACCATTTTATCACATAAAGTTTGCAAATTAATTTTTGTGGAACTAATTTTCCACTGGTGTGAATAAATATTTGTAAAAAAAATGTTTGTTGATTTATGGGTTGTGCTATTATAAAGTGGTCTTTGAAAAGTTTTTTGAATATGTCAGTGAGTTTTAGAAGGTCGATTTTGGTCAACCTCAATCAATAGGGTCAAAATTGGGTCTCCTACAATTTCCAGAGGTTTGGTCAACTTCCCAAGAAACTCATTCAAACTTCCTACACATAGCTTAGTCAAATACCTTAGAAATTCAGTCAAACAATGCCTCAGATATTTCATTCAAAGAGTGGTTAATTATGGTCAAAATTGTGTCTTCTTCTTCTCACTCTTCTCTGCACATGTGAACAAAAAACAAAAAAATTGTGATCCGAATTGATGCCAAAAAATTGGGGGACTAGTTTGTATTCATAGTGGTCATGAGGTTCCCAAGGGGCATGTCTCCTTTTGATGGGCCGACTTGAATTTTCTTGGAGGCAAATTTAAATTCAAAAATTGAATTAGATTTCTTCTTCTTAATTTTTCTTTTAGGGATGACTTGAGTAAATGGAAATACCGACCACAACTACCCAAAAAAATCAATAGGCTATGAAGGGATCGATAGTTATAGGAAATTTTCATGAAGAGGATTAAAACATGTCAATTTGTGCACTCAATTTGTATTGATTTCTAAAGAAAGAGATGGAAAATGACATTATATTCCAAGTTTGTTTTCTACAATTGCGTTGTTCCATTCCCAAGAGGAAAATTGTTCATAGTGAAAGTGGATTCCAATATGGAATAGTTTGCATCGATCACATTGATTGAAGTCATGTTTGAAGAATGGACTATTGCAGACACTGCATCAAGAAAAACCTGAATCAATATATGAGAGCACCAAAAATTCATCTAATGCTTTGAGTTTCATTGTAATGGAACTAGGAGAACATCCTTCTTATACAATGGGGAGATTCAATAACAGAAAACCTTAGTTTACAAGCCTACACTGATTTAGTTTTGAAACAGATAAAATAACTTGTGTTCCTTTAATGTGTTGCAACAACCAGATGTAGATAAACCTTGTATTCTAAGTTTTTACCCCATTGAAAACCACAAGTAAATCATCATTATTATTTATTGTCTCCCTACATGTGAACATAGTATTTAGGTGATGTTGATAAGGAGACTTGTAGAGGTCAAATTGACTAGATACTACATACCATACAATATTGACATTTATGAAATGTTAAGGCTTTTCTGCAGATGTGAAGCTACAAAATGAATTTATTGAATATATTATATTTAATCATGTTGAGTTAGCTCAGGAAGAATATCATGAAAAAGGGATTGCAGAAAAAATAATTGATAATTTACAAGATTCTGAAGTTCAAGAGGTATCCTTGCAAAAGGATTAACCTCACAAAGAAATTTTGGGTAAGGATGCAAGCCTTCACGGAAATACCATATATTTCTTCCTATGTTGATTCTAAGGACTTGAATTGTCCTTCAATGGAGGTATAGGATAAATCATAGATTGTGATTTATGAAATTCTAAGCCAAATAATAGAAAAGAGAATTATTGTATACCATCTAACACATTTCAAATATGAATATAAAGTTTTTCATAAGGGTAATTCTTATTTGGCATCTAGAGATTATATATGTTTATTTGAAGGGAGACAGGCATTTTTTCTTTCCTAGATATGCATACATGTTTGTGTGATTTTAACACTCCTAAAGAAACTAAACCACAATCATTAATTATAAACTACAGTAGTTATTTTTATTTCAAGATGTCTTCACTATTTGTGCCAATACATGTAAAAACCACGTAAAAAAGAAAAATATGTCACTGAACACACTTGAAAATATTAAAGCACTATTGCAAAATGTAAATACACACTTGCAGGAATTAAAAGGAACATTGTAGGAATGAAACACACTCAGCAAGGAAGAATCCATACTCCATAAAAAAATCAGAATAAAGATAGAAATGCCATATACTATCAGGTAAATATGTAACAACAATTAAATAACACATAATTGATTAACTTGTGTAACAACAAACAATGAATATGAAAGTAGAAGTGTATATATTAAAAAATATCATATTAACATTGTGATCCTTGCTAAAGAGGAGGGCCCTTCCTCCCTAGCAGGGTGCAGGAGTAAAACGATTTTTTTTTAAGAATTCAACACAGTAATTGTAGTAACATCACTAGATATGTGCTTGTATTAAAATAGTTGAAGATTACAAGATCAGAATATCGGTATTATCTCTATTTCATGTCCTTGTTTCTTCATGAGAAAAATCTATTTTTATAAAGTCTTTTCAAAGCCCCAAAATTAGGGAAACGAATCAGTCATGAGAGTATGATGATTCTCATGTTGATTAAGATTACAAAAATAATAAAAGGATATGAATTGTTACAAAATTATTTTAATAAATACACCACTCTTGTTTAGACACAATTTTAACTACTCAAGTATTCTTAACTTTTTGCATTGAAATAATTCATGTGATCCTTGACTGTGGTCCTAACAATTCGCGGTGTAACAAAAACTTCATGGTGTAACAACATGAAATAACAAACCCAGGGTATAATAGTGAGTAAAAACAACTCACACCGTGTAATGACAAGCAACAACAACAATTTTTCACCCATGATTCTCATTAATTATGGAAAAAACTAAAAGAAAAACATTCAAAAGAACTATTCCAAAGATATCCTGGTTAGTCATCCCAAAGAAATCATTGTTTCGTTCAGTAGTTAGCAGAAAATAGCATAATAATACATCAAAGAAATAGTTTGCTTCTTAATCAGAGTGAGCGACGTTGTACTGGGAAAATTGTAGGTTTGATGAGGGAAAATGGCCAAAAATGGGGAAAAGGATATCTGAAATATCCTCAAATATTGCCCCAACATCTCCCCCCCCAATTGAATCCATTGCATGTCCTCATGCAGATTCTTCAGAATGCTTAGATTCCTTATCCATTTTGATATCGATATGTTGCTGATGTAGTTCAGTAAGATCATAGGCAGCAGCAATGCCTTCAACTACTGTCATATACCCTTGGGTAGACATGAGATGATGTATCTAGGAACTTTCATCATATTTGTTCAGTTGGAAGTGAGCATCGTAGTTCTCAACTGGGAGCCAAATACAAACACTTGAATTTTAGCCCTATCCAGAAAACTCTCATCATTTTAACAATTCGTGAATATTCAAGGACTCAAGTAACGACTATCATGAAATTGGGGAACCCAAAGGGATCCACTGCTTGTAGATTTTCACTGCAAGCTTTCGATCATTTCAGACTTCCAACTAATTCTTTACTTTTCAATGGTGCAAAAATATTAAGACAAAACTAAAAAATTCTTCTCCTATATAGGGATGATTGTTCTACCATGTTAGGTTTACTGAGAACATTTTTGAATTCATGCCTCATATCAGTGACCATACCAAGTTCTGGTCTTACCCTCGGGATTTCCTTCTATTCATTTATAGTAAATGATTTCATGGCGAGGTTCCAATCAACTTGATTTCTCATAAAGGATGTAAAAGCCCATAGTTCCAAATCTCCAACGTAGTAAAAAAGGTTTACAATCATCTGTAAACTAGTATGCTCAACAAATATATTATGCAAGAAGAGTTCACATAACAAACTCTTCTCATCAAAATTGCATGAGAAAAATACATTAAGAAAAGTTCTAGTGGAAACACTGTTGTAGGATCTATTCTCATAGATAAATTTCAACTGGAAAAGATAAAATTTCTTTCATAAGAAAATCTAGTAGGACAGAGATGACAGTCTGCAACCTAAAATTTTTAGGTCTAACTCATACATTTTACCTTTCTCTTTAGTCAGATCGTTGACCTCTTGTTGTAGTTTCTTTATTTATTCTTCCTTTTTCTTCTCATCTTCCCTTGTTTCCCACTTTATCAACTCTTCCATCAGCAATTATTCAACCCATTGAACCTTAAGGGCACGAATATTCTTCTGATGTTATTCCAAATAAATCACTCCCTTTTTTAGGGAGAGTGCCATTTGTTTCCAACTCTACAATTCTAGTATCAACATAATTCTTTCTGAATGCCACCCTCATTCGGGGTCTTGTGATGTTTCATGTACAACAACAATAAAGGGTGTAACAACATCTCATGTTTTGAGTTGCTCTGCCTCAACTATTGGTTCTTGTGTATCAATAGCTTCATTGATAGGTTCTTGTGGAACAAATCTCAATTTTTCTTCCTTGGAATACTTTATGTCAACTGCTGGTTCTTGTGTATAGGTAACATCATTGAAAAGTTATTTTGTATCAATTTCTAGGTTAAAATCCATGGGGTGATCCGTTTCAACTGTTTTTATTTTGTATCAGCAACATCGTGAATCATTTCTTGTGTGTCAACCTGCCATGGTTTTGTTAGGGTTTCTTCTGAGATGGTGTCTGCAATGAAAATTTTGTATGCTATTGTTTTCAAACTATTAGCACATGCTATACTTGAAGGCCCCTATGTGGTTTTTGATCCAAGATTATCAACAACCTTAGCCAATTTATCGAACCCAAAACCTTTGTTTTCATTTTTCTACCTCCTAATTGCTTCTTTAATTCCTCATTTTCTACTTCGAGTTTCTTAATTTTAAGCAACAAAGTTTCGGTTTCATTCTTACCTGATGAATAAGTGCCTTCCCACGTAGTCTGTGTCCTCTTCTTCTACTTCTTTGTCTCTTCTTGCTTCCTCTTATGCTATTTTTGATTGCCTCATTTCCTCTTGGATGGTGGCGAGGGTTCCAATTGAGTATCAAACTTGACCATTTTCTTGGATGTTATACGACCCACACATTTCTCAAGTGACCTCTTCTTAACTCTAATTCCCAAATATTGTCCTTGATTTTTAGTTGTATCATCTTCCCCCGAAGGATATGTATAATTTTAAGCTTGTTTCTGTCGTGGGGTTTTTGTTCCTTCACTGATAAAATATTTCGAATTTCTTCTTTTCTACTCTAGATGAGGCCATGATTGGTAATGCAACTCTCTGTCTGTGAGGCTACCTTTACCGAGGTAGTCATGTGTTTCAAAATTTCAAACAAAAATCGAGGAAGATTAACCAAATTCACATGCCGAAGATGGATTTGCAACAAAAAATGATAGTTGAAAACTATTTTTGAGTGCCCCTTGCATGTAATATACTTGATAATAAACAGGGAAAAATCGGCCCACGACTGAGGAAGGGAAAGGAAATGAATTCCTCTTCCCTTCTTGACCAAATACTCTTCTCCCTCCAAAAACTTGGCTTGAAGTGATGGGTCACTAAATTTTCGACTGAGCCATCTCTTCCCTTCGAGCCAAATTTTTGTTAATCTATCAATCACTTCCTTCATAATCTCCAACCTTAGGACTCTAACCTCTATTTTATTCATCTTCAAATTTTGAGCAAATTCCATAGCAACACTCTCATTCGACCCCTTGAGTCACTTGAAAAACTCAATCCACCCTGCTTATCTAAAAATTTGATATGCTTCCAAGCATTTTCCCAAAGCCTCAATGGAATCTGGTTCATACCTTACTACTATTGCTCCCATCCTTCACTAATTGTTGCAAAAGTCACTATGAACATTCATCTTCTTGTTGTCACAATTATTTTAAAATATATGCTATGAGGGTGCATGGCTATGTTTGTGTGGATATCAAGGTGATAGGAAAGGATATCAAGTTGGAAAAATGTGTGGTATGGGTTATTATTTCATCATTAATGCAAGGGTATAAAAATCTGACTTGGATACGGTTCGAATTAATGAGATGATCAGTCATGAAAAGTGGTAATGATTAACAAGTATTGTCACTTCAAATCATGTTATGTCACAAATCAGAGAATGATTCATCTCCCCCCCGCTCCAACTTAAATGCAAAGGATGCCCTCGGCCATCAAAATGAAATGACGTATTAACTACCACTAAACAAAGAAAAAAAATATATTTTTGAATGGATTACTGGGGGGTGATTTGATTGATACCAAAAAAAGAGTGTTGGTAATGATGATTATTGAAGCGGACAACTACAATTGGTTCCATGCTATAGTCATCTCCATCAGATAAAATGTTACAAATGTAACAACAAAATAATTTCTCCATGATGATTGAATAAATTGCAGTAATACTTTATTACAACAGTGTATTCCTTTGAGGGAATTACAATTTGTGCCTACAAATGAATTCTCAGAATAATATAATGAATGAAAACAACTTGTAACAACATGACATCTATGACATCGGTGTAACAACAAGATTTTATGAAATTTATTAAAATGAAAATGTGTAACAACTGCCACAAAGTGGTTTTCAACTGTTACAATTATCTACACACACACAAGAAGGGGTTTTCATAGGAAAATTTATTTATTTTATGTTTTTTCTTTTTCATTTTTTTTTTTTTATTATTATTATTATTATTTTTGTATCAACTTCCAAAAAAAGTTTGTTTTCAGCTCCTACACTTATTGGAATTTAATAATTTGATAGCATAGGAGAATTTTCCCCTGCCCTCATAACTTGAATATTAGATCCCGAGACAATGTTGACAAATGAATCCTTTGAGGTTGGTTTATGATATAACTGAAGACGATGCCCACTAGCAAGCAATGGCACTTTGGAACTATCTATGGTAGTTAATCTCACTATCCCATTGTTAAATAATGTATCTACCTCATAAGGACCTAGCCATCTAGTGTAGAGCTTCCCCTTGAATGATTTGAATCATGAATCATATAGTGTATCCCAATCACATTTCTGAAACACATTCATTTATATAAACTTGTCATGCCACTTATCCCTCTGCCATTATATGATGTTTGTTTGTTGGATGGAAGCCAATCTCTTCTCATCTATTTCATTTAACTAGTTCAACTGATGTTTCCGAGCAGTAGTCAAATTGAAGTTCACTTGCAATGTTGTTCTAAGTGTTTTTATTTCGAAATCAATGGGAAATAGTGGGTTTTTACCATACACAAATTTTTATGGTGAAAATTTAGTAGTATTTCTCCATGTAGTTCTGTATGCCCATAGTTCCTTTGGAAGTTTATCAACCCAGTTCATCCAGTGGCTGGCTACAATCTTGGTGAGAATTCCTTTAGTAACCTTATTAGTGCTCTCCACTTGAATATTTTCCTGTGGATGATATGGTGAGGTAATTCTATGATAGATCTTTAATTTCTCAACTAACCTATAGTTCAAATGAGAATTGAATTGTGATGCTCCATCTGTCACTAATTCTCAAGGCACTCCAAAATGAAAAAAATGTCTTCAAATAATAAATCTGAAACAAATTGTTCAGTTTCGGTGGTTAGTTTCTTTGATTCAACCCATTTCATGATATAATCTGGGAAAACTAGGATGTAGGACTTCTGTTGAGATAAAGGATTAATTGGTCCTACAAAGTCTAAGGCCCACTTCTCAAATGGTTCCAATACTATTTGAGGTTGTAGAAAGATTTCATTTCACCAGAGTGGTTGACCAATTCTTTGAAAACTGCCACATCCCTTCACAAATTTCTTTTCATCTTGGAATATGGTAGGCCAATAATATCCTGTTGAAGAACTTTATACCTTGTCCTCTTTCCAAAAAATTATCCTTCTCAAGGTTCCTTATGGAAAGCTCTGAGGATGTCAAAATATCATGCTCCGTCACATAACGCCTGATCTGATGTTTTAACCCTGTGTTTTAGAGGTATCCTTATACCCAAGAGTATATTGCACTCTACTGAACAAGCTTCCTCTTTTCTCTTGCGGACAACTATTGTGGAAATCTTCGTACAAAAAGGTATTTACCTATGTTTGCATACCACAGTGAGTGATTTGAAATAGCAAAAATGTATTCATCTAGAAAATAATCTTCAATGGGAATGAATTCACTATCAACAGTTACCCTATAAATAAAATCAACCACTACATTATCTTTTCCAAGTTTATCTAAGATTTTTATATCAATTTTTTGTAATAACATCAACCAACTTGTAACCGTAACATTAGTGATAGGTTTATTCATTAACAATGGAATGACAAAGTAGTGCACAAATATTTGATAACCTGTAATGTAGTGCCTAAATTTATTAATGGCATGCACTATAGCAAGAATTTTGTTTCTATAATTGTATATTTTAACTCTGCTAGAGTCAGATTCTCGCTGATGTAGTAGATGGCATATGGCTTTTTGACTTCTAGTTGATCTAACACAACTCCTACAATAGTATCAGATGCATATGTTGCTATGTGAAATGACAGATTCCAGTTTGTTCCTTTTAAAACAGGGGCTGCTGATACACACTGATTTAGCTCTGTAAAGGCATGTTCACATTTCCATGTCCAAAAAAATTCCTCATATTTAGTAAGCAGAGAAAATAATGGGGATGAAATTTTTGATTTTTTTTTCTATAAACCTCCGGTAATACCCTGCATGTCCCAAAAAATTACGTACCTCCTTCTATGTTTTGGGAACTAAAATTTTCATAATTACTTATATGTTAGCAGGGTCTACTTTTATTCCTGCATCTGAAATATAATGCCCAAGCACAATTCCTTCATTGATCATCATGTGACATTTTTCAGTGCTTAAAGCAACATTAGTTTGCTCACATTGCTCTAAAACATTTTTGATATTGGCTAATACTATTTTGAAACCGTCACCATAAGGTTTAAATTCATCCATGAATACTTCTAAAAAATTATTTAGAAAATACAAAAATATCCCCAATATTTCCCTTTGGAAGGTTGCTGGCACATTACAAAGTCCAAAAGGGAGAACGTTGTATGCAAAAGTCCCCAAAGGGCAAGCAAAGGTGGTTTTATCCCCATCCTCTAAGGAAATATGTATCTGATTATAACCATTGAACTCATCTACAAATGAAAATAATTTATTTCTAGGTAAGGTGTCAAGGATATGATCTATAAATGGAAAATGACAATGGTCCTTTTGAGTGGCTTTGTTAAGTTCTCTATAATCTACAAATACCCTCCACTTTCCATTATTTTTAGGAACAATAACAAGGGGAGATACCCATTGGCTGTCAAAGATGGGATAAATAAAGTTGGAATTTATAAGCTTTTGCAATTCTTCTTTTACTACATTAAGTGTTTGGTTCATGCACCTTTGTGGTTGACTAACTAGATTACAATCCTCTTTCAAGTAGATGCGTTGGGTACACAGGATGGGGTGAATTCCTTTCATGTCCATGTAATCCCATGCAAATTCCTTTTTAGTTTTCTGTAACAGTTGTAACAACATCTTGTTCTGTTAGGGAATCAGATTAGGACTAATATTTATATTTTTTCCTAACTCTATTTCAACTGAGTTTCTCTTGGTATGGGAGGTTGTTTCCATATGTTTTAGAATCAAGTGTTCCATAGTATCTTACACCCCTAAATAATCAATAGAAGTAAAAACAAGGCAATTACAGATAAATCCATAGATAATGTCATCCTATGTTTCATTCTTAAAATATTGGGCTTTTCCAAGAGTGAGGAGTGGCTGTGAATGACTTGATTCAGGTTCAAATTCATCCCATAAGGGATTTTCCAATTCCTTACCTGGTTTTCCAAGAGGGTAGAGTCTGAGGTTATTTGTGTCTTGTCCATCTGAAATCTTCATGAAGCCTGACCTACAACCTATGAATGCATCCACAGTGGCCAACCATGGTCTTCCCAATATCAAGGGATGTCCCCCTCGATTTTATTTGGTTTGAAAAATAAGAAAGTATGTTGGGTATCTGTAGGAATCTACTGCGATTGCTATGTCCTCTACCACTCCTTTAGGTTTAAAACGTGACCTACCTTCTAGTTCTAAAGTTGTAGGTGTTTGTCTCAGCCCGTGTAGTCCTAAAGTGGTAAAGATTTATTTAGTCATTACATTGATTTATGCCCCTAAATCAATTAAGGTGCTCGGAGTGGGAATCTCATCAACATAAATAATGACTGTGGGATTTCATGGATCATTTTATTTAGTCAAAAGAGGCTAACCAATAATTAGTTCTGAAAATTTTCCCATCACATGGATGGTAACAGGATCTCTGGGCTTCCTTCCATGTTTTCTAACAATAGGTATCTCACTGTTTTCGCATAGATGGGAACATCCTTAATGGCTTGCAACAAGGTAATCCTTATGTGCATATTCTTTAACTCCCTGAGAAAATTAGGTTTGGGTTATGGAATCATCCTAGTTTCAGCTAATATTTTTGGATATGGAGGGTCCTTAGGTACTATAGCAGTTGGATTGGTTGTTACAGATGTGTCAATGTTATTTGAATTAATTGTTACAGGTGTATCAACATTATTTTTATCCACTGTAGTAGTTTCTTCAAAATCCATAGGATCATCCCTAGGTGATTCACATTACTCTTCAGTAAAGACAGGGGAGGTTTTTGAATTTACTAATTTTCCTGATCGAAGGTGGATCTTGTTGCATTCAAGAGGGGTAATTTAGTAAGTTGGGAAAGAAGTGGGGGATTATGTATTCTGGGTTGCCTTATTATTTTGGTTAGGGTTAGACTGTACATATAATTGGGGACGTATGGGAGGATTTGTAGCAGATGATGCGACAGGTGGAAGTTGCAATTGTTGCTACACTAGTAGCACAAGGGGGTTTCCCCTCCAATTCTGAGGCCAAGAGTATGACTGAGATGTGTTAGAAAATTATATATTATAGAGAAATGGAACACATAAAAATATGCGTAAATAAAAACAAAGAAAACATATAAAACAAGAGAGACATAGATATATGTAGTTCATCCAAATTAAGGTACGTCCACGAAGAAATGACCAGTACTTCCTTCATATTATCCAAAAAAATGAAGAGACAAAACCTACAACAAATCTGTTGTAATATCATCTACTCTCTCACACAATCCCCCTTTCTCTTTCTTTCTCAGAATACACATACCACACATAACCACAATACAATTCCCTCATGTGAACTGAGGGGTTTCCTTCTAGGGAAAAAAACCCTAAATTAAGCATAACTTCTACTGTCACATCATCCGCCTAATGAATGGACCAGATTGACTATGAAATTACAATATTTTACAAGGAAATTTTACATATATCTTTAGCTTCATGGGCACTGCCCCCGAACCCTTGCCAAGGGGGGGCCTCATAAAATCATCGTCACCCCCCCTGGAACCCCATGAAAACAATCAAATGATGGGTGGTGTTGCCACTCCGTTATGAACAGGGTTCCAAGGCGACATCTAAATAAAGAATATAATCAAGCTCCAAAACCCAACAAGATGGAGTATATTGAAAAGGTGGAGAAGGAGACAATTGGTTCCATGGTGAAGGAAATTGGGCTGGAGGAGGAGTTGGATATTGCCATGGAAATTGCTAAGTATTTTATATATTATTCCATGGATTAAAAGAAAAATATTGAGACATGCCTGGTGGTCATGGTTGCAAAGGTTTCCTAGACCCAATAAAGTAAGAAGACTGAACCTCCTTGCATGGTTCCTTAAGTATCACCTTCAGTCTCAAGAGCTCCGGAGAGTAGCCTGTATAATGCTCTAGGTCACAAATATTGGATGAACTAATGTTATTGAATATGCATTCCTTCAGGGAATATTTGTCTTTACATTTTGGGTGGAACACGGCCAAGGCCTTACCAAATTCATCCTGTTCCTTTTTCACTTGTGTTATCATCAACTGGGCAGATAAGGTATCGAGAAGATTGATATTTAGATTCTCAAAAAGGTTTCCAATATAAACTCTAGTCACACCTCCATTTGTGGATTTATGTATTTTGACAGAGGCATCCTGTGCCATGATTCTCCCTCATGACGATCATCGCGTACACATTAAGAAAATTTTTATTATTTATTCGTATGCCTCCTAAGATATATATATTTTTCCCTATTAGATTTAATATGTCAAGGAAGTCGTCTCTCATTCCTTGAATAAATATTGTTTTCAAAATATATGGATCCAAATCACCATGTTTAAACCTTTGTAGATTATACTAGAACCATTCTACATAATCGTCAAGTATTTCTTCTTCCTTCAGTGTTATTCTGAATATCTCCTCTCTTATATTTCTGGTTCGACAATAGTCCTGGTATCTTTCTAGAAACACAGTCTTCATATCTCCCCTGGTCCGGATAGTGGCAATACCTACTCCAATAAACCATCTTAATGCTACTCCTTTCAAAGTGGCAGGAAATAGTTTAAATTTCTAAGAATCTGAAGTGTAATCATAACTCCTGCACATAACATCAAACTCAAACAAAAAAGTATCAGGATATTCTACAATCAATCCCTGAAAAGATGGAAGAACTCATAGAGGGGTATTTTTCATGGGGACTTCTCCCCTTATATCACCTACTGGGAATTAAAAAATGGTAATAGTGGCATCTCTACCATTATTGTTGTTGTTATCCCCCATTGGAATTTCTCCTAATTCTAGTTTTGGTAAAGGTCCTTCTGAAGATTTTTCAGACAAATGTTCTGTGGATAGGGAGTCTTGTGATGATTGCTCATATTTTTTTGGGGTTGGGTTTTTTACTGTACTACATGATTCTGGGTATTGGAAAGTAAAATAATGTTCTTCTAATTCTGGTTCTTGATATTTCCCATTGGTTTCCCCTTGTCCTTCTAATCCAAAATATTGGCCATTAGTATCTCCTTGTTGTTCCTAAGTTGATTTTACAGAATCAGGAGTTTGTAGGCTAGTTTGAGGAGAATGGGGTCTTGAAACAGAGGAACTAGATACCCTTGATTTTGATGTAGAGGTAGCAACATTTTGTGGGCCTATTTTTCTCACGTCCCTATATGGTTTTGATTGCTCCCTTTCTACTTTTGAGATAAATTCTTGAATAAATTTTAATTTCACTTGATCAATATTTTTCTTGTGCTTTTCGCGACCTCTATTTCCTATAGATTTATTAGGTTTCCTACAATTTTCTTCTTCTTCACTCATACATTATATACATGGACCAAATTTGTAATTATTTTCACACCCTAAGTGTCCTATTTATTACAGAGGTGAGCCAGCTCAGGTATGTTAGAGCGATGTGCAGGTTCTTACCTCTCATCTTACCACCCAACGCCTATAATATTAGAGACACTTTATCAAAAGGAAATTCAAAAGAAAGCACTGGTTGAATGTATCATTGACAACATTCCCACACAACGATGCCAAAATTTTTGTGCAATTTATTGCTCCTAAATTAACTAAACCACAATCATTAATTATCAACCAAGGTAGATCTTTTTATTTCAAAGACATCTACACTATCTGTGCTGATACATGTAACAACTAGGTAAAATAGAAAAAAATATTTGTGAACACACTTTCAGAAATTAAAGCGCTCTTGCAGAGTGGAAATACAAACTTGTAGGAATTGAAAGGCACACTGTAGGAATGAAACACTCTCGGCATGGAAGAAGGCACACTTCATGAAAAATTTAGAATAACGATAGGTATGCCATATAATATCAAATAGATATGCAACAACAATTTAATAACATAGAATTGATTATATTGTGTAACAACACACAATAAAAATGAAAGTATAAATTTATCTATTTCACAATAAAATGTGTGCAACGGTGATAATAAATCCAAACTTGCACATAAAAGAAAATATCTTATTAGAACTGTGATCCCTCCTAAAGAGGAGGGTCCTTCCTCCCTAGCACGGTGCAGGAGTAAAATGAAAACTATTTAAGAATTCAACTCAAAAATTGCAGTAACATCACCATATATGTTCTTGTATTAAAATAGTTGAAGAGTACAAGATCAAAATGTCAGTATTATCTCTGTTGTCTTTCCTCATTCCCTCATGAGACTAATATGTTTTTATGAAGTCTTTACAAAGCCCTAAAATTAGGGAAACAAATCAGTCATGAGAATCTGGTGATTCTCATGCTGATTAAGCTAACCGTAATAATAAAAAGATTCATATCTTCTTAAATGTCTGCATGGAAATACTTCATGCGACCCTTGACAATTGCCTTTGAAAATGGTGACTCCAGTCCTGAAAATTTGTATTGTAACAACAACTTCATGGTGTAACGAAAAAAAATAGCAAACCTAGGGTGTGAAAATGAGTAACAACAAATCACACTATATAAAAACAAGTAACAATAACAGTTGTTCACCCATGGTTCTCAGTAATTATGGAAACACCTAAAAGAAAAAGATTCAAAATAACTCTTCCATAGATACCCTGGTTAGTCATCCCAAAGAAATCATTGTTTCGTTTAATACTTAGCAGAAAATAGCATAATAATACGTTAAAGAAAATGGTTGCTTCCTAATTAGAGGGAGTGACATTGTACTGGGGAAATTGTAGGTTTAATGAGGGAAAATGGCCAAAAATGGGGAAAAGGTAGCCTAAAATTTCCTCAAATATTTTGCCCAACAATACCAATACTTCAAGTTCATTGAGAAGGACCCATTAATCATTGCTAAGGAAAGAATTGAAGCCCTTGATTTTATTGGCTACTCCCAAAGACAGACTATAACACAAGCTTGCAAGCATGGAAATGAGGCAATAATAGTGCTAAGTATAGAGAACAAGATACAATTTTAGAGAAGGTATATGGAGGGAACATAACTAGTTCTAACTATTATTTTCAAGCGAGAGTCAATGGGAGAACAATTGCATCTAGTTCAAGTTATGTGGAAAATTTGGGTATAAGTAATCTCAAAAATATAAATCTTCAATTTTAAAAATCTTAGAGGATTAAAAGTTCCAAAGGAATTCAGAAAAAGGATAAACCCTTTTAAAAGAGTCTCAAAATGGTTTGAAAGGTAAAATTGAAGTTAGTGTTGTGGATTGGTTACTATATGGGGCTACAATTGTATTTTCTACAACTACATCTATTAACCCATCAAGCTCGGTATTTGTAGGATAGTGGGGAAATTATTTTCTTATTCATGGAAAATTTAAGCTAACATTGAGCCAATATATAAGTAATTTATTTATTTTCTGAAGAGGTTACTCCTTTGGTGATATAGGAGGAAAGAGGCAATTTGATAAGTTAAGGCTAGCTATCACAAAAGGAGAAGAAATCAAAAAGAAAAATAGAACTACTCCCATTTGCTTGGAGTGGTCCAAATTCCCTAGCACTTTTGTTTTTATTATATTATTCACCAATACATCTATTTCTCTTTTTCAGTGGGTTGGTTATTGGTGGGTATTGATCCATACCACATATACATGGATTTCTAATGACTTTATATTGCATCTTTGTGCTATGAATTCTATCCAGAAATCAATAGGAATAGATAGCCACATAAATGGATTATATGATATCAATGCTTCCAATAAGGATCTTTGGAAGTCATATAGTGAGCTAAAATAGGGAGAAATTTGAATTTTTACTTGAGTTCACAAAGTCTTTTCCAGAGGTTGTGGGAAAAATATGACATGGTTCCTCTTAAATTTGTTTCTGTAAACATGAAGTTATGTAATATAAATTTTCATTATGGAAATACACAACCACCAGTTCTCAACAATCTAAGTTTGGATGTTAAATTTGGGGCTACGATTCCTACTATGGGGCCTTTTGGAGAGGAGAAAACAACTCTTTCCAAATCACCACTTTGGCAAGAGTTTCAATATCCAGCTCATATTGATTCCTTCTAGACATGGAAAACAATAAATCCACAATTGAGCACAAGTGAATTTTAACTCAAGCATGGGGGTCGATGAGGACACAACAAAAAATACATGACATTTTTACAACAACAATTCAAATTTTAGAAACATTTAGAATTTTCTTATATTCCAGAGGCCAGTAGACGATTTCTATTTTTAGTCATTTAATGGCCATAATTAATATATTTTTTTATTTATTTAATGGTGACTAGTAGATTTGTAGGAACATGATTCAAACAAAAAATAGAAAAATATGACTGTTGGATTATGGATTCATTACATGTTCCTTCCAATGCACATCACAAATCAAGAATATTTATAAGATCATTAAAATTCCAGCTAACCATATAAATTAAAGGATATTGCAACACCTAATTTTCAAGTGGTACTTGCAGTTACATCGAGGGAGGTAGCCATGGAACTAAGAGAAATGCGGAGCATGTGGTATTCCTTTTATGTCTGGTTCTCATTATTTCAATTCAAAGTAGGCCTATGGGGAGGCTCTAATAATTAATCTGAATGGATGGTATTGTAACACTTTCTTAAGATGGCAGAAGAAAAGGTTGTAAGAGAGATCCAAGTGTTTGGAGATTCAAATGCGGCCATCAATCAGACATTGAGTAAGTTTTAGGATGGGAAATATGATTTTACATCCGATTATGAAGCAACTTAAAAAGGCGGCATGTGTCTTTTCAAAAAATAACTTTTCATGATGTGCGCTAAGAACTCAACATGGTAGAAGACTCCTTGTTGAAAGAAGGATTACTGATGGACTGCAATGAAAGATTGAAAGTGGAGATTAAGGATGGCATATTCCTGCCATGTGTCCCAATGAAATTCAATGGGACTTGAGCAAAGAAAATATTTTATGCTTAGTTGTTGTCTAAATCTGAATATATATTTTTTATTTCAATTAATAGGTGCCATGAGATGACATGAGCCTTGCAATGAATGCCTTTCTTTCTGAAAATAAAATTTTGTATCATTATTTTAATGAACTCATGGTTTTATAATTTTGGAAGTGTTAGTAAGAGGAGGAACAACACACACCCTCTTTGTATTAAATGCAGTTGTGATGGTTATTGTGAGTATATCTAATCGTTCTCTAATCATGGTTATAAAATAATTGTAGGGTATTAATCAGAATAGTAATTTTTGATTTGAAATTACTAGTGCAATGACATTTTTTTGAGTTTACAAGTGCATAGGAGAGTCCATTCAAAAAGGGTGCTCTAGGGAGCTATATGAATTCTATTATAGGCCTCCCAAGTTAATGGAACAACAAAGAAAATGTTCTAAGTGTAGAATCAATCTAAATATGAACATTTAGTTTTTATTTCAGTATAATAAGTGCAATGAGATAACATGAGACTTACAATGAATGTCTTGGTTTCTACAAGGAAAAAGTTTGTTTGATTCTTTTTATGAACTCATGATTCAATTTTTTGGAAGTATTAGTAAGAAGAGGAAAAATACACTCTCTTTGAATCCACTATGGTTATGGTGCTTATCATGAAGAGTATATCATATAGTGCTGCAAGTATGGGTATAAAACAATTGTAGGGTACTTATATGAACAATGAGTTTTAATTTAAAGTTACTACTACAATGATAAGGCTATAGTCTTGCAATGGCAGTTTCTAGATTCTATAGGTGCATAGTATAGTCCATTTGAAAAGGGTACTCCAAAGAGTTATGTGACTTCTACCATAGGCCTCCCAAGTTAATGGGACAACCAAAAAAATGTTCTAAGTGTAGGAGCTATAAAAATATGAACAAATAGTGTGTATTTCAAATTAAAAGTGCAATGAATGTCTTGGTTTCTATAGGTGAAAGTCTACATAATACTTTTGATGAACTCATAACCATTATATTTGGAAGCGTTAATAAGAGGAACAAGAAACACACTCTTCAATGTAGTGATGGTGGTTATCCTAAAGAGTGTATGTTTATCATGTTTAATGGATCTCCACGGATGGTTATAAGACAATATTAGGTTAGTAACCTTAACCATTAGCTTTAATTTGAATTTACCAATGCCATGAAAATATTGTACAATGTAATCACAATCAATGCTTTGGAATCTATAGGTGCATAGTAAGGTGAATTTAAAAAGGATTCTTCGAGGAGTTAATAGGATTTTTGTCACATAGATATCATAAATCATAACTTTTATTAACCTAAATTCAATGTCATATTATCAATATAGAAATATAGCAATGTTTGGCTTCGAATATACAAGTGAAATATTGGATTGAATTTTTAAATGAACTCATAATCCTTGTTTTGAGAGGTAGGGAATTAGAAACATTAGAAGAAGAACAATCATGTAAACCTTTTGTAGGGAAAGGTAGAAAGTAGGTACATTTTTATCCTTTTAGAAGCTTTTTTATCATTTAGAATATTGAAATAAGTATTTATAGATTGTAGTAAATTGGATTAAATTCGGTATGTTGAGAGGAATGATAAGGAATGATATTATCCTCCCCACCTAGGTTAAATTCCTGCAAGTGACATGTTGACCTCATATAGAATATATTGTTGTAATGGCTCCAACCCTTATTGTTGAACAACCTTGAGCCCTGAATAATGTCTTATCGATGCCTACAAAAGGCAAAGTGGGGTACTTGGTTACATGGGGAAAATAAAATTATTTATAGATTGTATATATTTCATATCTAAATAAAGAGTTACAACCCTTTTCTTAGGAGAAAAAAATGTAATCTACTCTATCGAACTAGAAAAATATGTCTACATAATAGGAAAATGAAATGGTAGAAAAGGCTAAAAATATACAACCCTCACAAACTAGAAAATAGATGCCAAAGAAACAAAATCATTGAGCTTGCTTGCTTAGTTACAATACATTTGTAGCTAGATTTCCAACTTTCTATTCCATAAGTTATCTTTCAATAAAGCACATTTTTCCTATGTTTCACAAAGTTTCACCTTGTAACTGAGACCTGATCACTAGTCGAAAGGAGATGATTTCCTGCAATGGCCAACGAGCTATTACCTGAACCCTAGTGGTTGGGACCTTGGATAGACTTTGGGATAAAATATGGAGGAGACTCCCTGATTGATTATTGTATCTTCATCCATACCTTGTCTGGTGTAGGGTGCATTAGAGAACTTTTGAGGTCTAAAACGGGCCTCCTAAGAAAATGTACAACCAAAATAAACTTTATAAGAGCCAAAAAGATTCAAGATGAAAATGTCAACCATGGGGGATGATTCACCATTTTTGGGGTAAAAAAGTAAAGAGAATAATAAAATAATAAAATAATAAAACTATTTTTTCAACTTGTATTTTCAACTTATCTCCCTAAATTTTTACTCAAATTTCGAACAGGAGTACTTGTTGGATGAAATATTCACTTCCACATCCAAGGAGTACCCACGTTTCATAATTTTGATGGACCTTGCTGTTGATGCCCATATGTGAACAATATTCAAACCCTTTTTCCACATAAATTATCAACACGAGGGCGTTAGTTATTTCAAGACTAATGCACACAATATATGCAAGAGCAGTCACACAACCTGCTTTTAGATCACAGGCTTAAATCAATGAACACGCAGACTTCTATAACAACAATTAAATAGACTACAAAATTAAAAAGGCATTCACAAAAATTAAGGGATTATACTGGAACAATAGTAACAAAACCAAAATAAAACATGAAATCAGTGGAAAGAAAGGTATCACAACACCTAATCAGAAGAATGGGCCCAACTCTCTGATCAAGGCTTCGGAAAACTCATAATTTATAGGTAAAATTGCAGAGTGTTGTGCATTCAATTAATTTCAAAATATGTTGTTACAAAATTTGTATATTCTCTGCTTGACCCCAATTGACAGCTCGCAGGCTCTCTTTATACAATTGTTCAGGAAATCGCAGATTTCCTCTAACAACTACATATCTACAATTATACAATTCATTACAACAACAACCTAGTTTCCAAAAGGAAACCATGAAAAAGCCTGAAATATTGTTGGGGTGAAACGAAGTCTGTTGCGCTATAGCAGCATGTGAAGATAACACTGGAAATTAGGAGTTGCTCCATGACTCATAGCTGTAATCTTCCCGCTTTTTCCAAATCTGTAAAAATATCAGAGTTAACGTTTGCAAAAGGTAAAACCTCCTTGAATATTAATTCATTAATCAAATATCCCATGTAAGATAAAATAAATGGGTTTACCTCATTTGTTTAAGAATAGTAATAATACAAAGAGATATAAAGTTGGGCGAAAATGGGAGATAAAAGTATACAAATACGGTACCCAACATCTCCCCCCAATAGGTCTATCTGCATGTCCTCATGCAACTCGTCATCTCCTCAGATATGGGTTGGAATAACTATGACTGGAATGAAGCTATGTGAGATCATATTCTTTGGCCATTTCCATCCCAGCAGGTTTATAACCTTCCATCAGAACAACATCCTTCCACTAGTCTGGGTCAACGTTGTATGCAGGAGTACATTTCTTAGCCAGAAACCACATAAGGGGAAATTGAAACCTTAGCCCCATCCATCTTACCCCAAAGGTCTGAATGCATGCTTAAAAATGTGGCATCCTCTCTAGAGCTTGTGCAAAGTTACTATGCTCCAAATGGTTCTCGTCCTCTAACGACTGAGGATGACAACATCCACCTCCTCTGACAACTGTCTAGCGCTTCCTTACAAAAAATTGTAATATGTCTAACATAAAATTTAACACACCATTTCTGGGTTGTCAACATGTGTTCTCTATGCCCCTCAATCTGTAGGAAGGTGAAATGCTTGTTATAAATATTTTCTGACTGGACATGCTCCTTCCTCATCATTAGCGGCCTTATGACTTGGTTCTCCTCAAACGTATCATAGGCCTTTCTCCATTTAATCTGATTGATGGTGTAGGAGGAAAAATCTCTTAAATGAATGTCCCCCATGAATGGAATGGGGTTAAAAGACTAATCATGCCTCAAGAAGTAACCGTGCATGTAGAGCTCGCACATTAAGTGTTCTCCTATGATATCATGAATTTTCAAGATACAGAGAAATTGAATGGGGTCCTCAATCTCGTGCCAAATATCCTTATATATACTTTCAAGAAAAAAGAAAAAAAATTCTTCATGAAGTAATAAGGCATAGCTATGTGTAGGAGTTTTGCAGGCCATTACCTATTGTGCTAGGGAGAACATCTTCTCCTTATCTGATTGCAGCAGCTGCACTTGTTCTTCTAGTTCTTCTATTATGGCCTTTTATTTAGCTTGCTTCAATTGTGCCTTATATAACTTATTTATGTATCTTATAATGATCCTGACATCCTATTCTCGAACCCGCATTTTCTCTTTCTTATGTCCATTCACAACAGAATGCCACCTCTACATCTCGACGGCCAAGAAAAATTCTTGTCCTTCAAACTAATGTTCAATCAGACTAGTTTGTGTAGCTACGGAGGAGACTTCAATTTTTGGCTTTACTACCATCCATTTGTAGACTTTTACCTTCTTCTTCAACCGGGAAACTTGTCTCTTAAAATATCGAACCTCCCTCTTCAATCTCATGGTTTCATTGAACTACAATTGGTACCTTTTCTTGAGAGGAAACCTTCTCTTCTCACACTGTTCAATCCATTCCTGTTTGACAAGAAATTCATTTTCTAGGCCTATAACAGGCTTAGGAGGTGGCGGAATTCTTCCGGTATTATCAACTATTTCTTCTGTTAGATATTTCTGGGTGGGCTCCCTATCTTCAAGGGAATATCCCTCTACATTTACTTTAGGGAATCCTGTCGTCTGGTCAACATTTCCATCAACCACTTTGTGTTTCGGTGTTTCCATAGGAATCCCATCTTCTTTGCGAGCCTCTGAGTGCTCCAACAGAGATTCAACAATGACTGGGCTGATATTGGCCATGTCCTCTCCTAGGTCGACAAACTTAAGCACCGGGGGAACAATTATTTCCTTTATTAATCGTTAGGGTGAGTAGAATCCCCTCGCCCCTCTAGGAATCATGGACTGGAATGGAGAGCGGGGAATAGCTTCATCATCTTTGTTTCCAACTTGGGCCGAACTTTCATGCACTATTACTTCAATCGGGAAAACGCTGGTTCTTGTGGCACAACATCAATTCTGAGGGTTGTTTCCCTTTTGTCCTCATACCCTTTGTGCATCATTTCTTCCTCGGAGGTCCATACTGGTTCTTGTGGTATAGTATCAACCTCACAGGTTATTTTTATTTTATCTTTCTGTTCTTCATGGATTGCTTCCCTATTTCCCTGTTCTAGTTGCATCGGGGGTTGTTCTTGTGTAACACCCCCACTTGTTTCAATATCCATATCTACTTGGGAAGGTGATGTTTTTTCTTGCAAAATAGCATCACTTTCCATCCCTCTGTCTGACATTCCACTTCCCTATTATTTATTGACAAAATTTGATGATTGTATGAGAGTCTTGACTTCATGCACTATATCCATAATTCCTTCATCTGTGGGCTCCTCAGGTGAGGCCGGTTCTTTTGTGGCAGCCTCGACTGTGTCGCCAATTATCTCCTCTACTCTCATTTCTTTAGGTTATTAATGATCAACCTCCATTTCCACTTCTTCTGGTTCCTCCTGATCATCCTCCATTTCCATTTCTTCGGGTTCCTCTTGATCAATTTCCTCTAAATGTTCTTCTTCTGCTAAACTATCCAGAGAGATTGGTTCCTCTTCTTTAGCAGCAATAACGACTGCTACCTCTTCTTCTGAGGATCCACAGAGTTTCGCCTAGGAGACTCGAAATTTGTTTATTGCATGCATGAATAGTAAACACAACAATCAATGGTTGGAGAGCACTGCTGGCATCCGGCGCAAACGCCAAGCGGACTGTGCCATGTGTTGAAACTATTTTAATAGAAAGAAGGGCATGTTTAAGGAATGAACCTGAGCCTATGGAAATCGAAGGTGATTTAGAATTTTAAAATGCTATTTAAATGGAGTTGTGGCCCAGACTTCACAGTTTATGTATTTTATTACAAAAATTGTGACTTCATTCTATGGATACGGCACAGACTTGCACTCATATCCTCTGCATAATTGAACGATGATTTCTCATGCCTGCAAGAATAATTTGGGAAACTCTGGGAGAGAAAATCTCTGAGCAAACCATTGCTGCCCTTGCTGGCTCAACCCGCTAACTTCTGTAATTATCTCTTATGTGATAGGAATTTCCAATCCTTTGATCCGCGAGCCATTATCATCCAAATTAAGTGCATACTCCATTGTGATTTCCTTGTCAAACCCCTACAATCTGTCGAAGTAGGTATCCCATCCTACATTGACAAAGATTTTTCGTACCTCTAGATTACTGTGGACCGAAGCTATATTTTTAGGTTCATGGTGCATAGCTACTCCACCCATAGTGTGGGGACTGTAGCAGCACTTCTTGGAACAACAGACCATTGGACAGAGTATTGGATACCAAATTTGGAAAAACAGCATGGTGAAAATGAATGGTGGTAATGGTAAATACGGATGGTAATTCTCGGAAACCGAGGAAAATCATGAAAAAAATATGGTAAGTGCAATGAACAGAATGGTAATTATTTCATATGAAATGGAAAGGATTTTCTATGGATCCAAATGTGTATTAATGATTATACAGAGTATTGATAAGGATCGTAGGGTGTACCACACACTGAATTGTAATAGTAACTTAAAAAATTATCATTACTCTGTCATTAAATTATGACAACACTCCCCCCCAATATTTAAAAGTTGTCATCTATGGCATTAATATGTTCACATGGGATATTTAATCAAATCGATAAAATTCACATGGAGGCGTACCTGGCAGCCTACCTGGACGAAGTGATGGTTGGTCGAATGACGACGTAATAATGATGCGGTTGGAGTAACAACAGTACGAGTAATAGCAGTGCGAGTAGTAGCATCCAGAGTGACAACATCTGGAGTAACAACAGTGCGAGTAGCAGCATCCAGAGTAACAACATCTAGAGTAAAAATAGTGCGAATAGCAGCATCCGAAGTAACAATAGTGCGAGTAGAAGCATCCAGAGTAACATCAATGTGAGTAGCAGCATCTGGAGTAACAACAGTACGAATAGCAGCATCCAGAGTAACAATATCTGGAGTAACAGTAGTGTGAGTAAAAACACCCAAAGTAACAACATGTAGAGTAACAACATCATGAGTAGCAGCAACCGAGTAACATCACCCTGAGTAGCAGCAACCGAGTAACAACATCATGAGTAGCAACAACCAAGTAACAACATCAGGAGTAGTACAAACCGAGTAACAACACCTTGAGTAGCAGCAACCAAGTAACAACATCATGAGTAGCAGCAACCGAGTAACAGCATCAGGAGTAGCAGCAACTGAGTAACAGCATCATGAGTAGCAGCAATCGACACTTATAAAAAAAAATTATTTTTAAAACATTACTCCTTAGTAGTAACTCCTGCAAAAAAATAGAAAAATAAATAGTAGCAGTATAATTCTTTATTCTTTATTCTTTATTTATTTATTTATTTTTATTTATTTTTAATTATATATATATATATATATATATATATATTTAGAGTGATGATGCAGAGGAGGATTTCTTTGGGCTGATAACCTTGAAACCAAATTTCTTAGAGAGATGTTTGATAAAAGTAGCCTTACAGGCTAGGCGGTGGTATAATCTCAGGCGATGTCCATTTGCTATGAATGAAGCACATGTATCATCAATTGTGACTAGCCTGACTATTCCATTATCAAATACAACGTCCACCTCGTAAGGTCCTACCCAATGAGTGTAAATCTTTCCCTTAAAGTCCATAAAGCGGGAGTCATAGAGTACTGCCTAATCTCCCCTCTGAAACACCTTTTTCTTGATAAGCTTATCGTGCCATTTCATTCTCTGCTATTGAATAACAGTAGTTCTCTAGAAAACCATTGAGAAGATTTCATCTAGTTCCTTGAGCTGGGCCAATCGGTGTTTCTAGGCATCTGAAAGATCCAAACCAACTTAAAGAGTTGTTTTGAGTGTATTGGTTTCAAACTCTATTCGAAACAACAGGGATTTCCCATAAACCAACTCAAATGGTGAAAACCCAGTTGTGTTTCGCCATGTTTTTCTGTACGCCCAGAGGGATTTAGGAATCTTTTGAGCCTAATCCCTATGATGGTATGCCACAGTTTTTGTCTAGATATTTTCCAATTCCTTTTTTGTACTTTCTACTTGTCCATTCGCCTAGAGATGGCACGGAGATGTCACCCTGTGTTTTACTCCATTTTTCTATATAAGCTTTGCTATCATGTCTGATGTAAATTATGCTCCTCCATCTGAAACAATCTCCCTTGGAGTACCATAATGATCAAAAATTTCCTCAAATAGAAAATATGAGACTACCTGCTTTGTTTCTTTTGCAACAACTTTGGCTTCTACCCACTTCGTCACGTAATCAGTACAGACCAAAATGTGAAATTTTTGCTAGGAGGGTGGGCTGAAGGGCCCAACGAAGTCTATAGCCCATTTCTCAAAAGGTTTGAGGAATACCTATGCCTGTAAAGGCATTTCATCAACTCGACCAGGTTACCCCATACACTAGCAACTATCACACCTCCTAACATAATTCCACGCATCCTGAAAGATAGAAGGCCAGTAATATCCCATTTGTAGCACCTTATGGCCTGTTCTTTTATTTGAAAAATGCCTTCCACAAGGGCCATAATGGGAAGCCTTTAGCAGTTCACAAATATCGTCCTCAGATTCACAATGCCGAATCTACTTATCAGCTCTTGTATGAAAAAGGTACCCTGCCATCCAAGAATATCGGGCATTGTGATGAATAATTTTTCGTTGTTCCCTGTATGAAAAATGATGAGGCACTTTCCTTGTAGAAATATAGTTAGCAATATCTGCATACCATGGAGATTTGGTAGAAACTGAAAAATGATGCTCATCGGGAAAAATATCTTCTATAGGTGTGCATTCATCATTGTTACCATTCTAGATAGGAAATCAACAACTACATTATCTTTTCTTGGTTTTTCTATTATTGTAATATCAAATTCTTGAAACAATAGCAACCATCTTGTAATATGGCCAGGAGTGATAAGTTTATTCATCAAATACCTGATTGCTGCATGATCAGTATGTACAAAAGTAGGATACCCGGTGATGTAATGCCAGAACTTATTGATAGAATAAATGATAGCCAAGAATTATTTTTCTGTCACCATGTAATTCAGTTCAGCAGGAATTAAATTATTGCTGACATAATAAATTGCATACGGTGTTTTGTCTACCTGTTGTCCTAAAACAACTCCTACCACTGTTTGAGAAGCATCAGCATGTTTGTGGAATGGTAATGCCAAATCAGGTCCTTGAAGAAATGGAGCTTTTCAAATCAATCCCTTAATTTTCATGAAAGCTTCTTCACAGTATTCGGTCCACAAAAATTTGCATCTTTCATTAGAAATTGAAAAAGTGGATGTGCTATCTTAGAAAAATTCTCTATAAAGTGCCTATAATAACCAAGAAAACCAATAAATATACATACTTGTGTTGGTGTCTTTGGTACCGGGAAGTGTAATATTACCTCTACTTTGGTTGGATCAACTCAAATTCTGACAGCTGAGAGAAAATGTCCCAATACTATCCCTTCTTCACTCATCATATGGCATTTGACTATACTCAAAGGTACATGGGTCTGCTTACATATTTTGAGTACTTTCTCCAGATTTTCCAATCCCTCTTCAAATGAGTTTCCATATGGAGTAAAATCATCCATATGGATTTCAACACTATCATTGACCAAATCAAAAAATATTCCCAGAATTGCCCTCTAGAAGTTAGCAAGAGCATTACATAGGCAAAATGGGAGGACCCTGTATGTAAAGGTCCCCAAGGGGCATGTGAAAGTTGTTTTATCCTAGTCTTCTGGGGCTATCTAGATCTGGTTATATCCACTGAATCCATCTAGGAAGGAAAAGAACTTTTTCCCAGCCAAGGAGTCTAGGACTTGGTCAATGAATGGCAAAGGGAAATGGCCTTTTTGAGTTGCTTTGTTTAGCTCCCTGTAATCTACGCAGATCTGCCACTTACCATTATTTTTAGGAACAATAACTAGCGGGGATACCAATTGGCTATCTGAGATGGGGTAACCGAAACCGAAATCCAATAATTTTTGTAATTCTTCTTTGAAAATGTTCTTTAGAGTAGGATTCATTCTTCATTTGGGTTGTCTTATAGGGCAGAAATCTTCCTTAATATAAATAGGATGAGTACATAAATTAGCAGGGATCCCCTTCATGTCAGTATAATCCTAGGCAAAAGCTTCCTGATGATCTTGAAGGACTTTTAAGAGTTGTTTTGACTAGGATTCAGTCAGATTAGGGTTGATATTGAGCGTTTTCCCTGGTTCAATCTCAATTGGAATACTATCATGGGATGAGGTTACAGGAATGTTTTCAATTTCATCTTCTGGTTCAATTTTTCCTGTGCTTCATAGCTCATAGCATATTCTAAAATTTGACGATTTGAATTGGAAACAGAACTGGGATCATTAATAAAAGTGTCGATGGCATCGTCCTCAGTTTCTGTTTCGAATTGAAGGGCCCACCCAATAGTGAGGATTGGTCTAACTTCTTCATTTTTACGTTCAATCTCTTTTATTGGTAAAGGTTTCTGACTGGTTAATAATTTCTTCGATGGGCTAGGTTTCGCAGGAGGGTAGAGAGTAAGATTATTTGTAACTCTCTCATTTGATATGATTATATGCCCAAATTGGCACCCTATGTAGGCGTCTGTAGTTGCGATCCAAGCCCTTCCCAGGATAAATGGATTACCACCGACTGAAGATTGAGTCTGTAATACAAGGAGTTCCATAGGGTAATGCCATGAATCCACCGAAATGGTCACATCTTCCAATTTCCCTACTGCTTTAATTGTAGACCTGTCTACTAGTTCCAGGAGAGTAGGGGTTGGCTTAATGTTTCTGAGTCCTAATGTATTCATTGCCTCGGACATAATAATGTTGATGGAAGCTCCCAAATCTACCAGTACGTTTGGGATTTCAATCCCATTGATTTGTACTATTAGAATTGGGTTTCCTGGGTCTCCATATTTCACAGGCATGATCCTTCCTAACACAATGTTGGACAGTCTACCCATCACATGAATGGTTAATGGGTCCCTAGGTTTCTTCCCAGGTTTCTTAGAGCAGTAATATTTGAGAGTTTTTGCATATATAGGAACATCCCTCATGGCTTGTAACAGGGGTATTTTGACCAAAAAAAAATGCAATTCCCCCAGGAAGTCAAACTTTGCCTAAGGGTTTTGTTTGTTCAAGGTCATCCTTTCAGGATATGGAGGAGAAATTGAATGAACCTGATTAAGAATAGATTGGGGAGGTGTCTGATTTGTTATATTTTGGGCCAGTTTATCACCAACTGTCCTTTGTTCTAGTTTTGTATCTTCACTGTCAATCTGTTCTATGATAATAGGTGAAGTAGGATCATTTACTACCCAACTAGATCGTAAGTTTATCTCATTAAGTCCTACGTTAGAAATGATATTAGATGGAAGGTTAAGAGTATCTGTTCGTTGGACCCCTTTATTATTAGGATTCGGATTGGGCTGGATAGGAATCTGGGGTCGAAGGGCTGGGTTACCAGGAGGTGCATTAGAGGGTAATTGAAGTTGTTGTTGAGGCATAGATTGAGGAAATTGCACAGTAGGATAGGGTCGATGCTAGTTCTGATTCCATGAAGGATTCGAACTTGTCTGGGAAACCCATTATTGCCAAGTGGGGTATTGATATTGAGACCACATTGATGAAAATGGTGCAGAATAGGGACCCATATTAATATTATTAAAATACTGGGATGGGTCCTGAAACATACCTGGATTCATAGCTAGTGGTCAAGGTTGCCATGGCTTTTTCAGCCCAATGAAGTACAACTGGTCTACCACATTTTCTTCACTTTCCCTTTGAAAATATGCCTTCAGTCTGGGCAAGGAAGGGCATGAGCTGGTTGCATGAGTCTGTTCACAAATCACGCAGGCTTCCACTGTGTTTAATGGCCATTATTTCAAGGGATGCTTCTTTCTGCACTGTGGGAGGAATATAGCCATAGTCTTATCCAACTCTATCTGTTTCTGTTTTGCTTGCAGAGTGTCCATATGGGTGGATAATGTGCTCAGGATATCAGTCCTTAGATTATCCAGTAGGTTTCCAATTTCAGCCTTTGTAACCCCTCCACCAGAATTCTTCAATGACTAAATTCCTTGTCTGCTCCTTGCAGCCCCTTGTGAACACTAAATGCAATAGTCGCAAATTGTGTCAAAGTGTTCTTTTGAAATATCCCCATTTCCTACTATGTTCAGAAGTTGCAGAGAATATTCCCTAAGCGCTCGGAGAAGAATGATCTTCAGAATATCCTTATCTAGGTCACTATGGCCTGACCTCTGCAATATATATTTAAATCATTCCACATAGTCTTCCATGTTCTCATCGTCTTTTTGTACAAAATTAAAGATTTCCTTCTTAATGTCATAGGATTTGCAGTAATCTTGGTATTTCTCCAAAAATGCTTCTTTCATCCCTTCCCATGAGGTAATAGTTCTCCCTCCTAAACCCATGAACCATCACAGGACTGTCCCTTTTAGGGTAGTAGGGAATATTTTTATTTTTTGAGCATCAAAGATATAATCGTACCCTTGACAAACAATGTCGAATTCGAAGATGAATGTATCAAGGTCTTTTGAAGAAAGCCCATCAAAATTAGGTAGAGTTGTTAAAGGGATGGGCTTCATCGGTGCATCACCTATAATGTTTCCAATTGGAAAATCAATAGAACTTGCAGGTGCCATAAATATCCTCCAATACTCACTTGGGAGTTCAACTGGTTCTGTGACTGGAACTTGAGGTGATTCTACAATAGGAGGTTTCATTGCACTCCACTAGTATTTTGATGATGCAAAATCCTTCAGAAACTCCCTTTCTAAATCGGAATTGCTTGAATCAACTGCAGGAGGATTCACAGCACTCCCTTGATCTCGTGGTGATGAAAACCCTTTTGGAGGTTCTCCTTTCCAAGTGTAATTGCTCAGTTCTTCTGACCCTCTGATTGTTATTTCTTCCCCTTCTGTTGACAACAGGGATTTCTCCTCCACCAATACCTTATTTATTTCTTCTTCCACCGTCAAAATAATTTCCTCTGGTACCATGGCTGGAGCTGGTTGTTCAACTGACTATCCTTCGGACCTGATCTGAACCCTTACCCTAGCAACAACATGAGAGGATGCTTTAGATTTAGCCTTTTTTATGATCTCCTGAATATGTGTCTTCCTTCCCATATCCTTTCCTTTCTTTTTGGGGCCTTCCTCTGCCCCTCTTATTCAGATCTTTGTTCATAAAATTTGTGAGAAGAATTCATCAAAAATAGCAAAAACGCTTAGGACCCGGAGCAGGACACATAACTTCCTCCCTACGACAAGAGAGTAGGTTAAAATAGCAAATCAAGATAAAAGAGAAAATTGCAATTCAAGACCTGAAGTAGGGTATTCAAGTACCCTCCTCAAGATGAGAAGTTGGACCTTTCAGAAAATAATCGAAAAGAAAAAGAAAAGAAAAGAACTGAAAACTATGCACAAGACTTAGAGAAAGGTAACAAATAGCCTCCCTAAGATGAGAGATTGGTCTTTAACAAAAGAAAGCAAATCAAGGAAAAAAATACACACTATGCTCAAGACTTGGAGCAGGGTAATAGATGCCCTCCTCAAGACGAGAGATCAATTCTTAAAGAAAAAAATAAAGAAGCAAAAAAACATAGAACACTATGCTCACAACTTTAAGTAGGGCAATAAATTCCCTCCCCAAGACGAGAGATCGACCATTAGATCAATTGCAGATCGTATTCTTACACCTTGTTAGCCTTCCCCGGTGACGGCACCAAAATGTTGGTGTCTAGATGTGAAAAATATTCAAACCCTTTTTCCACATAAATTATCAACTCGAGGGCATTAGTTATTTCAAGACTAACGCACACAATATATGAAAGAGCAGTCACACAACCTGCTTTTGGATCACACGCTTAAATTAATGAACACACAGACTACTGTAACAACAATTAAATAGATTGCAGAATTAAAAAGGAATTCATAGCAATTAAGGGATTATACTGGAACAATAGTAACGAAACCAAACTAAAACATGAAATCAATGGAAATAAAGGTAACGCAACACTTGATCAAAAGAGTGGGCCCAACTCTCTAATCAAGGTTGCGACAAACTCACAATTTACATGTAAAATAATAGAGTGTTGTGCATTCAATTAACTTGAAAATATGTTGTTATAAAATCTGTATATTCTCTGCTTGACCCCGATTCACAGCCCACAAGCTCTCTTTATACAATTGTTTAGGGAATTGTAGATTTCCTCTAATAACTACATATCTACAATTATACAATTTGTTACAACAACGATCTAGTTGCCAAAAGGAAACCATGAAAAAGCCTGAAATATTGCTGGGGTGAAACAAAGTATGTTGCATTGTAGCAGCAAGTGAAGATAACACTAGAAATTAGGAGGTGCTCCATGAATCACAATTGTAATCTTCCCACTTTTTCCAAATCTATAAAAATATCAGAGTTAACGTTTGCAAAAGGTAAAACCTCCTTGACTATTACTTGATTAATCAAATATCCCATGTAAGATAAAAGAAATGGGTTTAGCTCGTCTGTTTAAGAACAATAATGATACAAAGAGATATAAAGGTGGGTGAAAATGGGAGAGAAAAGTATACAAATTTGGTACCGAACACCTGCTATATGAAAAAATGAAAAATACATGAAAAAAAAGTGATTGCAATCACGTTTTTCATGTATTTCTCATTTTTCATGTAGAAGGCTTTATCAAAAGTATGCAACATGGGGACTCATTGGATGAGAAATCAAATTTTGCATCCAATGAGTGTTCCCACAAGAAATTTAAGTAAACCCATAGGGAGATAAGTTGAAAATACGAGCTGAAAAAGTAGTTTTTTCTTTTTTCCCTCTAAAATTTGATGATGTACTCTAATCTTATTTTATTATTTCCATTATTATTTTATATTTCCTTGGGAGGCCCATTTTAGACCTCAAAATTCCCCTAATGAATATCGTTGAAGACCTTCTTAATTTTTACCTGCCATCAACCCTAAATAATGACAAAACATTATCCTTATTACTCTTATTCGTTTCCCCTTATGAATGATTTTGACTCAAAATTTGAAATCACTTTGAAATTGGTTTATTGTCATGGGATTTTCAATTTTTTTTAGGAATAATTAGTTATAAAACCTAAGCTTCATCTAAACATGACTCAAGCTATTTAATATTTCTAACTAAAAAAGTATCTACTTCTTTCCTTATTGCAAGGTGCATAATTTTTAGCATTATAATTAGTATTTGCTACATGCCTCAGCAAAATACCATGAGTAATTCAAGGACACCACACTAACATCCATATATGAACAAATAAGAAAATCCAACTGATTAATAGACCATGGATCTATCTACATGTGTGGTATGAATTACCAAGATATTCCTTGTAATTTTTTTAAATGATATATGAGTGAAATCAGGTGTGAACATTAAGAAGATGTAGATGAACATGAAGTTGTAATAAAGAAAATTGAGCATCAATTATTCCCTAGTCAGGAATTTAAATTTTAGGGACAACAAGAAGATGGTGAGAAAAAATTTGTATTGGAAGACAATAGAGAGGATGATTGTACAAAGTATAATCAGCATCATGAGGAATTAGATGTAGATAGAAGTAAATATTTTGAAGAAGACAACAATGAATTTGTTCTAGCACAGTAGTGGAGAAGGAATCTCAATGCCTTAAACCTCTTTTTGAAAATGTATGATGAATTTGAGTGGATAAGACAAATCATTCAATAGGAAATTGAAGAAACAAAGGACTTAATTTATGGTTCTCTTATTCAAGAGAATGTCCACTCACAAATGGGAAAAAATTATAGGAAGGAAGAAAGTTCCAGTTCGATTGAGCCTTTTGAAATTGGGTAAAATATATGCAAGAGATTCTAATTTCTGTAGAATTATTTAAAACTTAGATAAATCATGCGAAGGATTGGGAAATTCATGAGCTTGTATATTTATCTGCATTGAGAGATGGTGCAATGAAGGATTAATGGCCAAATAAACAATCATTGAACTTGAGACTCAGTTTCTGGGAAAATGAAAACAAATTTGAAGGTTTTGTGATACGGGTTTTGTATAGACTGTGGTCTATTATGTGATTCATGAGTATTTTTCTAAGAGAATGCCTGAATGAAGAGATTCATGGGGTCCTATAAACTATGTTTTACAAAAGTGCATGGAGACGACATTTTGGAGTCTCGGCTCGGGGTTCTTGACAGGAAGAGATTCCACATCGCTTAGCATTAGCCAGAGAAAGAAACCTTGACCAAATCAAAGAAACCTAGTTGGAATAACTAGGTATACTTTATTTTGGAAAACAAACTCCAATTTAAATCCAACTGTCATATGAATGGGAATACATAACATTTTTTTGGGAAATTATTTTGCGCGTAGTCTAAAATAAGTCACAAAATAACTCGGAAATTTCGGTAAGATTATGAAAAATTATGGTAGAAATTTTTGGAAATTTGGGTTATAGGTGTGAAAATTTAGGATTTTGAGTGCCCTAAGGGATTTTTATGGTGTTGAATCAATTTCCACCATCAAAAAAATGATTCAAACACTCCAACTACCTGATTTTTTGAATTTCTTTTTACCATATTCGGGCAAAAAACTGTCGTCTTGGCTATTTTTTTTCGTTAGTAGACAACTCCATTATTTTGTTTGTATTGTAATATATGTAATATCTATGAGAATGAGAAGGTTTTCATAATTGAATTTTAAATTTCATTATTATTTCTAAATATTAGTGTTGTTTTGCTACGATGTAACGGTGAAGAGGATAATCCTTTCCCTCAGTGTTTAGATTGGATCCTTATTATCTAAGGAGGTTTTCATAATGCAATTTTAAATGTTATTTTTTGTAAATTTTAATGTTGTTTTGTTCTAATGTATGGTTCAAGAGGATTAATATTCTTGTCAAGGTTTATATCCTTGTTCTTTTAAGGGTGCATTGCAAGAAAATTTGTACCTTTCTTAAGAAATGAATAATCCCTAATCAAGGTTTTTTACTATGGAGAAAGCAAATGAAATTCTATGTTATGAATTCATTTGTAAGTTGTTAATAATTTCAACGATGACTACAAGAAAATTATTATTTTTAGTTGAATTCATAGGCTTTCGTCATCATCTTTAGTTCTCACTAAATCGATTAAGTCTAACTAGAGTCTAGAATACATTATGATATTTATTTATGAGGCTTTCTTTTACATTCCAATAAACCTCTATTAATTGAGTTTATATCTAGTGGTTGGAAGAGTGACTGTTTTCCTCCCTCCTAGGTTTAATTCTAACAAGTGATATGTTGAGCTCATATAGATCATATTATTGTAATGGATTTCAAACTTATTATTGATCAACCTTGTGCCCTAAAGATTTCACCCAATCAATTTTAACCTAACTTGAATTCCCCCTTTCACTTTTGAGAAACATACAACAAATATAAATCACCTAGGAAACTTTATTAAGATATATCTAAACAAATCAATAAATGGAATTTCTCTTATTCTATAATCTACATAGAACTTGAATTGGGTAATGGTTTATCATAAAAGATCATTGTAGAGAGTGGAGATTATAAATGGGCCCATAAGCTAGATTATGAGAATATAAATTCCAAGTATGAAACTTAGAGATGGAAAATTTTAAAGAAGCTTATACATTTATCAAGGAGGTATAGTAATAACAAACCAAAGTGAATAGAAGTTTCCAATGATGAATCCATAAGGGGTAGCTCCAAAAAATAATATGAATACATCAAAATTGTAGCATTAATAAATGCCCCTATGATAGGTCCCTATATTACTAATGTATTCCCTTATTGTTGTTAGTGTAGCCCCTTATGGTTATTTTTGTACCTCTGTGACCCCCATATTGTTATTATGGTGCCATTACATTATTATTGTTAGGTCGACTAGGATTATATTGTGACCCCATGGACTCCTATATAAAGAAAAGAAGTTTTGTCATTTGTATCATCCAATAATTGTTCATTTATGTAATGTAAAGGAGGTTTCCCCTTTGAAGTGGATTATTTCAAAGGCATTGATCTCTCTTTTCTTCTATTTTGGAGACGGTTTCATAACATTTGGTATCAGAGCTTTGGATTCTAGGGTTTCGCTACTCCAAACAAGTCATCGTGGAATTTTCGCTATAAATTTTTTTCTACGAAGGTTAAGAAGTGGATATTATTACCACACGAGCCGAAACCTTGAAGAACTTCGTGTAAAATTTTTAGATCTTCGTTCGCTATATTTTCAGAGATATGATCTGTAGAAGCTAGGGTTTTTGTAGGCTCCCGAATTTCATCTAAAAGTGGCGACCTTGGGAAAATCGCCATAATTCTCTCTGATCATCAGATTGGAATTATGTAAGAAGTGACTACAATTACACAGACTTTAGTTTCTTGTGTATCAATTTTAGATCCAAATGAGGAAACAGTGACACATGGAATGTCGTACAAGTTCACTCTACTGAACCAGTCCATAATTAGGTCATTATGGGAGATTGGTCATAAATTTTTCTTGAAGCATCCAAATCAGGTCAGACCTATGAAATTTGAAATAAGATTCTGAGGGATACTACAGGAATAAATTTTAGATATAGAAGATCTGAAATCATAGAGATAATTCAATTTCAATATAGAGCTCCTCAAAAGCAAGAAAAAGTTGTGTATGTTTTTCAAATTGCATAAGTTTTACTTGAAAAACCAGTTTAAAGTGATTCCAAGGGAATGTTGAAGCATAGATATTAGTATTGGGTTCTAAACCGCTACCTAAAAATAATCCAACACCCACAAAGCCCTCATAATACCCTACTATGACTCATGAAGATGAAGACATGCAACATGATAAATCAAAATTACAAGAGAATTAAAAAATGAAATGGAATTTTTGAAGAAAGGCATGGAAGTGAATATGGAGGGTTTGAAGAATAATATGGATGGTTTGAAGAAAGGCGCGGAAGCTAATATGGAGATTTTGAAGAAAGGAATGGAAGCTAATATGGATGGTTTGAAGAATGACATGGAAGACATGGAAGAAAAAATTAAAGACAACATGGAAGACATGGAGAATGATCTAAAAGCAGACACGGAAGGTTTGACAAAGTTGATACAAGACATGATTCCTAATGGTGAAAATATAGTAGAGGAAACTCATGATGAGAACAAAATAAATGTTAATCGTGATTTCATGAACTCTAGTGTTGGATCGAAGACCCACCATATTCCAAAGATCAATATGAGGAAGTTTGATTGCAAGGATCTCATAACATGGATACTACAGATGGACCAATATTTTGATCTCAATAATGTAAAAAACACAGAAAAGGTATGCCTTGAAAATTTATATTTAGAACAAAGTACATTTGTATGATATCGATGCCTTTGTTCCCGTAAAAAAATTATCACTTGGTCAATTTTTACGGAGGAAATGATAACACATTATGAGGATACAAATAGAAATACCTTCATTAGCCAATTGATAAATCTAAAATAAAAGGGTTTAGTGGTGGAGCACATTGAGGACTTCCAAAAATTGAACATAAGGTAGTTGATATTCCAGAGGAACATAGGATTGATGTCTTCATAGGGAATTTAAAGGATAACATCCAACATGAGGTTCACCTTTCGGAACATGATTCATTGGAGAAGGCATTTAGGTTGGCAAGAAAAATTGAATGTAAAAGTATGGCGACAAGGAAGCCTACCACTCACATCTATAAATATGGAAGTGTTGTTACTCCTAGAATTCCACAACCTACAAGGTTGACACCACAAAAATTGGAAGAAAAAAGAGAAAAAGGGCTTTGCTATAGTTGTGATAGAAAATACACTAAACGTCATAAGTGTGTTGAGAAGAAGTTATTTTACATAGATTGTGAAGAGGAGGAAGAAAAAAGAAAGAAACTTCAAAATAATAGGATATACACCAATAATAAACCCTAGAGAAAGAAGAAATGAGTCCGACCATATCCTGTAATGCATTGGTAGGAATTACCACTCCTCAAACTCTCAAGATAGAAGGACATATAAAGAATAAAAAGGTAATAGTGTTGATTGATTCGGGTAGTGCCCATAATTTCACTCATTGTAAGGTAACCAAGGAATTGAATTTCTTCCTATATCGAGCACCAAAGTGTCAAGTGATGGTTGCAAATGGAGGAACTATAAATTTATCTGGAAATGCCATAATATGAAGCTAACTATAGGGGAATATGTATTGAATATTCAAACTCTTTCCATTCCAATGGTAGGTGTTGATGTTGTACTAGGAGTGCAATGGTTACAATCTTTGTGGACGGTAGATTTTAATTTTCAAGAATGAAAAAATTTTCGAAAGGAAAGGAAGTTGAATTACGGGGTATCGCAGGGAAGCCAGGAAATATAATAAGCTCTACTGTCATGAAAAATATTCTAAAGAAAGAACAACGAGGCGTAAATGCACAATTATGTTCACTAGAAGTTCCAACATCAAAATCATCTATTTCTCCAGATCTCCAAAAATTCTTGGACAATCATTCCAAGGTGTTTGAAACTCCCAAAGGACTGCCACCTATTTGTGATCACGATCATGCTATTCATTTGATTCTAGGAAGTGTTCCTCCAAACATTAGGCCATACAAATATCCTTATGTCTAGAAGAGAGAAATTGAACATATGATTGAAGAAATGTTAGAGGCTAGTATAATTCAACCTAGTCAAAGTTCTTTCTCTACTCCAGTAGTATTGGTACACAAGAAGGATGGATCATGGTGCATGTGTACAGATTATAAGGAGCTCAATAAGATCACTATTAAATTTAAATTTCCCATTCCTGTGATTCATGAATTATTGGATGAATTACATGGTGCAATTTGTTTTACCAAGTTGGATCTTTGTTCAGGATATCATCAAATTAGAATGAATACTAAAGATATTTCGAAAATAGCATTTTGAACTCATGAGGGTCATTATGAATTTTTGGTCATGCATTTGGGCCTTTCCAATGCACCTCTACATTTCAAGGGTTGATGAATTCCATTTTCAAACCCTTCTTTAGAAATTTTGTGTTAGTATTTTTTGATGATATAATAATCTACAACAAGTCTTGGAAGGATCATGTTCAACATTTTGACAGGGTGCTCAAACTATTGGAGGAGGAACAACTATTTGAAAAAAAAAATCCAAATGTTTCTTTGGAGTACAAGAGGTGAAATATCTGGGTCATATTGTCTCTCACCAGGGTTTTAAGGTAGACCCTAACAAAATTAAAGCCATTAAGGAATGGAAATTCCCCACAACCATAAAGCATTTGCGAGGATTTCTTGGGTTAACAGTGTATTATGACAAGTTTGTTAATAATTATGGGAGAATAACAACACCTTTAACAACATTATTGAAGAAATACGCATTTTCATGGACTTCTAAAGCAACTAAGGCCTTTGAACATCTTAAAGAGGAAATGTGCCTAGCACTGGTCTTAGCTACGCCAGACTTCAAAAAGACATTTATTGTGGAATGTGATGCCTAAGGAAATGGAATTGGTGTTGTTTTAATGCAAGAAGGAAGACCCATTTCTTTTGAAATTAGTACAATCAAAGGAAATTATTTATAGAAAGATATTTATGAGAAGGAAATGTTGGAAATACTACATGCACTAAAGAAATGGTGACCTTACCTAATGGGAAGATACTTCAAGGTAAAAACTGATCATGATAGTCTTAAATACTTTTTGGAGCAAAGAATATCTTTAGAATAACAACAAAAATGGGTCACAAATATGTTGGGTTATGACTTTGAAATCATCTACAAAAAAGGGAAGCTAAATGTTTTTGTAGATGCACTCTAGAGAAATGATGAAGAGGTGGAAGCATTGATTTGTTCCATTTCTATTATCCAACCAAATTGGATAACCCAGTCAAGGGATTAATGGAAAAAGGACGAAGAAGTGTGGACACTCATTGAAAAATTGCAACAATATCCTAGTACATCTGATACATTTAGTTGGAAGAATGATTCCTTCTGGTACAAATATCGCTTAAATATTTGTAAGAATTCCAAACTAAAAAAAAATACTCTTTTGGAATTGCACACTTCTCCCTTAGGAGGACACTCAGGAATTTTAAAAACTTACCACAGGGTGAAGAATTTTTTTTTTTTGGGGATGGCCTTAAATCGAATATTCAAAAGTTTGTGGTAGAATGTTTGGTTTTCTAGAAAAATAAAGTGGAGACAATTAAGATCCCAGGTCTTCTACAACTTTTATCCATTCCAAGTCAACGTTGGGAGTAGATTTAAATGGATTTTTTCATATGTTTACCTAAGTTTGAAGGAAAGAGTGTCATCATGGTGGTAGTTGATAGACTTACCAAGTATTCACACTTTTGTGCATTATCTCATCCATTTAAAGCAAGTACAATTGCTACTGTATTTATGGAAACAATTCAAAAGCTACATGGAAACCCAAATATTATTGTAAGCGAGTGATATCCCATTTTTACTGGAAATTTTTGGATGGTATTATTTTATTATTTGGGTAATCAACTATCTCATAGCTCATCTTATCATCCTCATTCCGATGGGAAAACTAAGATAGTGAACAAATGTTTCAAATGATATCTTTGTTTTTTTGTATTTGATAAACAAACACAATGGGTCAAGAGGTTACCTATGGTTGAATGGTGGTATCACACTTCCTTCCATAACAAAAATAACCCCATTTATGGCACTTTATGGATATCATCCACCATCCATGACATCATATTTAAGAGAAAATTCTAAGGTCCCAGCAATGGAAGATCACATCGAGCATCAACAACAAGTTCTGCAACTCTTAAATGATAACCAAAATTTGGCACAAAATCAAATGAAACAACAGGCAGATCAACATCGTAGCGAGAGAAGTTTTGATGTGGGAGACTAGTATTTTTATGGCTACAACCATAGAAACAAATGTAACTCAAGCAAACTAAGAAGGATAATAAATTATTTCCAAAGTACTATGGTCCTTACAAGGTGTTGCAAAAGATTGGTACTATGGCATACAAATTGGAGCTTCTTGCTTCTTCTCGAGTGCATCTAGTTTTCCATGTTTCATGCTTAAAGAAGGTTATAGGTGACAAAACTCTAGTTCAAACAATATTTCCAAAGCTTGGTGAGGAAGTAAAAATCATATTGGAACTTGAAGCAATCACGGAAACAAGAACTCGGTAGCTATGAAATTGATCAATTTCCAAGTATCTCATCAAGTGGAAGAATTTACCCACTGAAGATTCGACATGGGAGATGAGAAATTTATACAAAGGAATCCATATCTACTCAAGTGTTGAGGAAAACACTTTTTTGAAGGAGAGGGGCATGTTAGGTCCCTATATTACTAGTGTAGTCCCTTATTTTTTTTAGTGTAGCACCCTTATGGTTATTTTTGTACCCCTGTAACCCCCATATTGTTATTATTGTGCCCTTAAATTATTATTGTTAGGTCGGATAGGATTATATTGTGACCCCATGGACTCCTATATATAGAAAGGAGTTTTTTTCATTTGTATCATCCAAGAATTGTTCATTTATGTAATGTAAAGGAGGTTTCCCCCTCGAAGAAACTTATTTCTAAGGCGTTGATCTCTCTTTTATTTTATTTTTGGAGCTGGTTCCATAATAACCTATCCCAACCTTAGAGGGATATGATGTTGATATGAATACAACCATGATAAATGAGTCACCATCTCAAATACTTGTTAATATACCTCATTACTCTTCAAAGGGAGTGAAGAGGAGGCATGACTCAAATAATATACAAATCAAAAGGAAATAAGTCCTTTAATTAACCCGTATGATGCAGTGAAATAAGAATTGTTTAAGACTCCTTTAACCTAAATAAATAACAAAACTAAATATAAATCAATGAGAAAAAAATGGAAGAAAATGATTCTATCAACATGAAAAATCATTAACTAGGAGAATTAGAAGAAGGGAACCTATAAGACCCCTAGGCTAGTAGGTGTGTGCCTAACAAGAAGAATGCCTTAGTCTATTGATGAGATGTGAAAATTGGGTTTTATGCAAAATGTCATGTTCCTAAGAAATCAGTTGGTTTATTTATACTGGTTAATAGGGAAACCTTGGGCATACCAAGAGACTCACAGAAGATGCGACCGATACATCAAGACTTGTCACACGAAGTAAAGTTCGATGGCTAAGACATAGGCACACAATGGAACAAGTTGAATATACTTGGGCACCTGTTGGAATGAGTATCAAGATGGAGAAAGTCAACATTACTTGGGTTGGTTTAATAGAACAATTAGTCGAACCGAGCAAGCAAGATCCTTTGCCCACTTAATGAGAAAATTAAGTGACTTATGACTTGTGGTACAAGTGATGCAATCAATTAGTCATGGGTGCACATAATTTTGGTTAATATGTCTGCTTAATACAAGGATACTATAGTTAAGTTGATTTGTTGTGCATGATGCAACAAATGTGTGGATTAGCTTGAAACATGCGGCATAATGTTACAAAATAATGAATCATCAAGATCTATAAGGTGCATGACACATTGGGTGGTTATGTTAGCTCAGGGATATGTGGATGCAAGAGTTAGGTGTATGGGTCAACTCAATCCCTTATATGGGATATGGTTCTTCTAGGTGGTGGAAGAACCCATATATATATATATATATATATATATATATATATATATATATATATATATATATATATATATATATATATATATATATATATATATATATATATATATATATATATATATATATATAAAAGACAAACCATGAAGGCATCAAAGTCAAGCAATCGAATTTGATCCAAGATTAGACAAGTCAAGAAATGACAAGGCATGCGAAGGGGAGATAGTGGAACAACAAGAGTTGGGGATTTGTGGTGGGGTGCATGGCCAAAAAATTCAACACATCACAACTTGGCACATAGGCAACATGATCTAAGTTTTAATAAGGAGGAATGGTATAACTAGGGACACAATGGTCTGCACAAAAGCAAGTGGAAGGATGGGTTGAAAATTAAAACTATTGGGTTTGTCCATTTGTTGAGTTACAAGTTATGATGATCACCCATTGTATCATTGTAATCATATGTATATGCTATCATATGAAAGTTTTGGTGTTAGGATACAAAGCTACCCAAACACATATTGTTGGTTTGTTCTTGCAAGTTGTTCTATTATTTTCAAAATTTAATGAATTTGTAATTGGCTAAGAATCAAACATTAAACAATGGTAATAAAAAAAACATGTGTGAGGTAGAGGTAAACACAAACAATTGGTGAGAAACGTTTTCCTAGAGGTTGTTGGTGGGAACCAAGATATGGATTGTGGAAGCAATTGAAGAAGCCATCGTGCAAAGCTATGGAATTTTGAGTTGTTTCTTTTTATAGAGCATGGAAATAATTCCTCATGCAATGGGTGACTTAGTGGATAAAATACAAGTGGGTTCATATGGACTAAAGAGTAGTATTTTTTGCATGGTCTCACTAAATACTTGAACAATTTGGAGCAAAGAACTTTCATGAGTCCTATGGAGAGGAGTTGGGTAGACTTACTAAAGCCATGGTGATGCCCTAGTGTATAGGCGCTTGGGAAACTTGGTTGGGTTGTGCAAAGAATTTACAATCATAATAGAAAACCAATTAGGGAATGATTGTTTAAGAAAATAAAATGCTCCAGTGGTAGCTTGTAATAGCTTGGGACAACTTGGGTAGTACGTTGTGATACTTGACAAGATATGATGGCATAGATGAGTCATATTGATAGAATGAAATTTCCACTTGGGCATGAGAATTCTCATGGCTTGGGTGGAATGATTAGTTTTATGAGAGGTATCATTTCATGCCTTTAGGGTGATTAGAGGTGAACATTGTGACAAGGAAAGAACAAGACAACTTGAGCAAGATCAACATCTATTTATGGTTGAAAAACAATTCCATTTATATTAATGCGAAAAATTCTCTTTTTTCCTATAAGTGATGTTGTTATTTCATATATTTCAATGCCATGTTGATCTATTGAATAGAATATTTAGATGATATTATATAGATCCCATAGTTTCTTGGCTTGTGTTATCTGACTTTATAGGTTTTAATTTTGGCAATCGGAGTTGGAATTGAATAATTCAAGTTAAAGAAGGAGTGAAGCACATGACAGATTCTAGGTAAGCTTCATTCCATCATCTATTTACTTTAAGAAAAGAAGTGGGTTCCTTGTCTCTCTGTTGTTCCAGGTTAGCTACCAGACCTAGGGGAGATACTTTTTTCCACAATCGTAAATACCAAATAAAAAATTGTTGACTCCATTAATGGGGAATGATGTATTCCCTTAGTGGTTTCCTTGTCCATTGTGTTTGATTACCTCTTTTATAGACCTTTTTTTCTTTACCAAACCAAGAAATGGCATAGGAAGTGGTTTCAATGCATCTTATTTGCAATTTTTGTGTCAGAATCCTCTATCCCTAGACCAATTCTCCCTCAGTTCATTTGACAGAGCGTTGCACCTCACCTGGGCCCACTCTGTACCATCATTGCAAAGCACTGGTGCCTCTTCTGCACCAACATTGGCCCCTATTTTTTCACCAAATTTTCCCTTATTTGTGAGTGTTTCTTTGATCAGCCTACTTCCAGTTGACCTTCCCTAAGTCTTGAGTATCTTGTGGTATCTCTAAATATTCCATTTGGTTGTCATTTGTGCTTAATTCCCTTTGTTAAGAATTAGTTTTGATGTTTCTTTGTTCTTATCATTTGGTCACTTTCCAACTAATTTTTTTTGTTCATTAATCGCTTGGATGAATTGTTGTTCTAGTCCTCATTTTGAAAAAATGATTTGAATTAGTGATTAAACTTTTGCATCTTAGTTTTCTTCATTTAAAAAATTAAGTGTGTTGAAAATAATTTTTTTTGCATTGCCATTTAGGGTTTTGTATATGCATTGATATAAGAGAGATCACATTGAAAGGGAAATTTCATCTTGCATCATGTTTTATGTATGTTGTATGCTTCATATTGGTTGCTCCTTCCCTTAGCTAGATTTTTATTGAAAGATAAATATTCCATTTTCTCATGCTAGATTTGCATTTTAGGATATTTAGGTGAAATATGTGGTGAGCCCAAAAATGAAACTTAATCAAAGATAAACAGTAACATTTATTAAATCAACCTAAGGATAATTTGTAACATTAACGTAAACACTTATAGGTCTAGGCTAGAGATGTGTTCTGACGTCGTTAAATGTAGGAAATTCCATTTTTTTCCAGTGTTGCATCCCAAAGGTGATATCCCATTCCACGTATGCGAGTGTATAGGATTGTTCTCCATGTACCTTTGGGTATATTAGATAACGCTCCACACATGTAAATTATAAATGAATGCTGTCATCAAATGGTTATGCATTATAAAACACTATTGTTTGTCAATTTAATTATGTTAAATTGATTACATAAATTATTGACTGGAGTTGGTAAACTTGTGAAGTGCAAGTGCACAATATATGCTAGAAGCCCTTTTATAATTCAATTTATTGGTATGATTGGATTTGTATAAATTACTTCTATAAATTACAACTAAGTTCTAAAAATCAACTCTGCAAAAATCAACTAAGTTCTAAAAATAAATTAAGTTTCTATTCTGCAAAAACTGAAACAAATATTTCTTTATCTTATGAAGAAATTTGAACTAGTTTATTTGTTAGTCTCTAAAAGAATTCTTATTCTAACAATTTTGTGTATAAAGATAAATTCACATTCTAGAAAATGAAACTTTATATGTTTTTTGTGTTTTTGAAATGAAATTTTCTAGAAATGAAAATATGTAAATCACTATTTCTCTTGAAAGAAATCGCTCATGAACTGAAAAAGAAGTCACTCCTACGCTACAAGAAAATAATTTAGTCATTACTGAATATAAATCAATCATTCTTTGCAAACTGGAAAATAAACTTCTCAATGCTTCCTAAAATAAATCACGCATGAACTTGAGGAACTATTCTATAACAAACTATTGGAGGCTATAAATTACTCTGTAATTTTAACAATTATAAAGGAAAATGAATCTAAATCCAATGAAAAAGGGAAACTACATAAACTGCTACTTCAAATGGCAATGTATAATTCTGAAAACAATTAGAACAATTGACAAAATGAAAGAAAGAGCTTAAGCTACATCAAATGATAAAATGAAAGCATGAAAACAACTACATTAAAAATGTAAAATGCAAAACCTTCATTGTTTGCAGAGGCCTTCCACAAACAGGTCGTATCAAATCTTCACACAAGAATTCAACTATACATCAGATATTCAAGGCACTTCTTAATTAAAAATTGAGTTTTCACAATTCAATGTATGCTTCAGAAAATTAACATTCCCTCTTTGTTTCAATGGGTGTTTATATAGGGGTTACAATGTAACTTCATGGAGATTCATATGGCTAAAGATCAAAATGCAATGGACTCCTATTTTCCACGAATTTGATGAATCACAATCCATTCCAACCTCTATTTTATTGAATGGGTGCTTATTGAGACATTGGTGCAATGTTTGCTCACGCAACTAAAAAATAGAGCTCCAAATAACTTGAAATATCTCCCAAATGGTAATGAATTTAGGAAAATTTCTCTTATAGAACTTAATTGGACCCGTTCTGAATAAAACCCATGTTTTTTTTTTGTAAGATTCACTTTTCATTTTCTCAGAAACCTAATTTTAAGTTGATTGGTAAAAATTCTTGCAATTTTTCCTTGATCTTTTCCTGAAGGTCCACATGTGTGAGCCGGGTGGAATTTGACCAACAACAATCCATATTGGAGTTTCTAGAAACAATTTCCATTTGTCAGATTTCATTCTAGATTGGTGCTACTACCTCAACTATGGATGTAGCTATGGAAACTTGACAATCTACAGCCACTTGAAATTGTTAAACTATAATTAGTTAAACCACGCAACATTTTTCTTAATCTACTAAAAATAAAGGAAAACGATGTTAATTAACTACTTATACATAAAAATACTCACTTTTAAGAATTATGGTAAAAATGTTTGCAAGTGAGTGAAATGGTGCAATGGATGGTTGGAAATAATGGCTTAATGAATGACAAAGACAAGTGAAAATTATGACAAATCAATGACCCAACATCTCCCCCATGCTGAGATATTTGCATGTCTTCATGCAAATCAAAGGAACCAACAAAAATGATCAGCATATTTTCTCCATAATTTATCTTTGGAATGCCTTGATTTTCTTTCAACAGTTGTTTTTTTTAGAGGAATAATGTCTTGATTGTTGGTTGATTTGAAGGAATGAGATTAGTCTCAGCTGCTGAGGTAGTCCTGCTTCAATCCTTCCTTGAACAATCAACAAGAGAATGTGCCATGAAATTTCATCTTGGAATCAAGGTGTGGGGTTCCCATGTTTTGGCCAGGTTGGCAAGACCAAAAGATGAGACAACATCAGAACCACATTTAGACCCTAGGATATAGCCCTCCTGGGGCCAGAGAGGGATATCTCTATATAAGCAAAGGTTTTATGTCTTTGAAGCTCAAAATTTAAGATGTTAGGCTAGTTATAAGGCTCGGGGTTTGTTTTTCAGATTGTTTGTTTGGTTTTTGGGAATCAGGAAAGAAGGGTTTCAATATAAGACAACCATGAGCAAAGAGGATTTGAAGCAAAGGAGGGATGATTTCAGAGAACATCGAGACCATTGGGCAATGGATTAAGGAAAGGGTTTACTTGCTAATCAATATGCAGGCTTTCAGTTGGGCTAGTAATCTAAAGCATTGGATCTTAAAGATGATAGTGTGGTATGGAAAGACAACAAAGAAGGTGAAAGCAAGGAAAACTCCAAGGTGACCTTTCAGAACTTAGATCCAGGGACAGGACATGCCATTGGAATTCCATGATCCTGAATCTAAAAGGCTAACTTTTTAGACAAGGAACATTCAAGATTTAGCACACAAAGTTGAAAACCTGAGATCAGAGAGTGAATTTGAACTCTCAATGCTTCGGCCTCCATGCTATAGGGTAAACTGCTTGGGTGGTTGGTTTTCGTATATCCCTCTCAGGGCTTTCCGGTGCCCGAGGCAGACAGTAAGATTAGCTATGCTGTTCACAAAGATGGCATGAGCATGTTCATATTAGCTTGAAATAACTTGAAGGAATACAATAGAGAATTACCTCTTTTACAACTTTAGAATCCTTTGGAGAGCGCTACGCAGCAAAGCAAGAGTCATTCTTCACCGGCTCCAAATCTGAGTCCTGCAATCAGTCAAAGCACCTGCGTATGATAACAAGTATTCTATCAATTAAATCAATAATAAACATCTAGATTATACACATCTGAGCCATTCATATCATACTAAGCAAATATTGAAACAACAATATAACATTAAGCATCGAATGGACAAAACGAACATAGTTCTATTGATTTTGAAAGAAGGAGGATTACAACCATCGGTTGTACCAAGCCCTCCTCAGTCTCCCAATCTCTCTTCTCTATGAAGTGAAGAAGTCCAAGCCAACAAGCTCTCTAGGAGCCTCTTTGACTCTTGGCCTTCACAATGTCACACTATTCTCTATTCCACAAGTATACAAGAACCTTGAGCAATCCTTCGACCATCAATTAAGAGCCTTCAGCTCCTTCTTATAGGAGAGGGAGAAGGCCATTGTTGCCCTTCTCTTTCCACTAGTTTGGAATGGAAAAGGCTTAGATGTTTCCTTGATCTCCATGCTTTTGCCTCTCTTGGAGTTCAGTCTTCCATGGCAATGACCAATAATGAACTCGTGCTTCTGCAGTTTCCTTTGTGAACTGACTCCTTTGTGAGGGAAAGTCGGAGATTCAAATCTTTCTCCGCGCTCTTTTCCCAATTCAAACTTAAAACACGGGTAACGCGTCCCTCCAGTGTAAACAGAGCGTTGCCCTAGCCACTAACGCGGACAATGTATTGCTTTCCTGCGTTGTAACGCTCTTCTTCTGTTCTATATATGCGTTACCATGGCAGAAATAGGTTTAATTTAGGTCTTTGTACTTCTTCCATATTTGTCTTCCCCTCTGAGCTGATGAGGAGGTATTTTGACCTGTAACAGATGCCCCCTAAAGTGTGAGCTCAGAGACGAAGACGATGGCCAAAATACTTTATAATTTGTAGAGAGAGAGAGATTGAAAGATTGAGGAAAACCTGAAACAACAACATATGTTAGAAAATATAGTATTTTCCTAGAGTCGGGCATGTCCCATGCTCAGTAGCTTTAAACAACATGATTTCTCTAGAATAGAGATATGAAGAATCTGTCCACCAATAGGAACAATGTGGAAGTGTCTGTCATAACAGGATCAGGTTGAAGAAGCTGTCTCCATAAACAATATCGCAGCTTGGGGAAGGGAACACAAATTTAATGGTGTAGCCTTTTGCCCCAAGGTCTTGACCGCCGATTCACTTAAACTGCATATTTCTCAACATGTGAATGAGGGAGTTGTCATCGAACATGTGAGAAATCGTCTGATTACCAGTCAATAATGAAAACTGTTAACAGACGCGAAGGTGGCCATCGATAATGATGATGGTCCCTAAGATGCCCAGTACAATCTAGCGAGTGTGAATAAAAGGAGTTGAAGTCGAACACTCGTAGAATCATTCGACCAAGAGCCAATGATGAAGACCCTTGATCAAACACAAGACTACTTGCCACTGATGTCTGCAAGTATCTGGGTACTGATGTGTTTCTGGATCAACTTCCTAGATAAGGTGTTGAAGTCGATAGGAAGTGATCTGTTGAGAGGTAGGCACTGAGGCGTCCTACATCAGTCAACACGAAACGGAAACCAAATGATTTTGTTTATGATTTGAGATAAGGAAGAGTAAATGGGAACGTCAGACGACAAATAATTTCTGGCATAATGAATGGTTTGGTTGATAACAGGAGCAGTAGAGAGCGAGATCTGCTTGAACAATAGAAGGCACTCTAGCAGGGTACTAGGCAGCTGAAGCGTGTTCAACACCAAAGAGTGTGTTAGGATTTTATCGGTGCAGGGACACTGGGAAATGAAGGCTAATACTCATAGATGGTAGGGTTCGGCTAACTGCGAAAGAGTTTTCTGGGAAGTGCCATGTTCAAGAATTTTGCTGCCAAATCGACCTTTTTGAAAATGTAACAGAGGTAGTACCCATTTTGTCCAAATTTTTCCCCATCTGATTAAGTTTAACGATTCCAGACGAGTAAACTCGGTGCATTTTTCATGTTTAGAGAGTCTGAAAAATGTCAGGAAAGACAACTCTGTGCCCCATTTGATTAGATTTAACGAGTCCAGATGAGCAAACTCGGTGAATTTTTCATGTTTAGAGAGTCTGAAAAATGTCATAAAAGACAACTCCATGTCCTATCTGATTAGGTTTAACGAGTCCAGACGAGAAAACTCAGTGAATTTTTCATGTTTAGGGAGTCTGAAAAATGTCGTAAAAGACGGCTCCATTGGGGTACCTTTGTCATGTCTTGATAACCGGGCACGGAAAAGGGGTAATAGTAAGCCCAAAACAGTTCATTTTCCGTTAGTTAGTCCATCGAATCCGGAAAAGTGAGAAATCTATGTTCAATGGACGTCTACCTCATTTTGTTATGAGTACGAGGAGACGAAGTAAACTCAATATTCTTTGTGAAATTTTAACGAGTCCAACAAAGAAAACTCGGTACCTCCGTGAAATTTTAACGAGTCACGCGGAGAAAACTCGATATACTTTTTCTGTTTAAAGAGCTTTGAAAAAGAGGAAAAGAATGGCTCCTTGTTCTATGTCTCAATAGTTTAACGAGTCTGACAAAGGTGACTCGGGATTTTTTCGGTTTTATGAGCGAGAAAAATATTCCTAAAAGAATGCTTGGTACTTCTCCATAGTTTTAATGAGTCTGAAGAAGAAAACTCTAGGTTTTTCGGATTAATGAGCAAGAAAGACCAAAAAGAACGCTCGATGCCAACTTCGTGTAAGTTTAACAAGCCTGAAGAAGAGAACTCGAGGTTTTTCGGATTAAAGAGCAAGAAAAATACCATAAAAAGAATGCTCGATAAAATATGAGTATGTCTGCAGATAAATCTTGATCCCTTATTAGAATCATCAGTACCAAATCTCGATAGTTGTGACATGTGTACAGCGAGGAATCACGACTTTGCCGACTGACGAAAGAGAGTCATGCCCCAGAATTTGCTATAAGAAGGTCAGAAGACATTCATTTTCACTGTTTTGAGTGTTGTGAAGAAGCTCTGGAGTGCAAAAGGGGTGAAAATTTCAGCTGACGATTACGGTCATACCAGGCAACAGTTTTCTATTCCGCGAGATCCAGGTAAGAGCTAGAACCTCCTGTTATCATTTAATTGCCAATTTTTTAGTTTTTGCTGGTTCAAAATTAGGAAATTTTGAGGCCCTAGAAAAATATTTGTGCCTAACGCGGGTCAGGAGTACAACATCCGCGTTAAACGCATAACCCGTGAGGGAAGTACGCATTAGAACGCTCTGTTTTGTATTATCTCCCACGTTAGGCGCAACATGCTTTCTAACAATTCAATTTTTTCATTTTTGAAGTGGTCCAGGCAAATTTTAATCGGTTGGAAATGTTTCATTTGCAGGTGTTCAGCTCTTAATCATGAGTATCTGGCGAGAGAGAGAGCATGAGCAGGAAGAACGAGAGATGGTGACGGATGCGGCAAGTTTAATGGCTCTCCAGAGGTGCGGATTGCTTAAGTATGCCCGTTTAGAACTAATGAGGGGTCAAGAGGACCTCCTGAGGTGGCTGATCCAGCAGTGGGACGAGAGGCATCATGTCTTTCGGATTGGTGGCAACGAGCTCGCCATCGAAAAAGATGATGTTTACTTTTTGACCGGCTTGTCATGTCGTGGGGCGAGGCCCAATTTGACGGGGTCCAGAGCTGACCTTCATTCCACTACTGATTTGATCCATGCACACTGCATACGTGGCACCCAAGCTGTGAGTAACCGGATACCTATTGCACAGGTGACTTTGAGACCCTTGAGGTCTATTCTATGGATGATTGTTCGCTTGGCAGGTGCCAAGAGTCAGCATGTGGCTACCAAGGCTCAGATGCTTTTAGCCTTGGATTGTATGCAGCCTCAGGTTTTCGACTGGTGTGACGGTGTGGTCCGTCGGGTCCGAGCAGAGCTTACTGCATGCAAGACCCGTACTCAAAGAGAGTTTGGGTACGGTACACTGATTGTTTCTTTAATACTGGAGCGGATACCACTGATGAGGCCCAGGATCCCTACAGCGCCATTGGGTCCACGCGAGCCGAGGCAGGCTTGGTGGGCCACTTTGCTTCCACGGACTGGAGAGGGTCCCGTCCGTCACTGTTTTGATGAGGGATTTTTTGATTGGCTGGACTCTCAGATCATCATGATTGAGGATTATCCCTATGCAGGGATGAACTTCACAGGCGATCCCGAGCTAGTCTTGCCTCCTGGCACCCAGTGGGGGCCCGATGGTAAGAAAAAATGATCAGTTGTTTTCAAAGAAGTTTTTGTTTTTTAGCTTTTGAATGTTTATGTAATTTTTTTTTTTTTTTTTTTTAGAAAGGGGTGAAAATTTAGTTTTGACATGAAACTTTTGCTTGCTTGACACAGATGTGGCACATGTCCGTCCAGCTAGGGCCCCTCGCTATGCATGGCGAGGATTGCAGCTACCCGGGGTTGGCGCACCTGTAGAGGATGCGGAAGCCGGCGACGACGATGATACCCAAATTTTACATGAACTCTCCAGGAATTTGGAGGGTCTGAGCATGGGTATACCGCCGCTTCCTATGCGGGAGGTTCCAGTTCGTCTGCAGCGGCATACTGTGGGTGTTCCGGAGAGATACCTGGTTCCTCTAAGGAGGATAGCTAGAGCAGTTGTATGCTATTATGAGCATCAGGCTTAGCTGGTGGAGTAGATGTATTAGTGTCAGAGCATGGCTTAGTGTAGCCAAATTTTGTAAAACACCCCAAGTTTTGGGAGATTTTCTTTTTGATGTTTTCTGTGTACTGGACATGACATATATCTATATATATATCTATATTTTTTGGTGATTTTGTGTTTTTAAATTTTTATGCATTTTTTGATGTGATAAAAATATATGTACTCATGAGTAAATCTTTTACAATAAATGTGACAAATGCCAATCTAACACATAATTTGCCAAAGAATCGGCTAATGCATTAAATTCCCTAGGAACGTGCTCAAATGTGATTGTTTGAAATTGACGTTCTAAAAGTCACACTCGTAAAAAATAACGTAACAACACAGGGTGGCAGACACGGTAATGATTATTTAGCTGCATAATGATGAGTTGGGAATCTAACCTGACCATTAAATCGGAGATGTCACGAGATGCCGCTTCCGTGAGGAGTTGGATCACTGACATGTACTCGGCCACATTGTTGGTGGCGTTACCCAGGAAGATCCCCCCGGAACCAAGAAGGTTCGACTCAGGAGTATAGAGAACCCAAGCAGCTGAAGCAATGTGTCTAGTGTGACAACTAGCACTATCTGCATACCCGACGTATGATAACGAATGTGATGACATCTGTGCGAAAGAAAAATATTACATGAGAAAAACACCTTAAACCAAACCAATAATCCAGAAGCATCAAAATAAAAATAGGCAAAACTTATGTACATAAAATTACAAAGCATATGCCTAGTGTGAAACTAGGCAAAATACTTCTTCAGATAGAGCCCGTTGCGGGGCTCCTCGAGTGGAATTCCATTACAGTCTTGTAGTTTGTAAGCTCTTTTTGAGAGGGCTTTAGTAACGATGTAAGGACCAAGCCATAATGGTTGGAGCGTTCCTGCCCCCAAGAGGTCGTGTTTTTTATCATAAAGTAGAACAAGATCGCCCTCTTGGAAAGAACGAGGCTTGACATATTTGTCGTATTGAGCTTTAACTCGGCGCTGGTGAGCTTCGAGTGCTAATGTAGCATCTCGACGAGTTAAGTCTAAATGATCGAGCGAGAGCAAGCGCTCTTCTATGGCGGTGGTGCCAGGCAAGAGTTCAACGGCCAGTTTAAGTGATGGGATTTCGCACTCGATTGGAAGTACTGCCTCCAGGCCGAAAGCAAGTTGGAAAGGTGTGAAGCCTGTGGCAGTTTTAACTGACGTTCGGTATGCCCATAACGCAGAATATAACTTTCGATGCCATGTGGTTTTATGGTTTCCGACCAATCGACGAATTTTGAGAACGCCATTTACGGCTTCTACTTGACCATTAGCTTGAGGATAATAAGATGAAGATTGATCTTGTTGGAAACCTAGCATGGATGTTAATTCGGTCATCATACGATTTTGAAAGTGAGATCCATGATCTGTGAAAATCAATAGGGGTACGCCGAACCGACAGATAACCTGATTAAACAGGAAGAGAGCGGCGGTTTCGCCATCGGCCTTAAAAGTGGGAAGGGCTTCAGCCCATTTCGTAAAATAATCGACCGCAACCACGATGTATTTGTGTCCCTTTTCCGAAGCGGGATTGCAGGTGACGAAGTCAATTCCCCATTTAGCGAAAGGACTGACGGAGATAACCGGGTGAAGGGGGGCAGGATGTGCTTGCATTTTCTTTGTGAAAATTTGACATGGATGGCATTTTTGGACTGCTGCAATGCAATCTTTAAACAAAGTGGGCCACCAGTAACCAGTGCGCAAGATTTTTTGGGCAGTAGCTATGCCCGAAAGATGACCACCACATGCCCCTGCATGGCAGTCATTCAAAACGCGTTCTGCCTCATCGATAGTGAGACAACGTTGGAGAATAGTATCAACACCACGACGATATAGTGTATCGTTTAGCACGAGGTAGTGCTTTGCTTGGTGGCGGATACGACGACGGTCATTAGACGTGAGAGCTGGGCGGAAGCGTTGAGTTTGTAGGTAGACTAAGATGTCTCCATACCAAGGGTCCGAAGAGTCGACCAAGTAGACAGATTCATCAGGGAATGGATCATGAGCTACCTCTGCTGGGTCGATTCTGGGAAGGTCCGATAGTAATTCGGCGAAGACCAGGGATTTCTTTGCTTTGGCAGCCGTGAACACCAAATCAAATTGTTGGAGGATGACGATCCATTTGGAATATTTCCCTCCAATAATTTGTCTAGACAAGATATGTCACATGGGATTCTCCAAAGCAATCACCGTAGTCTATCGCAGCAATATATAATGTCGGAGTCGGGTGACGGCGAAAACTACTGCCAGAGAGAGTTTCTCCACATGTGAATAACGTAATTCAGTTCCAATGAGACCTTTAGATAAATAGTAAATCACATGTTTGCTATCTTCATCGTGTACTTGAACGAAAACCATTCCAAGTGAGGATGGTGATGCTGCCAGATAAAGGAGAAAGTCGCGTGAATAATCGGGGGCACTAAGGAGTGGGGCTGAAACAAGTGCATGTTTTAAGCATCAAATGACCGTTGAGCTTGGTCATCCCACAAGTATAGTGTTCCTTTCTTCAACAATCGCATGAATCCTTTCGTCATCTCAGCATAGTTAACGATGAAACGACGCAAAAAGTTTGCCTTCCCCTGCAAGCTTTGGAGTTGAAGGATGGATTGTGGTGCCGGCAATTCAATAATTTCTTTTACCTTATCGGGATCAACCCTAATCCCGTGCTTGGAAACAATGAACCCTAAAAATCGTCCGGACTCGACCATAAATACGCATTTATGAGGATTCAAGCGTATATTGTAGAACCTGCACCTAGCAAAAATTTCTCTTAAATGAGCCAGGTGGTCTCGTCGCTTCTTGGAATGAGCCGGGAGGTCATCCAAGTATGCCTGTACAATATGTCGAATGTCATGAAAAGCATAGTCCATATCCCGTTGAAAAGTTGCTCCAGCATTCTTCAGGCCGAATGGGAGTTTTTTATACGCAAAGATGCCCCAAGGATAGATGAAAGCAGTTTTATGCTGGTCGTCTTTTTTTATGGCAATCTGGTTGTATCCCGAGAATCCATCCATGAAGGAAAAAGATTCGCATCCGGCACAATCGTCGAGAATTTGATCAATGAACGGTGTAGGATAGTTTTCTTTTGGACAAGCGGCATTCAGATCGCGATAATCGACGCAAACTCGAATAGTGCCTTGTTTTTTATCAACGGGAACCGGATTGGAAACCCATTCAGTTAAGGGAACGGGATAAATGAAGCCAGCGTTTAAAATTTTTTCTACTTCGACCTTGATGGCGGCTGCTTTGCGCGGGTGGACAGGTCTGAGTCGTTGCCGGATAGGTTTAGCATTGTCATAAGTCTTGATTTCGTGCTCGACAATAGAAGGATCTATGCCGGGAATTTCATCGTAAGACCAAGCGAAGACATCACGGAATTCTTTAAAAAGAGATGTGAAGGACGCAATTTCCTCAGGATTGCAGTCAGCTCCAATATGAATATTTTCCACGATACCCGTTTTGACCGAGATATCAATGAGCAGTGTCTTGGAAAGATTACCCATGTTCCCTTCTGAATCGATAGTGTGGACAGTCGTATAAGAGGAGGGAACTATCTCAGGTTGGTCAAAAGATGAGATTTCAGTTGTCATCGCCTCCAAATCAATCGTCGAAGCGCGATGGTGGAACTCTCCCCAAGGTCGTTCTTCTAATGACATGAACTCTCGAATAGCTTCGTCTGTAGGCCAGAATTCATTGAGGAGATCCTTAGAGAGAACTGTTATGGGAGAGGGGATCGTACCTGTGGTCGAAACCATATCAGTGGAGGGTTCAGATGCAGTTTGGATGGCTTGGTAAGCCAACTCAACCGGCAAAAGCGGCATCTGATCTCCATAGGAATCAATATCTGAAGGTGCTGGGATGATCCATGGGTCGATAGAGCCATCTGAAGAGGTGGATATCATTGCAACCGTGTTTGGGATCTGCGGCGGCGGTAGAGGAAAACAACCCAGTAGGGAAGATGCCTTCAGAAGACAGGTACTGATACTGACGTAAGAGTCAAGGACACCTCCTATTAGGGGTACAGAGCTACTTGGTAAAGTGGAATAATCAGGGGTGAAGAAGGATAGCTGGTCGACCGTGACTATTTTCCCATCCAATGGAAATAGGATGAGTCGGAAGACCGAAGACACGATGGTGGTCATATCATAAGACCAACTACGACCGAGCAATAGATTATAGTCGAGATGACGCTCTACGACTTCAACGTCCACGTTTACCGTTTTCCCACTCAGAGTGATGGGAAAGCTAGCAAGGTATCCTTTTGGTAGGAAAGTGTGGCCATCAAAAGCTTTGAGGGAATTCGATGGCGGGGTTAGAGTAGGAGAACCTAAATTCAGCCAGCAATCTTGTGACATAACGCAGGTCGAAGCACCTTCGTCTATGACAGTGCGATGGATGGGTCTCCCTTTCGACACAACCTGCACCTGGAATGCGAGTTGATGCGAGAGGCGAGGCTTAGCCTTTTCCATATCAAAGACTGCTAGCATGGAATCTTGGGGATCTATTCCACCAATGGCCAAAAGCAAGGCTTTCCTTTGTGCTGGATAGGTTTGTAATACTTCAAGTGCAGACATAGCTGACGGTGCCTGCGCCAAATATTCTACAATATTTTAGTTTTGGGCTACACGTGTAGAGGTATTATGAGTCATGCGTCGAAGTGTCCCTTTGGGGGGACAAATTACAGGTTCAACAGTAGGCCTTTTGATATGTAAATCGTTGGGCGGCGGCGGATTGGAACTAGTTCCCGGTTCCTGAGCATCTATGGTAGGAGTTCCATAAAGCTTGGCGCAAGTTTGAAGGTCAATACTCTTGATGCCATAAATGGCAGATGGTCCTTCGCCAGAAGGATACGAACCACCATTGCCCCGTTGATGGGGTTGTGGCGGATTGTCAACCATATGTTGATGTTGCTGTTGTTGATTGGGGAAAGGATTGTGAAGAACGGCAGGTGTTCTCCCAGAATCTTTGTTAGCAATAAAATCGGTGCATTCCTGCAACCGAGGACATTTGTATGTCAAGTGGTCCTCCACACAGATTTTACAAGGAAATTTCATGGGTTTATCCTTTCCTTTGTCGTTTCTAGCAGCATTTTTCTGATTAGCGTTATTCTGATTATCAGACTACTCTTCCAAAGAAGATGTTTTATTCTTATTCTTCCTATTCTTTCCGCTAGGTCTTTGTGAGGTTTGCACCGAATTTACCTCAGCGGCAAGGAGAGGAGTCGTTTGATGGGGGACGGTGGCAGCCGAGGATGGCTAGGAGGTTTGCCCCCGAGACTAATTGGTGGCTACACCAGAGATCGTGCCAATGAGACCATCGGCATGAGCTCCGGTTTTCTGAGTAGCCGGAGGGTTTGGGTTACCAGGGGCATGGGGAAGCAGATCGTAAAGCATGCCAGATTGTGAATAGATTAAATCCAGGTGCTGGGCACGACGAATACATTTATCTTCTGTCACCACACCAGAAAGGCCAATGTCTTTAGAGATATGGGGTAAAAGAGACTTGCAAAACCAATTGGCTAAGAGATGGTCCAGTATTGGCGCTTTGGCAAGCCTCCTCCGACGTCTCTATTCATGAATATGGTCAGAGATGTGGGTGGCGGTGTCTTGGCGCAGTGATGTTAACAATTTTGTTCCGGTTTCCACTCTAATTGGTAGTTGGAAGTTCTTTAAGAACTCCGTCGCTAAAGCGCCAAACGTATTGATGGCAGCACGTGGTAATTCAATGTACCACTTGGCGGCATTGCCTGTAAGGGTGCGGGAAAACAGTCGGAGTCGGACACTATCATCTACCATGGAATTGGATATGGACCATAAATGGAAGGTAGTGATGTGTGTGGCGGGGTCGTCCCCATGCTTCCCGTCGAACTTCGGGATATCAGAAGGAATCTTATGCGGTATTGGAGGCCAAAGCGAGTTATGGTTGATGGGATCGTTTGTCAGCTTATGGATGTCGGGTATGTCCAAAGCTGCCAAGAATGGCAATTGTGGATTTGCCCCCAAGTCTAACCAAGGCAGTATGGGCTGACTATTTGGACCATAGGGTCCTCCCATCCATGTGTTGCCAGAAGGGTAAGTGGGACTTTGAGAAAAACCTCCCATAGGTGGAGGAGTAGGAACATACGGTTGTTTTCCATAGGGCATAGTGTATTGAGGGGCAACTGGTTGGTTGCCCCCAGCGTAAAAGTGCCCTCCCACTCCGGATGGAGGTTGGGGTTGGTTAGTCCAAATGGATGCAATAGAGTTTCCCGGAGGCATACTAGTATTTGCATAATTTGGCAGTGGTATAGATCCTACACCTATGTTTGAACCACTTAAGGGGATAGTATTTACAATGGGTTGTCCCATTTGTCCTAAGGATTGCGTAGGAAGAGAAATATTCCCTGCTACCTGTGTACTGATAACACTGCCCTCTGGTGTAGTGGCCAGGGGGTTTGAACTCAACAGAGGGTTCCAACCGAAAGGGTTACTAAAGGGCACCGAAGTAGTCGTGCTCGTGGGAGGAGCTACCATGGTCCCCAATGTGATCACGGTAGGAGTAGATGCCGAAGGGTTCGGTAAACTACTGACAGTTGTGTTGACCATAGGGTTGGGGGTAGGCATATGTTGACTATTGGGGTTACCTAGTAACAACATAGAACTGACCACCGGCGGGGAGGATGATGGCGAACTAGGAATGGTTGCCATTGGTATCGACCCTGTGGATACCGGTGGAGAAATAGATGTTGGTGTTGCCGCAGACATATCTTGGCGTGGTGGAATCTGGATTATCACAGGTCCTAACGGATCCGTGAGCGGAGGATTGTAATTAGGTACAATGCCTTCAGTGAAAGGGTCCTCCGGGAGTTCCGGCTGATAAGGGTCTATGTGGTAATCCAGATTAGTCAGAGGAGACTGCTCTTCCGTAGAAGGCTCGGGTTCATCAAGGTTCAATCTTTCCTCTAGAGTGAGAGGAGGTAGACCTTGTTGTCGTCGAGACAGACGGCGTGGGTCAGGGGACGCCACGGTGACCGGTTTAATTTTAACAAATTTTATTAAAATGTGATATATTATGAAGTCTCAAGTGACAGTAACCACACACTTTCTAAAAAGAAAAGACTCTCTAAAATCAATCAGCAAGCAGCCAGTATAGGGTGCCCTGTCTGAGTACTACCATTCACTAGTGATGAAATCCAGTCTCACAATAGCGTACAGAGAGGGTTGGTCGAAAGTACAGTTACGGTTACTCTAGAGCTTCGCCTGAACCCCAGACGATAGGTGTAAGCACTCTCGTGAAGACGAGTACCCTCCTAAAGACTGAAGACAGAGTAGGTCCGTCTGTTTCAGGTACCAGGACAGCCCGTCCCAGTCACCTGGTGTAAGTCCCTAAAAGTATAGCCACTAAGGATACCTCAAATCACAGACACTATCAGGGGGGTCCACGGTCAAGGACAGTGTGCTATATGGGCAGAATACCTAGATCCCCAATCTAGTTTCGACATCCCCGAAGGGAACCCCAATATATAACACACCCACAGGATGTAGTCAAAGGTGGGCTACCTTCTAGTGCACCCAAGTGTTGTCTCGCGCTGAGCTCCGGTAAAGGAACGGTCCCAATAATGTGAGTGCAGCAGGATTTCACTCATTAATGACTCTAGTTTTCAAGTTTTGAAATCTTTGGTAGTTTTCTCACTTTCCTAACGCAAGATCCTAGCCTGAACTACTGTTTGTGTGAGCTCAAAAAAGAGTTATTAGATTTATTTTATTATCGCTTTGTTTTTAGTGTACTTTTTTATTAGTCTTGCGGAGGGGGAATGGACGTATGAAGTATAGTGAGACTCTGACTCAATAAACCATGCAAAACATGCTCTAAATATTAACTTCAATGAAGAGTGTTTCTACAAGGAGAGGTTTCTTTTTCAATCATCCATGCACCAACATGTAAATAACACAGCTCAACTTTCAAGATTCAGACTTCTATCTACCTCTTTAACAGTCTGTGAACTAAACTTTCAGAATAAACTCAACTAAATGCAGAAAAAAAAAAAAAAATATTTCTCTTTAAAAAAGTAAATGCTTTGCACACTAAATAAATAAGAGAAACAAATACTCAATGCCATCTTTAGCAGACAAGCACAGGGATTCAGTCTGTGAAAGGTACTGGTGGCCAAAAAACTCTACAGCTAAAACACAGTCACAGTAGTGAACAGCAGGGTTTTTGGCTGAGTAACGCTCTGTCTGTGAGAAAATACAACGTTATAATGCACTGTATTTAAGCCTAGACCGCGTTATAACGCACTGGATGAACTGCATAGGTCGCGTTAACCAGGGAAAAGCTCTTCAGTTGGCCAGACAGGAACAGGATTGAACTCTGCAAGCGTTTGGTATGTCTACTGGGCATCAAAAAATGGTCGGAAGGATACTAAACAGAGGAGAGAAGAAATGAAGGAAAAAATAGTCCGAAAACTATGGGGACACTCCCCAGTGGAGTCGCCAATTCTGCTATAGGGTAAACTGCTTGGGTGGTTGGTTTTCGTATATCCCTCTCAGGGCTTTCCGGTGCCCGAGGCAGACAGTAAGATTAGCTATGATGTTCACAAAGATGGCATGAGCATGTTCATATTAGCTTGAAATAACTTGAAGGAATACAATAGAGAATTACCTCTTTGACAACTTTAGAATCCTTTGGAGAGCGCTACGCAGCAAAGCAAGAGTCCTTCTTCACCGGCTCCAAATCTGAGTCTTGCAATCAGTCAAAGCACCCGCGTAATTTCTAATATAACAAGTATTCTATCAATTAAATCTATAATAAACATCTAGATTATACACATCTGAGCCATTCATATCATACTAAGAAAATATTGAAACAACAATATAACATTAAGCATCGAATGGACAAAACGAACATAGTTCTATTGATTTTGAAAGAAGGAGGATTACAACCATCGGTTGTACCAAGCCCTCCTCAGTCTCCCAATCTCTCTTCTCTATCAAGTGAAGAATTCCAAGCCAACAAGCTCTCTAGGAGCCTCTTTGAATCTTGGCCTTCACAATGTCACACTATTCTCTATTCCACAAGTATACAAGAACCTTGAGCAATCCTTCGACCATCAATTAAGAGCCTTCAGCTCCTTCTTATAGGAGAGGGAGAAGGCCATTGTTGCCCTTCTCTTTCCACTAGTTTGGAATGGAAAAGGCTTAGATGTTTCCTTGATCTCCATGCTTTTGCCTCGGAGTTCAGTCTTCTATGGCAATGACCAATAATGAACTGGTGCTTCTGCAGTTTCCTTTGTGCACTGACTCCTTTGTGAGGGAAAGTCGGAGATTCAAATCTTTCTCCGCGCTCTTTTCCCAATTCAAACTTAAAACACGGGTAACGCGTCCCTCCAGTGTAAACAGAGCGTTGCCCTAGCCACTAACGTGGCCAATGTATTGCTTGCCTGCGTTATAACGCTCTTGTTATGTTCTATATATGCGTTACCCTGGCATAAATAGGTTTAATTTAGGTCTTTGTACTTCTTCCATATTTGTCTTCCCCTCTGAGCTGATGAGGAGGTATTTTGACCTGTAACACTCCAGCTTAAGGGAAATTAGAAAGGTTTAATTAATTGAAAAGGATCCTAGTGAGATAGAGACAAAGTTCTAGACCTCCTAGTGTTTCCAATTCATTCAACTAAATCCTAACAAGAACATCTAAAGACAAATTTCATTAATTCATACATCAGCTAGCGATATATCAGACCACTACACTGGTTAAATTAGCTTGAAATCAGTCCTTAGATAACACATACAACAGAAAACATTGAAGGCAAGGAGAGTAGAAACATAGGGTACCTAACGAGGGTAAATCCTATGCCAGATTTCTGATGCGAGCCAGTAGAAATGAAATGAAATGAGCTACAAGTTAAAAAAAATACAGAGATAGAAACACATCACCGCTGCTTTAAATCGGGATCCAAATAAATGTGCTTGTCATATTAAAGAGCAACACTAGTCATGTACGACATTGCCAACAACTTGAATATTCAGACTAAAAACATCTTCCTCAGCCTATCTTACAACTTTACACAGGGACTATGTCTTAAAAGAAACAGCTTATAATTCTTAGATATCCGATCAACAACAACAACCTTTACAATGAGTTTCTTCATGAAATTTATAGCTCAAGTGGATCAAAGAAGGTAGATGGAAAACTAAATGCAGCATTAAAAATCAGAAGACGAAGAGGGCCGATGCCTCGTTCTGTTTTAAATTCTGGGCATTTAACTCTGGTACTCTTTGGATGAAAGAGTGGTTTTCGTCAGGCTTCCATGTACTCCAGGTATGTCTTTGATGTACTTTCTGTAGCACTCTGGTGGATTAAACAAAAAGGTAGAATAATGATGCTAAGGTCTGCCATACTATGTAACAAATGCTTCTGATAGCATAGGACTGTTGTCAGGGCTGGAATTTCCTCAGGAACACGGTGTAGAATGGAGATAGTATGGGCATTTCATCCTTCATGGAAAGAAGATTCTGCTGATGTGAAAACCTGGTACTATTATTTTCTGTGCATTAGACCTTCTGATTGATCCTTGGGGTCTTTGATCTAGTACACTTGCCTTTTAAACACTAGATTAAGGCTTAAGATCTTCAACAATATGCATTAGACCCTTTAATCCTTCACTAATACTCTTTGCCGCTCCATGATTGTCACTATCTACGAGATCTGTGCTTTAATGGCTCTAGATAGGTTTTTACAGAGTTTAACCCTGTTCCTTAAATGGCAGTCATGTCATAACACCTTCCTAGGCTTTTCTCCATAATTTTCAATCTCTACACATGGCCTTTCCTGTGTTCTCTGTCACTGTGACAGAGACTACGAATCATGGCGGTTGCCCACCCGTCTGTAACCCTGCAAAACATGAAAACAAGTTAAGAAAACCATGCATGGGAAGGGTGGATGCAGCGAGGACATTGAGAACGGTCGTGCAGGCTGGCGAAATGCTGGAACAGTGTAGGGTGATGGAAAAAAACGCAGTGAAATAATGGAGGATGGTCTGGTGAACGTTGGTGGACTGCGGCACAAATTTAAATGCAAACACTGAAACTTTGACTTTTGAATGAAATATAAAGAGGATGGAGAAAAAATGCGACAAAACACGTGGAATGGTGACATGGCAGGACCCGATCAATGGTGGGACATGCAGTTAATCGGGACCATCCGAACTCAGGAGGAGATCGATGGTTGAGAATGCATCGGAGGGTGATAGATGGTGGGCCAGGGATCTATTTGCCTTGGATTATCACCCGTGCATCTTCGTGGTGCGATCACTGTTGGATGGGTAGCTCTGGATCGGACGGCATATGTTCCTATTGTGCCGGGTCAAATTCTGAATGTTAACGCATGATGGGGGGTGGTTTTCAAATAGTGCTCAGTGCCACTTTTCCTGCGGTGAGTGGAATCGCTCCGAAATGAGAAAAACTGCCCACCTTCCAAAGGTGGTGCAAAAGAAACTGGTCGGTTTAGAACAGTGACCATGGCGCGGGGACCACCGGGCGGATGAAATGTGAGTCATCGATCTGTGGATCAGATCGACGGTGTATATGCGATCGAAGGAGTAAACAGGTGAGCGATGGGCGCATTGCGAAATAGCACTGACCGTCAGATCTTACATAGATCAATGGCTGAGATTACAATGCGGGTTTAATAGGCCAAATTCAATCACATCGGAAACTTTTAGATTTACAAAGGATAAGGGCACATGTTAAACCCCTGATTTCGATAAGTGCCCAGGCTCAAGCGCTTGGTCTCGAGTGCGGGAATATGGGGAAGTGGTTTAAAGGGCTGGGCCGAGAGGGCCTTAAGCCTTATATGCATAAAATGGGCTTTCGGCCTAATTCTAATGCTTTTTGAGACTAGAACGGGGTAATGGTAGGGGGAAAGAGGGGCTACTTAATCGAACGAAGGGTATTTGAAGGGTTTAAGAGGGAAATGGGGATGATTTCGAAGGTTTAGGATGGATTTGGGGGTAGAAGGGAGACTTTGACCAAGGGGAAAAAGGGTTAAAATGGGACATTCTGCAGGGATAGGAGGGAAAATGCAGGCTTCTTCAAGCACAATTTTTTATAATCAGTGAGGCTTATTAACTTGGGAACAATAGAGGAAAATAGTCAAAGGGAAGAGGGTACGAAAGAGCTTTCAAGGATGATGTGTTACCAAGGAAATGCATTCCTTGAAGGTTGAACAAACAATTTAGCCCCCTGCTTGCTTGTCAAGGAATTTATAGGGGGCTAACAATGGCTCCACATAGGGATGGCTTCTTCTTGAAGGAGTCAAGAATTCAGAAAATGATCTTTGGTGTAGGCCAGATGCCTGCTGCTTGAGCCACCTTTCTTCTTTGATTTTTAGCTGCCACCATTGTGAAGACATCAATTAGCAGAAACATTACCCAAACAATATACCTACCCATCCTACAATTCTAACATTTTTTCTTCTAGGGTGCATTTGAACTAGAAGACCCTTTACATCATTTTTTTTTTTTACAAACAAGAAAATAAACCTATTCTATTTCTACCCTTATTGCTCCATGAGGCCAGATTAAATTGTCGGCCTCACATGTTTCTCTACCTAATCTAACATCTGCCGGGATTAGACTATCCAGCAGATTTCTTCTCTACATTCTACAGTAGAAATTTAAAATAGTCAAAATAGGATTAGACAGTCTAGTTTGCTGTAGATCCAAGGCATAAAGACAATTGCACATGGACAGAAACTTGCAGAAAACTAAAAACAAAATCTTGAAGGCTTGCAATTTGAAATTTTTAAGCATCCTTCTTTTCTTTGTGACTCAAGTTTTGAGCTTGTTAGAGTCACTTTCTCTTCTTCATTTCAGCTCTGGTTTTGGGCATGTTAGAGTTGATTCTTCTTCCTTAGTTGCTGGTTCAGATTTTGAACATGTTAGAACCAACTGTTTTCCTTCTTTAGCTCAGGTTTTGATCATATTATAGACAATATTTTGCATTTCTGAGGTTCATGTTTTGAGCATGTCTGGGCCTCTCCTTTCTCTCTATTTTTTGGAACATTTTCTCTTTTTTTCTTGAAAACATAACACAACAATGGTATTTACAATGGAAATGGAAACTCAGAATTGGAAATCAGCAAAAGTAGTGTTTGAGCATCCTGCCATTGACAGGACCCCCAAACAGCTCTGTACCATCTAACTCTTGTAGAGAAAAGGCATTTGGACCCACAGTGGCTTGGATGATGTAGGGACCTTGCCACAAACTGTCAAATTTTCCATGTTTTCCTTTGTCTTCTTTCTTGGAGTCCCACTTCAGAACTTTATCTCCAATTTTGAAATCAGAAGCCTTAGTTATTTTTTCAAATAACTTCTTTATATTTTCCTGAAATCTGATAGCTCTATTATAGACCTCTTCCCTTGTTTGTTGGAGATGAATGGTTTGGTTTATCCTTCTCACCATACTGTCTTCTTCTGTCTGAATTTCTTGGACAAGTTTAATCATTGGCACCCCAAGGCTAGTAGGAAACACTGCTTCTGTTCCATAGACAAGCTGATATGGTGACATGCCAATGGATTTCTTTGTTGTAAGCCTGTCAGCCCACAGGGCATGCATTAACTTGTTATGCCATGAATTTTTGTTCTCTTCAAGCAGCTTTCTGATGATGGTCACCAGGATCTTGTTTGATGATTCAACTAAGTCATTACCTTGTGGGTAATAATCAGTTGAATGACTGAGTGCTATTCGATACCTGTGACAAAAATCAACCATTTTCTTGGATCCAAAAGCATTAGCATTATCAGTGATTATTTTCCTTGGGCAGCCAAACCGAGAGAGGATATGACCTTCTAGGAACCTAATGATGACTGAATCTATGGCATTCCTAGTATGTACGGCCTCTATCCACTTAGTGAATTAGTCCGTGGCTGTTAAGATCCATTTGTGTTGTGTAGAAGAAGCAGGGTGAATTTCTTCTATGAAATCTAGGCCCCATTGCATAAAGGGACCTTCAATAGTGATGGGTTGTAGAGGTAAGGGGAGGATATTTCTTTTTCCTTCGAAAATATGGCATTTGTGGCAGGAAACTATCATATTATGGATCTCATTGAAGAGTGTAGGCCAATAGTAGCTAGCTCTGAGTATTTTTTGTATAGTGGCTTTCCAGTTCAAGTGGCCTCCACACTCTCCTGCATGGAATTCTTGTTTAATCCTTTCTGCTTCAGATTTAGGCAAACATTTAAGCAATAGGTCGTCTGTATTTTTCCAGTATAAGCATTTATTCAGTATGCAATAGCTTCTGGCTTTTAGTTTGAGGAATCTGGCCTTGGTCTTTGACAGTTCAGGAGGGGCATTGAGGTGTGTGAGCACATAAAAAATGTCAAAATACCATGGAGAGTTCTGAAACTTCTCCTCAACAGTGGGATCAGGAAATTTTTCTCGCTCATCCAAGGCATCCACCATGTTTATGTCAAGGGCTTGTAAATTTGATTCAGCCATTAGTTGAGCTAGGCCCTGACCTTTGATCAGTTTTGCGGGTTTTATCTCAAGGTCATATTCTAAGATCACAGCAATCCATTTACCCCTCTTCCCATCTAGGTCTTGGGACAAGATGTCTTTAACCACTATATTTGGCACATAGGCTATGGTGTGGGAATGAAGTATGTACACCCTAAAGTCTTTCAAGGCCTTAACCAAGGCATAGGCCTGCTTTTCCATTATGTTGTATTTCAAGGGTGCATCCCTCGGAGTTTTACTAAAGAAAGAGATGGGTTGTTCCATTCCCTCTAGATTTTTCTGCAACAGAACTGCAGGTACCGTATGCTCGGAGGAAAATGAAAAGATCAGGAAATCTTTTGAGAAATCAGGATTGATAAGGACAGTAGTCCGGGTGAGTGCTAGTTTAACTGATTCAAAATATTTCTTAGCTTCAACATTCCACTTAACTCCCACACCTTTCTTCAACATATTAGTCATATTCCTAAGGTGTTAAGCTAAGTTGGGAATAAACCTCCTTAGGAAGTTGATTCTCCCAATAAAGGACTGTAACTCTTTGATGTTTCTCGGGTGTGTGATTTGTAGTATTCCCTCAACTCTTTGTGGGTCTATCCTAATCCCCTTCTCAAATATAATGTGGCCAAGAAGCTTACCTTCCTGCAACCCAAATATAGTCTTTTTAGGATTCAATGACAGACCGAACCTTCTACATTTTTCAAACACTCTTCTCAGATGCTTTAGGTGTTCTTCTTTAGTCTTGGAATAGACTATTATATCATCCAAGTAGATGACAATGAAGTGTCCTATTTCATCTGAAAAAGATATGTCCATCACTCTTTGGAAGGTGGCACCAACGTTCATCAGTCCAAAAGGCATTTTGACATACATAAAAGTGCCCCATGAAGTGGTAAAAGATTTCTTGAGTTGGTCTTCTGGGAGTACTAAAAATTGGTTGTAACTTGAAAAACTGTCTAACAGGGAGATTCTTTTTTAGCCTACTACTTTATGAAGAATGTGTTCCATTTTTGGCAAAGGGTAGTTGTCTTTGAGTGAGGCTCTGTTAAGGTTCCTGAAATCTATACACAGTCTGATCTCACCTGTCTTCTTTCTTACAGCCACTAGGTTTGAGACCCAATCAGGGAACCTCACAGGAACTATTATGCCTGCCTCATACATCTTCTTTATTTCCTTTTCCACTGCAGGAAATTGTTTTGGGTTTATTCTGCAGAGTTTTTGTCTGAAGGGCTTCTGATTTTCTTTCAGAGGTATTTTGTGCTGTATGATGTTTGTGTCATAGGCCTTTAAGTCCTCTTAGCTCTAGGAAAACACATCGATGAATTCCTTGAATAGGTCAATGTATTTATTTTTCATGTTTGTAGGCAGGGACTTAACCAATTTAATCATCTTGGGTTTACCTTCAGTGCCTACGTTGCACTCCTCATCCTTAGAATATGAGTGTTCTATAGTGGGCTTTTTCGCTACATCATCAAAGTAAAAAAGGTCTTCTAAAGGTGCCAGACCTCGACGTATGTTCTTATCTTTGGCCTGCAGCACCTCTACTTCTTCACTATCTGTGTTTTCGCGTTCTTCGTTTAGCTTTCCAATCTGTTCGTTTAGAGTGTTTATTTCTACATTACAGGATGGTTCTCCCTCATCTGATGACTCTCCACTTAGGAAGCTATCATCAGATTTCGAGTCTGAATCAGAAAACTCAAACTCATTCCTGCATATCAGGAAATCTTCAATATGCTTATCTCCTTCAAAAACCTACCAGTATTTTTCATTATCTAGTACTGCAGGTTTGAATTTGGTTTGAATGATGATTTTTTGGTCACTGGGAGGCTTGGGATACACACTAGCCATGCAGGCTAATCCATTTGCAATTGTGTTCTGACTCCTAGGGACAAACACCAGTTCGTATTCTACAAAGGTTTTCAATAGATCCATAGCGTCATTCCTGTAGGCTCTCAGCCTAGGATGTTTTACAGTGTACTCCCCATTCACTTGTTTAATGATCAACTCAGAGTCTCTGTCCACAGTTATCCTACGGGATCCTAATTTTTTCCACAGATTTAAGCCTAGGATAAGAGCCTCATATTCTGCAATATTATTTGTACATTTGAAATGCAGGTTGCAAGCATGGCTCTCTGCGTAGTCACTCTCTCTGTTATGTACCCACACTCCCATTCCTGCATTTCTCTTGGTGCATGACCCATCGAAATTCATTTCCCACAGGGGATCATTTTTCGTTTTATCATCGTTTTCCTTCCTAATGTGGGTTTCCCTCCTTTGTTGTGTTACAGGATATACATCAAACTGTGAACATTTTCATTCTTCGTGGAGTCTATGAGTTAGTGAGGGTTGACTAGCCAACTGATTGTATTCAATTTCTTGTTTGGTCTGAATTTTTTTTTCAGTGCACTGTCTAAGGTTTCCTTCTTCGTTTTCTTCGAAGTCCAGAGTGGCCATTATGTTAAAATCTGTGGTCTCAACCCCTTTGTTTGTATATATGTTTTCTGATTCTGGCTCTCCCAAGGATTCATCATTGCAGAAGATAAAGGAGTCCAGATATGTGTGTACTGAGTACAGAGGATAATTTTCAAGATTTTTAGGGCTACTAACCAGGAATTTCATTTGTACCTCCCTTTACAGTCTTCTAAGTTGGCTAAAAATAGGGATTATGGCATATGCCCCATCCATCTGCATTGTACCCTGCAGCTTGGCTCCCCATGACCTTGATGTTGGAAATATGATGCAGAGTGTTGTCCTTGATGGCAACCCACTTGATAAAGTTGATGGCAACTTGGTGAAATGAGATTGTTGGCTATATGATGCAATGTGTTTTCCTTGATGGCAACCTACTTGATGAAGATGTTCTTGATGGAATTCTGCTTGATGAGTTGCCTATGATAAGCAACCTATGTGTCAAAGATGTAAGAATGATGTATCTACAGATCAGTTCAGATGTGACAAAGAAAAGAATTCCAGTAAGTGCCAGAAAAATGATAAATATAATATGTCACAATGTATACGCTACTTTTGTGAAGGCAACCCCCGTATATACTCTACTTTTTTGAAGGGAACCCGCGTATACATTCAGGGTTAGCATATACGCAGTTTTTATGAGGCGAAGTTGCGTATACACGTGGAAGCGAATGCTCCAAGTCGCGTATGCCCTTTTGCGCTATAAAATTATGATACCAAGGGGAATTACCATGGTATTGGCCCATTGTATTGAGCGCTGGATTATCTAATTGATCCCGTCCAGGAATACCATCGGAGGTTGAGTGGTTTTGACTCATGGTATTGAAAAAGGCTAATCTATATAAGGAGAAGAAGATCATTGTGCAAATGGTGCAAGATGTCTGGGTTTAAATAAATACTTCTCTCTGAAGTATATCTGTATGGAATGGGTAACAGTCTAATGATAGATCTGAATCTGTGATGCAACTATGAAGAAATGTTGAAGAAGGCTATCTAGATCTGAAATGTATTTGTATCTTCTAGATCTGTTTATGAAATGTCTAGATCTGAAATGAGGCGAACATCTGTCTAACGTGAAGGGTTAAATCTGAATTGAATATCTGATCTGAAGAAGAATGCTGCTCTATAATGTCTAAAGATCTATACGCTGGTTTGGAACAACGAAAGCGCGTATATACGTGGATTTGATAAAGAGAAAGCGCGTATGTGTTGGGAAGTTAGTTCTGAAGTTTGTGCAGATGTATACGCGGGTTTATGTGAATGGAAGCGCGTATATACGTGATATCAGTGAAAGGAAACCGCGTATGAAAAGCTAGGGTTTGCTGAAGTCTGAAGTATAAAATGTCTGATCTGTTCTGCTGTGTTACTGCTATCTGTTGATGATAAATTATTCTGATCTGGGTTGTATGAATTGTTAAGTTTGAGCTTAAATGTGTGGAGTGGGTCCAGTCTGAAAATATGATGAAACGTGACCTGCAAGTTGTGCTCTATTGAAGTTGTTGGATCCAGTGTGAAAATTGATGAAACGTGGTCCATGGTGGTGCTGAGGGTTGTAGCCTTCAGTCAGGGGGTTATAGCTCACTTCCAGGAGAGGCTGGTAAACGAGTGTAGGGGGTTGTAGCTCCCTTCCAGGAGAGGCTGGTAAACGAGCGCAGGTGGGTGCCTGCGTACTGGTATGAGTCTGCGCCAGTACATTGTTGTAAGATGTTTTCTTTATAATAAAATATTGAAGGCTGAGACAACGGCAGCGGTGGTTTTCTCCCGACTTGGGTTTCCACCTAAAATCCTGGTGTTCATGTGTGTTGCTTATGTGTGATGGTTTATTCTGTTATCACTGCACATGCTTACTGTTAACTTAACATTAGATGAATGAATGTTGCAAAGAACTAAGTTAAGAATTATCTGTATAATTAGATCTCTGTTCATACCCGAGTTTTATGAAGGATATCTGCGTGTATACGCTAGTTGGCTTTAGCAAAGTAGCGTATGGGTTTTAGTGAATGGAAAAGTAAAAAGTTTTGAGTAAGTCCTAAATACTGATTCACCCCCCCCTCTCAGTATTTTTCCCAACAATTGGTATCAGAGCAGGTCCTTCTGCAGAAGCTTGATCGCTTGAAGGAGATCCGTCACAATGGGAAGTCATTGTCTATAAGGCCACCTCTATTCAATGGAGATAATCTGTTATTCTGGAAGATACGAACAAAAGCATATCTGCAAAGTCTTGGTGCAGAAGTATGGGCAATCGTGGAAGAAGGTTATCAATATCCGGCAAGTATTCCCACTGATGCAGCAGAAAGGAAGAAATATGAAATCAATGCCAAAGCATTCAATGTCTTATTAGGAAGCATGTCTGAACCAGAATTTTCTAAAGTGATGCAGCTAAATTCAGCAAAAGAAATATGGGACAAAATCATTCTGAGCTATGAAGGAGATACAAAGGTAAAAAGTGCAAAACTCCAAACCCTCAGAATTGAATATGAAAATTTGAAGATGCATAGTGATGAGAGTATTGCCAGTTTATTTTTACGTCTAGATGATATTGTGAATTGTATGAGAAGTTTGGGTGAAACTATAACTGATACTACTCTGGTTGAAAAAGTCTTAAGATCTTTGACTTCAAAATTTGAGTCAAAAGTAGCAGCTATTGAAGAAAGGCAAGATCTGCAAACTCTTACTATTGTTCAATTGCATGGTATCCTAACTGCTTATGAAATGAGACAAGGAGGTCCCTCTCAAATTAAAGAAGCTGCTTTTAAGGCATGTGCAAAAAGAAAAGAAAAAGAAGATGTCAAGGAATCAAGTTATATATCAGAAGAAGAAGAAGCCAATTTTGTGAGAAAACTCCAACTAGGAACTGGAAGATTCAAAGGTAAGATTCCCTTCAAATGTTTTGGTTGTGGAAGAGTTGGTCATTATGCTGCTAAATGTCCTTATGAAGAAAATCATGGTAAAGGGAAACAATTTGAAAAGAGGAAGAGTTATTATGAAAATGAAGATAATGATGAGGATGAAGAAGATTCTGACCAAGATCTACAAGTGCTCATGGCAAAGAAGCAAAAGATGAAGGCCACTCAAAGAAAGGAGAAATATCAGAAAACAAGTGTAGCAGAAAATGAAGAAGATGAAACAGGTATCGATTGTTGTTCTAGTAATCCACTTTCTTGTGCATGTAATGATGAAGATAGCAGTATAAGTCTAGAAGCAAATCTCAAGATCAATGATGAAAGTACTTATTGGGATCAATTCAAAAGAAAGGAATCTATCTACAAAGATGTGATCTCTAAAATGAATGAATAGATAGAAACAATGAAGGGACAGATAGAAAAGTATCAAGGGTTGTACGCTCTTGCAACCAATCAAGGTGAAAAACTTGAAGCAGAAATCATCTCTCTGAAAGAAGATTTCGAAGCATCAAATAAGAAGATTGAGGAACCTCTATTATCACTTGAAAGGGAAGGTCTTGAAGCAGAAATCATATCTTTAAAAGTAGATCTGGAAAAGTCAAATAAGAAGAATGAAGATCTACTACAAACATTTGAAGAACAAGAGAATGGTTTGAAAGAAGATATTCTAAACTTGAATGATCAAGTAGAAGAAGGAAGAAGGAAAGAAGAAAGCATGAAGAAGCAATGCCAAGCCTTGGAGGTTGAGGTAAATATTTTGAAAGGAAAATTAGAAGAAAAGGATAAACTCATGAGGTTTCAAGATAGTACTAAGATTTTGGACAATATTCTTAGTAGTCAAAGGTCTCCTTCTATTAAACTTGGTCTGGGATTTCATGAAACGGTCAAAGGAGAATCTAGTTTGCAAGGAAGTGCTAAAGATTCAAAGGATGTCAAGACAAAACCTAAAGTGTTGAAAGAAACAAAAGGTCAACCAACAATGATGAATTCTCAAAGGAAATCATTCAATAATGTTGAATGCTTTAAATTTCATAATTATGGGCATGTTGCAGCAAATTGCAGGAGCAGATTATTTCAGTCACAATCAAGCAGATTCTACTCAGAAAGGTACTCTGGTTGCTTCAAGGGATATTGTTTTTCATGCAACAAGTATGGTCATAAAGCAGCTGATTGCAATAGAAGGAATATTAGAGAAACACACTATTATTCTTATGCCTATTTCTCTGGTCACATAAGATGTATTACTTGTAACAAGTATGGACATGTAGCAAAAGAATGCAGGATGAACAGATCTGAGAAATTGAAAGATTTCCAGCACACTTTTAGAAAGCTCAAGCAAAGCTGGATAAAGAAGGAGGACCGGTCAGAAACATAGGGAATATTGACCCTACTGCAGTCATCAGCTTCTAAAGCTTACTTCTCTTAATGGCTACAGGAGTGATGTGAGATACATTATAGGGATGAGTAATGTATCATCACAGGGGGAGCAATGTATGATGATTTTCATGGTTGATCTGGTTATTCTGGTTATTTTTATTTCTGACAGTGCATCTGATGTGAAGAAGACATGTACAGGTGGTACAAGTTCAGGGGGAGATAAAGGAATGTGAAGTTTTCAATATTTTACTTTCCATACGTGGGTTCGGTGAAATAAATCCGCGTATACACGCGAGTTCCAGCAGACACAGACGCGTATGCATTTATGATAAGGAAATATGTATGACAGTTGAAGATCTGGAGTATAGGTTCAGGGGGAGCATCAGTCTAAGTATTAATGACTGTATTATTGGTACTGTATTTGCTTATTTCTCAGTTCTAAATGATGATGACATGTTACATGGTTTCTTATGGTGAGATTATGGCTGAGCCCTGATTTCTTTTTGAAGAGTATCCTTTGTTTTCACACATGGATGAGATGGAAGCTTTATGATTCAGAGATAAGGACAGATCATGCAGAGATTGTTGCTGATGACTTGCTGTTGAAGGTATTCAAGTTGCACATGCTAAGGAGGAGCCTTGGTCATATGGAAAGGATGCTTGGATGCACATTTTCAGGGGGAGCATTAGTCTTGCTAAGTATAATGCATTGTTGGCATTATGATGGTTCTGAAACATGATCTCTCTCTTAAGGTCTTTCTGGTATTGATCATAAAAAGTCATATTTGTATTTTGATGAAAAGGTCATGAGTCATATTTGTATTTTGATGAAAAGGTCATGATGAGACCTATGATGTAAAATTGTAATATTCAGTCATGTAAGGACTTGTCAAATTTGTAAACCCACTTGGTTGGGTAGTTGAGTCAAAATATGTAAACCCACTTGGTTGGGTAGCTGAGTCAAAATGTGTAAACCCACTTGGTTGGGTATTTGAGTTTCATATGTAAATCCACTTGGTTGGATCTTTGATGTATGTACGAGTCCTTGGTGATAGGAAAAGTCATAGAGTCATGTACTTCATTGAAAATATAGCATGAACTCAGGGGGAGCATGGTAACTTCAATACACATCAGATCTGCATGGGAAGCAAAACATTGTCTTGGTTTTGATCCGCACTTTGCCCTTGATGTCAAAGGGGGAGAGTGACATGGTGTTTGAATAAGGGAAGAATATCATCTATCTCCTGTGGTGATCAAACACCATCGTGGTTGCCATCAAGTCCAAAGGGGGAGATTGTTGGAAATATGATGCAGAGTGTTGTCCTTGATGGCAACCCACTTGATAAAGTTGATGGCAACTTGGTGAAATGAGATTGTTGGCTATATGATGAAATGTGTTGTCCTTGATGGCAACCTACTTGATGAAGCTGTTCTTGATGGAAGTCTTCTTGATGAGTTGCCTATGATAAGCAACCTATGTGTCAAAGATGTAAGAATGATGTATCTACAGATCAGTTCAGATGTGACAGAGAAAATAATTCCAGTAAGTGCCAGAAAAATGATAAATATAATATGTCACAATGTATACACTAATTTTGTGAAGGCAACCCACGTATATACTCTACTTTTGTGAAGGGAACCCACGTATACATTCAGGGTTAGCATATACGCAGTTTTTATGAGGCGAAGTTGCGTATAAACGCGGAAGCGAATGCTCCAAGTCGCGTATTCCCTTTTGCGCTCTAAAATTATGATACCAAGGGGCATTACCATGGTATTGGCCCATTGTATTGAGCGTTGGATTATCTAATTGATCCCGTCTAGGAATACCATCGGAGGTTGAGTGGTTTTGACTCATGGTATTGAAAAAGGCTAATCTATATAAGGAGAAGAAGATCATTGTGCAAATGGTGCAAGATGTCTGGGTTTAAATGAATACTTCTCTCTGAAGTATATCTGTATGGAATGGGTAGCATTTTAATGATAGATCTGAATCTGTGATGCAACTATGAAGAAATGTTGAAGAAGGCTATCTAGATCTGAAATGTATTTGTATCTTCTAGATCTGTTTATGAAATGTATAGATCTTAAATGAGGCGAACATCTGTCTAATGTGAAGGGTCAAATCTGAATTGAATATCTGATCTGAAGAAGAATGCTGCTCTATAGTGTCTGAAGATCTATACGCTGGTTTGGAATAGCGAAAGCGCGTATATACGCGGATTTGATAAAGAGAAAGCACGTATGTGTTGTGAAGTTAGTTCTGAAGTTTGTGCAGATGTATACACGGGTTTATGTGAATGGAAGCACGTATATACGCGATATCAGTGAAAGGAAACCGCGTATGAAAAGCTAGGGTTTGCTGAAGTCTGAAGTATAAAATGTCTGATCTGTTCTGCTGTGTTACTGCTATCTGTTGATGATAAATTCTTCTGATCTGGGTTGTCTGAATTGCTAAGTTTGAGCTTAAATGTGTGGAGTGAATCCATGAATTCTGAGTAAGAAATATGATGAAAAACGTGACACCAAGTTGTGCTCTAATATTGAAGTTGTTGGATCCAGTGTGAAAATTGATGAAACGTGGTCCAAGGTGGTGCTGAGGGTTGTAGCCTTCAGTCAGGGGGTTGTAGCTCCCTTCCAGGAAAGGCTGGTAAACGAGTCAGGGGGTCGTAGCTCCCTTCCAGGAGAGGCTGGTAAACGAGCGCAGGTGGGTGCCTGCGTGCTGGTCAAGTCTGCGCCAGCACATATGTTGTAAGATGTTTTCTCTATAATAAAATATTGAAGGCTGAGCAACTGCAGCGGTGGTTTTCTCCCGTCTTGGGTTTCCACCTAAAAATCCTGGTGTTCATGTGTGATGCTCATGTGTGATGGTTTATTCTGTTCTTACTGCACATGTTTACTGTTTATAGAACATCTAATGAATGAATGATGGAATGATATAAGTGAAGAATTAATGGCATAATTAGATCTCTGTGTATACGTGAGTTTTATGAAGGATATCCGCGTGTATATGCTAGTTGGCTTCAGCAAAGTAGCGTATGGGTTTTAGTGAATGGAAAAGTAAAAAATTTTCAGTTTTCCCTAAATACTGATTAACCCCCCCCCCCCCCCTCTCAGTATTTTTCCTAAAACTTGACAATAACATACCATACTTAGGTGGCACATCTGCCACCACAACATCCATGACCATACATTTTGCTGGAATGTGGGTAAGTCTTACACACAGGTCTTTGATTAGGCCCAAACATCTTACTCTGCTAGAGTCAAATGAATATAAATATTTATAGGGGCGGGTTATCTCTAGGCCTAGATTTTCCATAACCACCTTAGGCATTAAGTTGTGAGATTCCCCAGAATCATGCATTGCATTGTGAAGGATCTTGTCATGGATATTAAGACTGATATAAAAAGGGGGCACTACCCCTTCCTGAAGCTTCCCTTGAATATTTGGACCAAACAGAAGGGCTGGTTGATCATAACTCAGGTTGACAGTGTCACTATTTTCACCCAGGTTCAAATCTTTCAAAATTTGGCCTTTATATACATCTTGAGTGGCTATCTTAGAGAGTGGGATAGAGATTTTAATTTTTGCAATCTCACTTTCTAAATTGAAAGTGGACTGACTCTTTGGGATGTTCAACTTTGTTTTGCTAGCCACCACCTTGGTGGTAGAATCAGTGGGCTTATTCTCACTATGCACAGTGTTAGAAACTGTTTTATCAGGAACACTAACTGTAGTGCTAGTGCTACTAGTTGGTTGACTTTGTTTATCAGTGTTTTGGTTGTCTTTTTCTTTGTTTTTTCCAGAACTCTCAACTGCTGATTTGTTACTTTCAGCAGTTGCTTTAGAATATTTCTCAGGCCTTTTCTTGATGGTAACCTTAGAAGCCTTTGGTTTTGAAGTGTCTAGGCTCTTTTTGCTTATAATTTCATATTGTTCTCTGACCTTCATAATGGCATTTTCAAATCCTAGCCTATAATCCTCAGATTCTAATCCTTCCTCATCCCAATACGAGGGTGAGAGTTGATCTTCTTTTGTGAAATAGTTTTGGATTGAGTTTTCTACTTCAAACATTTTTATAGTGGTCCCCTTAGAATCTTCTATGATTCCCTCATCCTCATCAAGAAAGCTCTCTTGGAATGGGGGAATAACTTGCTGATCTGAGTCTCTTTGCCTGTTGGGAGTGGAGTTATTTCTCCTAAAGTTATGGTTCTGGTTATGATTTTGGTTTCTGTTTTGACTGCTAACTGTGACAACCAATTTTTCCATCATTTGTTGTAGCTTTTCCACATTTTTAGATAGACAGTCATAATTTGGATTAGATGTGGAAGCTGCATTGTCATCTCTATACGTTACCCTTTTTTCATCTCTCAGTCTTGCCTTTTTTTCAATCAAATTTGCCTCTACACTCACTGCTCCCCTTTGCATATCTTCCAATGTGTTGTAATCCCTCTCCCTAAGCTGGTAGGCCATATCAGCAACAAAGCCTTCAAGGTATTTCACTAGAGCCATACATTGGGGAGATTTCATGTGTGGAGGAAGAAAATTATAAATGTTGTTAAACCTTGTAGAGTAGTCATGGACACTCTCTTCAACGTTTCTCTTAAGATGCTTGAATTCTGCTAAGATTTGGAGAGGGTTGGCCTTAACTTCCCATTTGTTTATGAAAGTTTGATATAAAGTAGGAAGGTCTTGTATACTATTAGGAGGTAGGCTTTTGAACCATTTCTTCACATCACCTCCTAAGCTCTGGGAAAAGATTCTCATTTTGACTATATCATCATCTATTTCCATGTAATCAAAAGAATCTTCCATCCTGTCTACATGGTGCTGAGCCGTGGTAGACTCTTTGGCAGTGAAATGTGGGATCTTTTATTGATAATCATTGGGTAAGGGCACTAGAGGCTGAGGTAATACCAGAGGTGCATACCAGGCTGCCATGATGATGTTCTGAGGTAAAGGGTTAACTTGAGAAGCTGGTATATGGATGACAGGGATATTATGACCAACAGAAGATTGTTGAGCAGATTTAGGGTGGTAGAGCCCCAAGTTTTGAAGGAAGTGAATATCAGGGGGTGTAGATGGACAGGTCTCTTTGTCCCTAATGTGTTTACCACTATGAGATGGTGAACCAGGAAACTCAAGGTCTGGCTAGTTTAGAGCACCGAATGACCTAGTTCTAGGTACTCTGTTTTGAAAGTCTAGGTCAAAAGGTGGGTCTGATAGAGCTGTAAAATCTTCCGGTGCAGAGTTAGCTCTATGGATGTGGCTAGAAATAGTTGGTCTTATAGGTGCAGGAGATCTCTTGAGAATGCTCTCAGGGTTGTCAACTATTTTAGGTGGGTTTGGGTTAGGATAAGCTCTTGTGTGAATGGTTCTTGAAGCTAGAATGTTGTTTTCAAATCAAGCAGCTTAACCCTACTTGTTACTTATATTATGGTTGATGTTGTTATGGAGGCTAGTCTCCTAGTGGAGTCTTATGTGAACCAAGATAATCAACAAGCCTACTGATCACCAGTGGAGTCTTTGATCTTTTAGGAGCTATGGAGTCGCTAGGTGTAAGGTTTTGGGTGTTCAAGGAGGTACACTGTCCACCACAGTGCTTAAGCAATGTCCCTTTCAAGGATGTTTTCAAACACAGCAAGCTATAACTAGAGATTGATTGGGAGGGCATTTACCAGATATTTCACCTCCTAAAGAGGATGAGATCTGGAGGCTACCTGGCCCTTTCCAGACTCTTTCTGAGAGTGTGGGAGAAAACACACCACGTGGTATAGAGGTTGATTTGTGAATAGGAGTGTTTAACTGCCAACCTAACTATAGATTGTAGGTTTCTAAGGCTCTGTGATGTGGTAAGGCTAATGTTATCAGCTATAGGCTCTCAGTCCCCAGTGGAGTCGCCATTATCTTGGGGTTCCCATGTTTTGGCTAGGTTGGCAAGACCAAAATATGAGACAACATCAGAACCACTTTCAGACCCTAGGATCTAGCCCTCCTGGGTCCAGAGAGGGATCTCTCTATATAAGCAAAGGTTTTATGTCTTTGAAGCTCAAAATTTAAGATGTTAGGCTAGTTATAAGGCTCGAGGTTTGTTTGTTAGATTGTTTGTTTGGTTGTTGAGAATCAGGAAGGAAGGGTTTCAATATAAGTCAAGGATGAGCAAAGAGGATTTGAAGCAAAGTAGGGATGATTTCAGAGAACATTGAGACCATTGGGAAATGGAGTCAGGAAAGGGTTTACTTGCTAATCAATATGCAGTTTTTCAGTTAGGCTAGTCATCTAAAGTGTTGGATCTTAAAGATGATAGTGTGGTATGGAAAGACAAGAGAGAAGGTGAAAGAAAGGAAACCTCCAAGGTGACCTTTCACAACTCAGATCTAGGGACAGGACATGCCATTGGACTCCTGTGATCTTGAATCTAAAAGGCTAACTTTTTAGACAAGGAACATTCAAGATTTAGCACACAAAGTTGAAAACCTGAGATCAGTGAGAGACTTTGAACTCTCAATGCTTCGGCCTCCAGCTTAAGGGAACTTATAAAGGTTTAATTAATTGAAAAGGATCCTAGTGAGATAGAGACAAAGTTCTAGACCTCCCAGTGTTCCCAATTCGTTCAATTAAATCCTAACAAGAACATATAAAGACTGATTTCATTAATTCATACATTAGCTAGCGATATATCAGACCACTACACTAGTTAAATTAGCTTGAAATCAGTCCTCAGATAACACATACATCAAAAAACATTGAAGGCAAGGAGAGCAGAAACATAGGGTACCTAACAAGGGTAAATCCTATGCCAGATTTCTGATGCGAGCTAGTAGAAATGAAATGAAATGAGCTACAAGTTAAAACAAATACAGAGATAGAAACACATCACCACTGCTTTAAATCAGGATCCAAAGAAATGTGCTTGTCATATTAAAGAGAAACACCAGTCATGTACGACATTGCCAACAACTTGAATATTCAGACTGAAAACATCTTCCTTAGCCTATCTTACAACTTTACATAGGTACTATGTCTTAAAAGAAACAACTTACAATTCTCAGATATCTGATCAACAACAAAAACCTTTACAATGAGTTTCTTCATGAAATTTATAGCTCAAGTGGATCAGATAAGGTAGATGGAAAACTAAATGCAGCATTAAAACTCAGAAGTGGAAGAGGGCCGAGGCCTCGTTCTGTTTTAAATTCTGGGCATTTAACTCTGGTACTCTTTGGATGAAAGAGTGGTCTTCTTCAGGATTCCATGTACTCCAGGTATGTCTTTGATGTACTTGCTATAGCACTCTGGTGGATTAAACAAAAAGGTAGAATAATGATGCTAAGGTCTGCCATACTGTGTAACAAATGCTTCTGATAGCATAGGACTATTGTCAGGGCTGGAATTTCCTCAGGAACATGGTGTATAATGGAGATAGTATGGGCACTTCATCCTTCATGGAAAGAAAATTATGTTGATGTGAAAACCTGGTACTATTATTTTCTGTGCATTGGACCTTCTGATTGATCCTCGAGGTCTTCGATCTAGTACACTTGCCTTTTAAACACTGGATTAAGGCTTAAGATCTTCAAAAATATGCATTTGAACCTTTAATCCTTCAATGATACTCTTTTCCGCTTCATGATTGTCACTATCTGCGAGATCTGTGCTTTAATGGCTCTGGACAAGTTTTTACAGAGTTTAACCCTGTTCCTTAAATGGCAGTCATGTCATAACACCTTCCCAGGCTTTTCTCCATAATTTTCAATCTCTGCACATGGCCTTTCCTGTGTTCTCTGTCACTGTGATAGAGACTGCGAATCATGGTGGTTTCCCACCTGACTGTAACCCTGCAAAACACGCAAACATGTTAAGAAAACCATGCATGGGAAGGGTGGATGCAGCAGGGACATTGAGAACGGTCGTGCAGGCTGGCGAAATGGTGGAACAGTGCAAGGTGATGGCGAAAAACACAGTGAAACAATGAAGGACGGTCTGCTGAACGTTGGCGGACTGCGGTAAAAATTTAAATGCAAACACTGAAAATTTGACCTTTGAATGAAATATAAAGAGGACAGAGAAAAAATGCGATAAAACATGTGGAATGGTGATATGGCAGGACCCGATCAATGGTGGGACATGCAGTTAATCCGGAATGTCCGATATCAGGAGGAGATCGACGGTTGAGAACCCGTCAAAGGGCGACAGATGGTGGTCCATGGATCTATTTACCTTGTATTATCACCCCTGCATCTTCATGGCGCGATCACCGTTGGAAGGGCAGCTCTGGATCAGACGACATACGTTCATATCACGCTGGGTCAAATGCCAAACGTTAACGCACAATGGGGGGCGGTTTTCAGATAGTGCTCGGTGCCACGTGTCCTGCGGTGAGTGGAATCGCTCTGAAATGAGAAAAACTGCCCACCTTCCAAAGGCAGTGCGATAGAAACCGGCCGGTTTAGAATAGTGACCATGGCGCAGGGACCACCAGGCGGATGAAATGTGAGCCGTTGATCTGTGGATCAGATCAAAAATGTATATGTGATTGGAGGAGTAAACAAGGGAGCGACGAGTGCATTACAAAACAACATTGAACGTCATATCTTACACAGATCGACAACTGAGATTACAACGCGGGTTTAATAGGCCAAATTCAATCGCATCAGAAACTTTTAGATTTACAAAGGATAAGGGCGCATGTGAAATCCCTGATTGCGATAAGTGCCTGGGCTCAAGCGCTTGGTCTCAGCGCGGGCATATGGGGAAGTGGTTTAAAGGGCTGGGCCGAGAGGGGCTTAAGCCTTATATGCATAAAATGAGTTTTCGGCCTAATTCTAATGCTTTTTGAGACTAGAACGGGTAACGGTAGGGGGAAAGAGGGGCTACTTAACTGAACGAAGGGTATTTGAAGGGTTTAAGAGGGAAATGGGGATGATTTCGAAGGTTTAGGAGGGATTTGGGGGTAGAAGGGAGACTTTGACCAAGGGGAAAAAGGGTTAAAATGTGACATTCTGCAGGGATAGGAGGGCAAATGCAGGCTTCTTCGAGCAAATTTTTTTACAATCAGTGAGGCTTATTGACTTGGGAACAACAAAGGAAAATAATCAAAGGGCAGAGGGTACGAAAGAGCTTTCAAGGATGATGTGTTACCAAGGAAATGCATTCCTTGAAGGCTGAACAAACAATTTAGCCCCCTGCTTGCTTGTCAAGGAATTTATAGGGGGCTAACACAAGGAAATTTTTTTTAGTGAGAATCCCACTAGTGACATTCCCCAAGATCCTTAAACCATTGCAATGTCTTGTCTTCAAATTTCAATGTAAGAATCATCATGCTAGCCTCATGAAAAACATGAAAATATTTTAGAACTCTATCAAATGATGCAATATACCATGAAATGACTTACAATATGACTAAGAAATCCATCATGCCATATCTTTAAGTATTCAAAACAATGGGTCGATCAAGACTTGGTCTTCAAGAGTTATTACTTGATTACTTTCTTCTTCAAGAGTTTCTTCAATGTGTTCTTCATCCACACGCTCTTCGCATTTCATTACCTATTTTACCTTTTTTTAGGGCCCCAAAAATTATACACAAATGATAGCCATATTGACCTTCTAAATCTTTGCTTTTATGCAAATGAAGAAAGGGGTTGTTGTATTTTGACAACTGCATGCTTATACTTTTTTTTTACTATTATCTCATAGCCATATTCTTTGTAACATAGGCAATGATATTGAAGTATTTCTTGAACAGAAACATAGTAATTTCCATCTTAAATTTTCCTCAATAATGCATTTGGAAAAGTAGCTATGAATATGACCTTTGAAGCAGATATAAAAATTTCAACCTGAATGGACGTGTCATGAAATAAATTTTCCCAACAAAAGACCAAGACAGAAAAAAAAGGGCTAAAATGAAAGGATTTTAATTTTGTCGCTGAAAAAATATTAGAGACCAAGATTCCCAAGTGGAATTTCTGACATCTTAATTTCAATCACATTAAGCTTGTATGTTTCAAGAAGAAAATTATCTTCATGAGGTCTAGTACTCAAGGTTCAAGTTTATCTTTTATTTTTTCCAAAGCACCAATCATGGAAAAAAAAATTGCCAAGCTAATTCTCAAAGATTTTCCAAAGCACATATTTGGCATGAGATCTAGTTCAAGGATGGAAAATATGGTTGATAATATGAGCATTCTTCAAAATGAAATATATGGTTGATGAAAGCTAGGTCATTGATGCAGAAGATGGATTGCATGAATGGAAATTCAAGTGGTTATTTTTCACATTTTCCTAGATTTGTAATAAACTAAAAGGAATTATGCAAGTTTTTACCTCAATTGTACCTTTTTAAGAACTTGAAATTCTGAAGTAGGAGATGTAGGTGTTGAATTGGCTCAGGTACTCTACTCCATCACTTTTACCTTGCTCCACAAAATGTACCATTTTCATGTAGTAGACTTGTTTTTACAATTTCTCTCAAATGTTAAACCAGATTCTCCTAAATTTTTTTGAGGTTGTTATCATTAGTTATATGCATATTCCCACAAAATATATCAGCTATTGGGTGAATGAATTCTAAGAAAATTGGGAAATTATTTTAGGTTAAAGTGACTAATTTCTTAAAAAATACAACTGGAATTTCTTGAATTTTTTTGTATTCATTTACCCTACCTCAATTTATTTACCATAAAAATTTCAGGACCAACAGATTCATGGTTTTCAAGTTATGCTCAAAGCAATTTCTGCCATGTTTCACCCTTCACGTTGCCCAATGTTGCCACAAAAACATATGCTACAAACTCAATTTAAGGAAAAATTAAGTGCTTCAAAAGGGAAATGGTGTATTTTTACCCTTTTTACTGCCACATTCCTTCATAATCCCATTTTTATGAAGAAAATATGATGATGTGAAAAAGTACTGAAATCTGGCCTAATCTGTCCACAATGGTGAAAAATGAAAACCCACCTTAAAAACCTGATGAAAAGTCCTGAAAATTTGCACTTTTTTGGAATTGTGTCCATGATTTACTTAATTTACCATATTCTGATAAAACATAGAAACTCAGAATTTTTTATTTGTGCTCCAATCTCTTGCAATATTTGTGCCAAAACTACCTTTGGGACAAGCTTCTATAGAAAGAAAAGGTTGTTACAACAATAGCTGTAGAAACTACAACTTTCCGTAGTTGTTGCAAAAAATGTCATTTTTTGTAAAAAATTGTTTTCTCTGAGTTTCAACTGCTGATTTGGATTGTGTAATGCATTCTGAAGTAGAAACCATGAAACATAATGCATACTGACTAAAATAGACCCAATTTTATTGTTTTTCTTGAAAATGAAATGAATGAAAATGAGTTTTAGTGGTGTCATCATGCATTTGTTGAATGAAAACAAGATGAACATGCTGCTGCAAGAAACCAATAAAATATACTGCTACAAGTTGTTTTTGATTCCATAAAACCATTAGTCTTCATCAAATCCATAATTCATGGTACAATCTTACCATGCGAATGAATGTGTCAAATTCGAGCATGGGAAGATATCATTGGATTACCAATAAATGATGAAAATCGTTAACAAATGTGAGACAACTCATCGATAATGTAAATGAGTGTCAAGGTACCTAAGTGAATCTTCACAGGGACGAATGAATTTTATGAGGTCGAGTCACCTGCAAGATCTAACAATCAAGAGACATTGTTGTATTTCCATTGTTGTCAATGAGGAGGCTTTCCATTGCTGTATGCAAGGTCCAAGGCACTCCAAATAATCTCTAATATTGATCTCAGATAAGGTGTTAAGGTTGATGGGACAAGATCTGATGGAATGTGGGCCTTAAGGAATCCTACATTAGCCAAATCAAGCATAGAACCAAAAATGATTTGAAGAACCATTAGAAAAGATTGAAACCATCATGAAATTGCATAACTCATTGTGAACTTTTCTCGCCAATTTCCTATTTTTCAAGCAAAGCTCATGTCCAATTGCACCAGCAAGATGGTTTTCACAATAGGACTTATTTTTCTCCTTAATTTTTATTTTATTTTTTATATATGGCCTACTCTACTTGAAAAATAAATCTCATTCAAGTATATGAATACATCCAATGAAACCATGTGTGTAACAAGATGCTAGATAAACTCATATGCAGGTTTGAAATATACTCTTTGATATGTACTAGTATATGAGAGACTATCTACCTTGATATTTGAGATGATTTCAGAAAATAATGAAGAATTGAGTATTGGGATCCAATGATTGTCTTAAACCAAGATTCGATGTAATCTTGTCTTCCTTGGCTTCCTACTATCATGCCATGAAAGTCTTCAAAGATGTGATACAGATTCATAGAATACAGTGATAGATATGCATGAAACTTTTCAATCTCAGGTTCCAACAACTTCTCTTCTTCAACGGGCATCCATGATTCTTGGACCTTATCTGAATCTTCTTCTTCTAGTTGATTTTATTCTATGGAATGTGGAGAATCATTTTGAAATACCTCAATATGAAATGTTTGTGGAGGTAGTGGAGTGGGAATGGATCTTTGGGGTTCTTGTGTGGTTGGTAATGTGAAATGTTGAATTGAGGTCAACCGAGGGTGAAAAATATGTTGTGGTGGAGGTGAATGGTATGGATAGCATTGAGATTAGTATTGAGGATAGTGAGGAAAATATTGAGGATACAATAGATTTCTTTTTTAAGGCCCTTGCCAAACGTGTTGCCAAAATTGGTTTTAAGGTTGGGATTGAGATGGCCAAGGTTTCCAACGCAAGGGTGTTTTCCAATTACTTTGAGATTTTCATGCATAACCCTGATCTTGCATCATACCAGGTTGATGAGGTTGCCATGGCCTTCTTGGAGCTACATAGCAAGATTGTTCTGTTGTTTTATTTGCTCCTTGGTAAACTTCCTTAAATCCTGGTAATGATGGAAATACTTAATAGTGTGTGATCCTACACATATTTCATAAATTTTAGTGTCATAAAGTGGACATTCATGCAAAACATATTTATTTCTACATTTAGGGAAAAATATAAATGAAGTAGCATTCTCAACTTTTTTCTTGTTTTGCATTCTTAGCATATCAATTTGTTTATTTAAATTATCAAGAATGTTGGAAAATTATCAAGTTCAGTTTGACTTACTTACACTTGCCATAACGGTATCTTGAGGGGATCCTCCATACTTTTCTTTTCCTCTTCAAATGTTCTTGCATAGTTCACAAATCTCTTAAAATGACAATTGAGAGACATCTCCTTTTCCCACCAATTTAAGAATATCATTCCATTCATCCCTTATAACATTTAGTAGGATGTTTTTAATGTGTTTGATCCTAAATTATGCAATTTAGATCTTTTGGAATTATAAGTAATATCCACTAAATCCTCTAGGCTTTCATCCTCTCTTTGGTTCAAATTAAAGACTTCATTTCTAAGGTAATGGTGTATGCAATAATATTTATATTTTACCAAACATACTCTTTTCATATCATCCCATTTCCTTATAGAATTTGTTCGTAATGTCATGAACCATCTAAGAGACCCATCCTTCAATGTTTCTGGAAAGAAATTCATTTTTTAAATGTGTAGTGAGTAGCCATAATATCTACAAATTATTTCAAATTCAAAAAGAAAGGTTTTTGGGTCTTCTTATCTCATACCTTTGAAGTTATGAAGTAAAAATGGAGATATGTTCTTAATTTTAATGTTGATAATAGTTTATTGAATGGGAAATTCAAAAGTATCTTCCTCATTTTCATCATCTCCATCCATTTCTTCAGTCTCCTTTGTCACCTTTTCTATCTACAAAACTAGGAATTCATGATGTGCATGTGTGGTTCTTACTGCAGCAAGTGATATAGTGCGGGTGGTATGTGATTGAAGTTTTTTTTGTTTCTTTATGTAATGAAAATAAAAGGAATCCTATAGACACTTCCCTGGCAACGACACCAAAATGTTTTTCAATTTAATTGTCTTAAATTGATTACATAGATTATTGACCGAAGTTGGTAAACTTGTGAAGTGGTAGTGAAAAATATATGCTAGAAGCCCTTTTTTAATTCAATTTATTGGTATGATTGGATTTGTAGAGATTAATTCTAAGCATATTTTTATTATTTATGATCCTAATCAAATTGATAATTACAAATAAGTTCTAAAATAAACTCTGCAAAAATTAACTAAGTTCTAAAAATCAATGAAATTTCTATTTTACAAAAATTGAAACAAATATTTCTCTATCTTATGAAGAAATATGGACTAGTTTATTTGTTAGTCTCTAAAAGAATTCTTATTCTAACAGTCTTGTGTATAAAGATAAAGTCAAATTCTAGAAAAGGAAACTTTATATGTTTTCATGTTTTCTAAATGAAATGTTCTGGAAATGAAAATAATTAAATAACTATTGTGTTTGAAAGAAAACACTCATGAAGTGAAAAATAAGTCAGTCTTAAGCTACAAGAAAATCATTCACTCATTACTAAATAGAAATCAGTCATGCTTTGCAATCTGGAAAATAAACTTCTCAATGCTTATTGAAATAAATCACGCATGAACTTGAGGAACTATTCTATAACAAAATGTTGTTGGTTATGAATTACTTTGTAATTTTAACAATTCGAAAGGGAAATGAATATACATACAATGAAAAAGGGAAACAACGTAAATTTCTACTTCAACTGGAAATGTAGAATTCTAAAAACAATTATAGCAATTGACAAAATGAAAGCAATATCTAAAGCTACATCAGATGATAAAATGAAAGCATGAAAACAACTCCATTAAAAACATAAAAGTAGAATCTTCATTGTTTGCAGAGGCCCTACACAAAAAGGTGGTATCAAAGCTTCAGATGAATAGTCGGCTACGCATCAAATATTCAAGGCACTTATATATTAAAAAAGGATGTAAAACATAGTTTTAACAATTCACTATATGCTTCAGAAAATTATCCTTCCCTCTTTGTTTCAATGGAGTGTTTATATAGGGGTTACAATGTAACTTCATGGAGATTCATATGGCTAAAGATCATAACTGAATGTACACCTAGACTCCATGATTTTAATGAAGCACAATTCATTCCAACATGTGTTTGATTGACTGAGCATTTATTGACACATGGGTGCATTGTTTGTTCACGCAACTACAAAATAGGGTTTTAAAAAACCTGAAATATCTCCCAAATGGTAACGAATTCGGGAAAACCACTCCTAAGGAGCTTAATTGGGCTTGCGCTCAATAAAAGCCATGTTTTTTTCTTATATTACTTTTGGTTGTTCAGAAAACTCATTTGAAGTTGATTGGTGAAAATTGTTGCGATTTTCGCTTGATCTTTTCATGGAGGTCCACATGTGCGAGCTGGGTGGAATTTGACCCAAAAAAATCCATATTGGAGTTTCTAGAAATAATTTCCATGTGTCATATTTCATTCTAGAGTGGTGCTACTACCTCAATCATGGAGGTAGCTATGGAAACTTGACAAATCTATAGCCACTTGAACTTTCTAAACTGTCATTAGTTAAAAACATGAAAAATTAATCTTAATCTACTAAAAATAAAGGAAAATGATGTTAATTAATCACTTATATATACAAAGACACATTTTGAAGAAGTATGGTAAAAAGTGGGTAAAAATGGTTGCAAGTGAGAGAAATGGTGCAATGGATGGTTGGATATAATGCCTTAATGAATGACAAAGACAAGTGAAAATGATGACAAATTAGTGACCCAACAACTACTACGGTGTTCACTTCCATGTACCATCGAGTATATTTTTGGAGCCCCCCTATATCTTGCTATCCATCCATAGGTAACTGAGTCTACCGCCTTGTATAACTTGATACATTGAACACAATGTTAGGGTTTTATAATAACAGGATTCATAACATTTGAATTGACTTTGATTAGTCTTGTAATATGTACATACTTTGGTTTTTGCAAATTTTTTTCCCATATAAAAAAATAAAAAATGTAAAGAGGGTAAAAGTTCTAAAAGAAAATCAAAGGAGTTGAAAAGAAAAATATCAAAAGAATAGAAAAAATGAACCCCAAACAAAAAAGAGATAAGAATAAGACATGAAAGTGGTGCAAATCAAAATGCCACTACTAGTTACTTTTCACTGCAAATAAATGATTATGTGCAGCTTGTTCAAAATTCCATAATCCATGATGAGTTAAATAGTTTAAACTTCACTTTTTCATGCTTTAAATTTCATGTTAATAGATAGAGAATAAAGATTTTTCCCAACAGTTTAAACTTGGCACATAAATAGTTAGGTAGAGAATAAATAAGGAGCTCAACAGTTTAATTTGAGCCCTTGGATGAAATAAGGTAAGAATTAGATAGTTTATTGTTTTAAAAAGAAAAATGGATTAGGGTTTGCAAGCTCAAATGCACCCATGCAAAATAAAAGAAAAAATGGTAGAATAAATGATGGGTAGGAAGAAAGAAATTTTACAAAGCATGGATAAACATCATCAGGCATATTACTAATTTCCCTCCCCACAATGTGTTCCAGTACTAAATCCTTCAGTCATAAAGACTCAAAGCGTTTCTCTGACTTCTGGTGGGATCAGAACCACGTCTTAATGACTAATTGGCACCAAGGCATTGAAATTCCCCCCATTTTCATCATTTCCACCTCATTCAAACCTTCCCCTTTATAAAAACCCTTTCCCTTAACATCACTCATTTTTCCCTACTAAAACCCCTTTTCCTAAGTCAAAATTCTTATTCACCATTTGGAAAAGTAAAAACCCCTAAAAATGCACTTATCCTAAGTTTTAAAGTTTTAAATGTTAATATTGAGCTCCCACTATGAAAATTTCACCTAACATCATATTTTACACTATGCCTTAGTGTATTTTTTCATTCCTGCATTCATTTCATTATTAACATGCTAATACAATATATTAGCTCCCCAAAATACCCTTTACCTGGTAATATATAAATTCATTTTATATTAAATATCCCAACCCATATTTTACATTTTATCCTATGTATATTGAGCTCCCCATAGGTTTAAAGTTGTCCTTTTGATATGTTAACCTACACTATGTTAATACAACACCTACATACATTACATTGGTTGAATAAATATTAAACCCGCCTATCCCATCTAACATATAAACTTTATGTTCAAAATTTGTTTTAACGTATAAGTTCAAAACCCACTGCATAAAAGAGATCCCATTTCCCATGCTCATTACCTCACATCTTAACCATTTAATCCTAGTCGTTCGCTTTCACCCACCAGATCCAACGGTGCAGATCTACCATCGCAAATTTAATAGCACAATCGTTAATCAAAATAGAATTTGTGATAAAAGCGGTTTAGACCCTTCCTCTCTCCTCTACGCGTCGTAAATATATTGGATCACATCCATTCAATAAATACCATTTACTATCCTTCGACGATGCGAAAAACCGCTCACTAGTAAATCTCCCCCCCGTGCCTAAACTACTCCTGATTTGAATTGACAGGAAGTTAACGTGAACATTGTTCAATTCAAATTATTATAAAAACACCATAATATACACATTTCAAGCCTTCTATTACTCCTTTTTCTCGTAAAATTCCTTCACATTGAGAGAAAGACATTGTTTCCCTTGTTTTCATTCATAAAACAACAGAAATAATCCAAATTCATTGTTGCAATCACTAAAAATTCTCTCGACTACATTTAAAAGGTCACAACAAGCTTTTGAAAGCTTTCAACTCCCAGCAAACCCTTTTCTGCATCAAAATTCCTAAAAATCACAGGTATTCTTCAGAAAATGACCTAAAATATCCATTGAAAGAAGTAACTTTTGAATTGAATAATTTTAAAAGCCTGTCCGCCTAAGAAACAACCATATTTCCTCATATATTCATCCTTGTTGTAAAACTAAGAATTTCACAGTTTCTGAATCTATAATCTATTGAATTGAAGATAATTTAGGTATTTGCAGACCTTAGAAAACCTTTGAGTGATTCAAAGCCTTTCTATAGTTCTTAGAAACCCCTTCGCATAAGCTTTGACTTTTTTAGGATTGTTTTCATCAAAGAAATTTGCAGAAAAACCCTTGATATCTTTTTCTGAGTCTGTAAATGTTAAGAAATTTGTTTTTAAAGCAGAATTGATAGTTTGAGCCAGAGTAACCTAAATTATACATGTTGCAATCCAAGATAGAACCTTTGTTATACTTAAAGCACCTTTTGTAAAAAGTTTAATCTTACAAAACTGTTAAACTGTTAAAAAAAAACCTATTAATGGCATCTAAGAATACAATTGTAATCAATCCACTACAACCTCCTGTTGTAGATGTAGAACACACCCCATTGGCTAATGCAGATTACAAAATCACAGATCTTGTAACTGAATTTAACCTCCTTGAGCTCCATTGTCGGAGCCATGAAAATTCCTTGGACCAAGTAGATGATGTGATTATTTGGGAGTTTAATTTTCCCAAGTATGTGGTTCCTCACACCCATCAAATCTCTGAAGCCATCAAAATGTGCCAAACTCTTTATTCCCCAAATCAGAGAGTAATTGTCAATGCTCAAAAAGAAGTATCGTTCACCATAACAGCTGAATCCATAAACCAAATGCTTCAGTTGTAGCATGAACCCAATGTAGTCCCTTTGTCCATTGAAGCTCTGAAAAAATCCTATTTGGAATTAGATTTTCCCAAAAGATTCCAAATTTTCCAAACATTCATTCCCTCATATGTGGAAATTCCAAAGCTAAATCCTCCCTATTCCTCTTCCAAATTCCCAGAAGGAACCAGACACATTATCTCTATGTTGTCTTTTATCCTTGGTTTCTTCACAGATGAGCATACTGATGCATGTATTCTTAGTTTCCTATCCATTTTTGTGCCTATTCAACCCCCTGTAGTCATCTACAATTTTTTTGAGTATATTTCTAATAGTATACATGAACAACTTGTTAAATTACCAACTGAAGGTGTCATTAGGTATACCTCATTTCTCTTCCATATGTTCCTCTACTTTCAGTCAGACAAGTTCCCCATAAAGCTTCAAAATATGGACGTGAAAGGAAATCCACTGTCAGTTATTTTTTGGACCTCCTTAATAAAAAAGGAGTCAAAAGAGTTCACATATGCAAATTTTACAGATTGTTTCATTCATCCATTGGAAAATCTACTTAAAAACTTTGTGCAACCTAGAGTAACTAATGAAATCAAGAGGGTTTTACAGTTGTCAGAACAGAGTATGATAGGTGATTGGTATTTATATCAAAATCACACTCATATTAAAACTCATATTAAATTGAAGAACCAAGTGGGTCCATTTATATGCAACAACAGAGAAGCAGGTGCAAAAGCATAAAAGAAATTGTTAGAATACAAATTTAGCAGCATTTTTCTTTGGCACTATGATCCTTATGGAATAATTAGAAAAATGAGAGTGAAGTGTAAGTTAACTCCCTATATTCATGAGAAGAATATTGGAATTGAGAAATTTTCTAACCAATCTAAATGGTTAGAAAATACATTGGTAATAGCTGATCAGTAGAGTGATACTAGTCACATTCTGCAAACTCCAGCTCAGGAAGACAAAGGTATAAAAAGAAATAGGGAAGAAGGTTCATACATTCCTGAAACTACCACAAAAAAAAATTTTAAACTAAGGTACAATAAGAAGCCCAAGTCAAATACAACAAATAAAGAAAAATAAACAATTGAGGTTATAAATATAGAGGTTCCAGCTAAAGACATTGTGCCACCCACAAAGATTGAAAATGAACAACAACCTACTACTTCGAACACACAGTTGATCCAGAAACAACATAGTGTGGAAGTATCATCATCAAAACAACCAGAGGATAAATATATGGATATTAAGGAAAAATATAAAGAGATTAAAGCCAAAAATGAGGAAATTAAGAATGAAATTTATTGTCAATACTTGAAACAGATTCCAGGCATACAAAATATGCTTATTTCGGCCTTTGATAATAAGAATAATAAATTACTGATGTCAGTGCTTCAATCTATAGTGCAAACACCTAAAACATAAGGTGCCTATAAAAAGGTTGATTTTGAAGTACCAGTCCAAGACATTCATTCCTTGGACCAGATTGAATTTCACAAACAGAGTTCAAAGATGATATATTCTACAAGGACTACAAAATCAATGAATGTTCAAAAGCTCCAAAATGCTTTGAAAAATGTGAAAGATCAGCTCAAGGTTGAAAAATCTTCTTCATATGCCAAGGATTCCAGAATCAAAACCTTGGAGGAGTTAGTAATTGAATTGGTTTATGACCCTAAGGATGTAAAAGCTGTAGAGGATCTTATCAAAAATAAGAATGCTAATATTGCAACACTCACAAAAAAATTGAAATTACCCCATATAGAGAACCCATAAGCCAAAGAGATTGTACAGGAAGCAAATCAAAAGGATGAGATGATGAATCTCATATTACAAATGACAACAAAAATTAAGGAGATGGAAATTGAAATGGACAAATTAGTCCAAGAAAAATAGGCCACTAAATAAAAAGAAGTCCCTGCAATTGTAATTCCTATGGTGACCACAATAGTGCCATCAACTCTAGCAGAAGAACTAGACCCAAAAGTTCCATTGGCCACAACAGTACCTGTAACTTCATCTACCACTTCTGCCACTAAGTCTTCTACTTCAGCAGTTCAACAATCAGATGAGGCCAACAAATTGATAAAGGCAATGGAGGACATGTCAATACAAACCAATGAAATCAACAGGTTAAAAGTGAAAATAAAAAAAATGTAAGATGCCAAAATGCTGGCACAGATCAATGCCAAAATTGAAGAACAAAAAGCTAAAAGTTTGGGTGAACAGTTAAAGAAGTTGGAAACAGAGTTGACCTTAAAAGAGCCTATGACACTTATTAAAAATCAGTTATTGACCAATATCATTGAATCAGTCAATGATACTTGGCCATCAATATAGGTGATATATGAATAGAAGGACTTACTAAAAGAAACTAGAGAAGAAATACAGAAGACTAAAGAGGAATTGGGCACCAAACCTGAAGAAGCATTGGAAATTATCAAATTCCTCAACTCTAAAAATAAGCAGGAATTGGATGAAATTGGGATAACAGACATAACATAAACTATACTAGAGGTAAGAAAAGTATTTTCTAGGAAGAACCTGATGAAACAGTTAGAAGAAAAATTCCAAAGCATGGATATAGCCATCACAAGATTCATGGCGAAATTTGACACTTTGAGGAAAAAAGGGCTTCCAAATCTTCTAGTAATCAATGATAAATTGACGAAACAAGAAGATTATAATAAAAAGTTAAGGGTATTTCCTAAAGAATGGGTGAACAAATCAGATTGGCAAGGGATTACAGCAGGTAAAGTTTTGCATAAGAGTATTGAGAATCTGTTTTATTTAAAACATGAAATAAAACACCTTTTTGTGGTCAAACCAACATTTGTAAGATACACAGAAGCAGATGAAAGCTTCAGGAAACTCGTGAAGATCAAATTACCAGAGGCAGAATTCTGGGAGAAGCTAACAGATTTGCTGTAAAATCAATTTGCAGTAAGAAAAGATAAAAATAGAGTTGTTGTTTTTTTTACTCTAATAGTAAACAAATTTCAAAGAGTAAAATAGTTTTCAGCATTCAAAGTGTATCAGGTCAAAGAGTATCAGATGAAAGATGAAGTCCAAAACTGATTAAAATATCACACTGCCAGCATGAGGGACACCTCAACTATACAACTGCAGCCCAAATCCAACAACAAGCTATTTAATTTCAATAAATAGGACAGCTTGCAAGTAGTTACGTAGTTGTCACTATCTTCTTGCAAGAAGATATTTTATTTTCTAAGAAAAATTCCTTAGATTGTTCTAACATATTTTATACTACTTTTTGTATAAATACTTGATCATTTGAAGTATTGAGGGTGGATTAATTGCTAAAGATTTTTGTAGTCATATTTTTTGAACCTAAAGGTTTTTTGTATCAAGTTCAAGTCAGCAGACTGGATCAAAGCAATAAAGCATCATATTTCAGGATTCATGTGTTGGGCCACTAAAGCGAATTACTTTCTCATGTTATTTGTAAATTTTCTTATGTTTTCTATCCATTCATAAATGTATTCTAAATTTTAATGTGAAATCAGGAATTGTTATTTCAGAATTTGTTAAAAGCACTCTATTATTGACTTATTTTCATATAAATTTTTTATACTGATATCCAGACTAGGGAACCCTTAATTTCTCCCTGATTTCGATTGACCTCTATCTTTTCACCCCTTATCCGGATCAAACAACCCTTAATTTCTCTTTATCATGATTAAAAGAACTTCATCATTAGCCTTTGAAGATCTTGAGTGACTCGACTATCTTGCCCTCTGAAAATTTTCCTTTATACCTTGATCTTGATCTGTCTGCTTGACACATTAACTCCATTTTCCCAATGGATTACAGATCTATTATTATCCATCTTAGTAAGTGATTTTCCCACCAAACCAAATTAAAACCTCAAAACCAATTTTCCCTATATAACTATCCAAAAATTAAATATTAAAACAAAGTTAAACCTTATAGAGAGAGCCCTCTCTGAGCTTAGGAAGGCTAGATCCTACATATTAAAATTAGGTTTATGGTTACCTCTGATATTATTAAACTATAATATAAAATCTCGCAAATTTGAGAATTATTAGAGTGATAACATATTGGCAACTCCGCTAGGGACTAACCAATCCTCAGTTTTAAAATAGATCTAAAGAAAATCTTTTCATTATCTTTACACCTTAAGACTGTTTTAATAAGTTGTGAGTATATTTTCATAAAAAATTGTAATTCTGGCTTCCAGAAGAGTCTACTATACCAGGTCCAATCCAGATCCACGACTTGTTGTCATAGTAGATAATCCTGACAGAATTAGAAAGAAAAACAAAAGAGTAGAAGATCTAGGTAATAAAGTTTCGTTAGTCAAAGCAAATTCCCTTCCAAAACATCTATCAAGTTTACAAGACATAGAATTTGATATAAATTTTGAACAATATTTATTTAGAACCAAATCATAAACTGATTTACATAGCACTGTCATAGATCTTGATTTTATTTCATTCATAGAAACTAAGAAGGAAATTATTTCAGCAGATTCTGAAGAAATTTTTTTTGAAGTTTATGATACGCCGCTTGATGCCATAATTTCTACTTTGATTAAAGAAATAGATGAAGCTTATTTACAACATTCATTTGAATTGAGTGCTTTATCAGCCTATACCCCTAAGTCTTCTACCACTCATTTAGATACCAGCCTTATAGAATCTGTAGGATCATCATTATTCAGTACAACTTCATCCATTATTTCCACCACACTTCATTCCACAGATTCATTTTTTCCAAAGCAACCATTTCAACCTAGAATATTATTCCCATCCTCCACCACCTCAAGTCCATCCACTAGTTATTCTTTTGCATTTTCCAATACATCATTCTCATTCCCAAGCACCTATTCATATATCCCAACTTCATCTTCTAGCATCTCAACCACATTTTCCAGTACATCTTCTTATATTCCAATATCATCTGCAAGTGCTCTAACTACATCAACAAGTAGTTCTAGCTCTTCTCCAAGTACTTCCAACTTACCACCTAGCCAAGCTAGAATCCAAGACATGGCTGCAAGATATGCTCCTTTGGTCCTACCAGTGTAGAAATTTATTAACACTGATGTATTACCGACTCTCCTGATCTCACAATATTTATCTTCTTGCAAAATATAGAATCCTTCCACTGTTAAAATTGCGGAAATTTAAAACTCAATTGCAAACACATGTGAATAAATTCAATCGCACATAACACAATTGTTTAATGGGAAACCTTAAAGCTAAAAAACCCTACTATCATATATTATGTTATCAATGGAATCATATAATAATCTCATACAAAGCTTAGTACATCAAGCTCTCAGTAAAATAAACAATCATTACACACTGTCATGCAGAAATTTGCATATCTATGCACCAATTTCTTGCCTCCTGATAGCCTGCCTCTACTGCGCAATCCCTACTAAAGAAGACCCCTGAATGAATTCGAATTTGCCTTGCCTTGACTGTGCAATCCTCATTGGAAACTCCAATGTGTGTGAGATGCATTGAATGCATCACTATAGTCACAACGGATAGTCCATCTCACCCTTTCACCTATCTCTCCACTGGGTCTCCACTGGAACCGACATGCACTATAGTTAATTCTTGTATTTGTTGATTTTTTAGTGAGTTATTAGTTGTGAATTAATTAACTAATTAATTCACTTAACTGTCACTAGTGTATCTTTCAGTTAGACTAGATACAACTAGTTCAACTGAGTTTAACTCCATTAACTAAGATAAAATGAATAACAACTCCTGTAACTACTCTTATAACTCTGTCATAACTTTTCCACTTCAGTTCTAACTGAGTCCTCCATGCATGAGCTACCATAAACCCTAGGAATTGTGTAATTCCTTCAGCCCACTGATTTTCCAAATATGTTCACTGAAGTAAAGTGCTCCAAGAGAATAATTTGATGTTTATTGTTTGATTACTATTAAGAGATAATAATAATCGACATGCATCTATTTTTAGATTGAAGATCTATAGATAGACTTCGCCAGATATTCTAAAAATAGAATTTTATCTATTTTTCACATTTGACCAACCATCTACAAATAGCATCCTGCAACTTATAGAATATACTCACCATGTCTAAAAATAGACATACACCTAAAAATAGCCTATGGGCCCCACTTAGTGTAGATGCTTAATTTTCACTAAGCTCTTCATCTTGTTGAATCTCAACACTTCCTCTCAACAAGATAGGGATTATCCTTCGCCCAATCCTGCCTCTATGGTATTTTAATTTGCTCCTGCCGAGCACCTTCGTTAGAATATCTGCATCCTAATATTTAGTAGGAATGTACTGAAGCAACATGATCTTCCGCTGCACACAATCTCTGATATGATGATACTGGATATAAATATGTTTAGATATACCATGAAACATAGGATTAATTGAGAGTTTAATGCAACTCTGATTATCACAATGTATCACTATAGGATCTAAATGTGAACTGAACAGGATCTTCCTCATCCAGATAGCCTCACATGTAGCTTGTCTTGCTGCCATGTATTCTACTTCCACTGAAATGATTGCCACAGATCTTTGTTTCCTGCTGTACCAAGAAACCATTGTAGATCCAATACTGAAAACCCTTCCTGATGTGCTCTTTCTGTCTGTTGGGCTACCTTCCCAATCTGCACCCGCGAAGCCATGCATGTTCACCTCATCTGTCTATCTATACCATAAGCCATACTCAGATGTGCCCCTGAGATACCTCAGGACATTCTTGTCTGCCTTCGAAAAGATCTTGGTAGGCTTAACCATAAATTGTGAAAGTTGGTTCACTGCATAGCATATGTTTGGTCTTGTATTAACTAAATACATGAGCAAACCCACCAAATATCGATAAACAGTGGCATCCACTACCTCTACCGATGTAGCATCCTCTTTCCTCCAATTTCCTAGAAGAGGAGCATCCATGGGTTTGCAGTCCTCCATGTGAAACTTACCAAGTATCTCACAAGCATACTTGCCTTGAGACACAAATAGTTCACCTTCTCATTGCCATATTTCCAATCCAAGGAAATAATGAAGGAGGCCCAAATCCTTCATCTCAATCTCCTTTTCAAGATCTGCCTTGCATGAGTGTATCAATTTCTCACCACTCGTTAGTATTAAATCATCAACATAAAGAACAATGATTAAAAGCTTACCCTCCACCACAATTTGGTACAAGTTTGCAACTACCTCACCCTTGGTGAATCTAAGTCTAGTGAAATAGTTGTCGATCCGTGTGTACCAAGCACATGGTGCTTGCTTCAGCCCATACAACACTATTTTGAGTCTGCATACATGCGAATCGCTGCTGAAGATCTCAAATACCTCAGGCTTCTCAATGTACACTTCTTCCTCAATGATCCCATTAAGGAATGCAGTATTGACATCTATCTGATGAATGTGCCAATCCATCTACACTGGGAGAGCAAGGATGGTCCTTATGGAAGAATACCATGCGACAGGTGCAAAGGTTTCTTCATAATCAATCCCCTCGATTTATGAGAAGCCCCGGGAAACAAATCTTGCCTTATACTTCTCGACGCTCCCATCAACAGCTTGCTTTACCTTGTAGATCCATCTTGATCCTACAAATGATTTACCCACTGGCCTTGGAACAATTTCCCAAGCACTGTTTCTAACAATGGAGTCATACTCCTCCACCATGGCATCTACCCATGTGGCCTCTTGCGTTGCTTCTTCAAAAGAAGATGGCTCTGTCACGATACACTTGCTCATAAGAGCCATGTATCCAGTAAATCATTCAGGTGATTGTCTTTGTCTGCGCTGTGATGTAGGGACTCCTACATTCTATGTCGCATCATGCTTTAGTCTCTCAGCTTCTATGGTACACTTCCTACCAGTTCTGATGTTTGGTTCTACATGAGTGGACTCCTCCACAACATGAATCTCCTCCTGTGGCTGATCCACATCTAGAGACTCATCTTTGGGAACCAGAAGTTCCTCCTCTGCATGCAATTGTAGCTCCCTCTCAAGTGACAACTTCATGGCTTTCATCTCATTGAATTTTATATCCTGTCGCACCACAGTCATTCAATTGTTTGGAAAATACACATGATAATTATGGGGTGTTTCTGTTTACCCCACAAATATCCCAACTTCTGTAGTTGTCTCCAGCTTCCTCCTGGCATCCTTTGTCACATGAATGTAAACAGATGAGCCAAAAATCTTCAAATGAGAAATATCAGGCTTCTTACGAGTAAAAGCTTCTTCAGGTGTACTCATGCCAAGTACTCTATGAGGACAATGGTTTTGCACATAAACTGTGGTGTTGCATGCTTTTGCCCATAAGTGCATCAATAGGCCTTGGTCATGCAACATATCTCATGCAACACCCACGATCGTTTTTTTCTTCCTCTCCGCGACCCCATTCTGCTGTGGGTTATGAGGCGCTATGAGTTCTCTTCGAATTCCTTCTTTTCTACAAAAGTATTTGAGTTCGTTCGAGATATATTCACCACCATTATTGCTACATAAAGCCTTCACTTGCTTCCCCGAATCCTTCTCCAACAGTTCTTTAAACGCATAGAACTTTGACAATGTTTCACTGTTCTTCTACATGAAGAATATCTAGCATCTACGAGAATAGTCATCAACAAATATAACATAATACCTGTGTTTTTTTGTTGAAGCAACCAAGAAAGGTCCACACACGTCTGTGTGAATTCTCTCTAGGATCACCAAAGCACAGTTCTCCTTCTCATGAAAGGTGGTCTTCACAAAATTACCCATAGTACATCCCTTGCTCTGATCTAACTGCACAAGAGTACCCTTGGAAAGTCCAGTTGAAATCTCCTACAAAATCTTCAGGGTGCCATGGTGAATATGGCCCAATCTCCTGTGCCATAATTTGCCCTCATCCCGGCTCACCACTTCTTCTACTTTTCCCATCATTGCAACGCAGCCATCTACCTCCAGCTTGTGGAGATTATTAACTCGAATCCATATCCTCTTGGTTTGACCCGTTGTTTTATGTCGTAGGAATGCTTTTGCCTCACTGGAAACAATGTTATAAACTTTGTCTTCCAACATTGCGACCGAGACCAAGTTCTTCTTCAGACTTGGAACATGCATAACATATTTCAACAGAAATGGTTTACCTAAATCCCTCTCAAAGGTAATGGTCCCAATGCTGGTCGCACTGTATCTATCGTCGTCTCCCATCTCTATATCCATATGGATATCCTTCTCCTCCAAGTCACTAAACAAATCCTTTTCTCCCGTCATATTGAAAGACGCACCACTATCAAGATACCACACCAATCCCATTAAGCTTGAAACTAAGAATGCGATCAAAGAGAAATCAAGTTAAAATTTTGAGGCTAAGGCCTCTCCAGCTGCAGCTCCAACAACCTTCTTGTTCTTCTTTTTCTATGGGTTGTTAGTGGCGAGATGCCCATGTTCGTGACAGTGAAAACACTTCACTTTTGACAAATCATGCTTCTTGCCTTTAGCCTCGGATTTTGGAGGGAATTTCTTCCCCTTCCATTTCCTTGCTTTGGAGCCAAAGAGAAATTTTATTCATCATCATTCTTCGATGAAGAGCTATCCCTGGTACTTTGCCTTATCTCCTCCTGCACAAGATCTGACCAAAGTCGTTCCCAACCTGGCAGTTTCTCCTGTCCATTGAGACAGTCTTCGTAGCTATGCAAACTCTTCGAAGCCCAGGGAGAGCCAAGCTCACCAAGTCATCATCATCAATAGTAATCCCCACACTTTCCAGCTCATCCCTAAAGTGGACAAACTTCGTGAGATATTTTTGAATACTATCGCCCTTCTCCATTTTTATTTTTCTAAGTTTATCTTTCAGTTCCAACTTCCTCTGGTCACTGCTGCTTTGGAAAATATCTGTCAAAGCCTTCCAAATTGCAAATGGAGTGGCTTTCCCATGAAGGCTTGATGCAATATGGTCCTTCACACCTTCCAACATAATTCGTCTTGTCTTCACTACCTTCTTTTTCCATGCGTCAAGTCCTGCAACATCGCTAGAAGTAGGCTTAGGAACATCGTTATCGATGAACTCCTTTAGTCCATTATCTTCAAGAACCACATCCATCCTATCCTTCCAGGTTATTTAATTCAAGCTAACCTCAAGGGAATACTCCAATCATAACCCATTGAAAGACATTTCAATGAATACTCAACTGTCGCACCAAGAAATTTCTACAGCAAATTCGAACTGTCCACCAACACAAACTCAACAATTATTCACAATTTGCAATATCCAGTAATTAATACTGCTCTGATACCATGTAGAAATTTATTAATACTAATGTATTATCGGACTCTCCTGATCTCACAATATTTATCTTCTTGCAAAATACAAAATCCTTCCATTGTTAAACTTGCGGAAATTTAAAACTCAATTGCAAACACATGTGAATAAATTCAATCGCACATAACACAGTGGTTCAATGGGAAAGCTTAAAGCTAAAAACTCCAACTATCATATATTATGTATATCAATGGAATCATGTAATAATCTCATACAAATATTAGTACATCAATCTCTCACTACAATCAACAATCATTACACACTGTCATGCAGAAATTTTCATATCTATGCACCAAATTCTTGCCTCCTGACAGCCTGCCTCCACTGTGCAATCCCTGCTAAGGAATACCCCTGAATGAATTCGAATTGGCCTTTCCTTTATTGTGCAATCCTCATTGGAAAATCCAATGTGTGTCAGGTGCATTGAATGCATCACTATAGTCACAACGAATAGTCCATCTCACCCTTTCACCTGTCTCTCCACTGGGTCTCCACTGGAACTGACATGCACTATATTTAACTGCTATATTTTTTCATTTTTTAGTGAGTTATTAGTTGTGAATTAATTAATTAATTAATTCACTTAACTCTCACTAGTGTATCTTTCAGTTAGACTAGGTACAACTAGCTCAAGTGAGTTTAACTCCATTAACTGAGTTAAACTGAATAACAACTCCTATAACTACTCTTCCAACTCTATCATAACTTTTCCACTTCAGTTATAACTGAGTCCTCCATGCAAGAGCCACCATAAACCCTTGGAATTGTGTAATTCCTTCAGCCCACTGATTTTCCAAATTTATTCACTAAAATAAAGTGCTCCAAGAGAATAAGTTGATGTTTATTGTCGGATTATTATTAAGAGATAATAACAATCAACATGCATCTATTTTTAGATTGACGATCTATAAATAGACTTTGCCCAATATTATAAAAATATAATTTCATCTATTTTTCACATTTGACCAACCATCTACAAATAGCATCCTGCAACTTGTAGAATATGCTCACCATGTCTAAAAATATACATACACCTAGAAACAACTTGCGGCCCCACTTAGTGAAGGTGCTTAATTTTCACTAAGCTCATCATCTTGTTGAATCTCAAAAACTAGCACAGTTACATGACATGCCCCACAATTATCAAAGAAAAATACCTCAATTTGATGCAACCACTCACGACACTGTCCAAAAACATGTTAATAATATGATAGACTATTTTGAACTTCATGAAATAGATGAGGTTGATGTCCAAATGAGACTTTTTGCTCAAACATTAACTGTTCAGATGAAAAAATGGTTAAAGGTTTAAATGTTGGTATTATTGTTGATTTAGCAACTTTTCATAAACTATTTATTAATAAATGGGAAAAGAAGAAAAATCCACTGCAAATCTTATATGAATCTAAAAGCATAAAAAGAGAAACAAATGAAACAATCCAAGATTATTGTACTAGATATAACAAAATTTATAATTCAATTCCTGGTAACGTTAAACCTCCTCTAGATTCTATCCTTCTGAAATTCCCTGATGGATTTGATACAGATATAGCCTATCAATTGAGAGAGAGGAATACTAAAACTTTAGAGCAGATGCAAATTAATGTTGCTAGTGTAGAGGAAAATTTACTGCCTGGAAAAGCTAGATTAAGAAATGAAAGGAGAGTGCCAATAAAAGAAGAAGCATCTAGTTCAAATTTAAAAATAGATAAATTAGCAAAAACATTAGAGAGAATGATGGATAGGTTAGATAATATGGAAATAAATCCACAATGGGATAACCAACAACAAATTAGAAATCCCAATTTTAGGAAAAACATCAACACTAGAAAATCTAGAGAATCAGCACCAGACCAAACAATAAGACCACCTTTCAAGAGAACTATGTTGAAATTTCTCATCAAGATGAAGATGATGAAGACACCATTAATATAATGGGCATCAATGATGATAACACCATTTTTCTTACACAAGAAGATCAGGAGTTACATGAATTACAACTGCAATTAGATTCTGGTGAATCTTTTAATTACAAGCAAGGTTATGAGTTTGCAATAAATGAAGTACATAAGAAATATAACGTTAGGAGAAAGACAATGCAGAGCCTTCTATTAAGAAAACTACCCAAACACAAACAAAGAAAACATTAGAGGCTCCTATTACTAAATTTCTATAAATTCTCCCTAGGGAAAACAAGCAAAACTCTAGTTCAAATCAGAAAGTTTCAAGCCCCAAAATTTCACCTAGTCCAAAAATTCTTGAAATCACAGATGATGTTGTCCAAAAATCAACAGATTCACAAAAATTTGCTGCTATCAAGACAACTAATTCTACTAAAACAACAATTTTAGACTCCAAAATACCTACTGCTGATCCAAAAGCTGCCACTGCTAAAGTAGCTAATGAAAATACAAAATATGCAAAGACATCTATTGCTTCTCAAACTGTTCCTGAAAAGAAAACCAAAAATAGTAAGAAAGTAGAAACAAAAACAAAAAATGAGAAAATAACTGTAGAAAAAGAAAACAAACCTACCCAAACTACAATTACAAAAGAAGAGATAATTCAGCTAGGAAAATCACAAGCTTCATTTAATATCCAAGCTGAAATCTCCAAATTAAAGATACCAATTCCTTTGACAGAATTGGTAAAACATGATTTATAAAAAACACCTATCACTGAGACTTTAAATATGAATGGTGGAGAAGATTCAGTAAACTTGAGTGATGATCAACCTGAATTAATTTTTTGTCCTGATGTTAATGGGAAACACCAGGATGGAGCAGTTCCACCTTTCTACATTAGCTTAACGATTCATGATCAGATTTTACATAATGCTATGATAGACTCAAGGGCTTCACAAAATTTTATGCCGAAAGAAATAATGGAAACCCTGAATTTAGACATCACTAGGCCTTACAAAGATCTCTTCTCATTTGATTCCAGCAAAGTGAAATATTTAGGTTTGATTAAAGATTTATGTGTTACTTTATTTCAATATCCAGGAAAAAGCATAGTCATGGAAATTGTAGTAGCTGACATCCATCCCAAATATGGAATGATCTTATCTCGCTCATGGGGAGCTAAATTGCAGGGATTTCTACAACTTGATATGTCTTATGCAACAATATTAATTTTTTGGCCAACCAAAGAAACTTTACAGAGAAACATTGATGAATTTTATGGTTAGTAGTGTAGAAATACCAAGAAATTATCCAATTTATTCTACACCAACTAATATGGATTCATTCATTTTATGTAAATATGAAACTGGAATTGAAAACAATACTAAACTAAAAGAGAAAAACAAAGCACCAGACAGTGAAAACATTTTTCATGAATCATTATGGCATCTAGATTTTGATGGATCGGTCAATATATTAAGAGCAGGAGCAGGAGTTTGGATACATAATATGGAAAAAAATCATGCAGAAGGTCATGCTTTTAGATTGAATTTTAAATGTATAAACAACATGGCTGAATATGAAGCTCTTATTTTAGGACTGCAGTTTGTTAGGAATTTAGGAGGTAAAAGAGTGTCAATTATGGGACACTCAGAGTTAATTGTGAAATAGATAAATTGAGAATATTCTGTCTATAATCCAAGATTAAGATGATATAGAGATATTGTTTTAGATTTGATTAAGGAACTACTACAATGTGACTTTTCTGCAATCCCAAGAAAACAGAATACACAGGCCCACTGCTTAGCAACTTTTGCTAGTACCTGTAATCTTCCATTTCAACCAAATCATAGATATACTGCAGAAGTTAAACACAGGCCTATAATTCCAGATAATCTTAAATATTGGAAAATTTTCTCATAGGATGAACAGATTTATCATTTCATGAACAATGAAGGAGAATTTCAGGGTTGTAATATATACACAAACTGTACAATAGATCAGAACTTAGATAGTGAAATTGATTTGAATAATGTAGATTTAAATAACTTAAAGTTTTCTAAACCCACTAAATTTATTCAAGTAGACATAGGTAATTTAGAGAAAGTAGAGATTGATGAGTTAGGTAATGCTGAATTTGATATTTTAAATCTCAAAGATAATTTTTTACCAAAAGGATTAGCCCCTTTAGAATATTTATTTGACTCTAATGATGTTGCAAGAAAACCTAAAATGGAGTCACTTAGATCTGATATTGAGGAATGTAATATAGGTACAGAGTTAAAACCTAGGATTATTAAACTTTCAAAATCTTTACCTCATGAAGAAAAAGAAAAATACATAGCTCTTTTTAAGGAAGTTTAGGATGTATTTGCTTGGAGTTATGAGGACTTAAAATCCTATGAAACTAGCATAATACAACATAAAATACCTATAAAAGAAGACCAAAAACCTTTTAAACAAATGCTAAGAAGGATCAATCTTTTTTTGATGCCTTTAATTGGGAAAGAGGTAAAGATAATGTATGAAGCCCAAATAATTGCACCTATCAAATATTCTAATTGGGTTTCTAATCTAGTTCCTACTAGGAAAAAAATAGGAGAAATCAGACTATGTGTTGATTTCAGAATTTTAAATAAAGTGTCCTTAAAATACAACTACCCTTTACCAAAGATTGATCACATTCTATAGAGGGTGGTTGGTTCTTCCAGAATTTCATTGTTAGATGGATTCTTTGGATATAACCAGGTTTTAGTCCAACCAGAAGACCAAGCTAAAACTGTTTTTACTACTCCATGGGGCACTTTTATGTATGTAAAAATTCCTTTTGGGTTAATGAATGCAAGAGCCACTTTTCAAAGAGCTATGGATATAGCCATTTCTAAAGAGGTTCATGAGTTCCTTGTGATTTATTTAGATGACATTACTTTATTTTCGAAGACTGATGATGAACATTTGGATCATCTCAGATAAGTCTTTCTTAAATTTAGGAAATTTGACATCTCTATAAATCCTAAAAAGACTTTATTTGGATTAGAATAAGGTAAGTTATTAGGACATATTATATCTAAATAGGTAATTAGGATAGACCTTGTCAGAATAAAGGCCATTCTAAACATTAATCCTCCTAGGAATATTCAAGAATTACAAGCTTTCCTAGGTAAAATTAACTTACTTAGAAGATTCATCTCAAATCTAACTGAAATAATTAGAGAACTTAACAATATGATGAAAAAATACTCAGTACTTAAATGGAATGTTGAGGCAGGGCAATAATTTGAAACTATTAAACAAGCCTTAACAAAAACACCAGTCCTTATAAGTCCTGACTTTAAAAAAGATTTCATTATTTTTTCCTTTGCTTCAGAACACACTATTGCTACAGTTTTACTGCAGAAAAATGACCAGGGCTATGAGAAACCCATTTCTTTCTTTAGCAAATCACTCAGAGATGCTACTTTAAAGTATAATATAATGGGAAAGCAAGCACTAGCATTATTGAAGGCCATCAAAGACTCTAGAGTGTCCATTATTTATTCACATATAATTGCTTATGTTCCAAATGCAGTTGTAAAGGAAATTATAACAAAAAATGGGCCTAATGGTAAAATAGCCAAGTGGATTGCCACATTTTTTGGAATATGACATAGAAATAAAACCCACCAAACTCATAAAAGGTCAAGGTTTAGCCAAACTCATGGCTGAATCAAATTGTCATGCTTTAGACATTGATTTTATTGAGAGATCAGTGAAGCCTTTTCAGACTCACCATGGTATGCAAATATTGTATTTGTATTACTAAATTTACAAGATCATCATGGATTATGAAGAAAAAAAGCTAGATTTTTAAAATTAAAGGCAATAAGATTTTGTATCACGGACAATGTACTCTTTTGGAAATATCATGGTGGAATCTTATTGAATTGTTTTCTTAAAGAAGAAGTTGACAAAGTTTTAGAAGAATTTCATGCAGGTGATTGTGGGGGGCATCTCTACTGGAAGACTATTGCAAACAAAATTCTGAGAGCTAGTTTTTACTGGCCTACCTTGTTTGCATATGTAAAAAAGTATGTGACCTCTTGCCACAAGTGCCAAATCTTTGAAGGAAAGAAAAAGCTACTAACCCTGGCCTTAAAACCCATCTCAACATAAATGCCTTTTCAATAATGGGGTCTTGACTTCATTGGTTAAATTCACCCTCCATCCTCAGCTCAACACAAGTGAATTCTGATAGCCACAGACTATTTGACTAAGTGGATAGAAGCCATACCTTCCAGGCAAGCCACTGACACTGTCATAATATCCTTTTTAGAAAATAACATACTCTCAAGGTTTGGATGCCCCAAATATTATCACGGAAAATGCAGCTGCATTCAAATCCAAAAATATAATAGACTTCTGTCATAAATATCACATTACCCTTGGCCATTCTACTGCATATTACCCTCAAGGTAATGGCCTTGTTGAATCCTCCAATAAAACCCTTGTGAACATCATCAAGAAATTACTAGAAGACAACAAGAAAACTTGGAACAAGAGGTTAGTTAATGCCTTATCGGAAAATAGACTTACCACTAAGAAATCTATTGTTACATCCCCTTACCAGCTTTTTTATGGGATGGATGTTGTTTTTCCATCTTCCTTAGGAGTACCAGTAATGAAGGTAATCTAAGAGCTACAAATTGAGACCAACGATATTCAAAGAAGAATGAACCAAACCATACACCTGCAGCAAACCTGAGAAGAGGTTTATCTTAAGTCTTAAGTTATCCAAGACAAGATTAAGAAATTTTTTGACAAGAAGAGTAAAGAAGATGATTTCTATATTGGTGAAAAAGTTCTAAAGTGGGATTCAAGGAGGGAAGAGAAAGGTAAAAATGGGAAATTTGATTTAAGAGGTAACAATGCTTTATTTTTGAAAGACATGGATGGATCAGATCTGTTAGGTGGACCTGTCAATGGTAGTATGCCGAAGCATTACTACTCCTCAGAAATAACCAATAGTTAACTTTTTTTACTTTACTCGTTTTACATAAAATTGCATATTTTAGGTTGGATTGGATTTTTTTCCTAGAAATGTTGAAGCCCAGATGGAATGCCCTAAGATTTGAAGAGTAAAATATCATAAGTATAAATAAATTGCAGAGCTTAGTAGACATTTCCAAGGCCAATACAGTCAAAATCCAAAGGCTAATATTCTCAAAGTTCTTGACATTTCACCAGGAAATGTCATCCCCATGTGGAGCCACTGTTAGAGTCCTATAATAATAGGATTCATAATTTTTGAATACTTTTATTAGTCTTGTAATATTTACATACTTTTCTTTTTGCAAATTGTTTTCCCATATAATAAAATAAAAATGTAAAGAGGGTAAAAGTCATAAAAGAAAATCAAAGGACTTGAAAAGAAAAATATCAAAATAATAGAAAAAATGAACCCCAAACAAAAAGGAGATAATAATAAGACATGAAAGTGATGAAAGTCAAAATTCCACTACTAGTTACTTTTCACTGCAAATAAATGATTATGTGCAGCTTGTTCAAAATGCCATAATCCATGATGAGTTAAATAGTTTAAACTTGACTTTTTCATGCTTTAAATTTTATGTTAATAGATAGAGAATAAAGATTTTTCCAAACAGTTTAAACTTGGCAGATCAGTAGCTAGGTAGAGAATAAATAAGGAGCTCAACAGTTTAATCTGAGCCCTTGGATGAAATAAGGTTAGAATTAGATAGTTTCCTGTTTTAAAAAGAAAAATGGATTATGGTTTGCAAGCTCAAATGCACCCATGCAAATAAAATAAAAAATGGTAGAATAAATGATGGGTAGGAAGAAAGAAGTTTTACAAGGCATGGATAAACATCATCATGCATATTACTAATTTCCCTCTACACAATGTGTTCCAGTACTAAATCCTTCAGCCATAAAGGCTCAAAGAACTTATCTGACTTCTGGTGGGATTGGACCCACGTCTTAATGACTAATTGGCACCAAGGTATTGAAATTCCCCACATTTTCATCCTTTCCACCTCATTAAACCCTTCCCCTTTATAAAAACCCTTTTCCCTTAACATCACTCATTTTTCCCTATTAAAACTCTTTTTCCTAAGTCAAAATGCTTATTCACCATTTGGAAAAGTAAAAACCCCTAAAAATGCAGTTATCCTAAGTTTTAAAGTGTAAAATGTTAATATTGGGCTCCCACTATGAAAATTCAACCTAACATCATATTTTACACTATGCCTTAGTGTATTTTTTCATTCCTGCATTCATTTCATTATTAACATGCTAATATAATATATTAGCTCCCCAAAATACACGCTATCCCGTAATATATTAATTCATTTTATATTAAATATCCCAACCCATATTTTACATTTTATCCTATGGTATATTTTCCCCACGTGATATATTCCCTGATCCCCACAGGTTTAAAACTATCCTTTTGATATGTTAACCTACCCTATGTTAATACAACACCTACATACATTACATTGGTTGAATAAATATTAGACCCGCCTATCCCATTTAACATATAAAATTTATGTTAAAACTCCATTTTAATGTATAAGTTCAAAACCCGCCGCATAAAATAAATCCTGGGCCACACGCTCGTTACCCCACATCTTAACCATTTAATCCAAACCATTTTCTCTCACCCACTAAATCCAACAGTGCAAATCTACCATCACAAATTTAATAGCGCAATCGTTAATCAAAATAGAATTTTCGATAAAAGTTTTTTAGACCCTTCCTCTCTCCTCCACGCATCGTAAATATCTTGGATCGCATCCATTCAACAAATACCATTTACTATCCTTTGATGATGCGAAAAACCACTCACTGGTAAATCTCCCCCCCCGTGCCTAAACTGCTCTTGATTTGAATTGACGGGTAGTTAATGCGAACACTGTTCAGTTCAAATTATTTATACAAACACCATAATATATGTATTTCAAGCCTTCTGTTACTCCTTTTGCTCATAAAATTCCTTCACATTGAGAGAAATACGTTTCCGCCCTTGTTTTCGTGCATAAACCAACATAAATCATCTAAATTCATTGTTGCGATCACTGAAAAGTCTCCCGACTACATTTAAAAGGTCACAACAATATTTTGAAAGCTTTCAACTCCTAAAAAACCCTTTTCTGCATCAAAATTCATAAAAATCATATATATTCTTCATAAAAAGACCCAAACCATCCATTGAAAGAAGTCATTGTTGAATTGAAACCTTTTTAAAGCCCGTGTGCCTAAGAAACAACCATATTTCCTCATATATTCGTCCTTGTTGTAAACCTGTGAATTTCAGAGTTTCTAAAGCTATAATTTGTTGAATTGAAGATAATTTAGGTATCTACAGACTTTAGAAACCCTCTGAGTGATTCAAAGCCTTTTTACAGTGCTTAGAAGCCCCTTGGCATAAGCTTTGACTATTTTATTGTTTTCATCAAAGAAATTTGCAAAAAAACCCTTGATATCTTTTTCTAAGTCTGTAAAGGTTAAGAACTTGGTTTTTGAAGTAGAATTGAAAGTTTGAGCCAAAGTAACCTAAATTATACCTGTTGCGGTCCAAGATAGAACCTTTGTTATACTTAAAGCACCTTCTGTAAACAATTTAATATTATAGAAGTGTGTTGAAGACCTAAAAGAGGAATTTTAAAGATCCAAAGGGGTTAAACTATTAAAACAAACCTGTCAATGGCATCTGAGAATACAATTGTAATCAATCCACTACAACCTCCTGTTGTAGATGTAGAACACACCCCATTGGCTGATGCAGATTACAAAATCACAGATCCTGAAACTGAATTTAACCTCCTTGAGCTCCACTATTGGAGCCAAGAGAAGTCCTTGGACCAAGTAGATGATGTGCTTATTTGGGATTCTAATTTTTCCAAGTATGTGGTTCCTCACACCCATTAAAGCTCTGAAGTCATGAAACTGTGCCAAAGTCATTATTCCCCATATTAGAGAGAAATTTTCAATGCTAAAAAAGAAGTATTGTTCACCATAACAGCTGAATCCATAAACCAAATGCTTTAGTTGCATCATGAACCCAATTCAGTCCCTTTGTCCATCGAATCTTTGACCAAGTCCTATTTGGAATTAGATTTTCCCAAAATATTCCAAATTTTCCAAACATTCATGCCCTCATATGTGGAAATTCCAAAGCTAAATCCTCCCTATTCCTCTTCCAAATTTCCACAAGGAACCAGACACATTATCTCTATGTTTTCCTTTATCCTTGGTTACTTCACAGATGAGCATACTGATGCATCTATTCTTGGTTTCCTGAACATTTTTGTGCCTAGTCAACCCCCTGCAGTCATCTACAATTATGCTGAGTATATTGTTGATAGTATACATGAACAACTTGTTTAGGTATACCTCATTTATCTTCCATATGTTCCTCTACTTTTAGTCAGACAAGTTCCCCATAACTCTTCAAAATATGGATGTGAAAGGAAATCCAATGTCAGATATTTTCTGGACGTCCTTAATCAGAAAGGAGTCAAAAGAGTTCACATATGCATATTTTACAAATTGTTTCATTCATCCATTGGTAAATATAATTAAAAAAAGTGTGAAACCTAGAATATGTGATGAAATCAAGAGGGTTTTATAGTTGTTAGAATAGAGCAGGACAAGTGATTGGTATTTATACCAAAATCAGTCTGAGATTAGAGTTTATGGCACAACCCACATCCCTTATAAATTTCTAAAGTATTTACCAATGAGGTTTTTTGATTTAGAATATATAAGACAGATCTTAAACTCAGATTCAGTAAATTTCTTTGCTGCTAAGAAGAAAACTCAGTTTAAATTGAAGAACCAAGTGGGTCCATTTATATGAAACAATAGAGAAGTAGGTGCAAAATCAGAAAATAAATTGTTAGAATACAAATTTAGCATAATTTTTCTTTGGCACTATGATCGTTATGGCATAATTAGAAAAATGAGAGTGAAGTGTATGTTCACTCCCTATATTCATGAGAAGAAGATTGAAATTGAGAAATTTTCTAACCAATCTGAATGGTTAGAAAATACATTGGTAGAAGCTGATCAACAGAGTGATACTAGTCACATTCTGCAAACTCCAGCTTAGGAAGACATAGGTATAAAAATAAATAAGGAATAAGGCTCATACATTGCTAAAACTACCACAGAAACAAATTGTAAATTAATGTACAACAAGAATTCCAAGACAAATACAGTAGATAAAGAGAAAGAAAAAATTAAGGTTATAGATACAGAAGTTCCAGATAAAGACATTGTGCCACCCTCAAAGATTGAAAATGAACAACAACCTACTACTTCCAACACACATTTGATCCGGAGACAGCATAGTGTGGAAGTATCATTGTCAAAATAGGTAGAGGATAAAGATATGGATATTAAGGAAAAATATAAAGAGATTAAAGCCAAAAATGAGGAAATTAAGATTGAAATTTATTCTCAATACTTGAAATAGACTCCAGGCATACAAAACAAGCTGGTTTCAGTATTTGATTAGAAGAATAAGAAATTATTGTTGCCAGTACTTCAACCTACAGTGAAAACACCTAAAATAGTAGCTGACTATAAAACGTTTGATTTTGATGTACCAGTCCAGGACATTCATCCCTTGGACCAGATTGAATTTCGCAAACAGAGTTCAGAGATGATATATTCTACCATGACTACAAAATCAATGAGTATTCAAAAGCTCCAGAATTCTTTGACAAATGTGAAAGATCAGCTCATTTCTTCATATGCCAAGGATTCCAGAATAAAATCCTTGGAGGAGCTAGTAATTGAATTGGGTTATGACCCTGAGAATGTAAAAGCTGCAGAGGAGCTAATTAAAAAGAAAATTTTTGATATTGCAACACTCAGAAAACAGTTGAAATTACCCCCTACAGAGCACCCATAGGCCAAAGAGATTGTACAGGAAGCAAATAAAAAGGATGAGATGATGAATCTCATATTACAAATGACAACATAAATTAAGGAGACGGAAATTGAGATGGACAAATTAGTCCAAGAAAAATAGGCCACCAAAGAAAAAGATGTCCCTGCAACCGTAACTTCTATGGTGAAAAAGTTCCATTGGCCACAACAGTACCTGTAACTTCATCTACCACTTCTGCCACTGAGTCTTCTACTTCAGCGGTTCAGCAATCAAATGAGGCCAACAAATTGATAAAGGAAATGGAGGACATGTCAATACAAACCAATGAAATCAACAGGTTAAAAGAAAAAATAAAAAATCTGGAAGATGCCAAAAAGCTGGCACAGATCAATGCCAAAACTAAAGAACAAAAAGCTAAAAGGTTGGGTGAACAGTTAAAGAAGTTGGAAACAGAGTTGACCTAAAAAGAGCATATGACACATATTAAAAATTAGTTATGGACCAATATCATTGAATCAATCAATGATACTTGGCCATCAATACAGGTGATCTATGAACAGAAGACTTACTAAAAGTAGCTAGAGAAGAAATACATAAGACTAAAAAGGAATTGGGCACCAAACCTGAAGAAGCATTGGAAATTATCAAATTCTTCAACTCTAAAAATAAGAAGGAATTGGATGAAATTGGGATAACAGATAGAAAAGAAACTATACTAGAGGTAAGAAAAGTAATTTCCAAGATGAACCTAATGAAACAGTTGGAAGAAAAATGCCAGAGCATGGATATAGCCATCACAAGATTCATGGTGAAATTTGACACTTTGATGCAAAAATAACTTCCAACTCTTCTAGTAATAAATGATAAATTGATGAAACAAGAATATTATAATAAAAAGATAAGGGAATTTTCCAAAGAATAGGTGATCAAATTAGATTGGCAAGGGATTCCAATAGCTAAATTTTTGCACAAGAATATTGAGAATCTGTTTTATTTACAACATGAAATAAAGCACCTTTTTGTGGTCAAACCAACATTTGTAATATACACAGAAGTAGATGAAAACTTCAGGAAAATCATGAAGATCAAATCACCAGAGGCATAATTCTGGGAGAAGCTAACAAATTTGTTGTAAAATCAGTTTGCAGTAAGAAAAGATAAAAGCAGAGTTGTTTTTTTTACTCTACCAGTAAACAAATTTCAAAGAGTAAAACAAATTTCAGCAGTCAAAGTGTATTAGGTCAAAGAGTATCTATTGAAAATGAGTATCATATGAAATATGAAGTCCAAAACTGATTAAAATATCAGACTTCCAACATGAGGGACACCTCAAATATACAGATGCAGCCCAAATCCAACAGTAAGCTATTTAATTTCAATAAATAGGACAGCTTGCAAGTAGTTATGCAGTTGTCACTATCTTCTTGCAAGAAGATATTTTATTTTCCAAGAAAAAATCCTTAGATTGTTCTAGGATATTTTGTACTACTTTTTTTATAGATACTTCATCATTTGAAGTATTGAGGGTGGATTAATTGTTGAAGATTTCTATAGTCATATTTTCTGAACCTAAAGGGTTTTGGTATCAAATTCAAGTCAGCAGACTGTATCAAAGCAATAAAACATCATATTTTAGGATTCATGTGTTGGGCCACTACAGTGAAGTACTTTCTCATGTTATTTGTCAATTTTCTTATGTTTTCCATCCATTCATAAATGTGTTCTAAATTTTAATGTGAAATCAGAAATTATTATTTCAGAATTTGTTAAAAGCACTCTGTTATTAATTGATTTTAATTTAAATGTTTTCTATTGATATCCAGACCAGGGAACCTTAATTTCTCCCTAATTTCGATTGATCTCTATCTTTTCACCCTTTATCCAGATCAAAGAACCCTTAATTTCTCTTTATCCTAATTAAAACCACTTCACCATCAGCCTTTGAATATCTTGAGTGACTCTGCTATCTTGCCGTGTGAAAATTTTCCTTTAGACCTTGATCCTAATATATCTGCTTGACACATTGAATCCATTTTCCAAATGGATTACAGATCTATTACTATCCATCTCAATAAGTGATTTTCCCACCAAACCAAATAAAAACCTCAAAACCAATTTTCCCTATATAACTAGCCTAAAATCATATATTAAAAAAAAGTTAAATCTTATAGAGAGAGCCCTATCTTAGCCTTAGGAAGGCTATATCCTAAAGCTTAAAAGTAGGTTTGTGGTTACTTCTGATATTCTTTAAACTCTAATAAAAAATATCACAACTTTGAGAATTATTAGAGTGATAACACACAACATTCAGGGAGATTGGTTATCGTACGTTAAGTCCTTGGTTCACCAAGGTGTATATTACAGTTCACGGTTGCTTGGTAATCCTTAATGCCTTGATTACTCTCTTATTTATTTAATTATTTTTGTGTTAATAAAATTTATTATCCAGCATGGAAGAACAAAATCCCCCAGCCGTCGTTTCCATAAAATGCCAAATAAGCCTCCTCTTCCCCCAGAGGCTACTCCTAGCCGTTGTTAGAAGAATAAGAATACATAAACTACCAAATAAGGAACTTCAGGAACAACGTATGGCCCTCCTCTTGATATTGATCCACCAGAATCATATGTCCTTTTGAGTTCAGAGCCCAAGATTACATCTACTGTTGAATTTGACACTAGCATAATTGAAACATAAGTCCCTCAAATTTTGTTGCCTAAGGTTATTGAACCTAACTTTCCTAAGTAAAACACTTTAATTCATGAGTTTTTCAAACTTAAGGAGCCTTAGCCATCTTCACTAATTACTTTAGGACCTTCCTCTTCTCTTCCTTTGTCTAAGAAGAAACGTATATATATTTGACCTGATGGTGAGCCTCTTCCATAAAGACTTGTGAGTATTGAATATATCCCAAAAGAAGAGCTACATCCTTCTAATCGTGTTAATTGGGGAGGAATACATTTTTATCATATTGATCCTTTTCCTCTCCAGTATCCGACAAAAAATCATTTTCATGATTCTTTGGATTTACCCACCGATCGCTCGCGAAAATCTTCATCGAGATTGTTAACCATGACTGGAACTGATCCAACCTTTTAACCCATGTCCACCACTATGATTGAGACATCGAATGTTTCTTCCTCATATATGTTTGCAACATCACTAGAAACACACATCTGTATGGTGGCTTATCCATCCCATCTAGCTATCATTACTTATCTGGTACCTTTTCTGGTGCAGATTCCATTCCATGGACCTCTCCTATGTTAACCAATTACGGAATAATATTTGGTACCTCTCTTATAAATTTCACACAGTATGATCCACCTCCTCTTCCACTTACATATATAGTTGAGAAATGGGTTGGCCATTATGTTAGTGGCAAAGGTTACCTTCAACAACCTAACTCTCCTTATGTTGGGTACCCTTCGTCCAAATCGAAATTGCCTCCATTATCGCCTCCTTTGGCAGGGGGAAAAATGTTGTTAGTGTACCTCAAGTTAGTAATCATCCTCATTATAGTCCTCATTACCTTGGAACGACTTCCATTGTTTGGAAACCTAATTTTCCCATTCAACCTGGTTCTTTTTGGGACTAGCTGTTGAATCCTCAACCTGCACCATCTTTGTCTCAAATTCCTATCCATCCATCACGACCCCCAGGAGTTAAAATGCATGTGAGAAAACCTTTACAGGTTTTCATTGCATCACAATATTTTCCATTGACATATCATACTTCCTAGGTTTCACTTACCCAACCAATACAAGGTACCCCACGTTCTCAATTTCTTGGAAAGGGTACTCCTCAAGTTTATATAGGACATATTATTAATAGTATGGAACAGTCCCATTTGAACCCACCTTATCATGGGACAATGCAAACTCCCATAGAGAAACAATATGGACCATATCAAGGTATTCCTCAAGCACCTTTTCAAGGCCAACAAATCCAAACCCAACCATTGCAATAACTTTATCATCATCCTGGGGATGGACAACAAGGTCACTTGTATACTGGTTATCAAAATCCTCCCCTATGATAGTACTCAGGTTCCTTATTATCAGAACCCTCCTTATCTGGGAATGCAAGTGCCTGTTTCTCAAGCTATTCCTTCATATAAAGGCCATCCTCCTACAAACTTTAATCTACAATTTCCTTTTGTAGCTGCTCTCAAGTTTCCATGCTTAACTCAGTTTAGTAATCACCTGATTACTCATCCACCATGGTGGTGGATTATTCCCACTAAATTTCCTTCTAGTATCCAAAAATTCAGTGGGAATCTAGGAGAAGAGCCATTGACACATGTTATGACATATCATCTATGATGTTCTTCATACTCCCTTAATGATCATTCCATTCGATTTCATCTTTTCCAACGAATTCTTACAATTACCACAACTAAATGGTATATTGAGTTACCTAGAGCTTTGTTCCATAATTTCAGCACTTTAGCCACCAGCTTCCTCACACATTTCCAGTTTCCCATCAGATATGAAAATGGAACGAAAATATTGACCAACTTCAAACAATCGTATTCCACTCAAAATCAGATCACATTCATGAGTGGAGGTGCTGTCACCGGTTGGTCAAGACTTATGTTCCCAATCAATTTTTAGCGGAATGCTTTACTAAATATTTGTTTTCACATATAATGGAAGATGTGGCTAAAGGTGGATTCATGACAAAAAAAAAAGTTATTGATCATGCACAATATTTGAACCTTGTTTATACCCAATCAGGCATGCTCTATTATAATATACCAAAAATTCTGAGACCTTTAAATAATATACCTCCTCCACATGGTAAATAATCTCATGTTGATGATGGCATGATTAGTTCTTCCAGTTCACAATCAGTGAGTAACCCATCTTGTGTTTCTCTTACTACATCTCCTAAAAACCCTCAATCCCATCATCCTATGGCTTCTTCTTTCGAGATTAAAAAAAAAATCAACTGATAAATGGAATTATCAACAAAAAACTAGAATCAAGAAGAAAGGAAAAGGTAAAAATAAGAAAGATCCTTCACTACAGGATAAATAGAAAAATTAGTCCTACGTTGATAAATGAAAGCCTCGATACCCATGCTTGATTTGAAATGAGAATCACTTCACACATGATTTATTGAACTACACTGAAGTGAATTAGGTTCTTAAATCTTCCACTTCTCTCACTATGTTGACGAACTCGTTTCCCAATCAGGAGACTCATATGGTTTCCCAGGACCCTTCTTCCTCTAACATGGTTTTGATGCTTTCCTCCTCAAAACTAAAATTCGATGTTATGGTGCCCACTTGGAATAAGGACTATGGTAATGTGAATCCACCGAATGGTTGAGTTACTGATCAACCTACCATTTTGGCATCACCTTCATCTGATCCTACTCCACCTTCGATTCCTTTGGAATTGACTATCAAACCTTCAAAGGAAATTATTCATAAGTATGTTGTCAACCCTCATTCAAGAGTTGCTCAAATGTATAGCGTAGTTGAAGATTTGGCTTAGTATCCATCAGTTATGTCAACTCTTGAGGTGTTGCAAAATTTCCCCACCCAAAATAAGGCCTTATTTTCAGCTATCAGATGTGTGGATTTGTTGGATTTCAACCTAGAGGTTTTCTCTCATGAAAACTATACCCCTTGACTTCTATCTCAATGACATTTTATGATTTAGGTCTTCGTCTGTGGTAATAACATTCATCGCTCTATTGTGGACGAGGGAGCCTCAACCTACATTATGCCCAAGTCTTGATGGAAGGTGATTGGTCCACCTCAAATGAGTCAATAAACCACCACATTGAAATAATTTTATGGAAGAACGTACAAACCTTGTGGGATTATGAATTCCCTTCAAGTAGAAATAGGAGGAAAAAATGTTTCCATAGAAGTAGAATTTTATTGACAGACCTCTCGATTAAAATATTCTACTAGGATGTACATGGGTTTATGCCATGGTTGTCATCATTTTGACTTACTTCCACATGACCGAATTTCCTCATAAAAGTGGGATTGTAGCCATATACCAACTCACCTTTTCTTCCTCTAATTCTCACATTATTGGTAGTGTCCCTCTTGTAGGGGAAACTCTACATTCCTATCAGCATGTCGAAGTTGGATTCTTGAAGGATTCTTCGCTTATGGGAACCTTTTCGCTCCCTCCTCCTCTCCTTCCCGAAAACTCATCTTCAGTTTCTTATATCAAGATGACATCATAATCTGTTATCTTGGTTGATCCATGGATTGTACCTGATGAAACTGACATCCAATTTTTTTCAACCGAATTCCGCTTAACCATGTTGAGCTATATTAAAAATCAATTTATTCAACTTGCGCGGTTTACAAATTCTCTTGGACTAATTGGGTAGATCAATCATAGGATTATGACACATTTTCTAATCCTTTTTCTCATGTATTCCCGACTAATGAGAGCATCATGGAGATCATGATGCTAGATGACGGGCCTTGGCACGAATATCACCATCATTCCTCATTACCAGATTCCATTGAGGTTAATCTTAGAGATGCATATTTACCTAATTTTGTTGAGCCTTTTTTGAATTTTGTATCCATTCATGAGGTTGACTTTGAAAATAACCTTTCGAATATCGAATAAATGATACCTCTCGATATCTCTATTAAACCAGGGATTTTCGAAAATATATACATTGGAGCACCTTGTTCTCCATCTAAGATCGATATATATAGAGATCTATTTTGAGTGTTTTAAAATGGGTTTTCCTAGAACTATGAAAAAATTCAAGGTATTGACCCAAATATAGTAGTGCATGAGCTTAAGACGCATTCTGATGCCAAACCCGTTCGACAGTGCCTTCTGGGATTAACACTAAATTTGAAAAGATTCTTCGGGCTAGTTTCATCTACCCCGTTCCTTTAATTGATTGGGTATAGAACAATTTCCTTGTCATAAAGAAATAGGGAACGATCCGAGTATGTGCCGATTATTGGGATGTGAATTGTTCTTGTCCAAAGAAAAACTATTTGACCTTGTTTATGGACAATATTGTTAATGATTGCACTAGATGTGATATTTATTCATTCATGGATGGATTCTCATGCTATAATTAAATTAACATTCTCTCGGTGGACCAACCTAAGACTGCATTTATTTTTCCCCGGGGTAATTTTTCTTATCGAAATCTCTCATTTGGTTTGAATAATGTTGGGGCCACATTTCAATGGGCTATGGATTACGTTTTTCATGACATTAAACACATCGTGAAACCCTATTTGGATGACCTTCCTGCTCATTCTAAACATTGAATTGATCACCTTGTGCATCTTAGAGATATTTTACTGCATTTTAGAAATTATAAAATTCGACTTAACCTACACAAATATGTGTTCTGCATTGGTTCTAGTTGACTCTTGGGTTTTGTCACTTAAAAACCAAGAATTTGTTTGATCCTCTAAAATTACAAGCAACCGTCGATTTTCCTACACCTTCTTCTCTTTTTTCAGTTACAAAGACTCCAAGGGAAAAGTAACTTTCTGTGGAGGTTTGTTCCTAACTACATTGTGACCAAAGGATTAACTAGTCTTCTATAGAAAGCCCCCCCTTTTCATTGGGATGACGCTGCTTAGAAAATGTTTGATGCCCTGGAAGATGTACTGGTTTGGGAATATCTTTTATACCCTCTAGATTATGACCACAACTATTTACAATATATTGCTACTGCAATTTCTATTATAGTAATGGTATTGGTCCAAGAAGATGATATAGGGACTAAAAATCCCATTTACTACATGAGTCAGAACCTCAACAACTCTGAAATCAGGTATAGTCATGTAGAAAAGTTGGCTTCTACCATTTTTCAATACATCCAAAGGTTTCATCATTGCATCTTGCTTCGGAAAACTACGGTAATTTCAGATTGCAACCCTATGACATATATACTGTCACGTCAATTTTTGGGGGCAAGTACTATAAGTGGATCATTATTTTGTAGGAAATCCCTAGTTTTCATCGAGTTAATGTGCTACCTTCCTTCCCCTAATTCTAAATCTACATTTGAAGATTATATCCCTGACGAGTCATTATTTCTGATTTTTTCATCTAACCCATGGTATGGATATTTTCTTATCTATATCTAGACCCATATTTATTGGCTCAATACCTCCTATTTCGAGCAACGACGTATTCGATACTAATCCCAAAATTACATTCTCATCTACGACACACTTTATCGTCATGGTATACATATTATTTTATGGAGGTGCCTCACCCTTGAGGAGGCCAAAAAAGTCCATAATGACTGCCAATAAGGGGCATGTGGCAGAAATCTATCTCTTACCAAATGTTGGTCCGTAAATTTTCAAGTGAGTCCTTGCAAAAGGGGCATATGAGCTAGTAGATTTCAATGGAGTTCCACTCATGTAGCCTAGGAATGGGTTTTCCCTCATAAAATACTATGCTTGATCTCACGCACAGTACATTGTGTACATAGTCTCTATAGGCGTGTTTGAGTGTGTTTTTAGTGTTTCTTTTCAGAGTTTCCCAAGGTTTCTGTTGATCCATTTTATGTTTGGTTTATAGATGTCTACATCTCTCAAACCGTACATTTTTTGTGCAAATGGTGCTAGTCGTAGTACTCAGAACCTATCTTCTGTAGCATGGGCTATTTTTTCTCCAAATGGCAAGCTAGTGAGTATGAAAGGGATTTGCATTGGTCGCTATACTAAAAAAATCGTTGATTATAACACAATAATTGAGCTATTATCTTATTCTATTTCACATGGTATCCATCATTTAGTCATCAGGATCGATTCATAATTCATAGTACTACAACTTTCTAACATATATTCAGTTAGAAGTCCCAAAATCGTTCGCATGGTTTTGAGAGTACGTCTTCTAGAAATACATTTCCATTTCATAAGATATAAACATATTTCTAGAAATCTAAACAAATTAGCATATTCCCTAGCTAATTACATTTTAGATAGACATTTGCAACAAATGTTAATAAGTTTCAACTCACATCACATCATATTGAAAGTCTAATACGAACTAGGAAGCACTGGAAATATGTATATATATTAGGTTTGGTTTTACAAAAAATTGTGCCCTGAGGCACATATGGCTCCATTACCCATATGAAAAACTACATGCAAATGTCAAAGTAGAAAAATCAATGGTGCTCATGATAGAATGAAAATTCACGAGTCATCTTGCATAATAATCGACCAATATGGCTAGGCACTATGATAGTGTGTAATTGAAGTCACATGGGAATCTAGTCAACGTCAGTATCATCAATCTCATGTATCACTCCCTCCATGTAGCACTCCACCTCTGATAGGATCTCACCTACCTCAAGATCTCGTAGTGCATCCCATCCTGCCGCAACAACCAATAATACTACTACTGCCTCCTCATATGGTTGTCTCTTTATGCAATAGAGATATGAAGCACCTACTGGTCGAACTGTTCCAATATATGCATGAAAAAATCAATAGTTTAGTCTTAGAAACATAAAAAGACACAAAAAAATGTAAAAATTTCAAAAAATTAAATGGCCGAAATATTTTACCTGAAGCACCCCATTTCTCACCTTTAGGAAGCATGAGCTCGAGATCATCATGGAAATGCATCCCTACATAAGGATAATCATTGATCATGATGAACTATCTATGCAACCATCCAAATAAGACTGGTGAGCAGTTGATCGCTAATGAACCTACATGTCAGGCCATTTGATTTATCTACCTCCTCGTCTGTGGGGCCCTCAAATCGATAGCCTCAAGTATAGTCTGTTGAGGCTGAAGTAGTGGCACCTACTCTAGAGAAAAAAAGACCAGGACCTAAATATAGTTGAAGTTCTTTAACTTCTCCTTTCTTGATTTAGTTATTTTTTCCTTCATATTTACCAAAACAACATCACCCTAGTTGAACATTGTTGGCTCTATACACTCCACCATGTACTGCATGTACGATATACTTTCTACATGAAGTGTTGAGCTACCTGCCAATCTCACGATAATGAATATGATCATTCTCAAAGGTAATCGGGTTACATATTTTATATTTATCTCTCCATCCCTAGTTTTTTGGGCTCGTGGTATACAATAGGTAATTATATAGTATTGCATGGTCTCCAGAAAACTTCTCCCACCTAGGAGGGGAGTGCCCCTTTTGGATAAACCTGTCAAAAAGTAGATATCTTCTACCTTTATCTCGAGCATATTTTCCCCAAACCTAAATTTTTTTGCTTGAACATACCATGAATGAACAAGATATTTCAACAAATCCATATGTTTCCCTGAGGCACATATGGATACATCACCCATATTAAAAACTACATGCAAATTTCAAAGTAGAAAAATCAATGGTGCTCATGATAGAATGACATTTCACGAGTCATCTTGCATAATAATCGACCAATATGGCTAGGCACTATGATAGTGTGTAATTTAAGTCACATGGGAATCTGGTCGATGTCAGTATCATCAATCTCATGTATCACTCCCTCCATGTAGCACTCCACCTCTGATAGGATCTCACCTACCTCAAGATCTCGTAGTGCATCCCATCCTGCCGCAACAACCAATAATACTACTATTGCCTCCTCATATGGTTGTCCCTTTATGCAATAGAGATATGAAGCACCTACTGGTCGAACTGTTCCAACATATTCATGAAAAAATCAATAGTTTAGTCTTAGAAACATAAAAAGACACAAAAAAATGTAGAAATTTCAAAAAATTAAATGGCCAAAATATTTTACCTGAAGCACCCCATTTCTCACCTTTAGGAAGCATGAGCTCGAGATCATCATGGAAATGCATCCCTACATAAGGATAATCATTGATCATGATGAACTATCTATGCAACCATCCAAAGAAGACTGGTGAGAAGTTGATCGCTGATGAACCTACATTTCAGGCCATTTGATTTATTTACCTCCTCGTCTGTGGGGCCCTCAAATCGATAGCCTCGAGTATAGTCTGTTGAGGCTGAAGTAGTGGCACCTGCTCTAGAGAAAAAAAGACCAAGATATAAATATAGTTGAAGTTATTTAACTTCTCCTTTCTTGATTTAGTTAGTTTTTCCTTCATATTTACCAAAACAACCTCACCCTAGTTGAACATTGTTGGCTCTATACACTCCACATGTACTGCATGTACGATATACTTTCTACATGAAGTGTTGAGCTACCTGCCAATCTCACGATAATGAATATGATTGTTCTCAAAGGTAATCAGGTTACATATTTTATATTTATCTTTCCATCCCTAGTTTTTTGGGCTCGTGGTATACAATAGGTAATTATATAGTATTGCATGGTCTCCAGAAAACTTCTCCCACCTAGGAGGGGAGCGCCCCTTTTGGATAAACCTGTCAAAAAGTAGATATCTTCTACCTTTATCTCGAGCATATTTTCCCCAAACCTAAATTTTTGTGCTTGAACATACCATGAATGAACAAGATATTTCAACAAATCCATATGTTGCCCCATACGGGGAAGCCAGAAGAATTTTATAAATCCACATTTTTTTAGTTCATAGATCGTAGTAGGATCATTTGCTGCATTTAAACCATTTTCTTCGTGCTCTTATCACCAAATGAATGCCATTTTGTGCTAATGAACACTTGAAACATCAACAAGAGATTCATTAGGATTCTTTTCATGCAAAAAAATTGACAAAATTTGTGGGAAACTGATAAATAACTTAGCATTTTTCACCCAACACACCCCAGTAGTGCAAGGAAAAGCATTGTACCTCTCCTTGCAGTGATAATATACCTAGTTGCAATGCATATTTTTATACTCGTGGGGGGCGTTGAGTTGGTCCAAGGGCATGTTTTTGGAATCCCATGGCCCTCAAAACCTCAAAAAACTTGCATGAAATCACAAAAATGGGTCGTGAAAAGAAAGATAAACGTTTTAGCTCCTACCTAGAAGCAACGGTACTCAGAATGGTCCACTGGATTGGACACAATCAGCGATAGAAGATCAAGGGGAAAATTGGTCAGAATTCTCACTGTTGAAGGTAAATGTGAAATGATGAAAATGAATAGTCATTTTGAGTATTTATGGTCATTTATTGCATTATTTTATTCATATTTAATGTTTTTACCTAGTATGATTCATTTTTACTATGAAATAGGTATGTTTAATCATTTTTGTGATGTTTTGAGCAGGCTGACAACTGTTAACAGATATTGATCATGCTTTAAACAAGTTATTTTGACCAAGGAGTATACTTTTATCTCCTTTTAGAACTCTATAAACCTACAAAAAAAGGAACCCCTTGGAGTCCTCTTTCATATCTTTTCAACTCCCAAAATATGAAAATATTGTTGAGCACTTCTCTTTTTAACTCATTAAAGTAAATGAAAATATATCTACTCAGTATAAGTTTAACCCATTTTCGAACTGAGATAAACTATTTATGAAAAATAAATACCTTAGTACAACATGGATAAAGGTTCTCTTGAGTATTTTTTTCTTCCTTTTCAGTCTCGAGAGAATATCTATGAAAAGGGACATGTGGATTTTTATTTTTTGCCTATTTTTCAAACTCTTTAAGCATGGAAAATATGTCTAAGTTTTACCTTCGCTAGAATTTTTAAAACATAAAAAAATGATGGAATTGTCAAACACGACAAGAAAAAAGCTCTCCTTCTCATGTTTCATTAACTATACTTGGAAGGATTAACTAGAAGGATGAACTTATAGATCAAGCATATGTTATCCTCCTCAATATTGTTAAAAAATAAAGAGGGACTGACCAGTATGGTTGGGGAAATTTTGAAATCAAGGTACTCCATTTGCTAATGGTAGTGGGTCACTCTTGAACATGACACTTCTCTACTTCATCTCCATGGTTTTTGGGTTGGGTAATACTCTTATGGTTTGGTTCATCATACCCTATCAAATTTGGGTCAATGTTGCCAACTCCATTAGGTGTTGTCGGTGTGTTCAAGGGGCGTCATTCAATTGATATCTAGTATAATACTCTTAAGCCTTCATTCCATGTTGGACTTTCCTGATCTAATTATGTATCAACATCATTCTATCTCAATCATGATACCCATTTCGTGTCGTTGATGGGGATACATCAAAGCCCTTCGGCGACATGTCACTTCCTATCGAGATCAACATATTATCTAATAAAAACTGGAAGACAAATTATATTCAAATAAACTAAGAAACTCATATGTGAGGATATTCACCTGGAGACTTAATCGGTAGCGTTATCTACAAAAATCATCAATATACACCATGAATATATAGGTTGCAAACAAGTAGGGAACTTAGATCAGTTACATAAGAAATAGTAACTAAATCCTAATCTAAGGCACATGTAAGACTAATGAACTGACTCTCTCCTAAAATACATTTCTCCGTTATCTTCAACACTTCCCCTTAATGGAGAAAGGGTTCAATAGTACTCCTAACATCTCCCTAAATTACTCAAATTTAATTATTCTTAGAGGCTTAGTGAAAATGTCAGCAACATTATCACAAGTATTAAATTATTTAATAAGAATTTCCTTTGACTGAAACTTCTCCCTAACAAAATGAAAATGTGTATCAATATTCTTTGTGTTTTTATGAAACACTATATTATTTTCAATTTTGATGGAGCTTTGCTTGTCACATTTGATAACTGTTGCATCCTTTTTTTATTCTCCGACATCCCGGAGAAGTTTTCTCAACCAAACTGCGTCACACATTACTGCACACATTGCTTGATAATCATTTTCTACTGAATACAAGGATACAATTTTCTGCTTCTTACTTATCCATGCAATGAACCCAAACCCAATAATGAATGCACAACCTATTATGGATCAACTTTCATCCAGATTTCCAGCCCAATCTGAGTCTGAAAAACCTGTCAATCTAGCATAATAAGAATCAATATATTTCATACCAAAATATAAGGTTCCTTGAAGATACCTTAAGACTCCCTTCGCTGCAACCGAATGAGTCTCAAGAGGCTTTGAGATGAATTGGCTTAATACACTGACAACATAAGAAAAATCTGGCCTAGTTGTAGTCAAGTAAACTAGGCACCTAGCCAGCTATCTGTACAATGTTTCACAGACCTCATTAGAACCATCATCATTCTGAAGTTTGAAATTCTATTGTAAAGGCACTACTGTAGCTTTGCACTGCTCCATCCTAAACGTTTTTAGTAAAATCGTGACATACTTCCCTTGTGATAAAAAATTATAGCCAGAATCCCTCCAGACTTCAAGACCCAAACAATACTGTAGCTCTCCAAGGTATTTCATCTCAAAAAACTTTGACATATGCTCTTTGATTTCTTTAATGGGTTCATTATCATTTCCTATAATGATAATATCATCTACATATAAAGAAATCAAAACAATTTGTCGACCTTTATAATACATGGTATACAGATTAGGGTCATTCTTGCTTCTTTTATAACCATGCTACAGGAAAAATGAATCAATTTTGTCATACCATGACCTGGGTGCCTATTTTATCCCATTCAATGCTTTCTTCAATATACAGACTAAATTTTCCTCCCCCTATTTAAAAAACCATTCAGGTTGCATTATATACACTTCTTTTAATTCCCCATTTAAAAATTCATATTTCACATCTAGTTGGTGTATCATCCAATGATGTTTAGTAGCTAAAGAAATTAGCATTCTAATTGTGTTTGATTTAGCTACAGGGGCGAAAGTTTCCTCATAATCTATAAGTTTCCTCATAATCTATGCCTTCTTTCTATGAGTACCCCTTTGCAACCAACCTAGTTTTATATTTATCTATACTCCCATCTGATTTAAATTTAGGCTTGTATAACAATTTGCAACCTATGGGTTGTTTTCATTCAGGTAATTCAACTAGATCCCAGGTTTTGTTTTTAAGTATTGACTAATATTCCTCTTCCATAGCTGCCCTCGATTAATCATATTGAATAGCTTCTTTATAATTTGAGGGTTCAAAAAAATTTAATATACTATCTATAATAGCATGATCCCTATATCTGGTTGGAAATTGAGTTTTCCTACCTGATCTCCTGAGTTTCTGATCATCCTTTGGTGGACTTGGCTTGATGACTGCATCTGTACCATCCACTTCTTCATTTTTTTTTCTACTATTGCTACTGCTCATGGTTGTCCCCTATTTCATCACTCCCTTCTTCTAACAACAAAGAAATGTCCCATTATTCATTGCCTTTATTAGAGTTTCCATCATGAACTTGCTCATAAAATACTACATCTCTACCTGAAAAAACTTTGTGAGTAGAGGGATTAAACAACTTATATGCTTTAAACTATGTACAATACCCAACAAAAATGCATTAAATGGCCTTTGAATCTAGTTTCTTTCTATCCTCTTTTGGAACATGAGCAAAATATTTTGAGACAAAAACTTTTAAATTATTAACTGCAAGCTTAAAACCTAATAAAGATTCAAATGGAGTTTTAAAATCAAGGATTTTAGTTGGACTGCTATTCTTCAAATATACTGCAGTATTTATTGCTTCTGCCCAAAAATCATTAGACACATTCTTACCTTTTAACATTCTCCAAGCACACTCCACAAGGGTTCTATTCTTCCTCTCTGCAACCCCGTTCTGTTGAGGAGTGTGGGGTACTGTGAACTATTTAATCATCCCATGGTCCTTGCAATATTTGGTGAAGCCACTGTGCTTGTATTCTCCCACTTGATCCAAGAAAAAAATTTCGATGAACTTTCCTGTATATTTTTCAACCATTCTCCTGAATTCCCTAAAATATTGAAAGGTATGACTCGTCTTCTTGAGAAAATGTACCTAGGTAGATCTTGTGAAATCATCAAAAAATAATAAGAAATAATAGGCACCTCTGAATGAACTTTTCTGCATCGGACCACATAAATCAGTGTGCACAAGTTCTAGTATATATCTCTTCTTTCTATCTAAGTTTATAGGAAAATCATCCCCGTGCATCTTCCCAAGAGCACATGATTCACAATAAACATGAAAATTCTTTAAAATAGGAAGAACGCTGACCATACCTCATTTCTGAAGTAGCAACGGGTCATTGAAATTAATATCACCAAATCTTTAATGCCATAAGTCTTCTACAGTCATTCCTGATGAAGTCAAGGCTTGGTGTGGCACACTTCTTACATTTGGCTTATATAAACCTCCCACTCGAATCCCTGACACAATTGAATTCATACAATCCAGCATATCTTTAATAACACAATAAGACTTAAAAAAATATACCTTAATATTTTGATTTGTTATCATAAAAACAAAGATCAGCTTATTTTTTTATTCTAGGTGCATACATTACATTTTGAATATGCCTAATATTTCCATCATGAAATACAACTATAACATTACCATATCTTTTTATTTCATAACCTTTTTCATCACCAAGGTATATTTTAGCACCATTGTTGGTTTCTTTAAAATTTTGAAAGCAATTGTTGTTTCTTGTCATGTGAGTGGAAGCCCCCGAATCCACAAACAAGGTATTTTCTTCATCATTCTCATGAGGGAGAACAAAATCATCCATAAACAGTCTGAGTTCCTGATTATGGTCTTCATCAGCAAAGTGTCCTGCATGCTTTCTATGTCTATGTCGAGATTCATCAAACTTCTTATGGAAATTCCTAGAAATATGGCCAACTCTACCACAATAGAAACATTTTGTTCTTGAAATGTTTCCATTTGAAGACATACCTTGAGATGGCATACTTTGAGGTGCCTTTCTTTGTGGTGTATCTCAACCTTTATTTCCCGCACTTATATTTCCTCTAAAGGGCTTATAATTCTCCATTAATGTAAGATCTTAACTCTGAGGTTTCAGAGTCATCCGCCTTTATTTCTCTTGTAGCAGGATCCTGGTCGATTCTTCAAATTTGGGGGCTTCCTCTCTTGCATTCAAGCCTCTGATGAAAATTTGATAGTCATCAGTCATACCATTAATGGTAAGCATGACAAGGTAAGTGTTTGACACTACCTCCCCTATGTTTCCAAGATTATCTTTGAGGTCCTTGATGTAGAGATGAACATAGATACTAATTCATTCACCTCCATTTTAATGGATAGAATCTTGATTTTCAGGAAAAAAAAGGTGATTTGTGTTTATGATCTTGAACATATCCTTGAGGGTTGTCCAGATCTCGTTTGCTGATTTACACTCTCTTATGTGAGGGATAATGCAATATTTCAATAAAATTTTCAACAACACTTTCACCTTGTTCTCCCTCTTCTCCCAATCCTCAATTGTGGCAGCTGATCTGCTTCCTGCAACTATCGGTTTCAATTGATATAAATTTATAATCACCCATGCACTTTTCCCTTCAAGAAAATTCTGCAACTTGATTTTCCAATTGGAACAATTGGAACCGTTGAGCTTGTTTCTTTCATTCAAGCATGCTTCTACCATTTGGTTATTCATATTGGCACTTAAAACAAAAATTCCGACCTCTATAAATTAAAAAAGAACATGGAATGTATCTCCAAATCTAAAAAAAATGGTGTTCTTATTAAAATACAAGCCCTTAAAAAAAAATAAGAACCCCTTACCCCAAACCACAATGTTTTCCTTTCTAAAAGTATATTATAATCCTTTAAAACATCTCAAATGAAACATAAAATAATTTCAGAGGGGAAATTGAAAAATACTTGGTAAAATGGCGAGAACCAGGCAGAAAACGCCACAAAAAATCTCCAATTTTCCTCCAAGAAACAAAAATTGAATGCATCGGTGATTTAACTGAGCTCAACGCATCAAACACCGTAGAAAATATCAACAGGAAAAAAAAAAACCACAGAAAACACCAAGCTCGAACGCTTCTCTTCCGCATCCATATGTAATGGAGACCTCCCCCTGTGCAATGAGGAATGACTGAATGCACCAGTGGTAGCTCCTCTACAACAGCTCCAACTTGAAAAATCGTTTGTCTCTGAGGCTAAATGTCTTGCCTTCCACAGTGAGAAGCAAGTCTCACAGAGATGCCTAAATGTTGAATTCCACGCCGAAATCCCATCTAATAATTAGACTTATGAGCTACCTGCATAGTATGTCAACATGTTTATTGATTGCAATACTGTCACATGCAATACTGCAAAATGGAATTTTCATGAAATACAGGAAAGACTAAATTCCACACCGGCAAACACTATCAGAGCCAAGTCCAGGTAATGTAGAAGATTTGACCTCCTCTAATATCAGGTGATGTGGTAGCCAACACCACCAGATCACGCAACAAAAAACACAAACGCTAGAATCAAATGCATCCTCTCAACCCGTAGGAAATTCTACTTTATACATGGCAACCAACCACCACCGGCTCATGTAGCAGCCAACACTGAATGCTGCAATGAAATGAAGCCTCTCGTCCCTCATCATGCAGGAAAATATTCTTTATCACCTTCTATAGGAGCAACATATCACTAGCTCTGCTCCGCTCCGCCATACCTCTAGACTTGGCTGCAGCAAGCTGGCTCCACCTCTGCTCTCCCTCCATGTGATGCTCCAAAGGCACTCAAAAAAAAGCTCCAAATGTTATAGTGTGGTAGCTCCAAAGGTCATAGCCTAGCAGAAAATGTCTTCAACAAGTTACTGGAGGAAGGTTGGGTCATGTGCCGAGTTTTAAAAAAACGCAATCATCAAAAGAGCCAAGAATCAGTGGAATTATTACCCAAATATGGCAACAAACAATTCAGCAACAACAAAATTTTATCAGACTCAAATTTCCCCAACGAAAATATTATAGACCTGTTGCACTACACGCATCAGCTGAACATGTGCAAGCAATAACTGGAGATGCAACAATACGTGTTCGAACAAATAAAACACTCTCACACTGGCACGAATATCCATAGCCTCCACATGCACAAACTTAGCTTAACTCTGAAGCTTTGATACCATGATAAAAACTAGAATAAAACTTATATTCAAATAAATTGAGAAGCTCACAGTTGAGGATCTTCACCTAGAGATTGCATATGCATAACTCTCTACAAAAATCATCAATACACACCATCAATATATAGGTTACTAACAAGTAGAGAGGTTAGAACAACTACCTAAGAAATAGGAACTAAATCCTAATCTAAGGAACATGTGCAACTAATGAACTGAATCTCTCCTAAAATACATTTCTCCATTATATTTAACATTATCCATGGAGTTGACTTAGAAACACCCCTTTGGTACCTTGCTGCTTGCATACATCAATGACAAGTTTCCTCACTCTCAATGATAGGTTTACGTCATTGGCCTTTGACATAAATACTTTGTTTGGTGTTTGACATCAACTCATTTATTCACACCATACATATTGTACATCTTGAGTGCCATTAACATCATCGGTGGTTTCTCTCGTGTTTATTAACGACTTACATCATCGTCCGATAATCATATGGTTTTCTAACATGTTCGACCTCATCTCATTGATTCACATGGATAGACTTGTATGTTGATTGGTTGTGTGAATGAGATAGAATACCAAGGATCTAGTCTCATCCATCCAAGTTGTGATTTCAAGAGTTATACAAATATCACAATGTATGATGGCCATGACCATACAGACAATCATCTAGTCGTGGGTCCACGAGTTGTCATCTATGGACGCGTCTCTTGATCATTATACATGTTATGTTAGCTTATGTTATGATTATGTGTATGCCTCCCTAAAAACAAAGATGTCATGATGTAAATGTATTGTAGCAAATGAAGGTCATTGATCGTTCTTGATCTCATATTTTCACAAGGAAAATTACTTAAGTCATCAGTCATCATTTCTGATTTTTCACTTTAGGGGGAAATGTGTTATAGGCCATTTTGTCACATATGGTCAATAGGATTCCTAATGGGATTAATCAACATCCTACTCTCCCTTTCATCATCATTTAATAAAGCCCTAAGCATGCCTTCTTCATCTCCCAAATTTTCTACATGAAACTACATCGTTTGATCTAGTTTTAGGCTCGACACTACCTGGCCTCTTGTTAGTCAGCATTTAGCTACAGGTTTGTCCAATGTGGCCTGCATTGATCACCTACCATTTTATCCCTTTTCACTTGCATTGGTTCTTGAAATTTAGGAAAAAGAGAGAAATTATAGAAGCTTCCTCTTCCAGAAGCTTCCAGAATTTTGTACAACCATTTAACTCAAATAAAAAATTCAGACCCTATCATATCCCTCTTTGGATTTTCCATCCCTTATCCTTTGATCCGATCCTCCCATCAAAGGTGGATATAAAACCTTAGATTGGTAATTGGATAATAACTCCCAACTTACCCCACTCCTCTATATATTTACAACATTCCATATGCACTGGGATGGATTTTGGAGAGTGCTTCTACCCTTATGCTGCCATTGCCATAGGTATCATTTCATGCATTTAAGGTGATTGGAGGTGCACACTATGAGAAAGCAAGTGTTATCACTCTATAATTTTTGAAGGCTAAAGACAAAACTACAGAGGGAAACATCAAACCCACTTTGGAATTTAGGACGCAGCCTTCGTGGACTCAGAGAGGGCTCTCTCTATTAGATATAGCTTGATTAATACAAGTGTTGATATTAGGCTAGTTATAGAAATGAGGTTTGTTTGAAGATGTTTGTTTGAGGCAACATAAAAGGTCCATTGGGCTATGGAGTCATAAGTGTGAAAAAATTTAGATGGATTAATAACTGAGGTCAGGTGCAACCAGGAAAGCTATCCATGTCAATGGATCTTAATAGCTTATGAAATGGAAAAGAGGAGCAGCTTAAAGGTTCAATGGGAATGCAGAGCATATCGTCCTTGAATTCTACAAACAGGTCTCAGAAGAAAGCATAATGAACTATTTCAAGACTATGTGGGGTACCCTATGGTAAATCCTACACAAAATTTTCTATCTGCAGTTAAGAAAATAAAACATTATGAGAAAATAGGAGCATAACAAATTACATGGGAAAATACTTCACCACATAGCATAACACAAGAATCTAGAAAACAACATAATCCTTTATTCATCCAAAATTAGAATTGAATGAGTCTATTACAATGTTTATTCCCCTTCTTGGCCTCCTTTTACACTACTAATGCATAAAATATTTATAAAAAACTTAATTTGGTTAATCTGCTTACTGCAGTGATTACATTTAAGAATAAAATGGACAAGTGGAGACATGAAGGCAGTGATAAGATATCTCTGACAAAAACACTGCCTCTGGGATTAATTATGGGCAAGTCTTCGTAGATCCAAATGCTTCAATGGCTCCTCGGAAGAGAAAATAGTAATCGTTGGAAGAAGCTGTGATGGTTTCGAAGAGGCAACCAATGGAGGTTCCGACATCTGGCTTTTTTATTCAGAACGCCTTTGTCGGATGATAAATTCCAATATGGCACTTGCACTACTACTTCTCTGATCTTTCTCCCCTTTCTCTGTTACAAAATGATACCATTTTATTTGGGGAAAGTGGGTTTTGAAGGAGAAACAATGGTATTCTAGACCCCCCTGAAGTGGTAAGTGGTAAAATAAGGGGTGGGGTGCGAATGTATGAGAGAATGACACATAAGGGGGTCCTTTTCTTGAAAACCACTCGTTCCAAACCCCCCTGGGAGGATAAATCTAGGCTGGTAAGGGGGGTTAGAATGAAATGTAGGGCATCAAATTTAAAGATGATGGTGGATGGATGAAATGGAAAACATTTTATCATTGTCGGGTCTTTACCACAACTCCTTTCTTGTGTTTAACCTTATTTTTTCTTGAAATAAGCTTCAAACCATGTAGGCCAGACTTAACTTGTTTTAAACAAAAAACATCATGAAAAACTCATTTACCTGGACTTAAAAACCTATGGATTTTTTATTGGAGACGCATCACATCCATGGCAGCATCGTATTTCTCAATTCACAAACCTAAAACAGTTTGTGGTGAAGGGTAAGATTTTAATCATTATTATTTATGTTGATGATTTAATACTGACTGGTGATGAGCAGTTGATACACTCATGCAAGGAGGACCTTCCAAAGGAGTTCGAGATGAAGGATATGGGTCTCCTTCATTATTTCCTTGGATTGGAAATATGGCAGCGAGAAGGTGAACTATCTATGTCTCAAGGCAAGTATGCCTGGGAGATACTTGGTAAGTTTCACATGGAGGACTGCAAACCCATGGATACTTCTCTTCCAAGAAATTGGAGGAAATAGGTTGCTACATCGGCAGAGGTAGTGGATGCTACTATTTATCGACAGTTGGTGGGTTCACTCATGTATTTAGTTAATACAATACCGAACATATTCTATGCAGTGAACTAGCTTAGTCAAGTGATGGTTAAGCCTACCAAACTCTTTTGGAAGGTAGGCAAGCATGTCCTAAGATATATCAGGGGCACATCTGAGTATGGCTTATGGTACAGATAGATGAATGAGGTGAATTTAGATGGATTCATGTATGTAGATTGGGCAGGCATACCAACGGACAAAAAGAGAACATCAGGAGGGGTTTTCAATATTGGATCTACAGTTTTTTCTTGGTATAGCAGGAAACAAATATCTGTGGCACTCAGTTCAGTGGAAGTAGAATACATGGAAACAAGTCAAGCTACATGTGAGGCTATCTGGATGAGGAAGATCTTGGTCGGTTTGTTTGGTTCTAATTTAGATCCTACAGTGATTCATTGTGATAATCATAGTTTCATTAAACTCTTGATTAATCATGTGTTTCATAATAGATCTAAGCATATAGATATCTGGTATCATCATATCAGAGATTGTGTGCAGCGAAAGATCACGTTGCTTCAGTACAGTCCTACAAAAGATCGGGATGCAGATATTCTGATGAAGGCGCTCACTAGGAGAAAATTTGAATACCATAGAGATAGGAGCGGGGTGAAGGATAATCCCTTCCTAGTTGAGAGGGAGTGTTGAGATTCAACAAGGTGATGATCCTAGTTAAAATTAAGCACCTTCACTAGGTGGGGCCTGCAGGCTATTTTTAGGTGTACGTCTATTTTTAGAATGGTGAGCATATTCTAAAATTAGAAGGATGTTGATTCTAGATGGTTGAGAAAATTCTATCTTTAGATGAGTTTCTATTTTTAGAAGATGGGCGAAGTTTATTTATAGATCGTAAATCTAAAAATAGAATGCATGTAAATTATTATTAGCCCTTAATGATAATCAGACAATAAATAATAACTTATTCTCTTTGAGCACTTGATTTCAGTTAACTGATGTGGAAAAACAGTTAGCTGAAGGAATTACGCATTCCAAGGTTGGCTGGTGACTCATGCATGGTGGACTTCCTTATAACTGATTGTGGCAGAGTTGTAATAGAGTTGGAAGAGTAGTTATGGGAGTTGTTATTTATTTTAACTCAGTTAAGTGAGTGAAACTCAGTTGTGCTAGTTGTAAGTAAAGATACACTAGTGAAAGATGAGTGAATTAATTAGTTAATTAATTCACAAGTAGTGTCTTACTTGCAACTAAAGCAATACAGCAGTTAACTACCTGCATGTTAGATCCAGTGGAGACCCAGTGGAGAGATAGGTGAAAGGGTGTGTTTGACTATCAGTTGTGACAATAGTGATGCATTTAATGCATCTACACACAAATTGGAGTTTCCAATGAGTATTGTGCTGTCAAGTCAAGGCAAGATCAAATTCATTCAGGGATATTCTTCAGCAAGGATTTCACAATGGAGCCATGCTGTCAGGAGGCAAGAAATTGGTGCATAGATATGCAAATTTCTACTTGACAGTGTGAGACGATTGTATATTGTACTGAGAGCTCTATGAGTTGAGCTTTGTATGAGGTTTTTTCATGATTTCATGATATACATAATATATTATAGTTGGGTTTTTTAGCTTTAAGTTTTCCTAGTAAAACATCTTATTATGTGTGCTTGATTTTTATTCATGTGTTTTGCAGTTGGAGATTTAATTTCCGCAAAGAATTGAGTAGAAGGATTATGTATTTAATAGTGGATTTAATTGTTAGGTTAGGGGATTTCGATAATATACATGTTATTGTATTAAATTTCTACATGGTATCATAGAAAATTTAATCACTAGAGATTGCAATATTGAAATGGTTCTGAGTTTTGTGCTAGTGGAACAATTCGAATTTGCTGCAAGAATTTCTTGGTGCAACAGTTGAGTAAACATTGAAATGGCTTTCAATGGGTTGTAGTTGGAGTATGAAATTGAGGGAAGATCTAACTAAATAGCCTGGAAGGACAGGATGGAGGTGGTGCTTGAAGATAATGGCTTGAAGGAGTTCATTAATAGCGACGTTCCTAAGCCCACTTCCACAGATGTTGCATTACTTGACGCCTGGAAAAAGAAAGTAGCGAAGACAAGAAGAATTCTATTGGAAGGTGTGAAATACCATATTGTGTCAAGCATTCATGACAAAGACACTCCATTTGCAATGTGGAAGCCTTTGACAGATATTTTCCAGAGCAGCAGTGACCATAGGAAGTTGGCGCTAAAAGATAAACTCATAAAAATCAAAATGGAGAAGGGCGAAAGTATTCCAAAGTATCTCACGAAGTTTGTCCAATGTAGGGTTGAGCTGGGGAGTGTGGGAATTACAGTTGCTGATGATGAATTGGTGAGCTTGGCTCTCCTTGGACTTCCGAATATTTTTCACGGTTATCAAAACTCTATCAATGGGAGGGAGAAACTGTCGGATTGGGAGCGACTTTAGTCGGATCTAGTGTAGGAGGATATAAGGCAGAGTACCTGGGATGGATATTCATCAAATAATGATGATGAAGAGGATTTTACTTTAGCTTCCAAAGTGAGGAAAGGGGAGGGGAATAAATCCCATTCAAAATCCAAGGCTAAAGGCAAGAAGCTGGATTTGTCCAAGGTGAAGTGTTTTCACTGTCATGAACATGGGCATCTCGCCATTAAATACCCATAGAAAAAGAAGAACAAGAAGTATATTGGAGTTTTAGTTGTTGAGGCCCTTGGCTCGCAATTTGAACTTGATTTCTCCTTGATCGCATGCTTGGTTTCAAGCTCAATAGGATCAGTGTGGTATCTTGATAGTGGTGCTTCCTTCCACATGACGGGAGATAAGGAGTTGTTCAGTGAATTAGAGGATATTAATAGCACAATAAATTATTGAGAATTTTCTAATTAATAGGGTCTCAATTCCTCCAAGAATGTGTAGGAAGGGATGAGCAACCCAAAGGTGGGAAATTGGTTAAGTATCGAACCATTATTGCAGGGATGAGAGTGAGATAGTCAGAGATAGTGCAGAGGTTTCCCAGGAAGGAAAATAGCATTTTATTATTTCACATTCTTGACTTAATGCAATATATATATAATGGGGTTTTTAGCTAAGGGTTTCCTCAGATACATATTTTTGTTGTGCGACTGAATTTACTTCTATTTCTTGTTCATGTGATTGTGCAACCATAATTGGTTTCCATAATTTGTAGAATTGATTCAGTATTTTTTTTTAGGATATTACAAGATAAGTTGAATCTATCTATATTTTCTTCATGGTATCATAGGAAGAATCACTATAGAAGATAATAACCATAGATTTTTTTTAATAAGTGAATCGAATTTGCAGATTTATCCTTTAGGACCAACAACATATCAGGATGCCTTTCTGTGGATTGTGACTTGAATATACCCTTGATGGTATTTCGAATTGCATAGCATGGAAGGATAGGATGGAGGTATTGTTGGAGGACAAAATACTGGAGGAATTCATATATATTGATATTCACCAACTCACAACAACATATGTTCAAATTCTTGATGCATGGAAGAAAAATGTAGCAAAGATAAGAATGATTATGTTAGAAGGAGTTCAAGATCACATTGTCTTGAAACTCCATGGAAATGAAACTCCATATGCTATGTGGAAGACCTTAATAGATATGTTTCAGAATAACAGTGACCACAGGAATCTAGCACTAAAGGACAAGCTCATAAAGATCAATATGGATAAGGGTGATATGATACCAAAATACCTGATGAAGTTCCTCAATTTTGAGATGAGATTGGAAATGTTTGTTTGATAGTTTACTAGGATTATTTTTTGAGCCTATCACTTCTAGGCCTTCCCAAGAGCTGGAATAGCTACTAGGACACAATGAATGGGAGGGAGAAGCTTCCAGAGTGGGAGCGATTTTTCTCTGACTTGGTAAAATAAGAGATTCTATGGAACACCAGAGATGGATCCTCATTAAAGACTGATGATGAGGAGAACCGCACCTTGGATGGAAAGGAAAATAAAGGGAAAGGGAAGACATCCCACTCCAAATCATATTATGGTTAGGTGTGCAAGAAGCGAGAGTTTTCAAAGGTAAAATGCTTTCACTATCATGAGCTTGGACGCTATGCTACAAAGTGTCTGCATAAGAAGGCCGACAATAATTCCTTAAGAGGAGCAACATGTGAAGCACCTAATTCATATTTTTAGTTGAATTTCACCATAATTGCATGCATGGTGTCATCGCTGATGGGATTTGTGAGGTACTTAGATAGCATAGCTTCATTCCATATGACCGAAAACAAATATTTCTTCAGTAACTTGGAGGATAAGGATATTCATATGCACACCGATATGGGATATGAAAAGAGGAATATCACTACCATAATAGGTACAATTTCCTTTCAGAGGGAGTTAAGTACTCCTTTCACCTTAATATATGTCATGTATATTCCTGGTTTAAGGAGGAATTTGGTTTCTATTGCTATGTTGGAAGACTATGTCTATGATGTGATATTTAGCAAAGGAAATTCATTCCCTCATCACAAAGCCACAAGATAGGTGAAGAAGATAGGGGTTTGAGTAAATAACCTCTAAAAATTGGATGTAGAAGAATGTGTTTACTTGAGCACAAAACCAGAGAAGGTGGGGAGTCAATACAACGATGAGTTATGGCACAAACTGTTGGGACATTTACACCATGGTGCTTTGAATATCATGCAACAAATTTCTACAGGAATTCCAAAAGGTGCACTTGAGCAATGAGATACGTGCAAAGGGTGTACACTGGGGAAGTAGAGCAAAGCCACCTTTCACTATAAGTAAATATGAACAAAGGCTATCCTTGAGAGAGTTTACTCATACATGTGTGTACCGTTCTCAAAAACTTCCACAAAAAAACACATGTATTATGTGATTTTTGTAGATTATTTTTCATGCAAGTGATGGATTTTTTTCATGTAGAAGAAATATTAGACGTTCTCAAAGTTTTGTGAGTTTAAAGAAGTTGTCAATAAATATGAATGGAAGAAGGTGAATGCTCTTAGGAGAGAAAATGGCGGAGAATATGTCTTGAAAGAATTCAAGAACTTTTTTGCTTCAGAAGGAATTCAAAGAGAATTGATAGCACCTCGTAACCTACAATAGAACGGGGTTGAAGAAAGGAGTAACATAACTATTGTAGGAGAAGAACGAGTGATGTTGCATGATGAGGTCCTACCATTTCATCTGTCGGTGAAGCATGCAACGCTGTAGTATTTATGCATAATAGAAGTCATCATCGGATACTTGGGATTAGTACACTAGAGGAAGTGTTTTTAGGTAAGATACCATATGTGCCAAATTTTAAAATTTTTGTTTCATCAGTCTATTGCAATGTAACCAAATATGCCAGGAAGAAGCTAGATCCAACAATACAATGATACACATCAAAACTATTGGTTGTACTTTCCAACACATAGGATGAAAGTGGTCAGAAGATACGTGAAATTTGATGAATAGAAGGACATTTGAATTTCCCTTGAGAGTGAACTTCATTTGTATGTATTTGAGAAGATCTTGGCTCCAAAAGAAGAACCTAAAGATATGGAGCAACCACAAGAAGAGGTACAGAGAGTGGAAGCACCCACTCATCCAGAGACATCCTAAGATGGAAGTAAGCACACTAGAGAGGTTGGTAGGTTGGTGCTTGATGCTAGGGAAAATTTGGGAAAACCCACATGATAGTGCAGGCAGAGAAGGTCCCCAAAGCAGTAGATTGGCTACATGGCTCTTATGAGTGAAGGTGTAGAGATAAAGCCATCTATTTTGAGGAAGAAATGAAACAAATAATTTGGTTTGATTCCATGGTTGATGAGTATGACTCCATTATCAGAAAAAATGCATGGGAAAATGTCCCAAGACCGAAGGGGAAGCCATTTCTAGGATCTAGGTGGATGTACAAGTTTAAGCAGGCAGTAGATGGGAGTATGGAGAAACACAAGGCCAGTTTTGTGGCCAGAGGGTTCTCTTAGGTGGAGGGGATTTATGTGATGATACCTTTGCACCAATCACAAGGTACTCATCAATCATATCCATCCTTGCATTCTCTGTGCAGATGAGATGGAAGATACATCATATGGATGTAAAGAAATTTTTTTTCAATGGAGTGATTGAGGAAGAGGTGTAGATTGAGTAGCCAAAAGGTTTTGAGACCTTTGATAGAGAATTGCATGTGTGCATACTCAAGAGATCATTCTATGGGCTGAACCAAAAACCTCGTGGTTGCTACACCAGGATCGAAAACTACTTCATCAGGTTTGGCTTCACCAAGAGTGAATCGGATGAAAACCTTTACCATATTGTGGTAGAAGGTAAAATTTTGATCATTGTACTTTATATCGATGATTTAATACTGACAGGTGATGAGCAACTCATCAAGTCTTACAAATAGGATCTTGCAAGAGAATTTGAGATGAAGGACATGGGGCTCTTGTACTATTTCCTAGGATTGGAAATTTCACAAAGAGATGGGGAGTTATCTATATCTCAGGGAAAGTATGCCAACAAAATTCTCAGGAAGTTCCACATGGAGGGAAAAAAACCCATGGAGACTCCTCTAGCATAAAACTAGAGGAAGGAGGTTGCTACTTCATGTGAAGTAGTAGATCCTACCATCTACATGCAGATTTTGGGTTCACTCATGTATTTGGTGAACACAAGACTAGACATATGATATGTGATTAACCAACTTATTCAAGCTATGGTTAAGCCTACCAAGATCTTTTGGAAGGCAGAAAAGCATGTGTTGAGATATATCAGAGGGACTACAGAGTTTGGGCTATAGTACAAATAGACAGAGGGAGTGAAGCATCAAGGCTACATAGATGCAGATTGGACATGGAGTCCATTCAACAAGAAGAGCACATTAGGGAGAATCTTTAGCATAGGATCAACAACAATTTCTTGGTACAGGAGGAAACAAAAATCAATTTCACTTAGTTCAATAGAGGCATTGTACATGAAGGTTAGTCAAGAATCGTGTGATGCCATCTAGATGAGGAAGATATGTGTTCATTTTTTTGGTAGAGAAATGGATCTGACGGTGATTTATTTTGATAACTAGAGTTGCATCAAACTCTCGGTTAATCCATATTTTCATGATAGTTCTATATATTGATATCTTTTATCAACATCTCAGAGATTGTGTATAGAGGCGGATTATGTCATTAGAGTACATCCCCACATAAGAGCAGGATGCATATACCTTGACAAAGGCACTGTCAAGAAGAAAATTCGAGTTCCACGGAGACAGGATCAAGGTAGCATACAATCCCTTTCTTGTTGAGAGGGAGTGTTGAAATTGGAAACAAGAAAAGCTTATAATTTAACTTTCCCTTAATTAAATTACAATTAAATTGTAATTCCACATCACATGACAACTTGTACGAGTTAACTGAGTCAGGAATACTTAGTTAGCTTAGCCAATTCAAGTTGGGGTAAAACTGGAGGCGTGTAGAGTTCACTATAAGTTTTAGAGGGTCCAATTATAGTTTATCTAGAGTTGTAATTGTTAAACTTGATTATTTGAGTTAAAATAAATTTAACTAGTTCTAACTAATAGATGAGCTAGTGAGAGGTCTAGTGAATTAAATCTAATTTAATTCACATGCAGTGATCAATCAAATAACTGATAATTTGCTATAAATAGTTGTTTCATGTTAGCTTTAAGAGTGACCTAATTGAGATTGAGGTAAAGGGAAGCGAATTATCAATTGTATAATTATAAAATATCACAGGTCATGCATGAGGTCAACATGATGAATTAGATGAATTGCACAATCAATTCTTAGGAAATTCCTAATTAATAGGGGCTTAATTCCTCCAGGAATGCATAAGCAAGGATGAAAAACCCAAAGGCAAGAAATTGGTTAAGTATCAGACCATTCTTGCTTTGATTAGAGTGAGACAGTATGAGATAGTGCATAGGTTTCTTAGGCAAGGAAATAACATTGTATTGTTTCACATTCTTGACTTAATGCAATATATATAGTGTGGGTTATAGCAGAGGCTTTCCCCGGATACATGTTTGTGTTGTGCGATTGAAATTATTTCTCTCTCTTTTTCATGTGATTATGTGATTGTAATTGGTTTCTGCAAGTTGTAGAATTGATTCACTATTTTTTTTAGCATATTGCAAGATCAATTGAATCTATTTATATTTTCTACATTGTATGCAATCATAAATCTTGCATAACAATTAAATGGTGCACATAATCATTCTAAGGTAGGGAAAGCATGGCACAACTACATTAGGACTGACAGATGAGAATAATGATGCATAATAGTTCTAATATGTGAGTCTTAGACAACATGGATGTTTTTTATTCAAGTATCCAATGAAGAGGAAGGAAAACTCGAACAAAGAAGACAGATTTATGGTTGCATTAGAAACTTTTTATTTAACCAAGGTGAAAATGATGGCATGGTCAATACATCAATATGAGCTGAAATAAGCACTAATATGAAATTGGTTAGACATAGTACTCATGTAGTTTTCGTAATTCTTCATGCAACTTGGATATGGCATAGGCAAGGAGCCAAAGTAAGTCTTTTTTTTGGAAATATTTCATAGTATATCAAGGAATGGGGTTTCCTTAACATGAGATGTGTGTATATGGATCAAGTTATGGATGGAGGAGGATATGTTTCAATATGAGAGATGTTTCTTCAAACAAGTCAATAAAGTGTTTGGACAAGCTATCTGGCTAGTTTTGCACTTAGGTGAGTTACTGCATAGCAGCATGGTAAACATATTAGACTTATGAATGTAAAAAATATTTAGAAGTGTAACACTTGGGTGTTTTCTGTACATTCCTTAACAAGGATTTGACATCAATAGATTTGAGGTTTGAGGTTGAGAAATGACTTGAACATGTAGAATGAAAACAACAATATTTGGACATTAAGAAGTGAATTTCAGGAACTGTACGTGATGGTTGGACTAGCTATCCAACTAGAGGAGGAATTGAGGCTATAGAAATGTGTGGAGACATGGGTGAAATTGTAACAAACTTGGGTTAAAAGTTCAGGTATTTAAGTTAATAAAGTCAAAATAATACCAAGGTCATGGAAAACTTATTCCAAGCTGAATGTTGGGAAAAACATCCTAGTGGGCATTACTTGTTGTTTATTATGTCTAAGGAAATTGGCAAAGGATTTGGAAAGGGAAATAAAGGAAAATAGCAGAAATGGGAGATGAAAGGTAACAAGTTTTCATGAGGAGGAAAATGAATGAAAATATAGGAAAACTGAATAAATTAGATGCATTAGTAATAAAAGGGCATCATAGCATCAATTTGTGGCCTTTTGTCAATTTTCTTTGGATTTATTTGAAGAGAGGAGAAGAGCACCAAGAGGAGAGAGAAAGCAAGAAAGAAAAGGAAGGAAAAGGAAATCAAGGAAAAACAAAGGAAGGACAAGGAAAACAAAGGACAACAAAGGAATGATTTGATCAAGAAACTTTAGTAGGAGGATTTGTAGGTAATAGGCTATATGTATGATTTTGTAGCTGGAGTGTGAATGCATGGTGCATGCATTTGTGTATTTGGTTCATTTTCTTTCATTGGAATGTGTTTTTATTTTTTTGATAATAGTTTCAATCTTGCCTTGCCCAATCCTCGATAGCCATGGTGTAATCAAATTCATTCTTGGTGGAGCTTTGGATTTCCATGTGTTAGATATGGGTGAGGTGTTCCTAGGAAAATCCTAAGGGTTGGAGATGGAGATCATTTTCTCCAAGAATCCCTCAAAAGGTGGATGGATACATAAAAATTCCTTAAGGGATGGTTAAGGAATTCTGAGTCAGCCAAGACTGTTTTGGTTTTGTGATCTCAGAACTTATTTAGGTGATATCACAGTAGCATGAGGGTAGAGGTGGTTTAACCTATGGATTCCATTTTTTGTTTTTGTCTTGCTTTATCCCATGAGATCCACATTCATGCTTGGAATATGCAACAAGGGTGATTGGCTGAAAGAAAGTTTTGGTTCAACCAAATCTATGTTCGGGTGGTACGTGGAAGTCCCTAACATGGTTTGGTTTTGCATCATTCAGTGATAGTTATTTCTCTATGGAAATATATGAAGTATTTGTACTATTTAATATGATGATTTGATGGTTGTTATTTCATGGTTACTATGATGATTATTTTTTGGTTATAAGCATGGACCTGTTATATACTCTATCTATGGATTGTTCATGAATTGATATGTATTTGGCTGGTTGATGAATGAATGAGATAAAAAAGTTTATTGTAAATAATAAGAGAGGGAACTAGACCTTATTGGTGAATCTTAGATAAGTTTCTAGCCCCTACATTCAGATATTCATTCATGACCTGTAGATTTAATGTTCACCATATGTTTGACGAAATGACTGTTATGGTTAGGCCTATTTAGGTCAAATTCTTAACTAAATTTTGTATGAATGGTTTTTTATTGATGTTATATATCATTATAGAAAGTCTCATTAAGTTTTGGGAAGTGGTTGAGAGTCAGGCCCTGAAAAAGGTGGCACTGATTCTGGGATCACATACTCAAAACTAACACTTATGGGTTATAGTCACTACCTTCCATGCTTATGCATGCATATGGAGGCCTACAGTTGCATGGAGCCCTTGTCATTCATGCGACTAAGCACCCATATCATTAAAAAGGAAAGTTAGCTCTGGGTTTGGGAGCCTAGAGTGGTTGTTTAGCTCTTGGGGGTCCTATAGCTCCTGAGAAAGGTCAGTAAAGTTTCAGTTTGTCGAATCCACTTCCTTAATGAAGCTATGCGGTTGGGTCATTTCGTATTTTCCCTCAGCTCATGTTTACCTCGATAGGCCAGTTAATTTCAAAAAAAATTTGAGGTATCGTAGATAGGGTTAAAGGGGACTCATCATTTCAAGTAGAAAACATTGGGAATACATGACCACTTTGGAGAAAGTGTTATGGATGGTTGTGCAACCTTGTGGTTGATTATATTGTGTTTTTGGAATTTGGAGTTTATAGCCACAGGGAAACATGCAATTTCCACTTTTCTAGAAATTTGGAGTTTCTAATGGCATGAAACTTCAGGATTCTATTATAATTTGGCATATATGGAGGCAAAATTTTGATAAGAGTTAGAGATGGAAGGTTTTTGCAGATGTTGCTAGTGGTGGAAACAAATTGGGGTGGTGGAATATGTAATGTTCCCAGCTTAGGAGACACACACCCGATGTGTATAAACCCTTGGTTTATTGATGACCTGTGGAAGTTGGAGTTGTTATCGTAACATAGCACACCAAAGAGATTATTTAATTCCTTTATCCCAGTGAGTAGAGATTCGTTAGGTGTAATTTCCCAAGACATGGCAGATGCACTATGACATGTTGCATAGATTGAATTTTGGTGGCTAAGAAATGGGTGCATGATGGAGCAAGTTGATTAGACTTACATGAACACGTTATAATAAGTGAGAAATTCGACATGACTTGGATCATTAAAATGGAATAAGTACTCAAAATGATAAAGGATCATGCTCATTCCACTCAATGAGGAAAAAAAGCATTCATATCATGTGAGTGGATTTCCTTGGCCATCAACAATGCACAAACTAGGGCCCCACTCCTAAGAGTTGGAAGAGATGTTAAGTACATGGTGGGGTGACTTTGTGCACGATAAATATGTTCATTTGATCAAGGGAATGCATTTTTTTATTCATATGTTGGATTGAAACATGTTTATGGAAGTTTAGTTGATGTATGGTGCATGGTGCAATGAATAACTGCATTATATTGAAACATGTGGGAATGATTTTTAGAATCTATGCTTCTGTGATCCATATAAAATTGTAAAATCTCTTTCGGTAATAATCACATATAATGGAATGTTGTCGACGCGTTTCGAACCAACTAGTGTGGTTCATCATCAGGAATAGGTGAGAGATAAAATCAAATCAATAAGCTTAAATAGATGTAGAGATGGTTAAACTAGCCGTTTAGAAAACGGCTAGTTTGACTTTTTAATAATTTAAAATGTTTTTAATAAGTAACGGCTAGTTCCCTCCTACTATTAGACCATTTAATAAATTTATTCAAATGTGATGGAATAATTCATCAGCCAAACCCATATTATGCATGGCACATTGGGTAGTTGTGTTCGCTCAAGTACGTGTGGACACAAGTGTTGGATATATGGGTTGGCTTGAAAAATAGATGCAATAGTCAATGAAAACTTGGATGCAAAATAGGATGCAAAATCAGAAGTAAAAGTGGAAGAAAACATGGGTGCACTAGTAGGTACAAAATTGGCACAAATTATAGTGGTAAAACAAAGTTGGATGCAACAACGAACTAAGAAAATGAAAAAAACTTGGATGAAAAATCCAAACGTAAAAGTTGATGAAAAATATGACATAAAAGTTGATGCAAAAGAGGATGAAAAATCCAACATAAAATTTGATGCAAAAGGCGATGAAAAAACATACATAATATTTGATGTAACCTTGGACATGAAAAAGGATGCAAAAGTCGAAGAAAAGGTGGTTGCAATGGTAGTTGAAAAACATGACACAAATTTTGGTACAACAAAAATGGATGCAACAACAGACACAAAAAACATGTGAACTTGGATGCGAAACAAGAAGCAAAAGTGGATGAAACATAATTTGATGCAAAAGTAGATCCAAAATGAGTCGTAAAACTTGATGCAAAACCTGATTCAAAAGTGGATACAAAAAGGGATGCAAAAGTCGATGCAAACTTAGATGAAAATGAGGATGCAAAATTATATGCAAAAGTGGGTGCAAAGGTAGGTGAAAATTGTGGTACAACAAAAGTGGATGCAATAGTGGACACAATAATGGATGCAAAAGAGGTTGTAAATGTGGATGGAAAACAAGATGAAAAAGTGGTTGGAGAAAAATTAGATGCAAAAATAGACACAAACCTTGACGCAAAACTTGGCACAAAGGGGGATGCATAAAAGATACAAAAGAGCATGCAAAAAATGGTGAAAAACTTTATGCAAATGTAGATGCAAAATTTGGGTGATAAAGAGGATTCAAAAGTAGGTGAAACAAAATTAGGCGCCAAACTTGACACAAAACCTAGCACAAAACTTGGTGCAAAGGATGGCACAACAATTGGCACAAAACCTGGTGCAAGTCCTGGTGCAACACTTAGGGCTAAACTTGATGCAAGGCTTTATTCAAAACCTGGTTCAAATTTTGCATCAAGTTTTGCACCATATTTGATAAATGGACAGAAATAGCACCAGAAAATGGCTCTAGATGCAAAAAAGGAAGAAAAAAGGGATGTTAATCACAAGGTTTTGTTGTAGTGTGATACATTTAAAAAAAAATATTTGGAGGAAATTTCTATGTGAAGATAATAATGGTGAAGGTGACATATGAAACTCGAGGTTGAAAAATTTAATGGTAATTGTTATTTTTAGTTATGGAAACTTAAAATGTGAAATATATTAGTACAATGAGGATGGCATATTGTGTTACACAGAAGAATAAATAAACCTAAAACTATATCGATGAAGAATGGAAATTCCTAGATGCCAAAGCCCTTAGCACTATTCTATTATGTCTTGTAGATGGTATGTTGATTAACATTATTTTTGGCGTAATAGAGTCAATCATATGGAGCAATATGGAAATAATTTATATGATCAAGTTCATAATGAATCATTTATACTTAAATATGATTCTATATAGTCTAAAAATTGAAATAAGGTATGAAATTGCAGACCATTTGAATGTATTTAGTACTCATATGTGCTGATTGATTATTATGGATGTCAAAATTAATAAAAATATAACACAATTACACTATTTTTTTCATTTCATAAATTGATGGATCATTTCATAACTTCCATTAGCTTTCATAAATATGACACTTTTGAATTTGAGTATGTTTTTGGAGAATTCTTGTTTAAGGAGGTGTGGAGAAAATCAATTGTGGCTATATTTCACTCCAAAGATATAGGAGAAAATCCAAGAGGTACATCTAGATAAAAGTTGAAAAGCAAGAAGAGGAAACACAAATGTTGGTATTGTAACAAGACAATGCATCTCAGGAAGGATTTTTGGAAGAGATAGAAATGAAAGGAAGACTCCAAAAATCAAGAATATACAATTGAATTAGGTTTAGGTATGATTGACGAATTATTTTCTATTAGCAATGTTCCTCAATACTATGAAGATTGATTGTTATATTTTGGCACTTATCATCATATGTGTCAACATAGAAATTGATTTTCTTCATAAAAATCTATTGATGGTAGAATCATTCTTATGGAAAATAACATTATGTTGGCATTGGAAGTGTCAAAATTAAACTGTTTGATGGTATTATAAAGACATTCATAGAAGTTATACATATGCCTAAAATAATGGATAACTTAATTACTTTAAATTGCTTTGAATTTTGGAAATCATAAGTTTATAGGTCAAGTTGGAGCACTAAAGGTGTCAAATGGTACTTTAATGGTTGTGAATGCTACTAAGGCAAGAAACCTTTACAAGCTAGATGGAAGTACTCAGACCAATAAATAAGAGTCAAATTTGAGGAGGTGATTGAATCCATATGTTTATGAAATTGGAAATTTGATCATATTAGTGAGAAAGAAGTATAAGAAATCAAAAATAAAAAATTACTTCAAAATTTAAAATCTTTGAATTTAAATTCATGTAAAAATTATATATATGGAAAGAAATCTAGACAAAAATTTAAAATAGATAGTCATGCTAGTAAAGGTATTCTTGATTATATCCATTCTAATATTTGAGGGTCATCCCCTACAGTTTATTTTGGAGAATTTTAATATTTTTTAACCTTTATAAATGATTTCTTTAGAAAACTATGGGTTTATGTTTTGAAAAGAAAACTTGATATGTTTAATACATATAAACAATTTAGAGTTCTGGTAGAAAATAAAACTAGCAGAACAATCAAATGTTTAAGAATGAATAATGGAGGCGACTTCATTTCTTTAAAGTTAGAAAATAATTGCACCAAAGGTGGAATTGTAAAACACAAAGCCATTGTATACTCCCCAGAAAAATGGCATAGTAGAACACACGAACATGACTCTTTTATAAAGAGCAATTAGCATACTTAGCAATGTTAATTTGGGATAAGAGTTGTGGGTGGGAACATTAATTACTAATTATTATATTTTAAATTGGTTATCGTTATTTTCATTAAATTGTAAAATCCTTCATGAGATATGGATAGGCCATCCCTATGATTATTCAAATTTAACAGTTTTGGTTGTGAAGCTTACACACTTACTCCTAAGAATCAACATTTAAAGCTAGACCATAGATTGATGAAAGATGTATTTTTTGGCTATAATGATGTACCTAAGGGATATATAGTGTGGGATCCTACAACCCACAAAACCATCATTAGAAAATATATGATATTTGGTGAATATTCTTTAATTAAATTATTTAGTGTAGAAAATAATTTTAAACCTGAGTAGGTACGATTATATTAACAAATTTAGATGGAGACCTAACTATGTATGAACAAAAAGAAGCAAGAAGAAGGTTACGATAATGAAAAAATCATAGATGTTGAAGATATTGAGGAAAATATAGAAATTCAACAACCAACATGGATAATATATACATGGGAGAGAAATCCTCCTAAAAGGTATGCCAATTTTACTTCATTTGTTTCTTTGGTTACTGATGATGGCGAACATTATCATTGTCAGGAATAAATAGGTGATATAAATTTTGTCAAATGAAAGGTTTCAATGAAAGAACAAATGAATACCTTGGATAAGAAAACAAAACTTGGGACCTGGTAAAACTTCTAAATATAGAAATATTTTTGGGTGTATGTTGTTCTAAAAAATTGAAGAAAGATATTGATGTTAATGTTGAAAGGTATAAGTCCAATATGTTCCCGAAATGTTACTATGAGATTTAAGGTATAGATTTCCATGAAATATTTTTGCAAGTTGTTAAGCTTGTATTTTTTCATATAGTGTTGTCATTAGTTTCTTTTCTTGATTTGGAGTTAGAAAAATTAGATATTAAAACAACATTCCTACGTGGAGATCTGGATAAGGATATATCGATGGAACAACCACAAGGTTTTGTGAAACATCACAAAGAATATTAGTTTTCAAGCTTAGAAAATCATTGCATGGCTTGAAGCAATCACCTAGGCAATGATACAAGAAAATTTATTACTTCATGGTGAACCAAAATTATACTAAAAGTGAATATGACCATTGCATGTACTTCAAAAGTGTGGATGGAATATTCATTATTTTGGTATTATATGTTAAAGATATGTTTGTTGCAAGAAAAATCATGGTTGAGATAAATAGGTTGAAGGATAAAATGGATAGGACCTTCAATATGAAATATATAGGAGTAACAAAACAAATCTTTGGCATTGAAGTACATAGGGATAGAAAAATGGTAAGCCCAGGTTTTCAAAATAGAAGTATGTTGAAAAAATCCTTGTAAAATTTTGGATGAATAATGTGAAACCTGAAAATATTCATTTGACTTCCCATTTTAAGCATTCTTTAGGTATATTTCCTACTAGTGAGGAAGAAAATGTTTATATGTCATGTGTACCTTATGCTAATGAAATACAAAGTCTAATGTATGAGATGGCACATACAAAACTAGATATTTCACATGTAGAGGGTTTTATCAATAGGCACATGGAAAATATAGGAAGAAAACAATGAAATGTAGTGAAATGGGTGCTTTACTATCTTAGAGGCACAAGTGGTTATTGCATCACCTTTAATGGTAGTATTAATTTTGTACGATAGTTATGTCGATTCAAATTTTATAAGTTAATTGTGAAATAGGATGTCTACTTCAGGTTATGTCTCTAATATTGTAGGTGTATACATTAGTTGGATGTCAAAGCTTCAAGAAATATTTTATTTATCCACTAAAAAGGAAGAATATATTTCTATCTCCCATGCTTGTAAAGAAACAATTTGTTGAAGGGTCTTTTGAGTGAGCTTGGAAGAGTGCATAATAGTGTAAATGTCTTTTAATATAGTCAAAATATAATTCATCTGACTACAATTCTAACTTTTCATAGAGAGACTAAACATATTGATGTCAAGTACCATTTTGTAAGACATGTCATTGATGGAGGTGGAGTAGATCTTAAAAATCTCCACACTCAAGAAAAGTGTGTACACATGTTTAGTAAACCAGTGTTGTTAGAGAAGTTACAATATTGCTTGGATTTTGTTGTCTTATAAAAAAGGTGATGAATTGGATTGGGAAAGATATTAGGGAAATTGTTGCGAATGTGTATATTGTTAGAGTGTGAATAAAATTATTTAAAAGAAAATGTAGAAACCTAAATTTACCTCAGTAAATTTTATGGTTACTCTAGGTGTTGGTTTTCATAATGAATTTAGCAATGTCTACTTGGTTTTTGGGCAACCCATTGGCCTCATCTATTATGCCATCATTCTATGCCATAAGTCCACACTCGCTCACCCATTTTTTCATTGTGTTGTGTAGAGTAATGGGGCATGAACCTAATATCACACGCCAAAATTTTCACTTAATCATCCCACATGAGCTATAAGCCCACTCACTTTGGGAATGCACACCAAGCCACACCTAGCTATCTAAGTCAAGTTGTCTTGGTTGGGCATGCATGCCTTTCATCACACTGAGCCATGAGGACCATTGCCTCATTGTTGCAGTTGCATCGTGAGTCATATGAGGAAACTTACTTTAGGGTACCACATGTCAGACATATCTGAAGTGGCTGTTTGGATGATCTAAGATTCAAGGAAATTTCACTTGTGTGAATTACATGAGGTCTTATGGAGCTTGGTGCGACGATTAGATTATTATTTAATTATCCATGAGCCACAGGGAGATTCGACACATGGAGTGCATGTAGAAGCAATTTACTCTGAAAAATCCCAATTGAGGAAAAAGTAGCCAACAATATATATATTATTATATCTTATGGCTTAAAATCATTCATGCCTTGACTTCAAAGAAACCAGTGTGAATAACATCTTGTCCCGCCCAAGTGATCCCTCCACTTAGCTTAGGAACATTGCAATGCAGAATCCTCAAGAATTTTAAAGGTTTCATCACTTTTAATCCACGCACTCTAATATTGTGGACCTATAAAACCATATGTTTGAAACCAACATCACTCATTTGACTTATTTTCTAACATTACAAAAGGATGAAGAAGTCAAAATATTATATATATTATGATTAATTTGATTTGGTTGCACATCTAACAATATCCCACTTGAGACCAAATAGAAGCTTGAGTAAATATTTTTAATATTGTTTCTTGACCCCAAGGTTTTGAAAAATTTCATCTAATCCATTGGAAAAATATTTGTTAAGATATTAGTTAGATTATATTCAATGTGTATTTTCTCCCATTGTAGCATCCCATCATGTAGCACTTAACAAATCCAGTAATTTCTCACAATAATGTGTTTTGTCTTAGAATGTTATGCTATTTGTTTTGCTAAACAAATGGCATTTTGAATATCACAATGAAACACATATTTGTGTTGTTTTATTCCCATCTCTCGTTAGAATCACTACATCCACAACATCGCTTTGTTTGTTTATATGGAAGTTATGCATTTTTTCTCTTTCATGGAGAGGCTACTACTTTTTGTAGTTTAGACACCGAAGACACTATTGTACTTGCAAATGTATATAAATAACTAATGGTGTATTTTCTGGTGTCCACATCTCTAGAGATATTTGCATATGGATAAATTTCAAACATAGAATTATTATTGCTACTGAAAATAAATAATCATATGAATAGTACCATTGAGACATCTTAAAATCCATTTTACCACTTCCTAATGTTATTTATCTATATTTGCAAGGAATCTACTTACTAGTCCCACAACATGTGAAATATGCAGTTGGGTACATGTCATGGCATACATCAAGTTTCCAACTATTGAAGTATATGGGATTTTACTCATTTCCTCTTTCTTCTTGTCATGACAAGGTCACAAATAAATATTAAGTTTGAAGTGGGATGCTAGGGGTGTACCAACTAGTTTGGCATCCTTCATGTTGAGCATGTTGCAGACTTTCTCAATATACTTTTCTTGTGATAGCCATAACATTTTATTTTTTCTTTCATGCATGATCCTCATGCCAAATATTTGTTGCGCTAGCCTCAGATCCTTTCTTGCAAATTGATTACCCAAATCCTTATTCAACCTATTGATCATTTTATTATTATGTCCAATAATTAGGCTATAATCCACATATACGAGTAGTATAATATAGTCCATGGGGTCTTGGATAGACAATCATTGTGTGCTATGTTAAGGCACTCCTTGATGTGAAGTCACTGGTTCAATTCCCCGCCCCAATCGGGGTGATATATTGTACATGATGAAGATGAAGATGTAGTACCACCAAGCTTACAAAAAAGAGAGCAGTATAATATGATTTTCTTGGTCATAACTCCTAATTTAAACGCAATAATCAACCTTTAGTATTTTAAAACCACGCTCCAACATAAATGAATCAATTTTTTTGTACCATTGGAAGGGTGTCCATTTCCACATAGGCTTTTCCTCAATCTACATAATAAGTACTCTTTACCTTTTAACTTGAATCTAACAAATTCTCAATGACTCTCCAATACTCCATTTTTCCAGACCAATACTCTACTCTTTCCTTTTTGTCCACACTTAATTTTCTTTTCTGGTCGATAATTTTATTATTTGTATGTGTTTTTTGTTAAAAAGTTTAACTAAGACCACATATTCAATATTATTACTTATTTTTCATTAATTAATGGACATATATTTATTAAAATATTTAATGTAAAGTTACATGACAACATCTCCCTCATACACTAAATTATAGAGTTCCTCTTAACGCAAATATTTCCTTATTATAATGAACTGTAGAGCGCCTCTTGGCACAAAAAATTGTTTAATTCAATCACTCTAAAACAGACCACCTTTCTGTACACAAATTTATTTAATTGAATCACTCAAATCACAAAAAAAAGGGAACTGTAGATTACCCCTTGCAATAATTCATCTTGCGTTCCATGAGAATATATGAGACACATCCCTTGTGGTAACAATTCCCCTCTTCCTACACGTATTATATTTCTCGAACTGGTCACTTTAACACAGATTATTCCCATGACCTATTAGTCTATTTTAACAATGGAGCACCATTAATGGCAGTGTTTTTGATTGAGGAGCCAAAGGAGTTACCAGCAACCTCTACATGGACAATCTACAAATCTTTTAAGCTTTCGGCTAATATAAGGTTGGTGCACTAAGAGACTACATTTTCTCCTGGGGGTGTCTGCTCTTTTCGGGGTAATACAAATAGGCTTCTCCTACTCTCTAAAATTTTCATGGTTAGATCCTCCCCATCCCATTATTATTTTGTTTGGCTCCGTGTTTTGGAATTCCTCTTCCTGGAAAGTACAGATGGATTATTTTGGGTACTGTCTTCGACATAAATGTACATCATATGAGCACCATGAATCTGCTTTTCTTATTGTTTTCGGCTTATATTTGTTGGTTCAAGCTTCCTACTAGTACTTCTTTTTCCATTTTGGTGGTGGAGTTTCCCTGGTGGGTACTGCTTCTATGGATCTTGTCATGTTGATTAACTAGAACTAATGCATCTCTGCATTTTCATTTTGGATGGTCTTCTTTGGGTTGGTGAGTTTTATAAAATTCCCTCTGAAGTGATTGTGGAACTTCTCCACATTATGATATTGGCACTCATTACACTTTATCTCCTCTACCTCATTGTGAAAACACATTACAAAACTTCTTGCAGGTGCCCAAATGTCTAGAAATACATCCATCCATATCATTTTTGGTTCGAACAAAGATTATGTTTCCTCACATTTCTCGGTCGAGTCTAAACTTGGCAATTTGTGGCATAAGTGGCATGACTCCTTTATCATTTCCAAACCTTGTAAATATTTCAATTTTAATTGCTACAATTGATGGTGGAGGTTCATGGGATGTTTTTTTTGTTGCTATTTCCATATTTAGTAACCATTATTTCCCTAGAACATCAATTCTTCACTGTGCTCGTCTTTCGGCACATTCCGTCATATTTTTCTGGCACCACCTTTTTCTCCTACGACCTTTTTCTATTTTATTCTGTTAGCACATGGACACCATTTTTTGAAATAACCTACTCTATGACATTTGCATTGGAACCAGTAGCTCTTCTGCTTCTGACATCCTCTCCTGTGGTACATTTGGCATTCCTTCAGATCTTATGGAACTCTCTCGAGATTTTATTCTCGATTACCTTTTCCTCTTTTAAATGAATCTCGAATCCCTATAACTGTCATTCCTTTTGGGCCTTAAATTATCTCTTAGATGTTTACTTAAACCTTCCATTCATGGAATATCCATATCTTTCCTACCTGAACCGGGGTGGTTGAACCTATTTATTTTGGCTGCCCGAAGTTTTTTTCCTCAAGGTTTCATCACTTCTTTATTTTCATCTGCCTCCACTCCTGACATTGGTCATTTATTTCTGCCTTGCTAGCCCTCAACTACTTTTGTACTGGCTCCTGACCCTTGACTCGACATCATTTTCCTAGGGTTACTAGACTCTCTCTTTTTACGTGTTTGATGGGCCCTATTTCCATTCCAGATCTCTTGCCAGCTACACAAGATGGAGGCAGTTATTGGCCCTTTTGGGTTTGACACAACTGGCCACGATGATTTTATACAGGAAAATCTAGTTGCTGAGAAGACACATGTTTCATGGAGGTCTCGACACGCCACCTCTCACTATCATGGGAGCGATTCTCTTCCTAAGTCTTGTGGTGCTCCTTCTTACAATTTTTACGCAGTTGGTTCTCGGCATGGGTTGGGAAATTACATGTTTTCTAGTCAATGTGATTGCTCCTCGAACAACATTATCCTTCCTGTTGCAGATATCAATCTTCTAAGTTTTGGTTATGAGGAATTGTGATGGCAGGTCACGATTCTTCAGTAATGTGCTCTGGTTGGACATTGGTTGGGTGTTCACATATATGCCTGAGAATGATATGCTGGTGGGTAAAGAAGACTTGGGGTCCTCTGGTCGGGTATCCTCCTAAGGTCAGTCGACTTATGAACTCATAGTTCAGTGTAAATTTCTTGTATTTGGATGATGTTAGGAAAATTATTAATAAATCTTGGGTTCAGGGGCAGAGTTTTCTGCAACTCCATGAATGGTAAATTGGTTTCAACCCTATCATGGAAACCCCTCCATATAATATTGTATGGGTGAAGCTTTCGGGCTTGCCCCTAAACATTTAGACCTAGCTGACATTGTCTGCCAAAGGGAATTCCATTGGGAGAATTGAATAGATCGATCAGGGCTGTGTGGGTGATCTCGACGAGCGAATTGCATGGATTTTGGTGGAGGTTAACTTCTCTAGGGGTTTTCTAGGAAAAATCGACCTGGATTGGGTGGGTTCTCGTCATAGGTGCTTCCATTTCGGTGCCTCCTCTGTCATCAGACAAGACATTTGATGTGGCATTGTCCTAGGGGGCGCTTGCATTAGAAGATGCTTCCTATTTCTATGAATGCTCAGGGTTTTGTAGACAAGGATATGGACTCGAATCTACCACCTCCACTCGACAAATGTATGGTCATGAAATCTTCCTCTCACAACTCTATTCATCCTCATATAATTTCATCATCAGTATATCTACATTGTTCCACTCTATGTTGGCCACTGTTCCATCCCCAGTTTCATCTGATCCTTATGATGGGCGTCATAGTTTTAACCATAGCAAATCCCGCACTCCCAATGCTAACCCAGACTGACCTCTAGTCGCTTTCACTCTGGCGGCACCTAACCACTTGCCCATTACCCCTCCCCCTCCTCCTCTGTCTCCCGATGCTATTTAATGGTCTCTCTCAATGCCTTGCCTTGAAACAAACTCACCTCCTCCTAACCCTTTACCTGAATCAAGGTTGATTTCGGATTCTCCTCACAACTCAATCGGTAGTGACTATGATTTTATATCCATCAATCTGAACCTTGATATGGCGGCCCTCACAGTACACGATGGTCATCTTGAGTAGGGTCACACTAAATTTTCCCCTACTTCGGCATTGAACATCATTGTCTGCAAAAAAAGGAAAAATGATAGCCATGATCTCCAGGGAAGACAAAAAACTAGATCCTTCTTTTCTATCAACTCGAAGGGTTTGCTTGATATTCCCATCATTTCCTCTTTTGATTGCAGGGCACTTAGAGCTTGCATGCCCACCCCTCCTGAGCCATGAATCACATTCTTTCTCTAAATCTATGTGGGTTTGGAGATAACTCTAAGTATCTGAGCCTCAAGAATCATTTTGTTGAATACTCTTCTTTTATCATTGTTTTCCAAGAAACCATGTGTTCTATTTCTAAACCAATTCCTCATTTTCTCTCCATTCACGCTGGTTGGCTGTTAGCGGGTGTTGCCTTTGTGTTTTTATTGAGTAGAATCATAATTATGTGGAATCCATATTTGTATAAATTCCATGATTTTTGTTTCTTTTCTGATATCCTTTTGTATAGTAGAATCTGACGTTACTTTGAACATTTTCACCTGATCAAAATGTATTCTCCTTTTCGTAATCATTTCTCATTTTGGTCCTGCATATGTTCCTCCAATTTCTTCAACATCTGTAACCTGATCCTTATTGGTGATCTCAATGCCACCTTGTCTGTGGGTGAAGTTTGGGGCTCACACTATCGTCTGGATCCTCTTGCCGATTATATTTCACATATTTCATTGATCACCACTTGGTAGATATTTTCCACTCACCTCTTTCTGCGACCTCGACTAATCACATGGTTGGTGCAAAATTTGTAGATTTCGGTCTTGTGTCGTCCAATCATCTCTATATTATCACCATGCTACGACGCATGAGCGTTTATATTTTTTCACTCCCGGAAATTGGAAGCTATTATCATGACAATAGACCTTCACAAATTGTATGGCAATGTTGATTGGGCTTATATTCGGCTCGTCCTTCATAAGATCAAGTTGTCTTAGAAAAATGTACTCTGGATCATCACATGTATTGCTCCAGTCTGGTTTTATGTCATCATCAATGGACTGCCCATGGATATTTTTAGAGCTGGACGAGGTCTTCGCCAAGATTGTTCTCTCTCACCCCTTATCTTCATCCTAATCGTGGATGGGATTAGTACACGCATCAAATATGCACAAAATAGGGATTTATTTGATGGTATACCTATCTCCATAGGATTCTCGGTTACAGACTCTTTTTTCGTTGATGATATCCAGCTCTTCGACATTATGTCACTCGCTAAGTGATCCGCAATGTAGTGCATTTTTCTCAGATACAGGGCTGTCTCAGAGTTGGATATTAATGTGTCTAAATCCATTCTTATTTCTACCTCTGAGAATCTCATGGACCTACAGATCATTGCTGGCCTCTTTCATTTATAATATTTTCCACTCTCTGGAGGTTTTACTTATCTAGGTTTTCCTTTGAAACCTTGCAACTATCATAAGAAAGATTGGTTATGGCTTGCGGAGAAATTTCAGAAAAGGTCGGATTCCTGGTGTCATAAGTGGTTATCCTTTGGCGGCTGATATATTCTCATACAAGTTGTACTTCAACAACTAGAGGTCTACTTGGCACATCTATTCTTACTTCCTTCCTATATCATCTCCCAGATAATGACTATTATTTCTAGCTTTCTATGGTCAAGTGTGTGTGGAACCAAAAAATTCCATCTATACAAGCTAGATTTCATCACTCTGCCTAAACAGCTCAGTGGTTGGGGGTGTAGAAAATTTAATACAAATTATGTATTGCCTGGATTATCCTAATCTAACAATTATATGCCACTCTTAAATACATAATCACTTCTACAAAAATATTTGCAGAATTTAAAACACAATCGCCAATTGCAATATCAAGAAGAAAGATGAATCACACAACAAAAAATGTTTTTATCGGGAATGCATAAAGTTAAAACCCCCACTATAATATATTATGGATATATCATGGATCATGAAAAAATCTCATATAAAGCTCCAATACAAGGTCTCTCAGTACAATATACAATCGTCTCACACCGTCATACAAAAATTGGCACACTGTCATACAAAAATTGGAAAATTCATGTGCCAATTTACTGCCTCCAGATAGCCTTCCTCCACTACGCAATCCCAGTTGATAGAAATCCCTGGATGAATGGAATATTGCTTGCATTGACTGCGCAATCCTCATGGGCACATCCAATGTGTGTGTGGTTGCATGAGTGCACCCACTAATGTCACAAATAATAGTCAAACTATCCCTTTCACTTGCATCTCAACTAGGTCTCCACTGGATCTGACATTCATGTAGTTAACAATAGTAAATCTTCAGTTGCATGTGAGACCACTGATTGTGAATTAATCAATAATTAATTCACTAATCTCTCACTAGTTTATCTTCAGTTACAACTAGCACAACTGAGTTTAACTCACTTAACTAAGTTAAACTACTTTACAACTCACATAAATACACATCCAACTCTATTACAACTTCGAATCACTCAGTTACAACTAATTCCACTTGCATATCCAACCAACCAACCTTTGAACTTGAATTTCCTATAGCTAACTGATTTTCCACTTCAGTTAACTATTTCCAAGTGCTCATTGAGAATAGATTATTGTTTATTGTCCAACTATTAGTAAGGGATAATAATAGCCGACATGCATCTATAAATAGACATGTGATTTATAAATATAACTCACACATACATCTATAAATATAATCCATCTATAAATAAAATTTTCTCATGCATCTATAAATATACCTCCACCTAAAAATAGGTTGAGGCTCCATCCTAGTGTAGGTGCATAGTTTTCACTAGGATCTTCTTTTGAATCTCAACACTCCCTCTCAACAAGAAATGGATTATCCTTCACCCCGATCTTGTCTCTATGGTATTCAATTTTTCTCCTGGTGAGTGCCTTCGTCAGAATGTATGCATCCTGATCTTCCGTAGGAATGTACTGAAGAAACATGATCTTCCGCTACACATAATCTCTGATATGATGATACCAGATATCTAGATGCTTAGATCTATCATGAAACACATGATTAATCGAGATTTTAATGCAATTCTTATTATCACAATGAATCACTATTGGATCTAAATGAGATGCAAAAAAACAAACCAAGATCTTTCTCATCCAGATAACCTCACATACAGCTTGACTCATTGCCATGTATTCCACTTCCACTAAACTGAGTGCCACAGATCTCTGCTTCATACTGTACCAAGAAATAGCTGTAGATCCAATGTTAAAGATCCCCCCTAATGTGGTCTTTCTATCCATTGGGCTACCTTCCCAATATACATTCACGAACCCATGCAACTTCACCTCATTTTTCTATATGTACCATAATCCATACTTAGATGTGCCCGTCAGGTATCTCAGGACATGCTTGCCCACCTTCCAAAAGAGCTTGTTAGGCTAAACCATCGCTTGACTTAGCTGGTTAACCGCATAGCAAATGTCTGGTCTCCTGTTCACTAGATATATTAGTGAACCCACTAACTGTTGATAGACAGTAGTGTTAGAGTCGGTATCTTCACCCCTCCGTCAAAGATCAAATTTCTCTTGTTGCATTTCATTTGAGGTGTCACATTCAATTTAGTCAGCTGCATTCCATTAGGAGCATGGATCATCTGACGGTAGGGTCTTGTCACTCATATCCCTCATGTCATGTACCTGTTGGTCTGTGTCTGTTCATCAAAATCATTTACAGTCATTTGCAGTCACGTTTGGTCTCTTGGTCAGCCAAGAGTCATTTTAGGGTTTTTAGTCTCATTAGGTCTAGGGTTTTGTTAATTTGGCCTTCAAAATGTCTAATAATGTCAGTAGGCACATGAGGAAGCTTCAAATAAGGTTTCAGTGCAAAAATTGTCATCATCAATATGCTTGATAATGATTTTTCTTCAAAACTCTGTTTTGAAGAAAAAATTTCTATTTTATCCTTTTGTAATAAATGCAATGTAATTTTCAAAGGTTTTTAGTTGTAAGTACTCCATGCGCACCCCTGGTCACCTTTTCCAAAATCCCATGCCAGCTATCCCTGCAAAGACAGACAAGAGATTCATCATTCAAATCAAAAATAAAAAAGCAAGAAAAATAGAGTTTATGTGAAAAGTGTCAAAGTTCAAACATTACAAAAGTGGGTTTTCAAGAATCAAAAGATCAAAATCTTTGGCATAAAGATATTTTTCTGTTTCAAAACTTCATTTGCACGCCAAATTCATCAAAGAGCCAAAGAAAATAGTGGATGAAGCGAAGCTAGCGTTGGTGGCCGAAACTGTGGTGAAGTTCATTGTCGCGTCGCAGTGGGCATTGGGCGCGACACACTGGTTGAGCGCGGCGCATAGGGCCGCTCACCTCTGTGCATTTTTGTTCCAGCGCGGCACATACAAGGGTCGCAACGCACTGGGCCACTGTCGCGCCGCATAGGGCAGACAACCAAATTTTTGACATTTTCTTCCACAAACTCTAAATTGACTCGGTTTTTCTGCTCAAGTAAGCTCATATGACCCTTTAGTTGTCAATTACAAGTGTTTGAAAATGGATTATAAGAATTTGATTAAACAAAAGCCAAACCCTAGAAGTGCCTCCTTAGGGTTTTGAAATTGAAGTTTTAAAATTGATTGTGGTGCCAAACTTGTTCATTCCTCACTATTTATTCTTCCCTCTCATTGTTATACTATCAATAAAAGTCCATCCCCTATCCCCTTACATCCCTAAAGCAACTCATACCATCTCATTCCCATTATTCCTATCACTAAGTCATTTCATTTCCTATCACTCTCCCTTTCCCATATCACTTATAAAAATTCCCAAACCCCAATTTTCCCAAATAGTTAATTGGCTGTCCCTACACTTGAGTTATCACTTGGTTGAGGTCCATTGTTCCTACTGCCCTATTTCTCCTACAGTCCCTCCCTTTGACATATATTTGGAAATTTAAACAAAGCACCAAATTCTCATTTTCATCTTATATAAGCCAACATACACCTTACATGGACATCATGGAGATAGACACTGATACATCATATGACCGAGATAGTGATTCTACTACTGAGCTACATGCACCTAGAAGGCCTCGTAAAGGTGGCAAACATGTGAGAGAAGAGCCCACCTCATTGACTCAATGGTAGGCTTGCCCACTTGCCATGGAATGTTTTTGGGAGCAGTCATGCTATCAGTATTGTGAAATGATTGCTAGGATTCATCATCATCAGGAGTTAGCTCGTTTGTTTGTATTGCATTTACATGATGGTCAAGTAACTCTTGCTGGTGTAAATTTCACTTTGACACCGAAAACTATCTCTCAAGCAACCAGAATACCAAATGTGGGTGAACAATGGAACAAAAGACAACAGGTGGACAGAGTGCATTATGAACCATACATCAGGCCTAGCTTTGTGAGGCAACTCAGCAGGGTGTTCCCATTCCAGTTCCTAAAGGAATCCTATGTGCCTCTAATGAAACTCATTATCAGATATTTCAGTTGTGAAGGCCGGTTTTCACACCTCTATGCCTACCACATCAGGTTATTGATGCATTTCACCAAATTGAGGATGATGAACATTCCCTATTTCATGTGTTGGAACATTGATAGAACGACCACTCTTGTGCATAAGAAAACTCCCGAGCAGAAGTACAACAGTATTTATCACTATGCACTCATCAAGATCGTGGTTGTACATCAGCTTGGATTGCAGGGTATTTCATGGGAGGATTTTATTTCCCATGACTTCTTCACAGCTCCTCAGGTTCCTCCAGGGGTTTTTCATGAGCCAGGTGAACCTTCACATCAGCCTAAAGGTCACGAGACAGAGCCTATCAGTGTGCCAGTGTTTGTTACTTTTCAGAGAGGCATCAGAGTATTATTTGCAGCATCCCGACGAGTACTATCTCCACCTGGGGTGGAAGGGGTCTCATTTCCATCATCAGAAGTACATGTATAGGTACAAGACAGAGGTAAGAGGCCTATGCAGGATGATGGTCCTTCAGGAGGCCAGGATACTGATTTCATACTTATTGATGAGGATTTGAGCTCTCCAAGCTCCAAGTTGAGAGAGACTATTCAGGAGCAGAAGGCGGAGATTGACACATTGACCATCAAATTGCAGAGAGCCAAATGGATCATAAATTGTTTGGAGTAGTGGAAAAAACATTTGGAAGATCAACAAACAATCATGGAGTTGCAAAACATCTGTGAGAACCGGCAAGCTGCCCAAAGAAGCCAAACCGAGATGACACCCATTGAGCGACAGATTGAGGCTGATAGAGAGACTTGGCTTGAGAGGGTCAATATGCATCTTGATAAGCTATTGGAGAAGGAAAAAAAGGAAAAGAACATGCTCAAGCACATGAAGAACCATTATTGGGCACGAAATCATGTTTGCAAAGCGAGGATCAAGATCCTAAAAGCAAGACTAAAGAGGGCACTAAAGCGTCGTAACAAGCATGATAGACTCCAAATTTTGGCCTAAGACTCTTTGGCCCAGCATAGTGCTTGATGGTGGACATTCAGCCCAAATTTCAAGAATTTTGGGAAACTTTTTGTCAATTTTGATTTTTTTGGCCTAAACACAGATTTTTCTGCCCGACGCGTAGCGCCACTTGGCACACGCTTATAATTGGCAGCTCCTTTGGAGGAAAAATTTGCATTTCTGGATTTTTCATCAAAATTTATGCATACCTATCCATTACCTAAGGATTTTGACAAGTTTTGGGTTGCCTAAAGGGTCAAAAACACCTTAAAAATGACCTTTCTGCCACTTTTTGGACACACAGGAAGCAGTGTTGGGAGATTTGATTTTTGGAGGGGCAAATGGAAACCAAATTCAGAAATTCCACTTGGGTTGGAAATTAGACAGGCAGAGATTTCCAACGAGCTATATTGTACTCAATTTGGACTTCGAGAAGGCCCTCAAAATCAGCCTCAAAGTTTTGTTACGCATAGAGATTTCAGGCGCGGCACATTGGGAAATTTGGCCTATTTTTCACTCAACAGCTCAGTTTTTCGCCTAGTTTTGGCTAGTTTGACTTTTTCATGTAACTCTTGATGTAACTTGATGTAATTTCATGACTATGATGTAATTTTGGCACATTTTTACTCATCCTAGTAGATTCATTCACCAAAAAGTGAAATGTAAGTGAATGAATCAGTTTCCTATCATATAGAGGCAAGTTGTTTCATTGCCTATTTTCCAGTTCTTAGTTTATATATGGTTGAAACAGCTCCTATAATGGTGAGCTCAAACCCTAGAGGCATGGGGATGAGTTAGGCTTCTCTATATCTTGTAATTCTTCAGTCATTTTTAGGGTTGGACACTTGGGATTGCTTGGCACTTCATTGTACATTTCATCTCTACAATTTTGGCAAAGGAATAGACCAGGGTTTGCAACACTTTTTGGGATCCATGTGGCTCTGTGTTTTTATGGTGTGTTTCTCTATGTGATTTTAAGTTCACTGATGTTTATGTGTATCATTTCCCTTCTCCTTTCTTCTCAAATTAAACAAATGAGTGATGAAGGTGGAATTCATTAGAGTGCTTTGCTTTGCCTTGAGTTTTGTTTAATTTTCCATGTTTTCATCTGTTTGAAGAGGATTCTTGAAATCCTCTTGCCCTCTTCAGCTCCTCACTGGTCTAAACTATCCATTCATTCAATTCAAAGCATCAAAACAATTGCCTTCCTTGCCCCATTCAGAACTCTGCAAAAACTAGGCCTCATCCCCAGACCCAAAACTGCCTTTCCCTTTGATTCCAACAAAACCCCCAAAATCAAAATCAAACTCCTTTACTTATATACCTAGTCTAAAATCAACCTTTATTTCAAGTCATATCAAGCCCCATTGATTATTTTTGCTGAGATTGACCTGGAGAGAGCCCTCTCCTGATCTGGTAGGGCTAGATACCAGACTAAGCTTGGTTTTATGTTACCCTGAACTCTACCTTCTTTCAACCTGAGGTAGATTTAGGCTATAAAAAGTAACATCCACTACCTCTCCAGATGTAGCATCCTCTTTCCTCAAGTTTCCTAGAAGAGGAGTATCCATGGGTTTGCAGCCCTCCATATGAAACTTACCCAGTATCTCCCTTGCATACTTCCCTTGAGACAAAAAAAGTTCACCATCTCGCTGCCATATTTCCAATCAAAGGAAATAATGAAGGAGGCCCATATCCTTCATCTCAAACTCCTTTGCAAGGTCCTCCTTGCATGAGTGTATTAGTTGCTCATCACCAATCAATATTAAATCATCAACATAAAGAACAATGATTAAAATCTTACCCTTCACCATAATTTGGTATAGGTTTGCATCTGCCTCACTTTTGGTGAAGCCCAGTCCGGTGAAATAGTTGTCTATCCGAGTGTACCAAGCATGGGGTGCTTGCTTCAGCCCATACAATGCTCTTTTGAGTCATCACACATGCGACTCAATTCTAAATATCTCAAAACCTTCAGGTAGCTGTATTTAGACCTTTTCCTCAATGATCCCATTGAGAAACGTAGTCTTCACATCCATCTGATGAATGTGTCAATCCATCTGTGCTGAGAGAGAAAGGATTGTCCTTATGGAAAAATACCTTGCGATAGGTGTAAAGGTTTCTTCGTAATTAATCCCCTTGATCTGTGAGAAGCCTCGAGCCACAAATCTAGCCTTGTATTTCTCAACACTCCCATCAGTAGTTTGCTTTACCTTGTAGATCCATATTGAACCTACCACTAATTTATCAATCGGCCTTGGAACAATTTCCCAAGAACTGTTTCTGAAAATGGAATCATACTCCTCCACCATTGCAGATACCCATGTGTGCTCCTTCACTTCTTCCTGAAAGGAAGATGGCTCAGTCATAATACATTTTCTCATGAGAGCCATGTATCTAGTAAATTGGTCAAGAGACTGCCTTTTTTTGCACTATGAAGTAGGGGCTCCTACATTTTGTGCATCATTAAGTCTCATCCTATCAGCTTCTATGGTACGCCTTATGTCATTTATGATGTTTGGCTCTGCATGAGTGGAATCCTCCACTCCATGAACCTCCTCCTGTGGCTAATCCACATTTAGAGACTCATCTTTGGGAACCAATAGTTCCTCCTCCACATGCAAGTCCATCTCCCTCTCAAGTGACAACCACATGGCTTTCCCCTCATCGAATTTTATATCCCGTCGCATAACATTCATCTTACTGTTAGGAAAATACAAATGATAATTATGGGGTGTTTCTTTGTAACCCAAAAATATCCCAACTTCAGCAGTCAACTCTAGCTTCTTCTTGGCATTCTTGGTCACATGCACATAAACATAGGATCCAAAAATCTTAAACTGTGAAACATCTGGTTTCTTACCAGTGAAAGCTTCTCCAGGTGTACACATGCCAAGTACTCTATGAGGACAACGGTTTTGCACATAAACCACTGTGTTGCATGCTTCCGCCCACAAATGCATTGGTAGGCCCTGATCATGCAACATTGCTCGTGCTGCACCCATGATCATTCTGTTCTTCCTCTCCGTGACCCTATATTGTTGTGGGTTATGAGGCACTGTGAGTTCTCTTAAAATTATTTCATTGCTGCAAAAGTCTTTGAATTTGTTAGAGATTTATTCTCCACCGTTATTTCTCCTCAGATCCTTCACTTGCTTCCCTGATTCTTTCTCCACCAATACCTTAAACTCACAGAACTTTGAGAATGTTTGATCCTTCTTTTGCATGAAGAAGATCTAGCATTTACGAGAAAATTCATCAACAAAAATAACATAATACTTATGTTTTGTTGTTGAAGCAACAAAGAATGGTCCACACACGTCTGTGTGAACTCCCTCCAGGATCACCGAAGCACGTTTCTCCTTTTAATGAAAGGTGGAATTTACAAACTTCCCCATGGTGCAACCCTTGCACTAATCTAACTGAGAAAATGTTCCTATTGGAAGTCTAGTAGATATTTGCTGCATGAATTTCAAGGCTCCATGATGAAGATGGCCCAATCGCATGTGATATAATTTTCTCTCATCCCGGCTCACCAATTTTTCTTCCTTGCCCATCATGGCAGCGCAGCCATATACCTCTACCTTGTGGAGATTCTTAACTCGAATCCCTATCCTCTTGGCTTGACCCATTGTTTTATGTAGCAGGAAATCTTTTCCATCACCGAAAACAACATCATAGCCTTTTTCCTCCAACATTATGACTGAGACCAAGGTTGTATTCAGACCTGGAACATGCATAACATATTTCAATTGAAATGGTTTACTTGAATACCTCTAAAAGGTAATGGTATCAATGCCAGTCGCACTGTATCGTCCATCATCGCCCATCTCTATATGCATTTGGATATCTTTCTCCTCCAAGTCACTAAAAAGATCCTTATCTCCTGTCATGTGGAAGGAAGTGCCACTATCCAAATACCACACCGATCCCAATGCAATTGACACCATGCATTCGATCAAAGAGAATTAAAGTTCAAATTGTGAGGCAAGGACCTCACCATCTGCAGCTCCAACAACCTTCTTGTTCTTCTTCTTCTGTAGACAATTAGTAGCGAGATGCCCATGTTCGTGAGAGTGAAAACACTTCACCTTGGACAAATCCAGCTTCTTGCCTTTAGAATCAGATTTATAATGGAATTTATTCCCCTTCCACTTCCTTGCCTTGGCAGCCAAAGCACAATCTTCTTCATCATCATGCTTTGATGAAGAGCCATCTCTGGTGTTTCGCTTGAACTCCTCTTGCACCAGATCCGACCACAGTCATTCCCAATATGGTAGTTTTTCCCATCCATTGGCAGAGTCTTCGTAACTGTGCCAACTCTTAGGAAGTCCCGAGAGAGCCAAGCTCACCAAATCATCATCAGCAACAATGATTCCCACACTCCTAAGTTCATCTCGACATTGAAAAAAATTCGTGAGATACTTTGGAATGTTTTTTCCCTTTTCCATCTTGATCTTCCTGAGTTTATCTTTGAGCACCAATTTCCTATGGTCATTGCTGCTTTGGAAAAAATACGTCAAAGCCTTCCACATAGTATATGGTGTGGCTTTCCCATGAAGGCTTGAGACAATGTGGTCTTGTACACCTCCCAATAGAATCCTCCTCACCTTTGCCACTTTCTTTTTCCATGAATCAAGTAATATAGAATCTGTCGAAGTGGGCTTAGGAACATCACTGTCAATGAATTTATTCAAGCCATTATCTTCGAGCACCGCCTCCATCCAATCCTTCCAGGCAATGTAGTTCTAGCTGCCCTCAAGTGCATACTCTATCTGCAAGCCTTTGAAAGCCATTTCAATGTTTACTCAACTGTAGCACCAAGAAAATCTTTCTGCAAATTCGAATTCTTTCCACCAACAAACTTAGCTCCTGCTTCAAAATTGCAATCTTCTGTGTTCTAATAAAATGTAGAAATTTTAATACAAATTATGTATTTCCTGGATTCTCCTGATCTAACAATTATAGGCCATTGTTAAATACAAAATCACTTCTACGGAAATCTTTGCGGAATTTAAAACACAATTTCCAATTGCAATATCAAGAAGAAATATGAATCGCACATAACAAAGATGTTTTACACAGATAACATAAAGCTAAAAACCCCAATATCATATATTATGTATATATCATAGATCATGGAACAATCTCATACAAAGCTCCAATCCAAGAGCTCTTAGTACAATATACAATCTCTCACACTATCATACAAAAATTGGCAAATTCATGTGCCAATTTACTACCTCTAGACAGCGTGCCTCCACTGTGCAATCTCAGCTGATAGCAATGCCTGAATGAATGGAATCCTGCTTACCTTGACTGCACAATCCTCATGGGCACATCCAATGTGTGTTTTGTTGCTTGAGTGCACCCACTAATGTCACAACTGATAGTCAAATTGTCTCTTTCACCTACATCTCAACTGGGTCTCCATTGGATCTGACATGCATGTAGTTAAGAATAGTAAATCTTCAGTTGCATGTAAGACCACTGATTGTGAATTAATTAATAATCAATTCACTGATCTCTCACTAGTTTATCTTCAGTTACAACTAGCGCAACTGAGTTTAACTTATTTAACTGAGTTAAACTACTTTACAACTGACATAAGTGCACATCCAACTTTGTTACAACTTTGAATCACTCAGTTACAACTAAGTCCACTTGCATGTCCCACCAGCCAACCTTTCAACTCGAATTCCCTATAGCTAACTGATTTTCCACTTCACTTAACTATTTCCAAGTGCTCATTGAGAATAGATTATTGTTTATTGTCCAACTATTATTAAGGGATAATAATAGCTGGCATGTGATCTATAAATAGAACTCGCACATACATCTATAAATAGACATCATCTATAAACAGAATTTTCTCATGGATCTATAAATAGACATCATCTATAAATAGAATTTTCTCATGTATCTATAAATAGACCTCCACCTAAAAATAGCTTGAGGCTCCATCCTAGTGTAGGTGCATAATTTTCACTAGGATCTTCTTGTTGAATCTCAACAGGGGAATTTTGGACATTCGAATTTTCTCTCAAGCACTCTTAATTAAATCTCTTTGGTGGGAGATCACTGCACTTGGTCTCTGGCCCTCCCTTTTTCGGGCCAAGTATAACCTTCATCTTGACCTGCAATAGATTTATAGGACCAAGTCCCTTTTCCTGCGCAGAGGGTCATAAATTTGGTTGGGCTTTAGGCACATTGCTGAACTCTTCTTTGGCGGTCTTATATGGGATTTCGGGAATGGACAGAACATTATTTTGGGTGTTGAATACATCAAGGGCCTCTTCTGTGATTTTAATCTATCGATCCATCTCAGACATGCCCTTCCACACAAAGGCTTATTTTTTCTTAGTCAATTTATCTCTCACTGGAAACAGGGTTGCCCAGTCTAGAAGAATGTTACTTAGCTTGGTCTGTCTAGGCATCTTTTGGTAGAATGGTAGGATGCGGTGAATATGTTGAAAGATGCTTGTTTTTGTCTTAATCCTTCTAGGGACAGGGTCATATGAAACGACAGGTTGTTAGGAATTTCATTGTGGTGGACTTATATGCGAGTCTCATTTCTCTTAACTCAGAGGTTTCAGAACATAATTTTTCATGACTTTCTAGAAGCATAACATTCCCATTAAGATCATCATTTTCCTTTGGCTCTCTTGGAAGAACGAGATCCTCACCTAGGACAACCTGGAAAAGTGTGGCATTCACGGGCCGAGGGTATGCTCTTTTTGTAGAGACACATCTAAAATTGTTTTTCATCTCTTTTTCCAGTGCTTTGTTGTTCTCGACATTTGGTCTGTGTTCAGTACTATTTTGCAAGAACACAACTGGAGGCCCCTTGGTATATTACATTGTATCCATGCATGGGTGCAACTAGACCAGAAGTACAACCCACTCCCCTTCATTTTATTTTGGGAGATCTAGCTGGCCAGGAACAAATTCATCTTTGAAGGCACCTAGATTGCTCCTCATAAGATCTATCTATCTATATTGGCTTGGTTGGACACAGAAGCTTCTTCCTTCATTCCTCCCAAATACCTTTCTCTCCGCCTCCATCCTCATCCGGTGAACCTACCAGTTGGTTATTTCTATGTAGCCGAACAACAGGGCTTTTGCGGGTGTGGGGCTTGGATAAAAATGGAGATCAAGGAACTTCACTGCATTTTCTGGAATCGTGGACCTGGTTCGAATACTAAAGCGAAGCTTCTTGCTCTCTGGAGTCTGTTATGGTTTGCCTACAACTTGCAACTCGCCTCTATTCACATCTATGGTGATGCTAAATTTTTTATCGATAGGGTGAATGGCCTCACCAATTTTCTACCTACTGGCCTCTGGAGTTGGATCAATCGGGTCAAATATATGTTGCAACGCTTACATCCTCCTCCGATCCATCACATTTTCTGAGAGGCTAACACTCGGGTGGATTCGCTCTCCAAAGCCAGATTACTGGAACATTTTGGACATGTACAAGTGCAACCCTTTTGCGGTGGACTGTTGCTAGACTCATTTTCCATCCCGCTTCCTTAGCATTTTGAGTTCTTTGCTCTCGCACCTGCTTTCCAATTTTGCACAACGCATATGTACAGTGCTCTATTTATGTTTTTATTTTTGCTCACTCTGCTTTCTGCACTTATACTGCTGATTGATGATGGATATTATTTTATGCTTATTCTTTCTTATAAATCCGTTGGGCCTTGGTTATATATTTGCTTACTCTCTTTTTTTGAAATATTTTGACTATATTTGGTAGACCTTTTGACAAAATGTACTACTTTGTTCTTACTCTATAACAAATCAATGTTTTTTCCTCTCTGAAAAATAAAAATAAAAAATAAAAAATATCTTCCCATAACACTAATTCGCATTCATCATCCACTTTCCTATAAGCTATTTATTTTGATTAGTGGGCTCCTCGAAAATCCTGTTTCATTATCAAATGTTTGTGCTGCACTACACATCCATCGCAGATGATTTTCAATTTTTTGCCCCTTAATTATGCCTCGGTGAATTATACTTCACCTTTCCTTAATAGGAAAAAAAAATTACTATTTGAATTAATATCAATTTTGTGAATATTATTTTAATTATATATATATATATTGTTACTCAAAAATAACTCCACGGTGAATTTTACTTCACTTTTCCTTAATGGAAAAATATTTTTTACTGTTTGATTCGATATCAATTTTGTGAATATTATTTTAATTATATATATATATATATGTTGTGTTTCGGTGTTGCGTATATTTATTTATTATTTGTTTTTAACCAATATTTTGCATAAATATTTGAATTAAGTGGTTTTATTTTTTTTTCAGAAGAAAAAAGCGCTGTATATATTAAAAGAAATATATGATAGTACATGATCATCAATACATTCTCAAACTGTTATATAAAAACAGCGAGAAAACTCCATATTCCCAAATACATCCAGAATACACTTCTGAAGAGAAGTTATTCGATGTTCATGGCCAACAATATTATGGGTAGTATAAAACAGACCCATGATATCATCCCTGTATACATTGAAAAGACATTCAAAGAAAATACAGAAGCATCATATTCATGACAATGAGGAAATAAAAGATAACTGCATAGAAAGAAGGCTAACAAAAAGGTGTGTTCCATAGTGTCTTCCATGACTGACAAGAGGCAGGCTCGCTTGTGTAAACACCAAATCAGGCTCACTTGAAAACATTGAGCGACTTCGATATCCCACTTGTTGTGCGCAACCCTTGTATTATAGAACTGGCTCGCTTGTAAATCATCGTGCTTGCTTGACATATGGAATTCCGGCTCGCTTGATGAATATTTTCAGGCTCGCTTGTAGAAGAAAACCAACCCTGGACAAAACCAAAACCCTGCACTCCAAAAAAATATAAAACAGGCTCGCTTGATGAAAGAAAGAATGTCTTGAAAACAAAATGGCGCCCGATAACGATGAATTTCTGATCCCCATGATTGGGGGAGATCTGACTCCCCAGCTCGATAAAAAATGGAATCAGTTGAAATGCAAGACCCCATACAACATCCACATGAAAAGAGCGTAAAGGACCCCCATCAAAATCACAACAATCAATACCAGACGCCAGCAACCCATCACCAGTTTCTTATCAATGACCTTCATGAAATCTGGATGCTTCGGATTAACGACAACCATCACATAGATCATGTGCTCTGACAACAGGATGTCAGACAGCTACAGAAGATAATAAAGATTGAAATCGGGAAAAGACCAGCTGTAAAAACGATCCATATGAGGCCGAAAAGATATGATCCAGATACCCGAATAAAGTACAGAAAAATCCAGAAAATCAACCGGCAATCAGATTAGATATGGAGAATCACCGAAAAATAATGGCTACATACCACATCACTATAATAAAGACACCCAATTTGAGATCCGGATGGGCGTAAAGATCCATAGAAACGGACATCTACCCAAAATCATAAATAGGTCCACATTACACGATGCATACAAATAAATGTGTTAACCTTCCAGGATAGGGCTAATAAATGAATCAATGCCATGGAAACCAATTCAAAATTAACCGGAAAAAAAACGGCTAATCGGAAAAACCAGGTAGCTCACAGAATTGGCAGCTACAACAGCGTAGACATCCTAGGAGAGCCCATCATCAGCTTCAGAAATTCCAGCGACAAAATTGCACCAAAAATACTACCCAATGAAAATGCTTAAAAGATGTCACAAACATCTTCATGCCGTGAGCCACCACACATCCATCAAAAGATATTAGGAAGCAAAACCAGCAGCCGCACTATCAATGCTCGGAAGACAAAATCCTGCCATCATCCAGTCTCGAAGCGAAAGTAGACCCTGTGTGAAGAGCATCCCTTATAGCTGGTCCACAACATGCGCCTTACGGTCTTCTCACTCAACCTCACATCCTCCTCTCAGTCACCTCATAACACTCACACAGCCGCTCACAAACCATAGACATCTCCAAGCTCAATCACATCCCCCAAACGCCTACCAGCTCAGTCGCCTCACAACTCACATCCTCACAGCCCGCACACTTTGTCTCTCTGCTAAAGATAGAAACTGCAGCACTCATGATTCAGCAATAGCCACCAAAGGCCACAACAAATTGTCCTCATTGGGTTCCAGCTTTATGAATCAGCAATAGCCACCAAAAGTAGTGAAACAATTGTCCTCGTTGTGTTCCAGCTATATATGATTCAGCAATAGCCACCAAAATCCACTACAATTGTTCTCTTTGGGTACCAGCTTTATGATTCAGTAATAGCCACCAAAAGCTACAACAAATTGTCCACCATGGGTTCCAGCTATATGATTCATGAACGCCACACATTCCATCCCAGAATCCCTACCCAGACTGACTAACTGACTCAGACTCACACAGAGACCCAAATGTGAGGGATTTCTACCTTATTTCAGGCCCTAACCCCCAAGCGTCGAGCATAAACCAGCACCTGCACTATCATTGTATGGAAGACGAAATCCTGTCATCAATCTTGTCCAGGCTCGAAGCGAAAGTTTTGTTTTATTTCAATGTATTGTCTTTTTCCTATTTTAGACATATATTGACTATCTTAATTAAGAATTAATGAGAGACAAAAAGGTCAACTGATTACCATTTATCAACTGCCCCACCACCCCACCTCCTCTGCAACGCGGCCCCATGACAAAATTTTAAATGTAAAAACGACAAGTCCTGAATTAATGTCTTTTAATTTTTCATATCATGAGAAGTAATTCTAATTTTGATAATTTAATAAAAAATGATAAGAGAGATAAATCAAATTTTTTTAATGGGATTGGATTTTTTGTGCCAGTTTCAATGCACTTCATTTTCACTGATATTTCACTTTTAAATTCACAGATTAGGTTTGTGTGTCAATTTAAAGACAGACAACCAACTAGAATTTCAGTGGTTCAGGTTTTTCAAATGCCCACACCTGGAGCAATAGTCTGTCCTTAGAAGCCCTAAGGAAATTTAGAGAGAATCGAGTTTGTTTGTTTCATTTCATCCAGTTAATGAATAATGGATGGCAATCGAAAAAAGAATGTTTATTCGTTTAATTTACCAATATGTTTATGACTATTTTCCATAAATGGTAGTCATATCTATTTATATCAAACATAAAGTTTATTAATTATTAATTATATTGTTATTATTTGAAATTATTTTTATTTTTAAAATAACTTTTAACTTGAATTTTCCGTTCAGGGATTATTATTAATTTTTTTTTTCATCAAGAACATTTGTGTACATTTGTGTGGGACTTTTACAACTAGTTGTTTATTGAGCGATTTTTTGGAGATTTTTTCCATGGATTTTTCCCATTAAATTTCTTTAAAATCTAGCAAGAATTCATAATTGAAATCACAAGTTTGATGGTAATCTTGCACAATGTTGAATCCATATATAAAGTCAAAAAACCATTTCAAATAACACAAATCAAGATTTATTTCAAATTTCTCCAAAAAGTAGCACTAAAAACAACTCCATTTTCAATGAAAAATAGATGAGTTTTTCATTAATGAACTTTATTGTTAGATCTAAAAATTTTGTGATCCATAATGTAGATAAAAGGACTTTCAGAAAAATCACATCATTAGGATTAGGTCGAAGTTTAGAACCAACTAATGTGGTTCATCCTCAGGACAAGGTGGAGACACTAATCTATCTCAATGAATAAATAGTGGAGATGCATCATTGACTGGATATAGCCGATGATAATTAGTTGTTTAGAATTAGCCATTAAGACTAGCTATCAGGAACTAGTCCTTAGAAAATTAGTTAAAAATATAAAAATATAAAATTAATTAATTAAATAAAATTTTATTTAATAAAATTTTGTTAAAATTGGTATAAATTATTATGTAATAGGAAGGGGTAAAATTTTAATTTAATAAAAATAAAATTAATTAATTAATTATATAGATAAAAATAAAATAAGTCGACAAGATAAAAAGTAAAAATAACTAATTAGATGAATAAAATAAAATAAAGTAAATTAAAATGAATTAATTAATCAAATAATTTTTTATTAAAATTTTTATGTAATTATAATAAATATGATATGTAAAACTAAAATAAGTCAACAAAATAAAAAGCAAAAATAACTAATTAAATGAATAAAATAAAATAAAGTAAATCAAAATGAATTAATTAATCAAATAATTTTTTATTAAAAATAATGTAATTAAAATAGATATGATATGTAAATTTTTTAATAAAATCAATCAATTAATTAATTAATTAGATAAAAAGAAATCAATGAATTAATTAAATAGTATAAAAATATGTAAACAAAGATATCTAATAAGGAGGAAGAAAAAAAAAAGAAAAAAAAAAACTATTAGCGAGAGCCAGGGTCCAACTCTTACTTAATTTCCAACCATCATCATGGTTGAGATTCTTAGCATGTTGTTCAATTTCGATCGTCTCCCTTAATTTCCTATGGTGGAAGGCATCTACCGTGGCAACGAATTTAGAATCTTCAATACAAACATGGTGGCAGGATTTTTCCACATGTTTAGCAAGAGTTGAAGTACGAGACCGATTATGTCTAATATCCACAGCATGCTCCCTGATCCTCTACCTAATGGATTGACCAGTTTCTCCTATATAGGGAGTTCCACAAGAATAAGGAATCATGTAAACCCCTTTCATGTCCTTAGGGTCAATAAGGTCTTTAACAGACCCAAGAGAATTTCTAATGGTGCAGAGAGATTTGAAAAAAGTAGAGATATTATTTCTCCTAAGGACATGTGTGTGTTGTCCTTTTATATATTTATATATCTTTGTTTATATATTTTCATACTATTTATTTAATTCATTGATTTATTTTTATCTAATTAATTAATTAATTTTATTAAAATTTTTAATTATCATATTTATTTTAATTAGATAATTTTTAATAAAAATTTATTTGATTAATTAATTAATTTTAATTAATTTTATTTTATTTTATTCATTTAATTAGTTATTTTTACTTTTTATTTGGTTGACTTATTTTATTTTAACATATCATATTTATTTTAATTACACAAATTTTTTAATAAAAAATTATTTAATTAATTAATTCATTTTAGTTTACTTTATTTTATTTTATTCATCTAATTAGTTATTTTTACTTTTTATTTTGTTGGTTTATTTTATTTTAGTCTATATAATTAATTAATTAATTATTTTATTTTATTTTATATTTATTAAATTAAAATTTTACCCCTCCCTATTATATATGAATTTATACCAATTTTAACAAAATTATATTTAATTAAATAATTAAAAATTATATTTAATTAATTAATTATATATTTTTATATTTTTAACTAACTTTCTAAACAACTAATTCTCATCAGCTATATCCATGCAATGATGCATCTCCACTATTTATTCATTGAGATAGATTAGTGTCTCCACCTTGTCCTGAGGATGAGCCACATTAGTCGGTTCGAAACATCGATCTAGAACTATATTCTTTTAAAATTTTAATATCAAATAATTTTATAAGCAACTTAGACTTCTTAAGGATTTCTGCTCTACCATGGGAATGTCTGTTAACACTGACAAAAAAAAAGTTATGATTATCAAATCCAAGAACGACACTTATGCTAATTTTATGTATGACAATAATAACTTGGAGGAAGTGTCTTCTTACAAGTACCTAGGAATTGATATTCATCAGAAGCTCAACTGGAACTATAGCGTTCAGAAAAGGATTAGTGGGGGGTGGAAAGCTTATTTTCGTCTTGAAAATAATTGTAAAACGACAAACCTCCTAATGTGGGATAGAAAGAAGTTCCTCTTTGAAATTTTAGTCACTCCTGTTGCCTTATATGGATGTGAGGTTTGGGGTTGCAGCATCTCTAGAGAATCCTGGAGAAAGATTGAGAAAATATAGAAGCATTCTATAACGTATAACCTTAAAATTAAAAGCAATACACCATATCCTATTCTCCTTATAGAAGTGGGTCTTTCCCCTATCGAGAGCCTAGCTCTGACTAGGCTTCTATTATACAAGCACAAGCTCAATAGCATAGGAGACCATTGACTTCCTAAGCTAGCTTCAAATTCCAGCCAAAACCACCTAAGGCTTAAATGAGGTTGGTATAAAGACACCAGGGCCTGGTTAAACCATTAGGAGATCGACAAGAATGTTGCATTGCAAAACATCAATAAGATTAAAAAAATTGTTACTTCTAAGTTCAAAGAAAAAATGTGGTGTGAGAAAGATCTAGTAGCTAAAAGAAAATTAAGGTATTATAAGGAGGTCATCAACCCCACCTTAGAAGATAAAAAGTATCACTCTGTTTTAACTAGCTCAAAGAAGAAAATTAATATATCCAAGGTTAGAACGAACTCTCATGAGCTCCATAGTGAAACAGGTCATTGGACAGTTCCTAAAACACCATGGATGGAAAGGATCTACCATCTCTATGAGAATATGAACATCGAGGATGAAAATCACTTCCTCTTAGAGTGTCCTGCGTACAACCACATTAGAGCTAAATTTAATAATCTTTGTTGCAATACTAACCTTCCTAGCCTTTTAAGATATCAAAATTATAGTGAGTTGGGGAGGCTTCTCTCGAAGCTTTTTGAGCATAGGAATAAAATCTTAAATCAAATTAAATAACTCTTTTCTTTAGGTCCAATATACCAAAGATTGGTCTCAGTGGACGTTAACCATCATCATCATCATCATCATCATTTTTTAGTGACTATATTATAAAATATTTCTAATTTTAGATTTTTTTGAATTTAAATTTGATAATTGTAAGGGGAAAATGTTTTTAGATTTTTATTTTTGGTTTTTATAATTTCTATTTTTTAACTATTTTGTTAAATTTAATAATAATAAATAAATTTTCTTAATTTTTTAAATAATGGAGTTGGTTGTTTTAATAATGAATCAATTTTGTCCTTTTTTTCTTTTAATCTTGGTAGTGCTATCTTTTTTCATTAATAAAACAACAAGTTACAACCAGTTCATAGGTGGTTAGGTGGCCACAACTTGCCCTAAGGGAAACCAAGTCAAGGCCACCTAACAACATCGTATGCCATCCAAAAAAAAAATGTTCTGAGTCTTTCTATCCAAGCTATATAGGACTGAGTGTCTTTGCATATACTATATATTGCATACCTATCGACACGACTATTAACATACAAAAATTTAAATGCTTCCCGCATAATTGAAAGAAGAAAAAAAAAACTAAACAGAGAGACCAGCCACAAAACTATTAAGTGCCTTCAGTTGATGCATATTCCATCGGAGTTAGGTCCTATGCGTTGAAGCCCAGAAGTTCAGAACAAGGGAGAATATAAGGTATATGGTGTTCAATGTGTCAGAGGCGTCCATCCTGCTTTTGCAATTGGAACTATAACTTCTAGAACTCCTTGAAGTCAAAGAAGTCATGAACTACAGAAGACATATTTACTGCAATCTATTCTAGGGCCTTGCCAAGGATGGCTTTCATTAATTATTATAATACAAGGGCTTGTTTTAACTAAGTGGTGTGACCACGGGTATGACCCGGGTCTGGCACTAGAATTCACTAATCCTCTGCATCAACCTCCATTGTGCTTACCTGGTCATTTAAATTTTATTCCCATTCCTTTATGATATTTTTTATTTCCTCAGCAGTTCCCTCCTAGTATGGATTTGTAGCATCATTAAAAATGTTGGTCATGGGCTTTCTGCCCTGTGGCTTATCACTAGACGAGCTAGGTTGACCTTCCTCTGTGGTACCCTTGTTTTTGCTGCCACGACCCTATGAGGAAAGCCTTCTTGTATTGACCATCATTGCACGAGTCATGGTTGCAGATTTCCTCTCAGGTGGTGAGACGAGCCATAACCTGCTCAGATTATAGGTGTCGTAACCATCCTGTTTACCTATCATAGTAGCAAAAAAAAACCATAATCCTCGAAAAAGAAACTTGGGTGGCTTCCTTTCTTTCCAGTGTCTGTGATCTACACCATAAGGCTTAAGCAAAGAACCCAACAAAATCTGAGTCGAACCACCGATATCCTATACCAGAATTCGACCAGGGGCCACATGACTGGTCTTATTGCCAAATGCCAGATGCTATATGACCAAGCACCAAAGGGGGTGGCTAAGGAGGTAAGGACCCCATGGGCCAGCAATGGTGCAGTTTGATCCCCCTGCATGACTAAATAAAACAAAATCCCATCCCAACAAGGTTTTAAGACATAGTACATATTAACTGAAAACCAAGCAAAATAACCTCGAAAGCAAGCCCGAGTAGACCAAAACTTTAGAAAAACTCTAGGGTAATGATAGAGGTGTGACAATAGTATAACACCATGCGAGGTATGATCTAGGTGGATATTGGTGGCCACACGCCTATTGCACTTGGGGCCCCACCGCTGTTACTTTCATTTTTTGAGTTTCCTTAATTGTAGCACAATTTACTATTTTTAGCAGTTTTTCGGGTCCTGAACTTCCAGAGTCATTTTGAGGCCCTAAATGATATTTTTTGGAAACACTGGGAGAAACATGGCAATTCCATTAATGTTTCTCACATGCAAATTTTTAGTCCTTAGATAGATATTTCTAACGAGGTATTGTGCACATCAAACTGAGATCGTATGCCAAAGTTGCATCCCCAGGAAGATTGATGTACCAATTTACCCAAACAACGCCCATAGTTTTAGCGCTTCATCTCCTAGGTTAGGTTTTTCGATTTTTAGGATTATCCGTTGTTTCTCAATAATAAATAGGCCCTCGAGCCTTAATGTAACATAGTTCAGAGGCCTGTAGCTGCCACATCTCTTCTCAGAGATGAGATACCAACACCTTAGTTAGTTTATTTCCATTATCTCTGTAAGAATATTTCAGTTATTTTTTATTAATGAAATGAAGTTGTATTTATGTTTCATCTCTGATTTTAGGTTTATTTTTGTATTTCATTTTATTCCTGCATAAATCCAGATCAGTGGTATCAGAGCAGTATGCTCTTTCTCGATCCTTCTTTTCATGTCCCCAACAAGGTCGGGGTATAAGGAGTTAGGGCTCGATCTGGTTGAACATTTCCAAGATCAGGCTTGCAAACCCTAATGACCACCCATGGGGGAAGAAAAGAAAGGTGAGGGATCAGGAGATCCTATCATAATATTTTTCAATGAGGCCCTCGAGAAATAAAGGTACGCGATGATGGATAAATTTTCCCAGATCCTTCAATGGCTGCCCACCGATGATGCATCTACATCCAGCAATGACTCTGGAGGCGGCACTCCTTTTAAGATACAAGTAAACTTTGAAATTCCCATATTTGAGGTTCAAATAGATGCAGACGTCATAGATAAATGGTTGAATCTATTAGAAGGATATTTATTGGTTCATGACTTTTCCGACTGGGAGAAGATTATTTTTGCACTTCTCAAAGTCGTCCCCCATATGAAGGACTAGTGGGAAACCTACAGTGAGAAAAAGGACGAGGGGGAACCCTCTCTGTTCTCGTCCATACCCACTTTGAATTCTTTCCGAGAGATCATCAAGGAAAAATATTACCCCGTGGGGAGCTATGAGGAAAAGTACATACAATGAACTACAATGTGGCAATAAAGGGATTAAGATATGCATAAGATAACAAATCTATTCCATACCCTGTGCACACGGTTGGATATAAAATATTCAGAGAAAAATTTGGTGCTAAAGTACCGTAGTTGTATGCATAGATACATTCAGGAGGAAATCGAGTTCCTCGATATCTCCTCTCTTGTTACAACATACCGGCATGTTCCCAAGATTGAGCAGAAATTAAAACAGAAGAAGAGATATTTGGGATTTGCAAATCGAAATCAAGGGAAAGGTGCCCCCAAACCGTAGAACAAAGGACAAAGCCAAGGCATGGCATTCCAGGACAACCTGCCAAATCCGCAAGCAAATAAACACACCGCGAAGCTGAAGAAGGAAACGGGAAAGTGGTGTGAGTTCCATAAGAGCTCCACTCACAACACAAGTGAGTGTCAGGCCAAGTAGTCACTAGTGGCCGAGATGAAGGCTTGTGAGTCATATGCATTCTCCAACTCTGAATCAAAACCTGACAAGGGAAATGACAAAGGGAACCAGATTATCGATGTGGATCCCAATGCCACTGTTTGCACTACAAAGATCCAGAAGGAGGAACGAGAAGATCCATAGGAGGAGGAGCATCTCTTCCACTCCCAGATGTGGGTAAAGGGTTCCCTGATAAAGTTCATTATTGATAGAGCCAAAAGAACATCATTTCAGCAGAGGTCGTGAAGTTGTTGGGTATGCCAACTACAACACACCCACATCATACACCATCAGGTGGCTTCACCAAGGATGAGAGTCCGCGTCAGACAGTAGTGTCGCCTTCCCTACAACATCAAGCCCTTCACTGATGAGGTATTATGTGCCATTTTTCCTCTTGATTTTTGTGCTGTATTATTAGGCCAACCATACTTTTGGAAGTCACATGTTGTGTATGAGTCTCGACATCGTGATATTACTATTACTTTGGGAAATAAGTTGTACAAGATACTAGAGGTACCACCACCTGCTGATATCTCTCTGGTTATTGCAAAACAATGCAGTAATCTCATTTCCAATGTCGAGATTGTGGCCACGACCTCTAGATAGGGCTCCTTTGCACGATAAAAACAAATGAACAAGGTCATGGAGGAATAAAGGGACATCTTCACCTCACTCGCAAGGGTGCCTTTGTGTTGTCAGGTCAAGCACCCCATCGATATGACCCTAGGTGCGTTTCTGCCCAATGGACCGATATATCAGTGCTCTGTTCTGGAGAACAGTGAAATCAAGAGGCAGATTTAAGAGCTGCTGCTGAAAGGTCACATCCAATCGAGTTCATCACCATGTGGGAGCCCGATCAAGTTGGTGTAGAAGAAGTATGGGACTTGGAGAATTTGTATTGACTATTGGGTGTTGAACAAGATCACTATCCAGAATAGGTACATGATCCCATAGATTGATGAAATTTTGGACCAACTCAAAGGGGTGAAATATTTTCAGCATGATCGACTTGAAGTCCGGGTATCACAAAGTACCAATTGAACCTTTTGATGTGTGGAAGACTACCTTCAAATCCAAGGAGGGCATTTTTGAATGGTTTTTCATGTATTTCAGGTTAATGAATGCTCCCGCAACCTTCATGAGGTTGATGGATGACTTCCTGCATCCATTCACCAACTCATTGGTAGTAGTGTACTTGGATGACATCCTGATCTTCAACCAGACTGAGGAAGAGCACCTCCACCACATCCAATAGGTCCTCCAAACACTACAGCAATACAAGTTGTGTGACAATTTGGAGAAGTGCACTTTTGGCATGATGGAGGTTCAGTGTCTGGGATACATTATTGATGACCGGGGTACATTTGGATCCAAACAAGATCTAAGTCATTCGAGATTGGCTAGCCCCAACCACTCTACTAGAGCTTCGAAACTTTCTGGGTCTTGCTAGTTTCTATCACAGGTTCATGTTGGGATTCTCTCATATCACTTGGTCCTTGAGTCAAGTCACCAAGGGAGGAGGGTAACAAAAATTATTTTGGTCAGAATATCAACAGAAGGTGTTCGTAGAATTGAAACATTGCCTTTGATCTGCCCCAATGATCACATTACCATACTTGCAACAACCATTTGAGATTGAGAAAAATTCTTATGACTATGCTATTGGGGCAGTTCCTACTGAATAGGGGCATCCAGTGGAATATCACAATGAGAATCTGTTTGACACTGTCCGCAAGTATTCCACTTATGACAAAGAAATGTATTCCATTGTGTAATATTTCCAACAATAGAAGAATTACATTTTGGGGAAGGAAACAATCATCCACACAAACCATGGACCCCTGTAGTTCATAAAAACGCAAGGGAAGTTGTAGAACGATCGCTATCAGAAGTGGTCCACATATCTGCGACAGTTTCATTTGAAAATAAAGTACAAGAAGGGAAGCACCAATAATGTTACACACTGAATCAGCCAACCGACCACCGATTGTGGCACTAACCACCATTCTTAACTCTTATGGGAACGACACTTCTGATTGGCCGCTTCTCTACAGGAGCGATCCAAAATTCGGCCACACATACAATAGACTCTTGGATGGTACACAAGTTCCAAATTTTCTCCTCTAAGATACACTGCTATGTCACTTGGGACACCTTTGTGTTCCTTCAAGTGAGCGTGCCAAGATGATTTGGGAACCACACTATAGTCAAGTCGCTGGGCATTTTGGGGTCGAGAAAATAGTTGTAGTACTCCAGAAGTATTTCTATTGGCCGAACCTTTGACAGTATGTTAGGAAGTACATTATATACTGCACTGCTTGTGCTATTGCAAAACCAACCATCTAAAAGAAATACCTCTACACTCCGCTACCTACCACTAATCGACCTTGGGAATCCATATCCATGGATTACATGTTGGGCCTTCCTTCTGCTAAGCATGGAAACGATTGTGTTTTCATGGTCATCGACAGATTCTTGAAGATATCCATTATGGAAGCCTAAAAGAAGAATATCATAGTAGAACCACTACTAAACTCTTATGTGAACGAGTGTGGGTGCACTTTTTGATCCCACACTCTATCATATTATATCAGGACAACAGGTTCCTTATCACATTTTGGTCCAGCCTCTAGTCAATACTAGAAACTAAGCTCACCAAGTCCATAACTTTCCATCCCCAAACAGATGGCCAGACAGAGGTCGTCAATAGGATGGTCGTACACATTCTACGCATGTACAATTCAAAGCATACATGCACATGGTATGAGAGCCTTCCCTATGTACAAGACAATTATAAACGGGCTCTCCACAGCTCAACTGGCCATAGCCCCTTTCAGGTGGGGTTGGGATTCCAGCCACTATGTCCCATTGACGTAGCCATGTCATTTGCGACTACTCTAACCGATTCGGCTCATGTCCAGTTTGAAGCTGACAAGGTGAACAACTGCATTGATCACATTCAACACATCCACCAATATTTTCATGACATATTAGAAAGATCCAATGCTAAGTAAAAGCACTGACATGATCAAAATTTGGTTCCACATGACTTCCAGGTGGGAAACAAAGTGTGGCTACATTTGCAGAAGGAGCGCCTCGCTAGACCCCACCGCAAGCTTCACCCTCTCTGATATGGGTTGTACACCATCACTAAGGCTGTAGGAGCCAATTCCTTCAAGCTTAGTATTCCACCATTCCTTGGTCTGCATCCAATGTTCAATGTGAAGCGCCTTCATCCCTATTTCCCACCTCTATTGGACACCTCCGACATTGCAGAACAACTCACATCAACATAGTTAAACCCAGACTGCATGGAACAGGCCACCACGGATCGTATCATGGACATGCAAATAAATAACACTCACCAACAAAAGGTACAATTGTATCGGGTTTTTAAAGCTGACCAACTCCTGCACCAAGGAAAATGGTTGAAAAGGGACCAAGTTCAGTAGAAGTTTGATCATCTCATGGAGGAACTTAACACAATGGGTACCATTGATTAATAAGGGGGGAGGAATGATCTAAGTGGATATTGGTGGCCACCTTCCTGTTCCACTTGGGGCCCCACCAGTTTTTCTTTTAGTTTTTCAGTTTCCTTAATTTTAGCACAGTTTATTATTTTTTGCAGTTTTTCAGGTCCTGAACTTCCAGAGCCGTTTTGAGGCCCTAAATGACATTTTGTGGAAAAATCGGGAGCAACATGGAAGTTTCTTCAATTATGTTCACAAAAAAGGTTGTATTCCTTGGATAGATCTTTCTAACAAGGTATTGCATGCGTCAAATGGAGATTATATTCCAATGTTATGTCATCAAGAAGATTGTTGTACCAATTTACCCAAATGAGGCCCATAGTTTTGGCGCTTCATCTCCTAGGGGTAAGTTTTTTGATGTTTAGGGTTATGCATTGTTACTTGATAATAAATAGGTCCTAAAGCCTCATTGTAACATAATTCAGAGGCTTGTAGCCACCACATCTCTTCTTAGAGATAAGCTACCAACGCCCTGGCTAGTTTATTTCCATTACGTCTGTAAGCATTATTCAGTTATTTTTTATTAATGAAATGAAGTTTTATTTATGATGCATCTTTGTTTTTATGTCTATTTATATATTTCATTGTGTTCCTGCATAAATCCGGATCAACTAGAAATTTAGAAAAACTCAGGGGTAATGAGAAAGGTGTGACCATAGTATAACCCCATACGAGATAGAAAATTTTGAACCAGATAAAATAGAGACAATCCTAGGTAACTTATTGTGTTTAAACAGAGATATGAGCACATGAAAAATGGAGGCATCCTCCACACCCTTGGATGCCAACCAATAAAAACTAGGAAGACCCATATCCTTTAACCATGAAATTTGTTGCAGGGAAGAAGGGAGGGGAAACGGGTCACGTACCAGTTCTCCAGTGCTAGAAGTTGTTAAGAGAACACCTTTGTCAATTTTATTTTCCATTGGTAACACCTTACACCATCCACTATATCACTGCTATCTAGATTCGAGCACTTTCCAAAATCACTCAAGAGACAAATAGTCAAAAGCCATCGCCAACATTTGATATCTCTGCCACCTCTTGTGGGTGTAGTTACTATTTTCATGTGGACATCCACCACGCCTTCCTCTCCAAGAATGTGGAGAGTGGCGGGCTGGTACGTTGGGTTACACTTCATTGCATGATGATGAGGGGATTGAGAGCCAGCTCACACCTCGATCAGTGGTTCTTATAAAGGGCTTCGTGAACTGTTATTTTTGTCCTACTCTAGTATCTCTTTCAGGGTTTTGAATTTATCATCCCATGGTTGAGGAAGCCAAGCCAAGTCTAGAGGTTCATTACAATGAGAGCATACCTAGGTTTCAAGGAGGTAAACTACTCTATTTCCCTTGTGCCTGACATGCATTGTGATAACATAGTAAAATTTGGGGATGAGATCTCCTAAATCCTGCACCAGTCTAGTAGCTAACCAGCTGTAGATGAGCTTGTCCCATTTTGTACCTTGACTCAATTTGTTTGTTGTAGTGATAACTAATTTGGAGTCCCCTTCCACAACTAATTTTTTATACCCCAACTTAGTAGCCAGGAGCAAACCCTGTCAGACCATAGCAAACTATACTTCATTATTACTAGCGTATCCAGAGTGGATTGCATAAATTAGCATAGTCTTCGCTCGAGAATCCATGAAAATCCCTCCAAAGCCCGCCATACCTAGATTTACTTTTTAGGCTCCATCAAAACATAATTTGATGAACCCCTCCAAAGGTGTGCTGAAAATTTGTGCTGAGTCTACCCTACTCGAGACGAGTTTCCAAGATTTCGGGGCAATCATAATTGGAGTAAGATATAGGCAATGAAGAATTTGAGCCTCGTGGGGTGATTCTTGCCAATCACCTGGAAACCATTTCTCTGCTAAGATTGTTTCCCGAATGTTTTTTATTATTCCCTCCCAAACTTCTTCCTGAGTTTGTTGACTTTTCTTGAAGATCGTGCGATTCCTCTCTTTCCAGATAGCCCTAAGAGTAAATCCAGGAATTAAACTCCAAGCCATATTGAAAACTAGGCTAGAGAAGAGGCTCTGTTACCATAGAATAATGGATTCTGTAATGCTCTGGGGGTCTCTATCCATTATTCCAAAGAGATATTCCACTTGGTTCCACTTTTGTATTGCAAAAGAGAACGAATTTAGGAGATGTTCCAGATCCTAATTATGTCGACCAGATAGGATGCAATAGGAAGGCCCAAGGATACCTAATTTTTGTGTATGATCCATGTTAATATTCCACCTCTACAGACAACCCAGATGAATAAGGTAACCTTCGGGCACCACTGCCCTTCCCATATATTTTCCAGAGTGGTTGTTGATTTCCTTGTCCCCATCCTACCATAAGTCTGTATGCCTCTTGGATGGTAAAATTTACCGTTGTAGTATAGCCCCACCTAAGGATATTCAAGCTTTATTCTATAGTGATCCTCCTAGATGACAATTCCTTATCCAACTGATCCCATTGGGGCGATTCAGGGGTATGAGGCCAATCCTTTCGATATTTCCATCTCCTCCATCCATCATTTGTCAAATATTCCTTCCAGAACTGATCCACCCAGTGGAAGTTTTTTCTAGTTGTGTACATGAATAGATAACTCTAGTCTTGTCTTACAAATATTTTTCCCCCTATTGCCATGATTCTTTCCAAAAAAATGTTTTTTTTCCATTTCTAATTTCCTAGAAAAAATTTTGATTGATAAGGTTGATATTTTGAGTCGCCATGTTCCATATGAAGATCTTCTAGGAGGGTCACGATATATGAGGATGTCTTTAGTGCGAGTTGGCATGCTATATTTGCAGGTCCAAATGTTCTTCCATAGATCAGATTCACCTCGTAGCCATCTCCACTAGATTTTTTATCCCATCACTTGATTTAGTGTGAGAGGATCCCTGAGTCCCAATCCTCCTTCCAATTGGGTCTTATTAGATTAGGCCATGTGATCAAATCCCATTTTTATAACTGTTGAGACCCTCCCCATAGGAATTTTTTAAAGGTTTCTACCATTTTAGCACATGAATTTTTGGTATATGCCATCCCTGAGAGATGGTAAATCATAATGGATTGGATAACAACCTTAAGAAGGATAGTATGACCTATAAGGTTCAGGGATCTAAAGGTCTAGTTGTTGAGTTTCAATTGAATTTTATGAAGCAGAGAGCGCCAACATGATGGTTTTAAGGAATTCAGAGAAAGAGGCATCCCAAGTTACTTGGTGGGAAGAGAGTTGATACCAAAATCTGTCACCCGAGAAAAAAAGGACTAGATGTTCCTTAGTGCATTGAAAAAGAATATGCAGGAATTATCATTGTTTATCATCATTCCAAATTCTTCCATGAAGACCTAGAGAATATATTTTATACGAATACATTCTCTCAGGGAGACATGGCATAAAAGCATAATGTCGTCAACAAAATACTAGTGCATGATATGGAGGTCATTCCCCCACAACCTAAGATCACATATTTGCAAGGCTTGAGCTTCTGTTTTCAGGTAATGGACTAAGCCTTCAACACCCAGGATGAAAAGGAAAGGATATATGGGTTCCCCTTTCCTCAATCCACGATAGGGGTTGAAGGTTATGGTGGGGGATCCATTGAGAAGGATGGAATAAACAGGGGACAAAAACATAGCTAGGACCCAACTGGTCCATCTCTGATCAAAAACAAAGGATTTAAGAATGATGGTAAGGAAAGTCAAATTAATTCGGTCATATTCCTTGGACAGGTCCAATTTAATCATCATTCTAGGGGTGTTGAGGTGTTTAAAGGAGTGGAATACTTCCTAGGAAGTGACAAAGCCATCAAGGATTTGTCAGCCTTCCACAAAGCTGGTTTGCTTGGAAGAATTAAGATTAGGAAGAAGAGGTTCGAGACACTTAAAAATAAAAATGGAAATGACGTTATAAATGACATTGCAAAGATAAATTGGTGTGAACCCTAGGGGATCCTCCGAATAGGATGTTTTCAGAATTAAGGCAATGTAGGTAGCATTTAGGATCGTAAATACCTTTCGATTGCGGTGTGATTATTCTACCAATTCCAGTACATATTTCCTGATTAAATTTTAGGTTTAACTCTGTTGTGAACCCATCAGGGTTAGGGGATTTATTTCTTGCCATTCCTTTGACAACCTCCTCCACTTCTCCAGAGTGTCCACTCGCAACAGAGCCAAATTATGATCCGTGGAGACAAGACGAGGAATGTTCTGGGTGATTATTTGGATGGTTTCAGACCTGTCTTGAGTCAATTCTAAGAGGAGGGTATGAAAATGATTCATGACCAAGTCCTCCATATACTCATGCTGCACCAACCGGTTTTGAGCTTCATCTTTTAGGGATAAAATCATATTGTGATGTCGGTGTTGGAACATTTCTTTGTGAAAGAAGTAGGTGTTTCTTTCACCTTCTCTTAGCCAGTTGACTCTATACTTTCTCTTCCAAAGGATCTCTTCTTCTTTCCACCTTTATTATACCTGGTTGATTAGCCCCCCTTCCTCTTCGACGAGGTATTCATATCTACCATGGTTGATGATCTCTTGTTGGATATTATGCATATTGTTAACCAACTATTATTGTTCTCTCATTAGGTGTCCAAACTCTTCATAACTCCATTTCTTAATCTTGCGTTTCAGCTCATGGATATTCAATTGTAAAGTGTACATGTGGTTTCTTCCCTATTCTTCCCTCTCCTTCGACCAACCCTCCACTTTCTGCATGAGTTTGGGATCTTTATGTTAGAAAGACTTAAATCTGAAGGGGTGATTTCTGGCGCCTACTTTTAGGTCAATCTCCAAACGGATTGGCCAGTGGTAAAATCCAATAAAGGGAAGAATTGAAGCTTCCATGAATATGTAATGTCTAACCACCTGCTCCGAATCCAAAAACTTATCCAAGAGAGATGCAATTTGGTGTGTTCCCCCTCTCTTATTATTCTAGATGTGGACTCCATTATTTGTTAGTAGGTCCATCAAATGAAGATACGTAATTGTGTCTCTGAACACCTCCATGTCTGTGTCCACTCGTATTATTCCCCCTTTCTTGTCTTCCAAGGACATGATCATGCTAAAGTCCCCACACACGATCCAGAGATCATCCTGATAGTCTCTTCTTAATTTTTTGAGGTTTTTGAGAAAAATGCCTCTTTCTCCAGGAATGTGAGTCCCATAAACTCCTGTCAAAAGAGCCTAGCCTCTCGATCCAATATGATGAAATATCCCAGAGAGGATTATAAGGAAGCTTTCCCAGTATTCTAAAATTATTTCCACCGAGTTCCATAGGATGACAAGGCCTCCAACACTACCCTTGGAATCTTGGGTGGTTACCTCATAATGAGGTTTTAGATTCTTCAAGATCTCCTCGAGCTTTGCCTCCGATACTTTGGTTTCTTGGATCAACATGATACTAGGTTTATCTCTTTTGAGTTTGTCTTTCAGGGACATTTGTTTTCCATTACTATTAAGGCCTCTTACATTCTAGGATGTAAAAATCATTTTGATTTTTTTTTGAGTTGGTGAAATACCGTCGATAGCGCCACCACCCTTCCAGAATTTACCAGCATTTCTCTTATCATTTGTATGGTTTCCTTTAGTTTTTTCCTTCCCCATTCATTCCCTCCTTTTCCTTGAGGACTCTGGTCCCCTCCTTGGGTTGGTTGTGATCCAAAATGATCTGGTTGCTCTAGTCCTACTATCCCCTGTTTAGCTTTGTATTGTTAGAAGGTGTCTTTGTAAAGTTGCTTATGATCTTCTAGAATGAAGCGTTTTCTGGATGGTGCCATTCATTGAGGAGTCGAAGCGTGACTTGATCTTATGTACTTAAGTCCTCCTTTTGGTTATCGATCTACATATTAGCCTGCTCCATTGGATGTTCTGTAATTTATTTATCTAGTGGTTCCTCCTCAACCTTTATTTTTGCATTATTTTCGTCCTTTTGCGGAGCTGGTTGAGTCGTTGGTCCTGTTACTTCATTTTGACCTTCCACAGTTTCCACATCTTCCTATAGGATTTCATATCGATTGTTGTTTTGGAAGCCTTTCTTTGGTGTCAGTTTATCTAGGGTATGTGGGTTCCTCTAATTCCTTTTTTTCATTTGAACTTCTTGAAAACCCTCAGTGCCCTATTGTGATTTACCCTGGATATTGGCTTTAGACTCTTGGGGTTCCAACTAGTTCAATGGGGATTCATGAAACATATGCCCGTATTTGTGGAACCTACATATTCTGAAAGGAATATGCTAGTAGTCAAGAGGCTGCTACCGTATCTCATCATGATATTATAGCTCAATGAATTCGTGTAGAGGTTCAGTTATGTTCATATAGACACAAATCCTAGCATAAGATGTATACCTTCCCCGCTGTGTGGATTCTGATACTTTCAAAAAAATTCCTATGGAGTTCCTCATTCCCTCTAGGATGTCCGGGTCACAAAAATCTACTAGTAGGACAAAGATTCGAACCCAGACCAGAGCCGTAAAATTTTTTTCCTGATTCAAATTATAACACTCCCAGTGTCTCATGAATAGACCTCCATTGTTAAAGAAGTAAGGCTTGCCTTCAAACACCCTTTCCTTGTCCTCCATATTGGAGAATATTAATGTGAAGAAGCCTCGAGCCATCAATTTCAGCTCAATGTGGCCTTTAGGTTGTTATTCATGTTGAATCCACTTTACCAGATCAAGTTTAGTTGGCCACACTCCGACAAATTTGCAGATTAGTGCATCTTCCTTCATATATTTCCTGTAATTCTCGAGTTTTTTGTTGGGTATGATGAAACGAGGCTTCTTGGTCATGCTTGAAAGGCATTTTCCTCTCATACGAGCTTGCCATTGAGCCCCTAGGATAGAAGGTCATTTCTCGTGACCATTCAAGGTGCCTACAGTGGTGCTGCCCCCTGCGCTTGTCTCTCCGCTCACTATAATCTGGTAGGAGGAGATCGTTCCCCTCCTTGTATGCACACTCATGACGTCCGTCAACGCATCAGTCTAGGGTGGGGGCGGGTGCAGGTGCTAAGGTTCAGATTAGCCAACGACAATCGATTTCAGAGATGTCGAGTTTTCTCAAAAACCCTAACAAAATGCAATGTGTTTGCAACTCACTTTTCTTTCTTTTTTACAATATATATATATATATATATATATATATATATATATATATATATATATATATATATATATAGAATTGTAAATATTTTTCAAAAATAAATTTAAATAAATAAAATTTTATTTTAAATTTTTTAATTCATTAATATATAATTCAATGTAGTAATATTTTAAATTTAAATATATATTTATAAAAGAATTAAAAATAAAATAAGATAAAAATTATATTTTAATTAAAATAAAAAATTAAAATTAAAATTATAGATATATTTAATATTTATATTATAAATATTTAATATAAAAGGATTTCAATGGAAATGAATTTAGAGAGGTGGGTGAACATTTGCATTAGTGGTTCTCAGATGTAACTATTACGTTCCATACTTTTCTAGCTCTGAATACTAATAAACAGAAAAAAGTGAAATTAAAAGTTAAAAATAAATGTTATAGGAAAAATATGTATTTTAATAGTATTGGGGAACTTTGATTAGCTTGGCAAGTAATTTATACGTTCAAGTTCCTGATTGCCTCATGTCATACTAGCACTTGAGATTAGTCTAATTGCTTATATATAAATATATTTTAATTTTAAAATAGGAATACAAATTTATTTTCTTTTTGATAAAAAATAAAAATTATATAATATAAAACAAAAAAGAAAAATTATATTATACATTTTTTCAAAAAAATTTATCATAAATCTACATACTAAAATTTTCATGTAAATCCACAATAAAAAAATTCAAATAACATGTTAAAATTTATTTTATATATAACTAACGAAAAACCTAATCAAATAACCATATTAAAATTACCATATTGAAATTTTCATGTAAATCTACAATAAAATTATTCAAAACTGATTTGTTTTGAGTGAGATTTTTTCGATTTTCAAGTGCTAGAATCGTGGAAAATTTTTGAGGTGAAATATTATATTGTGTTATTTAAATTGGTTTTTTTATTGTATATATGGATTAATAAGTTGAAAAACCTCTTAGGAAACTTCGATTGTGTTACCCACAGAAGGAAAAACTTCGAAAAAATCTCACTAAAAACAACTCGATTCAAAACTATAACATTTTAAAATTTATTTTATATATAACTAACTAAGACTAAATTAAAAAACCACTAATTTGAAAAAAATAATATATATAGATATGTATATAAATCAAATTTGAAAAACAATTATCCTTTTTATTAATTTGTTAAGTCATGGGAAGAAAATCCTTGCTATAAATTTAGGGGTAGTCTAACTAGTCTACTATTTTGCCTTGAAAATCATGAAAATTCTAGCCGCATTTTATTAATTTTAATAAAATATGGTTGAGATTTTTATAAATCCAGTTTATAGCTATCAATTGAAAATTATGGATTTTTTTTATAAATCCACTTTATATCTATCAATTGAAAATCATGGACATTCTAGCTAGATTTTAATAAAATCTGGCTAAGATTTTTGTAAATCCAGATTTCAAGATTTTGGATGCCCTTGAGTTTTTGATGGTGTTGAATCCATTTCTACTATAATAGAATATGATTCAAACGTTGCCACTACAAGATTTCTTAAAAAAATTGTCAGATTCTGACCACTTTTGACCATCCAAGCAATTCCTCTGCCTCCATAAACAAATCCATACATTTATACAATGATCCTTTTTGATCTTTCTAAGGCATTTATGTAATTTTCTAATAATTTTATGCTCAGAAAAATTTAGTGAAAAAAAAAAATCAATATAAATCGAAAATAAAAATTTATATTACACATAATTATTTAATTAATCAACAAAATAATTTTATAAATTGAAAAATAAAATTACAAATTAATATAAAAAAATTTCACCCAAAATACAAAACAAGGTGATTCAAGGAGGAAATCTTATTTTACAACATCAAATGGAAATAAGACCATAACATTATCCATTATTTAGGTGATATATGAACATAAAGTTTAACCTGGGAGGATACTTGTGGATTATTTATGATTTTAATAAAAACATTTGGCTGGAAATACAGAGGAGTAAAGATACAAATAATGATATTTGTGGATTATTTATGATTTTAATGAAAATATTTTATTGGAAAAGCAGAAAAGTAAAGGTATAAATAACACAAATAATTCACATGCAATTTTCTATTGATCACACAAATTTGATTGATCTAAATACAATGAACTGAGTGAAAAGTATTCATCATTTTCTACTAACTACTAACTTGACATACATATATTTACCAAATTCATCTATCACATAACTTAACTTAACTCAATCTTCACTTAACTCATCTATTACATAACTCAACTTAACTCAACCCTCACTTAAATAACTATATAAATATAATTAAATCTCCATGCCAGAGTTAATTAAATATTTTTTCATGAAAGTGGTGGTGTACAATTACAACCACAACCATCGCTGGTGCACTTTGAAGGGGCGGAAGGGGGCACCGGTCCTCTCGGTTTCATTTCATTCCACCTCCAATCTCGCCTATTCACCTGCTGCTGCTCCTCCTCCACGTGCAGGTTGGCAGATCGCTCCGCAGCAACAAGATTCAGGAGCATTACCGTGATGATGCACAGAACCGCAGTATCAACCTCTTTCCTCTCCATTAATAATCGTTCTCCTCCCACTGATCGCCAAAGATTGACTTCCCACACTCAATACACAATAGGATGGTTGAGGCACTTCAATATAGATCTAAGCACTCTTATCATACATTCCATCCAGAGGCCTGATGAAATATATATAGATCGTTCGGGCTGGGTCTGAAATACCGGTCCGTTTTCTCCCACGAGCTTGACAACCTAGAACTCGTGGGAATTGGCGATATTTCATTTTATTAATTATTTGCAGTTAGTTTAGGAAAGTGAGCTTTGCAGCTTTCAAATTTGTTTGGAAAATTATAGAAAATTAAGCAAAACTATTATAAAGTCTGGCAAGAAATTTTGAAAAATCAAGTTATAGATGTCAAACTTTAAGATTTGAGTTCTTAGGGGTAATGGTGGTGAATTCATTTCCACCATAAAAAGCTATGCAGAATTTTTTGAATACTTTTTTGTTTGATTTTGGCCATTTTTAGCTATCCAATTTTATTTTTTTGGGGGTGGTGAATTCATTTCCACCATAAAAAAACTATGCAATTTTTTTTGAATTTTGGCCATTTTTAACTATCCAATATTTTTTTTTTTGGGTTCTAGGATTGTTTTAAGGTAATTAAAAATGGAAAATGATAAAAGATGAGATGGTTAAATCATAGGTAAAAAAATTAAATAAAGAATTAATAAAATCAAAATCAAAATCAAAATATTTATATTAATTTAAGTTTTTTAATTGGAAAACTAAAAAGAAATTATGAAGATAAAAAAATGATATAAAATGAGTAAGTTCATTTAATTATTTTAAATTTGTGTTTTTTCTCAAATACATTTTTTAATCCTTCACATGGAGTGAATCTCTAGACGATTAGGTGGTTGGGGCCATGCTTGCCACCCGTAATGGCAAGGTGGTGTGGCTGCCCCCTCCATGCATAAGCATGCAACTGTAAAATTTCTATACAATGCATTCAAACCTAGAGATGTTGAGTGAGGGAGGAGAGGAGTTCTAGGTTGGCAGAGGTTTACTTCTCTATCATAGGAGGGATTGAGGGGACGAAGATTGCAGAGAAAATAGTGTCTTGGGAGGGAGACTTTCGCAAGGACTACTGAGCACACTGGCTTGAATATTGCATGGAGGGCTCACTCGAGGAAACAACTTGAATAGTGGACATGCGACGAAGAGAATGGGAGACAAGGAGGATTTCCTGGTGAGCCTGGGTCTACAATCCTAGTCATGGAAAAATTGAAGAAACGAGAATATCATCTAGTTCATGAAGAAAGGAAGCACCCTCAACATTGTTGGGTACCCCTAAAATTTCAAACTTTTCCTCTGAACTATATTTGGTATTTGATTTAAAATTATCGGTGGTTTGAGTCTTACTCTCTTGCAACATAATTTGTATGTATATGATGTGAATGAGCTGGAAACCACTAATTATCCTCTGAGTTGGGTAGCCTTAGGTCGCGTTCCATTACTCTGTGTGGTTACATTAGATCTATATCTGTTGTAAGGGTTCCCTCTTTGTCATAGCATTGGTTTACAGACTTTTTGTTTGTGGAATGTTGAAGGTCAGGGTGGGAAAAGCTCTATAGTTTGTGTCCAATGTCGTTGGTCGTTGAATCATGAACTCACTCCCAGAAGCACAGTAATTGAGAACAAAGAATCCATAAATTGGTTATGCCTCGTTTTGTACCTGAACCTAAGTTTGTGTTTTTTTGAATGGTTTTCAATTAGGGGCATATATTTTCATAGGGTTGATAATTGTGCCCTCTCTACCCAAGTATGGGGAGCCATGAGCCTCATTCTTAAGTGTTAGTATAATCTACAAAGTATGGATATGAAGAGGGTGTGTAGTAGGCATGGAGGAGGGGGTCACGAACCACAAGGTTATAGTAGAGCCTTATCAACAAGTCTAGGAGGTTTTTGACAACTACCATGTAGTAGTCCCTTTGGATACTCAGAATGGAATCTGGAACTTGGAGTCTTGTGCAGTCAACGAGCACTAGGGATTTTCTAGCTCAGAAATCATAGATGATATAGCCACATGGATTCCTAACACAAGGAACACCCTATTGAATTTACACGACCTTGGTTCTAGGTTAGAGTCTTAAAATAATTGATGCTACCAAACCAAGAAACTCAAGCATGAACTAGTTTGCACAGCAGAAATATAAAGCAGTAAATCACATATGCACAAAATATAAACAACTTTTTAATTTTTCAACCCAACTTTATTATATTAACAACATATAATACAACAGTCTAGGGATCCTGTACCAGGGATAATGGCCCTCATACATCCACTAGTACAAGACACAAAACAAGATACTCTAACCATCTGGCTGTAGCATGCTCTATCATCTCCTCTCGGTTGTATCTTGTACCTGCCTGATCCTTTGGCTCCTGATCTGAGCTCCTGCCTCTATCAATTCTCCAAGTTCATCTGGCCACTGGACCTCAATGATTCAATCTACTCTCTAGTTGTCCCTTGCTCCATCAAGGGAACAACACATTGAGACTCTTGTTGAGTTGTTCATAGTTACACTTGTGAACAACTCTCAATCTTCCCACTGTTGCTCTTCAACTACTCAGGGACTTCAACCCAATATTTTCTTCATGTACTGCAACGATGAAGACTAGTATACAACATGAAGGGTTTCCACCTATCATCGTAAGATATATGTCTCCCACAATGAACATGGGCTTGGAGGACTTCCCATCATCTATTGTAGAAGTCCTTCTCCACACACAAGTCTCAGGCTCCACAATCTGGCTCCTAGTTGATAAGACCCTTGAGCTCCACTAGCTGCCAGGCTAGTAGTAACCTTTGTCCATCAAGGTGCTACACTTTGGCACCAACATGGACACTATCACGTTGTCCTCCAACAAACCATAATTTCCCAATCTCGTCCAAACTTGGTTCTCTCTCATGCTGACCCTCCAAAAGTCCATGAGAGACCAAGTCCACCATGTAGCATCTGCACCTAGTTAGGGAGTCCCCACACCTAAGATACCCTCACACACGACTGTCCATATACTCCACCAATATGCCCTTCTCTCTGCAATAGAGGAGATATTGCACAAATATGGGCACATCAAATTGTCCTCACCTAGGACCATCAATCCATCATACAAGAGTCCATCTGCAACTCAACTTGTTGTTGTCCTCTTGCCTTCCAATCTAATGTTCTTGCTATCACATTGGTTGCTTGATAAACCTCCCAACAATCAACACAGGATCCTCCAAAAAAATCCTAAGGCCTCCTCAAGCTTCCCATAAAACAAGAAGACATATTCCAATACTCCTGCTGCCTCCTTGTCCTTGATTTATGTGTAAGTTAAACTATTTTTATTGAAAATATAATTTTTTAGGAAAATATATTTTTAGTCTAGATATTTAGAGAATCGAAACAGTGGAAACAAAACAAAAGACAAGGAGAGGGCTTATGTAGTGAGAAATACTTCCCACTACATAACGTCAAATGTGGGAATAAAATCTCCAAAAATGCAGTAGAAAATAAACACACCCTATTCATGGAATAATTTGTGACCAAATTTCCACGTCCCCCATAATTCCCAGGTAGGTAATGAACATAGTGATATTTCTGCATACCTAAATTCACAATAGATCTACATAGCTCGTTCAAAAGACGGGTGGCACGACACATCCCACCCATCTATTCCTTAGTAACATGGTGGCTATGTCTCCTTCTCATTTATCCTTTCCTCGTCACTGCATATAGGAGACCCTTATTTTCTTTTTAAAATCAGTTATGATCATACTATTATTATTCTTCAAAATGGACATATGAACTAGTATCCCTAATACATTCCCTATTAAATTTTGAGTGATTTGAATAATTTTTTATCAACATCTAAATGAAAATCATGATTATGTAATTCAATTTTGAGCCTTTTTTAAGAAACATTTATCGAACTCCAAATGAAAAATTATGATTAGATAATATATAATAATATTAAATAAAATAGTACTATGTTAATAAACATTGTTAACGTAATATTATTTCTTTATTATACCTTAGGTTTGTTAGACATTGATATAACAATTATAATTTTTTTTATTTACAATTTTATTAAAATTAATAATATTTTATAATAATATATTTTAATATTTTTATTACTAAATTAAAAAAAAAAATTATCTTTTTGTTTTTCAAATTTTAATTCTTGTCCTAAGAAAATGTTATGCAACCTACTGAGAAAATAGAAGAAAATATAGATCAACGACTTAAAAAATATCCACTTTGAGGGGGAAACCTCATTTACAATACATAAATGAAAATTTCTTGGATGATTCAAATGGAAAAACCTACTTTCTATATATAGGAGTATAAGGACCATGGTTAATAATGGTCAATCAAGATCAACTATGGTCAATAATCATGGTCACATTGTGACGAAGATTGTCTCTTGGTCCAACGTCACATAATGACAATGATGGTCATCCATGGTAAACCATGGCCACCCATGGTCCAACGTCAGAATGTGACAAAGATTGTTTCAGTAGAAAAATAAACCATGATCAACCATGGTTTGAAGTCGCATTGTAACGAAGATTTTCTTAATATGAAAAGCAATCATGGTCAACCATGGCCCAAAGTCTCACTGTGAAAAATATTGTTTCAATATCAAAATAAACCATGGTAAAAAATGGTCAACCATGTCAATTTATAATTTATAATATTTATCTTAGGGTTTATAATATCAAACCATTCAGTTTAATATTTCTGCCTTGGATTTTTACTATTAATCTCTTGCGTTTATTAGTCACTTGGATTAATCATATCAATATATTTGGTTTATTAATATAAAGGTTTATATTCCAAGGCTATAGGATTATTCATAGGGTATAATATTAATCCTAATGTTTAATATAAATCCCTTGGGTTTATAATCATTGTCAACCATGGTTTAACGTCTCATTGTGAAAAAGATTGTCTCAATATCAAAATAAACCATGTTTAATGATCATCAAACATGGTAAATCATGGTCCAACTTCATATTGTGACAAATATTCTATCAATATGAGAATTAACCATGGTCCACCATGGCCAACCATGCTCAATCATGGTCAACAATAGTGAACCATGGTCAAACGTCACATTGTGACAAATATTGTGTTAATATGAATATCAATTATGGTCAACCACGACCAATGATGGTCAATCATGTTCAATCATGGTCAATATGAAAATAAGCCATGGTCAATTATGGTTAACCATGGTCCAATGCCACATTTTGACAAAGTTTGTCTCAATATGAAAAACAATCATGGTCAATCGTAGTCACATTATGGAGAAGATTGTGTCTTGGTCCAATGTCACATTATGAAAATCATGGTCTAACATCATATTGTGCCAAATATTGTCTCAATATGAAAATCAACCATGGTCAACCATGGTCCAAAGTTGCATTGTGACAAATATTGTATCCATATGAAAATCAATCATGGTCAAATTTGGTGCAACGTCGCATTGTGACAAAGATTGTGTCAATATGAGAATGAACCATCATCATTAACGGTTAACCATGGTCACCCATTGACAACCATAGTCAACCATGGTCCAACGTCACATTGTGACAAATATTGTCAATATGGATATCAACCATGACCATGCAAGGTCAATCATGATTAACCATGCCCAACCATTGTCCAACGTCACATTGTTAAAAAGATTATTTCAATATGAAAATCAATCATGGTCAACGATGGTCAACTATGGTCAATAATCATGGTCACATTGCAATGATGATTGTCTCCTCGTCCACCGTCACATTATGACAACCATGGTTATCCATGGTCAACCATGGTCTAATGTCGCATTTTGAAAAATATTGAATCAATATGAAAATCAACCATGGTCAACCATGGTCCAATGTCACATTATCAAAAATATTGTCTCAATACGAAAATCAATCATGGTCAACTATGGTCCAACGTCACATTGTGACAAAGATTGTGTCAATATGAAAATCAACCATGGTAAATGATGGTCAACCATGTTTATTTTAGGGTTTTTAATATTTATATTATGGTTTATATACCTCGCATTGATAATATTAAACCCTTTCGTTTATTATCATTCTCTTAGGATTATAATCCCTTAGGCTTTTAGTATAAATCCCTTGTGTTTATTGGTCCCTTCGGTTTATAATATCAATCCCACGGGTTTAGTAATCTAAGGGTTCATATTACGAGGGTGTAATAATATTCATATGGTTTATAATATTAATCCGAGAGTTTAATATAAATCTATTCGGTTTATAATCATGGTCAACCATAGTCCAACGTCACATTGTGACAAAGGTTATCTCAATATGAAAATAAAAAATGTTCAACAAATTTTATTTTAGTGTTTATAATATTTAACTTAGGGTTTATATACCTTGGATTTATAATATTACTTCCTTGGATTTAATATTATTCTCTTGGATTCATAATCCCCCTAGGGTTTTACTGTTAATCCCTTAGGTTTATAATATCAATCCTTTAGGTTATTATTTCCTTGCATTTATAATATCAATCATGATCAACCATTCTCAATCATAGCCAACCATGGTCAAATGTCACATTGTAAAAAATCTTGTCTGAATATAAAAATCAACCATGGTCCACCATGGTCCAATGTCACATTGTGACAAAGATTGTCTCAGTATGAAAATAAATCATGGTCAACCATGGTCAACTATGTTCCAACGTCGTATTGTGAAAAGGATTGTCTCAATATGGAAATCAACCATGGTCAGCCATTTTATTTTAGTGTTTATAATATTTATCCTAGGGTTTATATACTTTGGGTTTATAATTATAATCCCTTTTGGTTTATAATATCAATCCCTTGGGTTTATGAATCTAAGGGTTCATATTCCTAGGGTGTATTATTATTCACTTAGGTTTATAATCCCAACCAATCATAATGAACCCTGGTTAACCATGGTCAAATGTCGCATTGTGACAAATATTGTCTCAATATGTGATCTGAATTGGAACTATTTGTAATGCTATGCAAAGTATCCATTCTAATATAATTTAGTGTGCAAAGTTTTCTCCATGACTTGCAGGTTAAACAAAGTAGTTTTTCTTATGTTTCCGAGTTTTATGTGTGAGGATTTGTTAATTAAATTTATTGTTTAACATATCACAAAAAAAACACACAGCAAGTAAAATTCACCATCACATAACACAACAAATTTTTGAGGCAGTTCACCCCTCCTGGGCTACATCTGCCAGTTCAAGGCTCCCCAATGGCATATCCTTGCTCTATTGATTTGTTCAAAATGGTTACACAGGTAAAAATATGCCTCAATATGTAAAACCAACTGTAAATTTAGCTTCAAAACTATAAAATAGCTAGAAATGGCTTTTGTTTCACCTTAAACAGTGAAATAGAACCGAATACAGTGTCTTCTCCATGATGGCCCTAATGGATCCTTCATCTTCCCAAAAGAAAAATATGATGTAGTTCACCTCTGTTCACCCTAAAACCTGTTCGAAACTGCTCAAAATGTTGAAGAAACCCAAAATTGATTAAAATTTCATCTTGTTTGGTCGAAAGTTGAGAAAGTTATGACCAAAACAAATTTTTTCCCAGTGTCACTAGAAAAGCTCCTCCAAAACTGGAGGAACTCCAGTCAACCCAACCATTCTGGCCAATCCTGCCAAAAATGATGGCGCTCTCCAAATTGGGCGAAACCGTCAATGTTGGCATTAAATGTTAGTTGGTTTCATTCACATGTGGCCTCCGACATACCTGCTAGCTTAACCGCGTGGATAAGCCTGACTGCCAACCTCCATGTTAAATGTTACGTGCTCACATTGATGTGTGGCTCTAACTGCCACCGTAACCGCCAGGCGGTTAGCCCTTGGTATTCGCCGTCTAGTCGCATGGAGTATGATGTGTGGGCGGCTGGCCCTTATTTGCTGCCGCCCAAATCTGCATTAAAATTCAAATAAGCCATGTCGACTATAGTTGTTAAGAAATACTATGTAGGCAAGTTGGTAGGCATTCCTGCCCGCGGTGGCGAGGTTCGGGGTTCGAAACTCATGGACCTATAAAATTTTTTCATATGAATTTGAATCTGGCCTGGGGCCACGTGGCAGCCTCTGGACAGGCCACATAGCGCCCGCTGATAGGCCCTCAAACCTTAATATAAAATAATTTTTCCATAATACCTTTTTTTTATAATTTTTTTTGCATAAGGTCAAATTGAGTGAAGGTCAATTTTTGGAGGTTATTGGACGATTTCAAACCTTAATAACTTTCACATATAACCTCGGCTTTGAGAACCGTTCACAGCGCTAGAATCGCAGTGACGAGACCTTTCCGGTCGTTCATATTGCAACCATTTCTAAGAACTTCCATTTTTGAGCAATTTTTTAACTTGGAATGATCTCCTGATCACACCTCCCCATTACGAAGCTTTTGGACCCCAAAAGCATTCAATTACCTATTCAAAAGATGAGGGTACAGACCCCTCACCTTTTCCACCTCCATCCATTTTTCCTTACTCGGTTTGCTGTCTTTAAGACCAATCCAAAGATAATTGACACTTCCCCTCTTCAAAGTGTGTGTCCTCCTGTCAAGGATAGCATCCTCTTTCAGGTCATCCAAATATTATGGTGAGAAATACTCTATGGATGGCAGCTAATTGTCACTTTCATGATAAAAAATTAAAGGAGGCTCATACAAATGTATATTCTTCACATTCACAATGGAATACATTTTCATATATGAAGGAAAATCTAGTTGAAAAGCATTATTTCCAACTTTTTTAAGAATCTTGAATGGACCATAACGAATAGGATTCAAATTTTTACCTTCTCCTTGCATTCTTTCTTTACTAATATGCATCCATACCTCATCTCCTTCTTGAAACTTATGATCAACTCTGTGTTTTTCAGGCATCTCCTTGTACTTGCCTTGAATTTTCTCAAGCTGTTCTTGAACTTGCTGATGTATGAGCTGAATTATTTCAATGAACATGTGAGCTTTGTCAATGTCACTATGCCCATCAATGGCAACATCCTTCTCAAGAATGAAATCTAAAGGTGACTTACGCAAATACCCAAAACAAGCTTCAAAAGGTGAAGTATTTGCAGAAGAGTGCTTGGCCTAGTTGTAAGCATGCTGAATGTGATGCAAGTGCTCATCCCAAATCTTGGGATGCTTGCTACAATAACCTCTCAAAATATGTACAATGTTTCTATTCACTACCTCTGTTTGGCCATATGTTTGTGGATGGAAAGCAGTACTCTTTTTCAACTTAGTGTCCATCATCTTCCATAAATTGGACCAAAAATTCCCAACAAATCTGAAATCCCTGTCACTAACAATAGAAGTAGGCAAGCCATAATGAACCCATACATGTTGAAAATATAAATCAGAAGTTTTTTCAACAATTATAGATTTTTTACATGGCATAAGAATACACATCTTGTTGAATCTATCAACTAATACATAAGGATAATCATGTTGCTTTCTAGACAATGGTAGACCTCCAACAAAATCCATTGAAACACTTTCCCATGGTCTAGAAGGTATAGGTAATGGCATATATAAACCAAGATTCCTATTGCTAGGCTTGCTTGTAGCACATAATGAACAACCTCTAATGAAACATGAAACACTATCTACCATGTGAGGCCAATAACAATACCTCTGTAAATTTGCCACCGTTTTTCTTACCCTGAAATGTCCAGCAATAAGAGAAGAATGAGTTTCTCTCATGAAAATTAGTCTCTCTCCCCGTGGTATGCATAAATTTCCCATATGAAACAGAAAATTATCATGCAATTAATAATCGTTCTCCATGATAGACATGCAGTACATGCCTATGCTTGTAAGAGGACAATCTTGTTGACACTATATTCCATGTTGAATCTCCCTTTTAGGAGGAAAAATTGTCGGCTCCTGAAACATCTCATGATGTGCATCAACTTCATCATATAAATCTGATTTGAACTTGATATCACAATTTTCAAATGACTCATAATTCACATCAACCTTATGCTTCACCATAACAAGTACAAAACACTTACTAGAATTCACTAGCCTTTTTACCTGTCCAGCATTTACCATCGCGATATTTGTATTCTTGTGATGTGCTCTAACAATAAACTCCTTTCCATATTTGAATAGATGATACTTGTTCTCATGGCGATGGAAGATCGCTTTCCTGTCAAATAAGTAAGGACTTCCCAAAACAATTCCTGATATATCAAGCAGAACTACATCAAGTTCAACTGTGTTAATGAAATGTGTAGTAATCGCAAAACACAATATGCACTTCCTTGAAACCTATAAGTTTGCATCCTTGAAAATCCAACCAATTGGATATGGCCTTAGATGTGGAATGGTCTCAAGTTTTAGCTGTTTGACTAAGTCTTCTGATATGATATTCGCTTGTGACCCACTGTCAAACAATGTGTCAATTTTTGTATGTTTTGAGATAACCCTCACATGGAACAATCCAATTCTTTCTTCCTTATTTGGAGTTTGTACATGAAAGTTTGAAGTACTAGTTCTTGGTTTAGTTTTAGTTTCTTTACCCTTGATATTCTTCAAACCCATGGCTGTAATTTTGGTTTCGTCACCTGAATCATCACCTAAGTCTTCTTGTGTAGTTGTAGTAGCTGCAGTTTTCTTCTTCTCTTTGTTTTTGTTAAAATGAGTTCTTTTTTCAGGATATAATTTCCAACCGTTTTTCTCTTCATGGCCTTCTCTTGAACAGTGTTTGAAAATCACTTTCTCACCCTCTTTTCCAAAAGATGCATTCTTTTTGCCTTTTCCTTTTTAGGTTTTATCTTCATTTTCCCCCTTAAAAGGCTTGTTTCTACCCTCATCAAAAGTATGTTTCCCTCTAGCCTCTAAATGCGTGGCTTGTACACAAACCTTGTCTAGACTAGTAGGATGGAACATCAGGATAGTATGTCTAAGGTAGTTGTGCAAACCACCTATATATTTCAGCAAAGTGTCTTGACTTTGTAAGTCTACCTATAATAAGAGTGCTCTTCTCCTAAACTCTTGGCTGTAGTCTTGTACATTTTGTCGCTTAAGTTGTCTGAAATTTTGCCAATTCACTATAGCCTTTTGTAAATGAGCTAATGGATAAAATTTATTTTAAATTGTAGTAATAAATTCAGCCCATGATAAAGTGATCTTACCATGTTTTCTAATTTACTCCTTGGCTTTGGCTTCCCACCATTTCAATGCTGCACCATCCATTCTCAAAGAGGCTAACTAAATCTTGGTGTCGTTATCATGAAGGTTTTGTATCCTCAAGTAAACCTCCAACTTCCTTAGCCAATCTTCAAGTTTTTTTGAATTGAATTCACCACTAAACATAGGCAACTCAAACTTAACATCAAACTTTAAAAATGGACTTTTACCTGTGTTCTTGGACTTATGAGATTGATTCACTGAAGTTTAGGATGACGATGTAGAGGAAGAGGATGAAGATGGGGATGGTGGATCACCATTTCCTCCATGTCCTTTCTTTGACTTGTCTTTACTTTTATTTCCTCCTGAAGATCCCTCTCGTTCCTTGTGATGTTTAGACCCTTCTCCTTCAAGACTTTCATTCCTTGATTGATAGAGTATCCTCACCATCTCAGTCATGTCTAGGAATGCTTTTCTGAACACCCATTCTTCTTCTTTGGGATCGATGTCTTCAGGAACTTCTCCTTCTCTTGAAGACATGCTTATGGCCTCTTCAGCTTCTCTTGGAGGTGAAATAGAAGGTGGAGATAATGACACTCTGGCCCTCCTTGGTTGAGGATTACTTTGAGCTCTAACCAATTGTCCTTCTCCTCTCTTGAGCTTAAGCCTAGTAAGCATCAAAAATTGCAAAAAATAAACTATATATTTGCACAAGAACAAATGCACAGTAAAAATCTAGCTTCGATACAAAATTGGAACTATTTAGAACTATTTGTAATGCTATGAAAAGTATCCATTATGATATAATTTAGTGTGAAAAGTGTTCTCCATGACTTGTAGGTTAAACAAAGTATTTTTGGTTATGTTTCTGAGATTTATGTGTGAGGATTTGTTAATTAAATTTATTGTTTAACATATCACAACAGAAATACACAACAAGTAAAATTCACCATCACATAACAAAACAAATTGTTGAGGCAGTTCACCCCTCCTGGGCTACATCTACCAGTCCAAGGCTACCCAGTGGCATGTCCTTGCGCTATTAATTTGTTCAAAATGGTTACACAGGTAAAAACATGCCTCAATAGGAAAAAAAAACTATAAATTTAGCTTCATAAGATATAAAATAGCTATAAATGTCTTTTGTTTCACCTTAAACAGTGAAATACAACCCAATATAATGCCTTCTCCATGATGGCTTTGATGGCTCCTTCATCTTCCCCAAAGAAAAAGCTATTGTAGATCACTTATGTTTGCCCTGAAACTTGTTAAAAAATGCTCAAAATGCTGAAGAAACCCAAAATTGACTAAAATTTCATCTTGTTTGGTTGAAAATTGAGAACGACGTCGATTTTTACCTGCACTGGACTCGTTAAATATTATTCTCTTGGATTCATCATCCCTTGGGGTTTTAGTGTTAATCCCTTGGGTTTATAATATCAATCCATTAGGTTATTATTTCCTTGCATTTATAATATCAATCATGGTCAACTATTCTCAATCATAGCCAACCATGGTCAAATGTCACATTGTGGAAAATATTGTCTCAATATAAAAATCAACCATGGTCCACCATGGTCCAACGTCACATTGTGACAAATATTGTCATGGTATGAAAATAAATCAAGGTCAACCAGGGTCAACCGTGGTCCAATGTCGCATTATGAAAAGGATTGTCTCAACATGGAAATCAACCATGGTCAAGAATTTTATTTTAGTGTTTATAATATTTATCCTAGGGTTTATATACTTTGGGTTTATAATTATAATCCCTTTGGGTTTATAATATCAATCCCTTGGGTTTATGAATCAAAGGGTTCATATTCCTAGATTATATTATTATTCACTTAGGTTTATAATCCCAACCAATCATAATGAACCATGGTTAACCATGGTCAAATGTCACATTGTGACAAATATTGTCTCAATATGTGATCTGAATTGGAACTATTTGTAATGTTATGCAAAGTATCCATTTTGATATAATTTAGTGTGCAAAGTGTTCTCCATGACTTGCAGGTTAAACAAAATAGTTTTGCTTATGTTTTTGAGTTTTATGTGTGAGGATTCGTTAATTAAATTTACTATTTAACATATCACAGCAGAAATACACAACAATTAAAATTCACCATCACATAACATAGCAAATTGTTGAGGCAGTTCACCCCTCCTAGGCTACATTTTCCGATCCAAGGCTCCCCAATGGCATGTCCCTTCTTTATTAATTTGCTCAAAATGGTAACACAGGTAAAAATGTGTCTCAGTAGGCAAAACCAACTGTAAATTTAGCTTCAGAAGATAGAAAATAGCTAGAAATGGCTTTTGTTTTACCTTAAACAGTGAAATACAACCTAATACAATGCCTTGTCCATGATGGCCCTTATGGCTCCTTCATCTTACTCGAAGCAAAAGCTATTGTAGATCACCTCTATTTTCTCTAAAAACTATTCCAAACTGCTCAGAATGCTGAAGAAACCCAAAATTGACTAAAATTTCATCTTATTTGGTCGAAAATTGAGAAAGTAATGACCAAAACAATTATTTACCTAGTGTCACTAGAAAATCTCCTCCAAAACTGGAGGAACTCCAGTTAGCTCGACCATTCTAGCCAATCCCGCCAAAAATGGTGGCATGCTCCAAATTGGGTGGAACTGTCAATGTTGGCATTAAATTTTAGTTAGTTTCGTTCACATGTGGCCTCCAACATACCCGCCAGCTTAACTGCGCAGATAAGCCTGACCACCAACCTCTGTGTTAAATGTTACGTGGTCACATTGATGTGTGGTTCTAACCACCACTGTAACCGCCGGGCGGTTAGCCCTTGGTCTTCACCATCTAGTCGCATGGAGTATGATGTGTGGGGGGCTGGCCCTTATTTGTCGCCACCCAAATCTGCATTAAAATTCAAATAAGCCATGTCAACTATAGTTGTTAATAAACACTATGTAGGCGAGGTGGTAAGGGCTCTTGTCCGCGGTGGTGAGGTCTGGGGTTTGAAACCCATGGACCTATAAAAAAAAATTCATAGCAATTTGACTTTGGCCTGGGGCCACGTGGTAGCGTCCAGGCATGCCACATGGTGCCCACTGATAGGTCCTCCAACCTGAATATAAAATATTTTTTGCATAATATATTTTTTTATACAAAATTTTGCATAAGGTCAAATTGAATCAAAGGTCAATTTTTGGAGGTTATTGGACGATTTAAAACCTTAATAACTTTCACATAATACCTCAGTTTTGAGAACCGTTCGCGACACCAGAATCACAACGACGAGACCTTTCTAGTCATTCAGATTGCAACCATTTTTGAGCACTTCCATTTTTGAGCAATTTTTTTAACTTGGACATGATCTCCTGATCAATATGAGAATTAACCATGGTCAACCATGGTCCAATGTTGCATTTTGACAAAGATTCTCTTGATTTGAAAATCAATCATTATTAACCTTGGTTAACCATGGTGGAACGTCACATTGTAACAAGGATTATCTTAATATGAAAATTAACCATGGTCAACTAGGGCCAACCATGTTTAATTTCGGGTTCATATTCATAGGGTTTAATATTATTCCTTTCCATTTATAATATTACTCCCTAAGGTTTATAGTATAAATCCCTTGGGTTTAATATATATTAATATATTGATATTTAAATTAATATTTTTTAATACAATATTTTCTTAATAAATAATTACTATATTAATATTTAATATTAGAGTTTATAATACAGGTTGTATAATTACAAATTTTAATACTGTGTTTGACATTATGGTTTATAATATTAAGTTTTAATATATATATATATATATATATATATATATATATATATATTAATATATATGGAAATAAACCATGATAAAACATGACCAACCATGTTTATTTTAGGGTTTATAGTATATATCTTAGGGTTTATAATATTAATCTCTTGGGTTTAATATTACTCTATTGGGTTTCAACTATTAATTCCTTGGGTTTATGATATTAATCCGTTGGGTTTATTAATCTAAGGGTTCATTTTCCTAGGGTTAATATTTTCCCTTGGGTTTATAATACCTTGGGGTTTTAGAATTAATCCCTTGGGTTTATAATATCAGTCGCTTGGGTTTATCAATCTAAGGGTTCATATTCATTGGATTTGTTAATTCCTTGTTCCAACATCAAATTGTGACAACCATGGTCCAATGTCGCATTGTGACAAATATTGTCTTAATATGAAAATCAACCATGGAAAAGCATGACTAACCATTTCCCAACGTCACATTGTGCAAAAGGTTGGAAAAATATGAAAATCAATCATAGTCAACCATAATCCAATGTTGCATTGTGACAAAGATTATGTCAATATGAAAATCAACCGTGGTCAACCATGGTAAACCATTGTTATTTTAAATTTTATATAATATTTATCTTAGGGTTTATATACCATGGGTTTATAATATTTATCCCTTGGATTTAATATTATTCCCTTGAGTTTTTAGTATTAATCCATTGGTTTTATAATATTTATCTTATGGTTTATATGCCTTGGTTATATAATATTAACCCCTTGGGTTTATAAGACCCTGGGGTTTTTTAATTATTCCCTTGGGTTTATAATATCAATCCCTTGGGTTTATCAATCTAAGGGCTCATATTCCTAGGGTATCATATTATTAATAAGGTTTGTAATATTAATCCTAGGGTTTAATATAAATTTCTTGTGTTATAATCATATTTAGCCATATGCAACCATGGTCCAATGTCACATTGTGACAAAGATTGTCTCAATATGAAAATCAACCATGGTCAAATGTCGCGTTGTGGAAAATATTGTCTCAATATGAAAATCAACCATGGTAAAACATGTGAACCATATTTATTTTAGGGTTTATAATATTTAACTTAGGGTTTATATACCTTCAGTTTATAATATTTATCCCTTGGGTTTAATATTATTCCCTTGGGTTTTTAGTATTAATCGCTAGGGTTTATTATTCCTTTCAGTTTATAATAACAATCACTTGGGTTTATTAATCTAAGCATTCATATTCCTAGGGTTTAATATTTTTCATAGGGTTTATAATATTAATCTTTGGCCTTAATATAAATCCATTGGATTTATATTCATGGTCAACCATGGTCCAATGCCACATTGTGAAAAATATTTTCTCAATATGAAAATAAACCATGGTCCAACGTCGCATTGTTACAAATATCGTCTCCATATGAAAATCAATCATGGTCAACCATGGTCCAATGTCGCATTGTGACAAAGATTGTCTCAATATTAAAATCAACCATCATCTAATATGAATGGTTTAGGTTTATAATATCTATATTAGATTTTATATACCTTGAGTTTATATTATTGATCCTTGGGTTTAATATTATTTCAATAAATTTATAATCCCTTGGGTTTTTAATATACAACCTTTAAGTTTATTATTTCCTACTAATATTCTTTAATATAGTATAATTATTAATTAAAGGTATTTATAAAATATAAATGTATTAATAAAATGTTATTTTACTTTTAATTAATTTTTTATTATATGAATAAATTATTTATATTTTATATTTATTTATATGAATGATTTATATAAATTAAATAAATGAATGAAATTCTTATTAATATCATAATTATTATACATATAATATTATTTATATCCTTTTTCATTCTTATATATATATATATATATTCAAGTTGTCTGTGATCCTTCAGGCTTGATATGTGGCTTGAGGAGTCGCGACCTAGGGCATTTAAGTCGTCAAAGTCACTCGGGGTTTGCACTCGGCTTGGGCCACACGCACACTTAGCTTACTAGATCTTTTCAGCATGTTTCCTCCCCTAGCACAAGGCACAACCACCCTCGTGATATTTTGATACTAGCTCACCTCGCTGACAAGACCCATCCTCAACTGATTGTGCTAGTGGAACTTGATATTCTTATTAATAATATTAATATCTATTATTAATTTCCGTTAATAGTAATTATTACCAATAATTATTATTAAATAATAATAATAATAATTATTATTATTATTTATTTAAATATTTTTTTTTTATAAATGATTAAAGTAATAATTATTAAAATATTATTTTTTCTTATTAATATTTATATTTATTAATAACAATTTTAATTATTATTATTTATTAAAAAATATTAAAAAATATTTATATTTATATTTATTAGAATATTTTTTATAATAACTTTTTTAATAGTATTAATATTTATTATTAAGTTAGTATATATATATATATATATATATATATATATATATATATATAGGCTAATTCTATTAGATCATAAGAAACAAGAAGTTACAGGTCGCATCCTGTGGAAAGAATGGATTCAATCCATAGGGAAAGTACCAAAGAGTTCTGTCAAGTACTGGACTGCCCTAAAGGGGAAACAAGTCATTAGAAGTTCAAAAAATATTGCTTCCCATTTTAGGAGACCACAAAAAATAGATGGCAGAGATGTACAAAAAAACCTAGGATAAACATGATTGCACAGGCTAATGCCGCAAAGAGCTAAATAGATAAAACTAAGGAGACCTACATGCTTGTCACTGGAGGCTGGAGGCTCTTCAAGGATCCTGCACACGTAGCCCACGTCCATAATGCATGTGTCCAACGCGTGCTCATCTTGTGGAGGGCGTGGCAAGGCGGGGTCCCTCAGGGTCGCCGCATCATCAGCAGTCGAAGGAGCTACATGGTGCTGAGGGCAGTCACCAATGTTCAACTCCAAGCTGCCGCCCACATCTCGCTCCAGGCAACCTTCGTTGTTGCCATCAGAATCACTTGAACCATTGCTACCACTGGTAGCACTGCGAACCGGAAGAGCTTTCAGCTTGTGAGGGGTGAAGGAGGGCTCAGGGGAGATGGTGGATTTGCGAGCTTGTTTTTTGTTGTGAAGGGGAGAGGGAGGCGGAGCCGAAGCAGGGAGCTGCTCAGAAGGATGAGGATTGTCAAAATCATTCCAATTAATGGAGAAGTTCAGATCGTGACAGAGGTAGGGCAAGATGGGAGGGTAGGGAGGGCGAGAAGGCAAGCCACGCCCACCAGCTCTTCGACATCGCTGCCTGTGTCGCCACAGCATGACAGTCCAGGGGGGCGAGTATTCAGACCAAAGGGAGGCGAGAACAAGTTTCCGAGAGGGGAGAAGACTAGAGGGAGCCTTCATCCTAGAAGAACCAGGGCAGTGCTCTAGATCTGGAGAAGCAGAGACAGAGAGCGGAAGGAAGAATGAGCAAGCAGAGTCGAATGCACAATGGAGAGCTAGGGTGGTGGGTTTAAAGCCCATGATGAGCAGCATTAAAAAGACACAGACCTGGTACATCGACGGTAGGGTGGCAGAGGGTGGAGTAATAATGGCCTCACGCCAAGCTTTAAGATGGTGCCCCTTCCAAAGACGGAGCACGTGGAGCAGCCATATGTCCATCCTCATGGCGGCCCCGTGGCCCTTCTTCCCTTTACATGCCACCCACATCCGTGAGTTATTATTTATATTATAAATTTTTATATTTAATAATATTTATATCAATAAAATATATCTGAATATACCAACTATATGTAATTAATTAATGTAATTATGCTAATATATATTGTATTAAAAAATTTAAATGGGTTGAGAATAAAACTATTTCTTCTCAACAAGAAATCCATCTCTTTTTGAAATGCTATTTAACAAGAGATTAACTTAAATTAAGTGATTTGTGGAAAAATATTATATTAAACTAGAAGAAAATATGTTATTGCCTAAAATTATTTCGAAAATGATAACTTCTACCGAGTGATATGTGAAAAAACTTAAATTAAAGGATAGAAAATGATTTTTACTTTTAAATTAATCTCAATATTAAGTTAGTTTTATATAAACAAATGCTGAAGTTACGTGATAACAATCGATCCTTTTAGAATGCTATTTAAAAGGAGTTTAACTTAAAACTTAAATTAAGTGATCTGTGGAAAAAAATTATATTAAACTAGAAGAATATATGTTATTGCTTAAAATTATTTCGAAAATGATTACTTGCACCGAGTGATATGTGAAAAAACTTAAATTAAAGTATAGAAAACGATTTTTACTTTTAAACGAATCTCAATATTAAGTTAGTTTTATATAAACAAATGCTTAGCTTAGGAGATAACAATCGATTTTTAAAATTTTATATACATTTAAAAAAATAACTTAGATGAGGAAATAAGTAAACAATTTTATTTTATTTTAATTTAATATTAATATTATATAAATTATTTTTCTAATTAACTTAAATATATATATATATATATATAACTCCAGTTTACGGGATAATAATAATATAACTATTATTTTAGTTTTACGTAAATTGTTCAGAATTCAAGAAAAAGAAAGAGTGAAGTTGTTCGAAGTCGAGGAGAAATTTATTTAAATGTAATGTTTTCATGCGTTTCTAGGAGGACATAATTCAAAGTAGGCTAGTGTACGAAGTGCGCCAACACGAATAGAGAAGTTATTTTCAGGACCCAAATGTTTAAGAAGTGATTTCGAGAGTAATCGTGATACATATTTTTTTAGACTATAGGTTATTTAATGTGGTTGGCAGTTTGTTTAAATTTAATGGTGAGAATATATTGTCCAATTGCATTAAATAACCTATAGCGTGGGAAATAATGGTCGATTGTCATTCACTCTCATACTAGTTCCAAATTTCAATGTTATTCACTATCATACTAGGTGTTAGCTAGGAGAATAATGGTCGTTTGTCATTCACTCTCATATTAGTTTCAAATTCCAATGTCATTCACTATCATACTAGGTGTTAGCTAGGAGACTAGACACATTGACGTGTGAAACTGGATTACCATAAAAGTATACTCTGACAGGGATTTCCACTCCATTGCCCTCAAATGTTTCTTGGAAGAATTTTACAACATTAGGATGCATAAGGATGGAATTTGATGGAAAAATGGTGATTTTCCTGTGAAATGTAGTTACCTGTTTTTTTCTTTCATCAATATTTCATTATAGGGTGATTTTCCTCTGAAATACAATTAATTTTTTATGGACATTAAAGTTGCACAAACTATCAAATTTGAATGGTGTTTGAGATTTGAAATTCCTACCCTCACACAAATTTCTTAATGCCCTAGCCAAAAGATGTTACTATAGGTTTCACCTGAGATTTTGCCAAAAAAATTGGCTGGATTCCAGGAAGAAAATTCAATATGTATAAGAGATAGAACAAGGCATTCACTTGGTTGTAGTCTATATCTTTTATCCTTTGGCTTTTTTGGGGTATATTTTCTAGTTAATTTTGCTAGAAATTTGGTAGGACTTGTTGGAATCACATGTTTAAGCTGTGAAATCCATATAATTAGAGCACTCCCAATATTTTTCAAGTGCATTTTCTAACTTTCCTAAGCTTTTGACCTTTTTTTTTACAGGATTTCGATAATTTGTTACAATATTTTGCTGTTTAAAATGCATATTTGAATGCACAAACGGATTTAGATCCTTCAAAAATTCGTGGAGCACTCTAATTATGAAGATTTCATATCTCAAATTTTTTATTCCAATAAATTCTTGTTAGATTTCAAACAAAATTGATTAGAAATAATGTCTAATATCTCTGGAAAAGGGCTAAAACAAAGATTTATACTATTGCCAAGTGAATGACACATTCTAACTCTTCTACATTTTGGCTTCTTATTATTTTTCCTATTTCTAATGAAATATTTTTGGTAAAATCGCCATTTTTTTTTGTTTAAAATACGTTTTTGAATGCATAAATAAATTCAGTACCTTGAAAAAACAAAGGTCTAGAGGTCCCTTTTTTGGCATATCTTTGGGTCAATTTTTCCCAAAATTCCACAAACATTAGCTAGAATCAGAAGTTGAATTGTGAAATATATATAATCGCAGTGCCCCAAACATTAATTAAAACAATAAATGCATCTACATATTCTAAATAAAAAATAGCACAATTTCATGGAAATTGTTTACCAAAATACAACTAAAAAAACCAAAACATAGAAGAGTTAAAACATACGATTAACTTGTCTCGGTGGCAAGTGAAAATAGTTGGTCCCAAATATAGGGCTCAACACCCTCCATAACAAGTATCCTGCTCCCAACATGATCTGACACACACCTCAACTTAATGCACAGATGTCCTTCACATTTGGTTTCCATGCTTCTACTAATTCAGTCCTCAACAATCCAAGCATAGTAGGTATGCAACCTCCATGCAATATTTTGATCATGAGCTCTTCTTTCTTAGATTGGGCCTCTACTATCAGAAAATATGATATGCTATTTAGCATAGATTATAAATTATAATAAGTGAAGTCTATTTGTTTGTTTATAAATAAAGTTATGATTAAATATCAAAAATTCACTTGAACAAATTGATATGGGAATCACTCTTTCATCAAAATATGAGGGAAGTTTTTTAAAGAAATGAAACAGAAATGAAGAACATTAGGGATGTCAAATTTTGTGTTACAACATAGAATTTAGGTGGAAACAATAGTAACAATTGTGGGCTAATAATTAAAGATTGGAAAAGAGATTAGAATACAATTTGTTTCTGTATATTTATATAAAAAATGAATTGTAATACAGTGACAATAGTTTCCATGAGGACATGTGCTTTGGTTGGGTCTCATAGTGCATAGATAACCTCTGAAGTATATGCCTATTTAACTAGTTAAGTAAACTAGTTAAGTAGTCAACTAAACTAATAGAATCTCAGATATAACTAGAGAGTCAACACGCATAAGTGGAACTATAATAAAGTCAACTGACACCTAGTCATAGTTAAATAGAGAATCAACATGCAATCATAGTTTAACTATTTCATGGCTAATGCATGACTCCACACCACTAGTTTGACTAAAGTATAACTAAATGTGACTAGAGTACAACTATCTCTTAACTTATGGCAAGGAATACAACGCATGGTGATGGTTCCAAGGTAAGAGAAACATGTGACTAAATAGGGAAAATACATAGAGATGTTTGAATACACCAATACCCCCTAAAGGTCAACTAACTTGAAAAATTAAATAAAATTGGTCCACACAATATGTAGCCAGTTAGGTACCCAATATACAATGCACCTAATAAGAAAAAAATAAGAGAAAAAGAGGGAAAACCCAGTGGGAACAAAACGCTTCCTCAAATTCTATTGAGACAATTGCTGGAAACTTATTGTTTCCTTCGCACCAAGAAGATTTTGCAATGCTACAAATAATTGCTATGCGAAGTGCTTGGTGAATATATCTAAAATTTGTTCGGCTAAGGAAAAATATTGCATATCAACAATGCCATCGTGGATCAAGCCTCGAATGAAGTGCATGTGAACTTTGATGTGTTTAGTACAATGTCGTTGAGATTGGATCTTTGCAACACTTTAAGGTACTCTAGTTTTCAAGAATATGACCATCAGGTGATGGAACTATATGCCAAACTCTGTGAGAAAGTGTTGCAACTAGATATCATGTGTGGTTGCACTCAATATATACAACTCTATATTTATTTTTACTCGACCAATAAATAAGCCCAGATCCAAGGCCAAAAACATAACCTAAATTGGATTTTCGATCTAAGCCATTGCATCCTAACCTAAATATGTGTACCCAATGATATCTAATGAGAATCTTGATGCATACTAGATACCATAATCTATGGTCCCCTTCACATACCAAAAAATCCTCTTGGCTAGTTTCCAATGGAGCTCATGTGGCTCTTGCATGTACCTGGATACTACTCCAATGGCATATGAGATGTTTGGACACGAGTGAGTGAGGTACAAAACACTACCCACAATTTTCTTCTAAAGTGTACAATCTACCAACAATGTTGTACTTCCATTTTCTAGCTTAATTATGGATAAGAAAGGTGTGGTTGCTAGCTTGTAGTTAGTCATATTGAATATAGAAAGTAGATCCCATGCATACTTTCAATGAGCCAATGTGGTTCCTAAATTATACTAACTAATATCAAGACCAATAAAGTAGTTGAGAAACCCCATATCATTCATGGAGAACCTATCATGTAGAACAAACTTGAAAACAACAATTGTCGAGGGTGAACTATCTATGATAAGTGATTCATATACATATAATACTATCGATAGTAATTAATCAAATTTACTCAACATATAAACATTTGGATCAAATTTATAGCTTTGGAAAGCATGGGAGAGAAGGTAGGAGCCCATCTTCATGTACCATGCACAAGATGTTTGTTTCAGGCCATTAAATGCCACTTCAATCTACACAATAATGATGAGTCCTAAACATATCCTTTTGGTTTATCCATACATATATCTTCATTAATATCACCATGAAGAAATGCATTCTTCACATCCATGTGCTGAACCTCCCACTTCTTTGTTATTACAATTGCAAGACCCATCCTAATGGAGTCCATTTTTTTCCGCCGGTGCAAATGTTTCATCATAATCAAGCCCATTAACCTGCAAAAATACTTTGGGTTCCATCGTAGATTTATACTTGTTGATCATTCCACTTTCACCTATTTTGGTTTTGTAGACCCATTTACAATGGTCAAGATTTAAATCTACCAGAAGTGGAACAAAATCCCACGTGTGGTTCATAATGAGCTAATTATATTCCTCATTCATTGTTGCTTCCTATTTGGGATTGCCTTTAGCCACTTCATAATATTGAGGATCATAAACTAATAACATGTAGAACTCCATGGGCCTGCATTGTTCCGTAGCTGTAAGTGCATGTAGAGCTTATTCCACTTGAGATCTCATGGCAGGATCATCTAAGAGGTATGATCCATATTTATGAAGGAACGAAATGAAATATAGATTTAAAGAAGCACAAAGAGATACAATAAAAAAAACATCAATTAATAAATAAGAAGTGATGAAAAATATTTACATAAATAAGAGAAACAAACTAGCTCAAGTGATGGTAGCTTATCTCTGAGAAGATATGTGCCAGATACATGCCTTCTGAATTGAGTTACAAAGAAGCTCTCAATAATTTTTATTATCAAGAAAAAATGGAAACCCGTAAACATCCTAAAACCTAACCCTAGGAGATGAAACACCAAAATCTTGTGGGCCTTGTTGTGGTTAGTTGGAACGTTAACTTCCTAGGGTCGTAAATTTGGCATACAATCTCTGTCCGGCATGAAAAGTGGTCCATTAGAAAGGTATATTTGAGGAAAAAAAAATTCGATTCAAAACCAAATTTTCAAGCTATAATTTTTCCTGTTTCCCCAAAAAACATTGTTTATGGCCTCAAAACGGCTCTGGAAGTTCACGACCCGAAAAAATTCCAAAAATAGAAAATTTTTAAAAATGTGCTAGAAATTAGGAAACTCAAAGGAAATAGTGTTGGGAGTCCAAATGGAATAGATGGATGGCCACCAATATCCTGAAGGTCACTCATGAGGTGCCACTTCTATTCCAAAGGTGGTGGATAATCTAAATCTTTTATGACCGCCTTATTAGGCTTGAAATTCTGATCTAAAGTGAATGAAGAATCATCATCTCAAAGACCAACATTTGGAAGTGGCGAAGGTTGTGAAATAGGCTCCTCTGTATTTTCATGTAGATGATATTATTCAAACTTTACACTCCTCTCAATAAAGAGTTATTATATGGAAAGATCCAACAACCTTTACCCTCTGAATCCATCTGAATATCTAACGAAAATGCACTCCTTCCTCTGTTTCTCTAAATCCTTTAGCTTATCCAATAGAATTCGATCTCATGCTCACAATCCGAGGATACAAAAGTGGGTGACTTTTAGATTCTTACTTCACCAAGACCTATAAGGAGTTTCCCCCTTCACGGATTTATGTGGTAATCTGTTTTATATGTAAGCGGCATAATTGATTTCTTCAACCCATGAATTTGAGGGTAATGACCTTGCATGCAACATGTAGTTGGCCATTTATTTTAGTGTCTTATTCTTCTTTTATACCACATTGTTTTGTTGCAAAGTGTATGAAATTGTGTGTTGTAACTAAATACCCGCATATGGAAAAAGCTATTCCATTTATTTGTTTACATATTCCCCCCATTATTTGTGGATAATATTTTGATGCTTTTTCCTGCCTGATTTTATGCATGTGCTTTAAAGTCCTTGAAACATGAAAGGGCCTTTGACTTGGATTTAATAAAATAGACCCAACTATAGCATGACTAGTCCTCTATAATGTATGAACATATCTTAGCTTACTCATAGATGGTTGGGGAAATGGTCTAATGATATCGTTGTCCAAAAACTAGAGGATTAATGATGCCCTTGTTACCTTTCCTTTCTCAAACTTTTCCTCTCGATGTTTTCCCATAATGTAGTGACAACAAAATCATTCAAAATATTGAATGTTGGGAAGACTTGTAACAATTTCTTCTCTATTGAGCTGTTGGAGGTAACTATAATTAAAATGCTCTAATATTTCATGCTGCAATTATCTCTCTTGGTTTTCACATGTTAGTAACATAATGAAATAATATGCAAAAGAAAAATTTGAAAATGAATACAACCTCACTGAATGATTTTCTTTACCTATAGCAACTGATGGTTCTCAGTATTGAAAAAATAGTTTTGCAACCCCAAGAGCCTACTTTAATTATTAACCTAAGGTTTGTACAAAATTAAGAGGGGTTAGAACTATATGTTCAGTAGAAACCTTCCTCTTACTAGTATGGATCCCTTTTATGTAGGAGAAAAATGGAAATGGAACAAATTCAAATGGGAAAATATCCAGGTAACCCACCAATCATACATTGTAGAAGGTAAATAACAATATGCTAACCTACTCTACTTTACTATAAAGTAAATGACATATAATGGAAATATATTATAATTGAAAAAATGTAAAACACATATCTTATATTATTTTTGCAGAAGGGGAAATAATCCCATAATCTACTTTTGCAGGAAATAAATCAAACCGTGCTGAAATTAAATTGCAGAAAATAGATCAAACCGTGTTGAAAGTAAATTGTACGAAATGGAATCTAATCTAGTTGTAGAAATTGGCATTCTAGAAACAAGCATTGTAGAAGAAAAACGATGACTCTATAGAGCCTCGACTCAACCAAATTGGTCTTAGATAATTCATAAGATGTTATAAGACACAAACCTACTTCTACCATGAATTCATATTGAATCACGGTAATGGAAGAGCTCGAAAAAAGATTGCTACAAGAAACTCTATTTTTCTACATGAAACTATGTGCAATCATGTGTGTCACATTAACTTGCCAAATGCCTAAGATAGTCAAGTGAAAATGGCGTGGGGTGAATTTTGTAGTTAATTTGAATGATTTTAGATTTAAATACAAGTGAAATAAACTTAAAATAACTTCAATAACATGTGCTGAAATTCAACATAAATTTACTACTAAAACACAAAATTTCATAACAATCAACTAGTAAGCTAATCCAAGTAACTCAGTGATGAAAATGATTTGTAGTGCTATTATAAGGATGAATCACACTTGGAACTATATAAATGACATGAGAATAAGATTACTTCAATTAATTAACTAATATAACTTACAACAAATGAAGCATGAAATCTAAGTGCAAAAATGATAAATGTAACTAAGCAAAGACATGTTGGAAAGAAGAGAAATAAAGCATGAAATATAAGTGCAGAAATGATAAATGTAACTAATCAAAGACACGTTGGAAAGAAGAGAAATAAAATAAAAAGCATGGGTATGAGGTTCTTGGGATGGAAAAGTCAAAGGATACTCAAAGTGCTATGAACAAAGCCAAGACTTAGAAGGTGGAAATGAAACAAAAGTAGAACTGCTAAATAACAAGTTTTCTTAAACAACAAAAATTCCTCACCCCTAGAGGCTAATTCAAATTAGTACTTATAAAAATTGACGTGGAAGCATCGTTATTGAAAGGAGGGCTTATTTCCCCTCCAAAATCCCTCAAAATGTGGATATGGTCCCCAACGACAATAACCTTCATTAAATGTTGAGTTTTGACTTCTCGTCTATAAAGGAAAACATTCTGATATTTTCTCAGTAAATGGATCTTCCAAATTTGTTCAATAATTTCATAATATCCTATTAATTTATTATCCAATACTAGTCCATATTGTAGCAAGGAGAAAGTTTCTAAATTATCTCATTCTATATATCTTTAGAATCTGCCCAATATTCTCATAATATTCTACAAAATAAATGCATTAGGTACACAATATATGCTAATCGTCTCTAAACATTCCTAAAATCATAATGAAGTTGAAAAAAACATCATTAAGTGTAGAAGGAAAGGTTAATTGTGCCTAGAAAAGGTTATATGGAAATCAATTTGTATCTAATTTGGAGGCCCATTATACCCCCCTACTGAAACTATTTCTCATCCTTAAAGCAACCCACTCATCTTCCTTTTCATGTTGTTCTTCATGTATACCTTTGATGAATTTTCTGTCATCCCATACTGATGTAGATATAGCTTCCCTTGGTAGATTGAAGCATGAATGTTGTTCAATTTATTTTTAGTCCTTTGATAGTTATATTTTAATTTTAATGATCTCATGAGGAAGCTTGAGGTGCAAGAACACCTTGTGCCTCTAATCATACCTCTATTATCCTTGTGTCTATCTTTTACTAAGGTTTCCTTTCTATTTTTTCATGTCATTTCTTATAATTCTTTATTTGATTCTTCCCCTACAGTATAAACTTATTATTTTGCTAAGTCCTCGTCCCATGGCTTAATATAGTTCTAATTAGAGTGGAACGAACCATTTATCTTTTGTTGTTATAGGATCCTAGGTTTTTAGGTGTAGAGGAAGATGTTGGAACAAAGGAAAAATTGATAGTTTGTTTTACAGGGTTGAGGGAAAGACAAATCATGACATGTAACTCTTCTACACCCTACACCATATCATTTAAGGAAATTCTCAGCCAATTCAATATTTTCCTTTCTGAAATTAATTTTTTTCAAAATTATAGAGTGTTTTTCTTGAAAATTGAGATAGTTTCTTAAGTCCTTATATAAAATATTGGTGAAGAGAAATCGGACAAGCCCCCCTTTCTGATGATTTTCCTTTACACCTTGAGATTTGATGGTTATTTTGGTCATAATGAGTTTCATGCAACAATATGTGAGCTTCCCATAACAGTGTCTCTGTTTCCTCTAATAACGCCTGTAAGTTTCTATAACAACCAATTTGCATGTTGAGAGATGGCAGGTAAACCATTTTATTTTTATTTTTATTTCTCTCTTCTTCTTTTTCAATTATAATTTTTTATATAAAAAAATATTTCATGCAAATTAAACTCAAAGTTATTTGAGTTAACTAAGCTATCTCCCCACCTACCCCTTCCCACTCCTTGTCCTCTTATCATGACTACAAGATAACAAACCACTTTCTCAAGTCTTTTTAACTTTCGTTTTGTTTCTCTCCCATATGTAAGGGTGTCTTGGTGGAAAAGTGAAGTCCACTACTAGATATGGCTGAGGTTTCATGCTAACTAAATCTTGCTATAAAATAACCTTTCCTTCTCACATTTTTATTGTTTTCTAAAGCTAGAATAGGTTCGAAGTGTAAGGTTCATGAGTTGCATACATGTGCCCTACCTTCATAGTTTCTTGTAGGTGTCATGAATGTTGTTGGTGTGGATGTTGAATCTACCTTTGAGTATTTTGTTATTCTTCAATATTTAGATTATGTTGGGAGATATAATGCTTTTTCTAATGTTTAATCTTCTTCAATGTTGCTACTACTGCACCAAGTAATATTGATACAAAAGTATTATTGTTGTAGATGGCCGAAGTGATGATTCTAAAGATGACTAGAGTGTTATAGTTGAATATGACCAAAGTGTTGTAGGTGAAGATACTATAGAAGGCTACATGAGATCATGTAGTATCTCAATACTTGTCCTTTATCTTCTGGAACCTTGGCTCCTTCTTTAAAATATTAGATGTCTGGGTTTGCTTGGATTCTGCAGGTTGCTATAGGACTTTGTGTTTCAGTAGCAATCATAGAAGCTCAAAAAACTCATGGTTTTTCTTGTTGGATCCTTCAAAAAAAACTTGATAATTCAGGGGAAATGTTTTAGCGGTGATGGAGAGGTGGTTTTAAATGTGGTTGATGGAAAACTGGTGGAAATGTTGGATCATTGTGAATAATTAGTGGCACAATGAATGGAAAAATGGAAGATGGAAAATGTAGATGGAGTATATTTATGTTAGGGAACCATAGGCTCCTTCCTCTGGCTCACAAGTGGGGAAAATATTAACCCTGCACTCTTTCTATTCATTATATGGTTTTCTATAATAGCACAAGACTTTCTTGCAGCAAATCAGGTCAAGGAAGAAAAAAAATGGGAAGGACCTAGGAGTGATTGAGGAATATTATAAAGGATTATGAACTGTATGAAAAGGGTGTGGAGAAGATTTTCCTTTATGGTGCAAAGGAAATACTCGATATGTGATTTTTTTCCAAATATGTGCAGCAAAATGTGTCCACTTCTTGTAGCAGAATTATTTAGCTAATATCTATGAAACAATAGATTTTTTATCCTGGTTTTTCTTGAGAAACTCACCATCGCCCTTATGCATATCCCCATAGAAAATCTCGGCCAATGGATGCATGAATCTCAAGAAAAAATAGAAATGGATGTAGATGATGGGGGCCAATTATTGAAAACTATACACTGGAATGTTCTAAATTTTTTTGAGCATGTTACCATCATCATTATGCATACCCCAATAAAACTATCACCCAATGGATCCACAAATATCAAGAAAAATGATAAATGGTTGTACGTTATGGTGACCAATTCCTTGAAAAATATAATCTAGAATTTGCTGAATTTTTCCGAGCAAGTTACCATCAACCTTATGCATATCCCCGTAAAAAATATTGGTATATGGATGCACTATTTGTAAGATATGGAAAAAATAAGTTTCTGCCCTATTTTTTACTAATTTTGTGACTTTCCTGTAACAACTTAGGAAAATGAGGAAAATGAATGGGAAATTCTCGGGAATGGTGGGTGAAGGTTGTTGATGGTTAGGAAATGGATGAGAGTGATGAATTGACCTATTCTTCACCTTGCAGGAGCATCTTGGCACAAGAGGTGAAAAACTCTAGTTTGACTGCTTTGACTAGATGTCTACTTTTATGATCAATGTTTTCTTAAGGTAATAAATTGTCGTTGTTACTTGTGCAGGTTGGAAAGCACCTTCATACATCAAAGAGATATACCTAGAGTAAGAGATTAATTTTTTTCTTTTCATTTTCCACTTTTTTATTTTTTTAGTCTTTTTTTCTAGGCCTATTAGCCGCCTCAATGATATTTTCAACCAACAACTTTGACTAGGCACCTCAGAGAAGGTTTTCACCAAGGATCTTATTTATTTATTTATTTTTCTTTTTTTCTCTTCTTTTTTTCAACTCACTCAATGTCACCTCATAGATGTTTTCAACCAGTGAGCTAATCTCAAGTGTCTAAAAGGAGGTTTTCACCTGAGATTTATTGTTTTTTTCTCTTTTTTGTTTCCTTTCATTTTATCCTATGCCACTTGAAAAAGAAAGTCTCTCTCAAGCATAGGAATAATTCCAATGGAGCGATGTATGTACCATGCTAAAAAATAAAATCATATGCAAGTTTGAAAGATATGCTTTGATATATAGTAGAATATGAGAGATCAACTCCTTTTATTGAGATTATATAATAATTGTTGAAGTGAAGCATGGTGCCCCAACTTAATGATTGTTTGGAACCAATATTCAATATAGCTAAGATGCCCTTGGATCACTTGCTCGTCTAGATTAATATCTATGTAATCTTCTTCCATGACATTTAGATATTTTAATTTTTTCTTATTAGTCTCTTGACAGAATAAAGGGTTTGATGATAAGCATAGTTGAAATTCTTCAATATCAAGCTAATATGGCTTCTTTTCGTCAAATGTGGTCCATGATTCTTTAGTATCATTTGGATCTTCTTCTTATTGATTTTTCTCTTCAATGAAAAAAATAATCTCTTTTTTTGAAATACTCTTCCTGATCTAAGATGAATATCATTTAAATCAAGACGAGTCATTCAGAAATTTTGTACCTCAACATTGTATGTGGGTTGAGTTACTTTATTGTTTGGGTTCATAAATGGTTGTGCAGGTAGTTGTGTGGAAGTGGGTCTTTGAGATGGTTTTGGTTGAGGCTACATTTATGGTGGAGGTGGATGGTATTGATATTGGAGTGAATACGTGAATATCGGTTACACTTTTGGGCCAAATGTGGCGATGAAATTTCACCTTTTTCCTCTTTTATTGAATTAAAGCCCTCAAATTTCATATAAGCATTGTGAATTTTGCTTCAAAGTAAAAATACAAGAGAATTATGTTGTTGTCTCAATAATATTTTTTGTAAAAAAATTTAGTGTCGTATAATCTCTCAGTTTTCCATTAAATGCAATACTTCTCCTTACAAATTTTCACACATCTTAAGAAGTATGTGTGTATTCACATAGCATAACTCAGTCTAAAATGTGTAATTAAGAAAAATAAAATTATATATATATATATATATATATATATATATATATATATATATATATATATATATATATATATATATATATAAGCAAGCATTATCTACATGGAGAGAAGTAAGTTGTTCATATTAAAATTTTATTTTTTTATGCAAATAATTTTTTTATTATATTTCGAAGTTTGAAAAGTAATATTTCAATTTCATTTTGGAGACATGTGTTCACATAAGATTTTTTTCAACTCGTTAAATAAATTGAAAAACCAAGAGTACCCTTTTAAAGAGGACTTGTAAACGAAGATAGTGGTATTTTTTGCAATTTTTTGTTGTGTGTATTTTTTGTTATTGATTTTTTATTCAGCTCCTTTGAAACTGTCACGAAAAATTTCAAGCATTATGTTTAAAATAAATTATATGAAAAATATCCTATGAATTCGAAAGTGTCAAAATCATATGCCATTGGGTAGGGAATTCTTTCACGAATCCAACATGATCAACTTTGCCACTTAAGGACAAATTATTCCCTAAATTCGCTAGGGTACAAAATGGGATCACAGAAAAATCTGTAGAAGGGGTGCTAAAGCTGTGATTTTTAGGACCTCAAGAGCTTGATCAAGCACTTATGAAACTCGATCAAGGGTTTAATAAACCCTCGGTCGAGCCATTAATGTGGTTATATAAAGTCTTGATTTAGATTTAAAGCTCGATCTTGCTTTACAGCTCAATCTAGCTTTAAGGCTAGATCTAGCTCAAAGGCTAGATGTAGCTCTAAGGCTCGATTGAGCCACATTTTTTAGTTCCATGACTAGGTTGTATTGGCGAGAAATTTCAAAAACATGGGTCAATCAAGCCTATTGCTCGATCAAGCTCTTGGATAACATTGGGCTACATTCTTTAAGCCCTAAAATAGCTTGATAAATCAAATATTTCTTGATTGAGCCCTTAAAATGGCTTGATTGATCTATTTTTTTCACCCAAAAAACACCCTTTGTCGCTAAAAATTGTAACAAAACTCCATGCACTCACCCATTGGAATTGAGGATAATGAGGATGTTGGGGGAAATATAGATCACCCCATTGAGGAGGTTAGTGTTGATACGACTGGAAAAGAGGAATGGTAAGCTGGTGAAGATAAGACCATGAATATTGAGGTAAATATGGACCAACCCATTTTGAAGGATAAGACCATGGACTGGGCATATACCAAGGTGAGGTGTTAGCTGGATATCAAGGTTTAAAATTTTCATTATAAGTTGTATTGAAAGAGGAGGGGTAGTTCATATCTTGTTTACATGGGTTAAAAAAGTAGAGTTTCTCCATAACTCCTTCGAACTTCTCTACCACCTCTTCTTCTTCTGCCTACAAAAGTGGATCGTGATCTGGTTCTTATTGGCACCACATGAAAAAGTGGGGATGGGTAGGTGAAATTTATGTTTTTTTTTTTTCTGAAAAAAAAAGGAATAAAGTACTAATGCTATTTTGTTTTTTTTCTTTACGCAGAAAATATGAATGCAAAAAATAAAGAAGGAATCAATTAGAGAACAAGAGATTTCTTGCTTTGACACCCTCATTGACATTGTCTGTAAATAAAACACCTTCCTCTTCCTAGTATAACTCACTTTGATGCATGTGAAACAAGGAAATGAAGCAACTTCAAATAAACAAAGATCCAGGTAAGTCGCCAATCCTAAGTTATTGAAGATAAACAACAATAAGCAAACCTATTCTACTTTTCTAGAAAATAAATGACAAAAAGGAAATCTATTATACTTGCAAAAATGTAAAGAAGATATCTTATAATACTTTTTCATAAGGGGAAACACTCTTCTAATATACTTTTGTAGGAAATAAATCATACCTTGCTGAAATTAAATTGTAGGAAAGGGAATCTAATCTAGTTGTAGAAATCAACATTTGAGAAACAAGCATTTCAAAATCTAAATGACAACTTTATGAGGCGTCAACTCAACCATAGTGGCCTCAAATAATTCATAGGATATTATAATACCTAAATCTACTTCTACCATGTATTCAAAGTGAATCCAGGCAAGGGAAGACCTCGAAAATAGAGTGCTACAAAAAAAATTGTTTTGCTACAAGAAACTACGAGTAAGCATGTATGTCAATTAAACTTGCCAAATGCCTAAGCTAACAAAGTGAAACTTTTACGACGTAAATTTTAAAATTAAGTGAATTTTTTTCATACTTCAATCCAAGTGGAATCAACTCAAAATAGTTACATTAACATGTGCTAAAATTCAACAGAAATTTTCTACTTAAACAAGAAATTTTAGAACTGTAATGAACGACTAAGCTAATCCAAGTAACGCAATGATCAAAATGGATTTATAATTAAATTATAAGGATGAACCACACTTGTAACTATATAAATGGCACTAGAACAAGCTTACTTTGATCATTTGACTAATATGACCTTTAAGAAATGAAGCATGAAATCTAAGTGCATAAATGATAAATGTAACTAAGCAAATAAATGTTGGAAAGAAGAGAAATAAAATAAAACTTAGGGATTTGAGGTTCCTGGGATGGCCAAGCCTAAGGATAATCAGATTCCTATGAAGGAAACAAAGTCACAGAAGCTTAGAATTAAACAAAAATTCATTATTGTAATCAAGTCAAGTACATCCTTGCTGGAAATGAAGGTAGAATTGCTAAATAACGAGTTTTCTTCACAAAAACCTAAAACATTCCTCACTCCTATAGGTTAATTGGAATTAGTATTTAAAAAAATTGAAGGGGAAGTAGAATAATTTAAAGGAGGGTTTATTGCTCCTCCAAAATCCCTCAAAAAGTGGATCAAGTCCCCAACAAGAGGACTCTTAATTAAATGTTGCGTTCAAGCTTCTCGTGTAGCAGGGAACACATCCCTATGTTTTCTCAATTAATGGATATTTAGAATTTTTTCAATAGTTTCATAATATCCTATTCATTTATTATGTAATTTTGGTCCACCATGTAGCAGAGAGAAAGTCCCTAAATTCTCTCATTTTGTAGATCTTCAGAATTTTCCCAATATTCTCACAATATTCTGCAAAATAAATGCATTAGGCACACAATATATGTTAATAATCTCTAAACCTTCTCAAAAACATATTAAAGCTTAAAAATACATCATTAAGTGCTGAAGTAAAGGTTAAGTGTGCCTAGGAAATTTTAGATGGGCCTTAATTTGTATCTAATTTAGAGGCTTGTGAGCAACTATAGAGCCATATGTCATCTCAAAGATGGTAATAGTCCGAGGTGTAAATTCCACCAACTTTCCTCTACTAGAATACATTATTTGGTAGAATGTTAATATGTTTTTAGATAGTTGTGGGACATGTTATATGTCCTAAAAGAAGCTATTGTCCATATCTAATATTTATTTTCCATGTGCTTGGACAGGGATATTATCTCCCATCAATATGGGAGGACCATAACATGTTTCCATTAACAAAAGGGAATCTCGTGCTCCATTTGTATGATGTGATGTCCTATTATCAATAATCCAAGAATTAGGAGAAGATAAAATTGATACAAGTGGATGAAATTTACCTTGATCATCTGATGCTTTCTCCTTCTTTTTCACACCATTAGGAATGCAATCTCCAAGATTGTGTTGATGGCGTGTTTGTTCCATGATGTCAATCTGCTTCTTCATGCATGTATATATGGGATGAAATCCTCTATTGTAGTAAGTGAAATTTTTTTTTTCCTTCTTCGATATCCAAGTTTTGGATTTGGAATAATTATCGCTGGATATAGAATTTGGTCCTTTTCTATCATCATTATCTTTTCCTTTCTTCTTTTGTTTCCTCTTGTTGCTTTCCAGAACAGTAAGTGCATTAACATTGGAAATTTTGAAGCTTCCTATTTTGATAATTTTATCCTTTACTTGCATGAGAGAGTCAATGAAAGAGTCCATCGATGACATCTTACAACTTTGCACCCATCATTAATCTTGAAGCATGGAATAAACAAATTAAAATGCATTATTTTGGTCCAAGCTTGTAGAGAATCAAGAAAAAAAGTTGTTCCTCTTTATTTACAAAACCATATTCCTTTATCTCTCAAAGTGGTGACTTTAACTTCCTAAAGAAGTTCTATAGGGTTTAAATATTTCTCTGGCTCAAACATATGAGCTCATTCTCCAACTCATGTCCAAGCATCATCTCCTACTTGTTGAAGAGACCCTCAAGGGTTTTCCAAACATCGCTGGGAATGGTGGCAAACTTTATGTTAAAGAGTAGATATGGTGAAATGGATAAGCAGAGAAACCCATATGCTTCATACAATTTTTTGAATTATTTTTTCTTCTCGGTGCTACATTAGGCTCGACTTAATTTCCCATTGTGATTTTAAAGAGCCCCTTACTTCTAAGAATAATAAGTATTCTTGGATTCCATTCATGGGAGTTGAATGTCATGAGAATCTCTTGTTTTTGATACTGTAGTGACTGGTCTATCTCATTCAATGTTGAATCTTCAATACTTGCAAATATTCTTGTACTTTTCTTCACCACTTATATGCTTTAATACCACATGTAATTTTTTGTTACACCTATAGAGAATCTACGTGGGAAAAAAAGTAATAATTCCAAGCTATTAAATAAAAATTGAAAAATAGATTAGAATACAATTTATCTATATATCTTTATCGAAAAAATGAAGTATAATACAATAATATATATCTTCCATGAGTACATGTGCCTTGGTTGGGTGTCATAGTATAGGCATAGTTACCTAATTAAGTAAACTAGTTAACTCGTTAAATAAACTAGTAAAATCCGAGAGATAACTAGAGAATCAACATGTGTAAATGGAATTGTACTGAAATTAGTTTAGACCTAGTCCTAGTTAACTAAATAATCAACATGAAATAATCGATTAACTATTCCATGGTTCATGCATGTCTCCACTCATAGTGAAGAGAAGTAGAACTCGTGCATTCATGACTCCACTCCAGTAGTCTGACTAAAGTACAAGTAAGTGTGACTGGAGTGCAACTCTCTCTTAACTTATGGTGAGGAATCCAATGAATGGTGATGGTTCCAAGGTAAGAGTAACATGTGACTAAATAGGGAAAATACATAAATATGTTTATAAACACTAATAAGGGATACCTGAAAGATCAAAATTATCTAGGGCTAGGAAATAGGAATCAAGAAGTTTTCTTTGTCACTTTAGATCATTTCTTACATTTTCAATGGAAGTGTTTGTAATCAAGAAAAAATAGAAATTAAAGGATTTGAATGTCAAATTCCAATTTAAATGAGAACACATTTGTAGTGGAATAAATTTAACTCACTTAATTGGCATCTCGAACTTTGTATTTTGTTATTTCTTTGGAATATTTTTGTGTTGCTTCCAAATGTGGGCCCCGATGTTGAAGAAATAGCTCCCTAACTAAGGTTCAAAATGTGTATCAATTCAACATGATTAGAAAATTATGTAAAATTTAATTAGATATCCCTCTCAAGAGTTAATGATTTTTATTTCGGTAGATATTAAAAAAACAATTCTTATAGGTATATCATATTCAACATATATTTTAAATGTCTTCACAAGAATTGTTCTATCAAAGAATAGACAAAATCAAGAAGGCATGTTTGAAAAAACAATAATCACTAGTGTGATAACAAATGAAAACTAGTAGGCATTATTTTAAGAGACCTACTTTGTGAAATGATCTTTTGACATTAAAGAGAAAGGGTTGGTTATCATGTTGAAAATTTGATGAAATAAATTATTTCTCATAAATTGTAGACTAGTTGGTTTTTTTGTATTTAATCCTAATCATATTTTTTATTCAAATCTATCTCATGGAGGTGGGAAGATCATGTTTTTCATCATAAGCTCAAACTAAATAAATAAACAAAAAGGAAAAAAAGATCAATGTTGTTCCAATAATAAAAAGAATCAAAGGAAAAAATTATTGTTAGTCGAATAATAAAAAGAATAAAAAATTCTCTTTTGATATAAATATAAACAATAGTGGGATTTATAGTAGGTTTGGAGAAGTGTTAAATTCCTATGGTGGTGAAAGATATATGTAAGGAAAACTTCCCTAACATAGGTTTCAAGTATAAGGGAAAATTTATTTAATTTATTTAGGTTTCCTTTTAGACTTGAGCATTGGATAGACATGTAGTAAGACACCTTGGATCAGTTGACAAGTAAAACTTAGAAATATCATTTACGTTCCATAGAAATCAATGCAAGTGAAAAGTTATTATGGTACTGATATGGATCTATAACATTTGTTGGATTTCTCTTTGTAGGTTTCCTTCTTTAAAGATAGCGAATGCCCCTTGGATAATTCCTTTATGAAGTTATGATAGATTATGCCCTCATCATCCTAGGTTGAACATTGAAAATTATTTTTGGCTCTTCATTACCTGGATGTACGAATTTATTCACCTTAAGCTAGCTTTTGGAAAATTATATTTACTTATTAGCATCTTATAAAAAAAATTTAGAGACATTCTAAGTAAATTGGTGTTCTTCTTAGAAGACCATAAGATTATTTTTTTTAATATTTCCTTTCCAAAACTTAGTGTTTTAATTTTTATCCTTGAGTCTTTGAAAGTGGTTAATCACTCACCCTATTTTCCAAGGAGGGATAATGGAATTCCACCCTAGTTCATGACACCACTTCTAACCAACCTCCAACATGGGGGAAAATTGAAGATTTTGAATCATTATCAAGTGAATTAGAAGTAGAGACCACAATGAACCATGTTGATTGGGATTAAGTTTAGGATAAGCTTGAAGAAGAATAAGGAAATGGTTTTCTGCAAGGTATCCTTGTAAAAAGAGATAAGGCTCCTCATCCTCCTCTACAAGGATTTTGTGGTCCACCTATTGTGAAGGAATAAAAATCCATATAATGTCAACCCTCCACTTACTAATCCAATTGATCCTCTTCTTGTTCAAGTGAACTAGATTCTCTAAGGCACAATGTTGCCACCTTTTTATACAAGAATCCACGTATTGGCTTAGGAATTTTGAATGCTATCAAAATCTTGGTTGTTTGGGGTAGAAATCCAACCAAATATAATGCTCTATTTCAAGATAGTAACATATCTATAGGAAATGTATATAGTGGAATAAATGCATATATGGTGTCCCCAGGGTAGAAACAAAGTCCCTCTATTTATACCAATAATTAGTGGGGACATTCCTTCCATTGGAAAAATTGTTAGAAATGAAAACATTATTTTCTTTGGAATTCATTTTTCTAGGTAAATAACCCCTAATGTAGGTTTTATTATAAGCATTGAGCCTCTTATAAGTGTTGGAAACATGATTAGAGATAGTTATGTAGGTGAGAGTGTCCTACAAAGTGCAATGTTAGGTATCACCATGGATAACCTATTTCCTTACATGTACCCTAACCACTTATGGAAATTGTAAAGCTACCTAAATTGTTTCATCTAATGAATGTTCCAATCAAGCCATGATGCAACATGAATGGTTGTTCCCAGTAATCTAACTTAGATCATCCTCAAATTTGAATGTATGGTTGGGAAATATCCCTCAAACCATATATGACTTTCAACTTATGGTGTGACTTATGTAGATCCCTTATTTTTCACTCCCCTTGGTCTTTTAGGATCTACTATTGTTAGCTATTGAGACACCACACTTTTTTCCTTGTCCAATTCATCTTTAAGGGTGGTCACACCCTTCCTTTAGTGTAAGACAAAGTCAGTTGTTTCTTGTTGTCCTTGCATCATCCAACCATCGTTCAATATAGAACTACCAACCCATGACTACCACTCTAACCTTTGAAAACAATGATACCAAGAATAAATTATGCATAATGGGATGTATACTGCCTTGTCCTTGACAAAAGATAGAGAGAGAGATGGAACAATATGTAGAAACATACTAGGGTCAAATATATTCAATCCTTATTGTGATAGAAGATTAAAACACTGGACCATATAACCTTTTATAATGTTCATCCTAAATGATATGAACAAGTGCATCTTTTGATATCTAATGCTTTGGACCCTAATATATATTTGTTGCACATGAAAAAACATATACCCAACTCAACTTCGTTAAAGTAGAGGAATATTGATTAAAAATAATTCTAATATAACCTATTCAAGAAAAGTTAGATGTGTAGGAGGGGGAAATCACATAGATCCATTTATAAATGATATAAGCAACAAGGCATTAATTGGGTTGGTTTAACTTATGTCTTCACTACTAGTTTCTCCTACTCCTTGTCTTACTCCTCTTTGGACATGATCATAAAAGTATCATATGATTTAGTTAAGCTTTGGTGAATAAAATTCAAATTATCCTAGAAAAAAATTTAAGATTTCATAGTTTGAGCCAAGTTAAGTGGGTTGTGACAAAGGTGTCTATCAATATAGGTTTGGATTTTTTATAAAATATTTAGTAGAAAAGGGAACATTAAATTGATGAAACAGTAACACATTTAAAAAAGCACAATATTTTTTTTTTTACATTTCCATAATAAATTGAATATGGAAATATAATTTATTGAATATGGAAATATAAGTGCTTGAAGATTTACCTATGATAACCAATTACAAAAATGTCATCAACAAATAAAATGCAATATTTGTTATGGAAAGACTAACCATTGAGGGTTAAGTATTCAAAATATGCAATAAAATATTTGTCACTACAACATAGAGGAATCGATGGAAATATTTTGAAATTGTTCATAAAATTTATTTAATAAATAAATAAATAAATAAATCTTAATCAAATTTAAAATTTCAAGGTCTACCAGAAATTAGTATAGATCCACTTAATGTACCTTAATTATATTTTAAAATTCCAAGGTCCAACTAATTTAGTTCCAGATGTATACATCTCAACTTCAAATCCATTGTGTTGTTAAAAACCATAAAATTCCTTGAGGTGGAATCTTTTCTTGAAATTTTACAATCTAAAAGACGTTCGTACTTGAAATTTTACTATTTAAAGTTTGTACTCTTGACAATTTGATCCTTCAAAGAGATATGATATATTTGGACACAAAAGATGATTTTTTTTTTTTTTTTTAAATCTATGGTGATTATCTATCAACTCCATGTTAAACCAGAGTTGAATTACACGTTATAACTTAGTATTTAAGCAAAATTTATGAAAAAAATAAATTTCAATTATTTTAATTAAAAAATATTTCTAAATAATTAAATATTTTGTTCATAAGTAATATTGAAATATTTTTTTATTATAAATATTTTTTATCATTAATAATTTTTAAATATAAAAGAAATTATATATCTCATTTATATTAATATTAAAACATTATTTCAACTCTATAATTTGTAAAGCTTCTAAAACAAAAAATATAAAAGAAAAAGTGGCATCAAAATTGATATGTCATTTGTGTTGAAAATTTATTTATTTTTGGTTTTTTAAGTTGGCTTAATGTGTGGCTTGAGGAGTCTAGGTCAACTAATCTGTCAAAATTGTCGTGGAATGATAACACTCTCATTTGACCATACCAGCCCTAAGTCGACTGAGATTTTTAGCGTGTCTCCTCCCCATAGAACAAGGCACAACCATCCCTATTGAAATTCGATCCTGAATCACCTTACTAAAGAGGTCCATCCTCAACATGCTATGCTAATGAAATTTGACAAAAACAAAAATAAATAAATTTAAGCAACCTTCCATTACCCTTATCAATCGCTCCCCTTTCGTTGCTGGAAAATACAATAGATACATACCTTCTACTAACTGTTCCTCTTTCCCAACACATATTCCTTTTCTGGAATCTACCCATTCTAACATGGATTCTTCACTTCACTCTAATTCTAGTCCATTATCCTCTCATATATATTCTATGGAACCTGTTTCCTTTGTTTAGTCCCCTTCTTGAAAATCCGATATATTTTTCTCAGTTTCATTATCCAATACTTTGTTTGAACCAGACATTCAATTGATTTTAAACTAGGAATTGCACTGAGAAGTGCAAAGGAGTGCCGAAAGGAGGAGTGAGGAAATATTGAAGGCAATAAAGAAGTTCAATATATTGACAATGAAATAAAATCAAAGTTTGAGTTTCTATATTTGCTAAAGAATGTAGCAAGAGGTTAAATTTAAGAAGAAAGTTAGACTAACATAAATGTCCCAAAACAATGGAAATATGTACAGCCACAAGGTACATTCCGTAGGAGTTCAATTTATTTGGGTTTTTTTAAAAATGACATGAAATAAATTTTGGGAAAAAAAACACATAGCACAATAGTCACACATTCTAGATAGGCATTCCCTCCTAAGGGTTTCTTAGGAATTTTTTGTGTCTACTGTGGATGGTGTGTGTATTTTTTTCTATGTTCTATTTTTCTCAATTAATTAAGTAGAAATTAAACTAACTAAAGAATCTGTAATATGAAAAATTCACAATAAATAATTTAGTGTTTTTTTTTTTTTTAATATATATAAACAATTACAATGGAATATCTACACCAATTTATGGATCATATTAAATATTTTTCATGCAAAGGCTCAAATTAAAAGTTTGAGTTTGTAGCTTTCGAGACCTTTCTTCATTTTGCAAGAAAGTGGGGAGTACCTAGATTAGAGGTCATGGACGACTCTAAATTGGTGATAGATTGGACATGCAAAAATGTTCTGTTTGATCATGTATGTCTTGCCCCCCTTCTTTAGGAAATTAAAAATATTATTCTACAGTTTTCAGTAATGAATTCCTTAAGAATCTATTCTGTCGAAAAATGAAAAATAAATTGAAAGACGGGAAATAAATAGATGTCGATGCTAATATGTCATCCATGTGTCATTTTAAAATAAATTGAAAGACGGGAAATAAATAGATGTCGACGCCAATATGTCATCCACTGGTCATTTTACTCGGGGCGAACAATTAATTCTCTTGTTATTTCTAAATTTTCCATGAAATATGTGTACAATTATCTTATATTTTTTGTTACAATGCAAAAATTCATATTTGTATGTTGATAAATTGACATATTGGTAGCATATGAGATACCCCCAGATCTAAGCCTCCCACAATCTTCCATGGAATTTCCAACGGGTCAATATATGAACAACGAAGCAGACATTGTTATATTTAGATGAGGGAGGAATGAAAATGAAAACAAAATAAAATAAACAAAAACAATTTAACTTGGAATTTTTTTTTGAAAATGAATTACATGCATAAATAGGAATAAAATCTATTCAATAATAATTAAAAATAGAAAAACTCAAATGAGTTTAGGGAAGAGTAAAGTCACATTCTATAACACAATACCCTATCATAGAATTCATGAGATTTCTAGAAATCATCATTACAAAGGCAAGTATGACCTCCGTGAGGCACTTCCATACATATTCCTATTCCACATACATCCCATCTTGCATCTTGCTGACACTAGCATCTACAGATGGATATGATCAGAAAATAACACTGTTTTCAAGGAGCAGCGAAGGGGAATTCTAGTCTCGTTTGGTTAAGGGGACAATTTCATCTTGGAAGAATAGTAAGCCTCAATTATGCGTGGAATACAAAGATTAATTTAAATAAAATTACAAAGTCGATGATTATATTAAAATATTTAGATTACTTCAGGAAAAATGGGTTGAATTGGAGACTCATGCCTCATTATCTCTCTAATTTAATATTTGGCTTGGTCATCTTGTCTCCCCATCTCCAAAATTTTCACTAGGTGCAAACCAAATTTTAAGCCAATTTTTCTTGTGAATTTTGGCATGTGTTATCTGAATTAAACAAAGATGCAGATTCAACTATTAACAAAGCCACCACTCTGCAATAGGGCTCTTTTCTTCCAGGTTGATTTTGAATACACTTTGATGTGGTGTATCCCCTAATACTTGTGACATGAATTTAGGTCATTTCTAGTCTTATTTTGTCTAATAATTATTTTACAATTGCCAAGATGTGATGTTGTAGTGGTAGTCGATTTGTCAAAAAAATCTTACAATTTCCGAGATGTGATGTTGCAGTGGTATTGGATCGAGATAGATGGTTGTATTTTGAATAAATAAAGCATACAATTTTGACAATTTGTTACTGTTATTAAAGGATGTGCACTAATTGTTAAAAATAAATCTTGAAATATCAAATAAAATGCCCCCAACAAAGTAGAGATTAAATGAGGGCCACCCACAAATCAGAACAGGTAAATTCTCAACTCCATGATGCTCTAAAGAAAAATTGAAACCCCAGCGATAGATTAGATGAGAAAAAAAAGAAATCACCACTCCATAAATATCCAGTAGCATATGGACATGAGGACAAATGTAGCAAGGTGGAATAGAGATTTTTTTTCTAAATAGAATATCATTTTCCCATACAGTTGGAAATATCTTTGCGTAATCAGATTTGATGAGAAAAAAAAGAAATCATCTCTCCATCAATCTCCTGTAGCATATGGACAGAGGACAGATGTAGCAAGGTGGACTAGAGGATTTGGTTCTAAATAGAATATCATTTTCCAAGATAGTTGAAAACATCTTTGCATAATCGAGTTGAAATAAATGTTGATAAAGCATATGGACACGAGGACAGATGTAGCAAGGCAGATTAGAGAATTTGGTTCTAAATAGAATATCATTTTATCAGACAGTAGAAAACATCTTTGTGCAATCATTCCTAGTAAAGGATGGTATATTTGAAATAAATGTTGATGAAAACATCTTTGCGCAATAATTCCTAGTAAAGGATGGTAGATTTGAAATAAATGTTGATGAAAATGATAGACGTTTTGTTGGTGATTTACCAATTTCCCAAACATGACAGACATTTTGTTGGTGATTTTTCCTTTGGACTACCTTAAGGCATTTCTTTTTTCAGAATCACTATTTAGTTCTTGTATATATTATATATAGGTTGGTTGGTAAATTTCTCCTGTTGTCATTAGTCCCAAAAAATGTGGGATATATATTTTATATAGGTTTGACGATAAATTTCTCCTCTTGTCATTAGTCCCCAAAAATGCTCCCGCAGCTACATAAATGGCATCTGGAGAAGCTTCTTTCAGTTAATTTGTTTTTCGATTCGATTTTAAAGACTCGAAGGTAGGCTAGGGCCACTTTTTATTCTAACATGTGTGTTCTATGCTTCCTCCAAAGAAACATTCTTAGCAACCATTTTTGATATTTTGGTTATAGTTGATGATGGAAGCTGTTGAAAGCAATGAGGAGTTGATGCCTCAAAGAACTAGTCCACTTATGATTTCTTGTTCTCAGAACGTTGCAAAGACTCCTACGAGAAATATTTGAAGAAACATGGGCAGATTCATACCTGCAACTCTTGAGGTGCATGAGGATGAATGTGCAAGTGATGATGACGGTGGTCTTCAAGTGCCAGCACCGAAAAAGCGAAATAAGTGTCTCTATGAATTTTGTTGTCTTTTGGGGTGCTTTTTCTTGGAAACCATATTTGTTTCTATGAGTTCACTCTAGTTCATACGGGAAGCTAATATTTAATTTAAGAAATATGGTATATAAACAATGTTATGTTATTCTCATAATTAGTTATAATTATTTTGTTTGGTAGTGAAAACCCTCAGTTATGTAGTACACCCCTTTGGCCATGGTTCCAAGGCCGGGGCATAAGAGTAGCATCATGTAAAAGGAAACTGTTAATGTAATATGTCATGTCTCATATGTTAAACCATGAGTAATATCCTTGTGGCATTATGTTGTAATTTTATGTTCGAAAATTATTTTGAGATAGCCACAAAGATGGAACATGATGGAGATTGTATTTGGTTTTCAGTCCTTCTAAGAAAATGTTAAGCATCACGACATTCATACGCTAAGGGCTTCAAACTATCCTATAAAGTGAATCATGCATGATTCAAATTTTACATGGTTTAATTTGTTACTTCGTACATTTTACTAAATGAAAAACAATGCTAGGGATTCTTGCGTTTGAAGTATAGGAAGTAAAAAATATGTGTTTTCTCGTCTTAATATGCAAAGATACTCCATACTTATTAGGTAACCAGATTCCTATCCTAAAGAAGCCAAAAAGTCTAAACCTATGCCATTTAGGCCACTACCCCAAAAAAGAGATGATGGAAGTGTCTTCATTTTGGAGGATTGTTGATCTTCGATTTTGCTTAAAATCCATTAAAAATCATAATCAAGAAAACAATAAATTTTCCTTCGTATCTATTATTAATATGTGAAACAAGATTTCATATAATATGTGCAGAAACTCAGAAAGTAGTATGATAAATAAATTACCTTATGATAGAGTACCAATTACATGATGCACTTCCATGGAATGCAACTATCGATCCTTTTGTTTTCCTCCGACGTTTAGAGGATTGTTCCCTCTGATGATCATATAACACTGAAAATTGGTGGAGGGAACCTGGCACATCGAGCTTGAGATCTTGCTGAATGAGATTCATTGACAACCTATTTGTAAATAGAACATATCTGAGTACATTTTATGAAAGCCTTACATTTTCAACATAATCTTCTTCAGAGAACTAATCTACTTCGAAATTATTAGTAATATGTGTAATATTCCCTTTCTTGATCCCGTCAAAGTGGATAGAATTGACTCGTGGTTTTAACCCATGGTATTTCCCCATGGTATTTCTTGATGGTATTTTCCCACGGTATTGACCCATGGTATTGACCCATGGTATTTCTTGTTGGTATTGACCCATCAAGCCTATAAAAAGGGAGAGAAGCTAGGCATTTAGGGCATTCTGGATTATCTATTTTATTATGTTTGGGTTGAGAACCTGGCCTGGCCAGTTCTTTTATTGATCCTGGGACGAAAACCCCGCGGTAATGTTTATGTGGTGGATCCATTCAGGATTCACAATTGGGCTTCAATTTCTTATATGTGTTGTGTTCTGTGTTTTTATATGAAATACCTAGATGTGTTGTTTTATTTAAAATTTTGATCCTTGGGATATTACAGTGGTATCAGAGTTGTGCATCCTGCCAGCCTGAGAATTTTACGCAAGGAACTTCGGTGCAGTGAAATTTATTTTTCACCCTAGCCAAAATTTCTCACTTCGGTGATATTTATCACCCTAGTTTGATTTTTATTTTGCAGTAAATTATTTTATTGGGAGATATAAGTGAAGGGAAAATTATTGGGAGATATAAGTGAAGGGAAAATCATTTATATGTCTGTGGGTTAAATTTGTGAAAATATTTGAAGGCATGATTAAAAAAAATCATTTATAGCTTGTATATGGCCTCTTATGAATAAATGTACCCATGATATTTATTCATTTGTATGGAATATTATGAATGTACCCATGATATTTATTCATGTCTTTCTTGCAAATATGGTCATTGTTGAAAGGTTGGGAAGCTATTGCTAGATAGGGATCATTCTCAGGTTTCTCAAGTATTGAGATCCATTGATGCCAATGTCATCATTTTGTTTTTGGAAACGCCACAAGAATCAACATAATGATATATCAGTCGATTCTTTGGGCTACAATACTTCTGTGGATCAAAGATGGCAACAACATACAAATCAGAAGCAAGAACAAAGCGACAAGCCTTTCTCTCGAAAGGTCCATGTTATTCTTCAGCAGTCAAAAGATATCCGGAAGGAAGATGTAACAAGCAAGTGTCTCTTCGAACTTGGATCCAAATTGCAAGGTACAAAGTCAAAAGATGTTCTCCTACAGCTAGACACATTAGATGTGACTTTGAACTTGATAGATAAATCAGAATGGGAAGGGTCAAGCTGGGCCTTGAAGCCATCCATGCTTGCTTTGATACAACCTAGGTTCTTGGAGCATTCATGTGAAAATGTTAGACTCACCGTCGCTTCTTGTCTCAGTAAAATCATAGCCTTAACAACACCACTATTGCCCTACAATGATGACATCATGAGGAGGACTTTTCGGGTAATGGTAGAAGCACTCCAAGGGTTGGACAACACAACACCACCATTCTTACTTTTTTTCCAGAAGCGCACAATTTTGGAATGCATGGCGAAATTCAGATTTGGTATGCTTATGCTGGATCTAGAGTGTGATGATTTAATCCTTCAAATGCTCCAATACTTCTGCAATGGAATTACAACATCTCATCCAAACTACATCAAAACAGACATGAAAAAGATCATGTCTCCGATCTTAGGAGAAGATAGGGCCATCTGCGAACAATTGAGATCCAAATTGTTGGCCATATGGAGGAAGGAGCTAATTGCATCACCTGCTGCTTATGAACTAGTTGAGGGGTTGATCAAACAGAGCATCAAACTACTTAGAAAGAAGTTAACCAAGGAGGAACTAACAAAGATTTTTGGAGACAACAAGAATGAACTAAGGAGGAAAGGCTTATGCTTTGTATGCAAGGGAGTTTGGGCACTTGACCATTCATGTCCAGACAATAAGGAGGCAACAAGGATAAAAAAATTAGAGACTTCTTCAGATCATGGGGATTCATCCATTGATGGGTTCGCTGGTTTTCAGGAGAGGACCTATGAAGGATCTGAGCAGTCAAATACAAATGGTGAACAACAACACCATGCTCTTTAGAGAAACTTGCAGGACAAGCTGATCAGTCAACTTGAAAAAGTACATGACGAAAGGAAGGATGTAATTCGTCCTAATGATGTGGTAGTTGAATCTATAAATACAATGGAGGACATCCATAAAGGGTATGGGCAATTAGGTATATACAACAGTCCACCAGTACCTCCATGTTTGACAACCAGAAAGGATGGACAACTCATCCTCACATGTGAAGAGGTCCAGGATGAATACACTCAAGGAGAATCAAATGAGGAGAGAATCATGCATTTTGAGGGGAGGATACTCATAGCCGAGGGCATATTGCAGCTTGGGCCCTTTGGTGCGGACAACGATGGAGGGTTGAAATGGTACCATAACCCACAGGTCCCAGTATTCAGGTGGCATTGGGATCCAGGAGAATCCATTGGGGAAATGATTGGCCAAAGGATTGCTTGGGATCCAGGTATTGAAGGATCCATTCAGGATCATTCAACGTGGAGGGCACATCGGATTGTATGGGATCCTGGTATTAATGTAAAAATGCTTCTGTTGTGGATAGAAGTGGATCGCTTGAGGACAAGCAATATTTGGGCGGGAGGATTTGTAATATTCCCTTTCTTGATCCCGTCAAAGTGGATAGAATTGACCCGTGGTTTTAACCCATGGTATTTCCCCATGGTATTTCTTGATGGTATTTTCCCATGGTATTGACCCATGGTATTGACCCACGGTATTTCTTGTTGATATTGACCCATCAAGCCTATAAAAGGGGAGAGAAGCTAGGCATTTAGGGCATTCTGGATTATCTACTTTATTATGTTTGGGTTGAGAACCTGGCCTGGCCAGTTCTTTTATTGATCCCGGGACGAAAACCCCGTGGTAATGTTTATGTGGTGGATCCATTCAGGATTCACAATTGGGCTTCAATTTCTTATATGTGTTGTGTTCTGTGTTTTTATATGAAATACCTAGATGTGTTGTTCTATTTAAAATTTTGATCCTTGGGATATTACGAATAACATTTCTTCCTAAGCCATGCAACACCCAATTTCTACATTAATACAAGGTCAGAGGTACACTCTTGCATCTCTGCAACTAGAGGAAATGAATCTATTATCGAGTGAAAGAGGTTCAATTTTTTATTATCGAGATAATTTTTAATGCCAAATCCCCTTGAGTTTTTAGGTTCCATCGACATAATTTCCATTCGAAATTCTAGGCTTTCGCTAGGTGGATAATCACTGAAGAATCCAGGGCAAGAGAAAGCTCCACTGTTGTCCCCTCTGAATCCAACAATTTTTGTAGTATTGGTGCTCTAGTATCTATATATTCAAACTTATACAAGCTGACAACCAAATAAATTCCAGTGCAAGTTAGTCCTGTTATTTAGATATCAAGAAAATAAGTAGTATGCTGATTTGTTACATGCTAGAGTGATGTAAAATAATAATTTTGATTTTATTAATCACCATGATACGCTAGGCTACTAAAAGGCTTAAGGGTATATATACGTTTGTGTGTCTTCCAATATCAAACAATTGATAATATCCTGTTGTTGAGGCCAAAAGTAGTTATCTTGAATCATAGTTCCCCTAGAGTTGTTTCCCCGCTTATTTTCAGTCACTATTAGTTAGCTATGGACAACTGGTGTACTCTCGCTAGAGGGTATCTTTTGTAGCCATCATAAAAGGCATTCTCAAGATTTCACTATCAGTGAGATATTCAAATATATCTACTGGGTCAATCTATTGATCACCATAATAGTAAAAATTACAACATTCTTCAAACAAACAAAAAAACAGGGAAACATCCAAAGAAAATCACGGATTAAAAGAGAAATACTATAACTTTGCATCAAAACACCACCACTAAGAATTTGAAGGAAGCCCCCTACTACAAAAGACACAACAATTGCTCATATTCTTCAAATGATATTCTCGATAAATTAGAAGGCAGTTCAAAATGTTATCAGACTCTGCAACCCACCCTATTTTCTCTCTTAGAACAATTATCGAAAAATTCCTTCACCAATTTTGGCACGAAGGTCTAAGGCCCATATTGAGAAATTATAGATCAACAACTTTGCTAACAACATTCATCAAGCCTTCATCATCCAGTTGACCCATCAAAGTTTGCATTGAAGCTTCACTCTATGGAACCCCATGCAAGCTTTCTTGATTGATGGTCGAATCTCAACAATATTACAAGAGGACTATCAAGACAGAATCCTAGAGCTCTGGCAACATTATTACAACCCATTATTCCCTCTGTTTCCATTTCCATTACAATAGTTTCTGAACATGGGTCAACCGAAACAAAGCACCATGGTAATATACTTTCCCGACTTGAATGCTCATCTGATTTCCAAAATGCTTCTTCATATTGCAGTCTGGCACCTTGGGCTGACATGTACATTGCAATCTTCCAACATCTGTACTACCCAAAAACCTGCAGTATGTTGTCAAGTACTTCGGTAAACCAATCAGGCCCACTTCTAACTCTTTCAATCTACTCATTAAGAACAATAAGAGTTGTCTTTAAGACCTTGTCCTATTGTTCTTCTAAAGTTATGGTCATAAAAGCAGAATCAAAATTCAAATTGGCTGGGCAAGGTTCATGGAAGGCAGAGGGTATGATCACCTGGATGAAGTAACCTCCGATATTAAGTCTAGAAAATTCCTCCCTGATGAGTATCTAATTAGTTGACATCAGAATAGATTTTCATGATACGCATTCTTTATTTTATTATTATCATTATTATTGAATAAATGTATCTTTTACCTACTACTTTTTTCACTTATATTATGATTATTTTTATCTATAATTAAAGAAATCCATCTTTTTCAAATAGTTTTTTTAAAGATGGATTGATTAAATTATCTATCCAGACATTTAAAATAAACGCTAAATAACTTAGATCAAGTGATTTGTTAAATCCGTCTTTTTCAAATAGTTGTTTTAAGATTAGAAAAATGATAGATTAAATTATCTGTGCAAACATTTAAACTAAACCATAAATCAATTAGATTAAGTGATTTGTGAAAATGCGGAGCTTGAACGATTAACATTATTTTTACTTTTAATTTAATATGTGAATACGTCTTAGTTTTATATTTAATTTCGGTTGTTAGTTTTATATGTAACTTCTTTAATAAACTTTAAGAAAGGCTTAATTTAATATGAATACGGTCTTAGTATGTAATTTCGGAGTTAGTTTTATATGTAATTTCTTTAATAAACTTTAAGAAATATGCTTAAGTTACGTGATAATAATATAAAGTAAATATATTTTTAAAAGGATAACTTAAACTAAGTAGTAAGTAAATTATTTTTAATTTTAATTTAATATTAATATTTTCTGAATTATTTATATATTAAACCTTAATAACTCAAGTTTCTTAGTAATAACATCAATTATGTGAACATTATTTTATTTTTACATACATTGTTTACACTTAAAAGAAACCGATAACTCAAGAAAGAATGACATTGTTCGATCCATGTCACGTGGTCATTTATTTAAATGTGGTTTTTTTAATGGGTTTCTAGAAGCCGATAGTTCAAACCAGGCAATGAGAATGACGCTGCGAAATCCAATGTAAGCATCTCTTGAGATAAGCAGTTCCATAAGGAGGCTGTCTAATTAAACTACATTAAATGAATCTATAGAGCCTAGGGCATTTAACTCGTGGTAGTAGAGGAGCACACAAGCATGTGCTAATAGAGGAGGAGAGCCACACTTTGGAGTTGTAGTAACTTAGTCTTTGCTTAGTCCGTTGAAGGTGGAGGTCAATGTAGGGGGGCACACTATGTTAGAGCGAGAGCTGCATCCCCATGGAAGAGTTGCGTACCCATGGAAGTTGAGCCACCGAGACATATGTGTGGTCATTATAGAAAAGAGTTGACTAAGGGGTTGTCGGTCTCTAGAAGTTAGACAATGGAGGTACTGCAAATGGAGGTACTGAAGGTGAAGAAGTAAAGCCCAAATTTTGAATTATTAGTTCCACATGTAAATCCTGGTATTTACTGGTTTTTCTTTTAATAATTTTTTTTTGAGGCGCAATCTAATTTTTTGATGAAATAGATTTTTTCATCGGGCAAAACAATTACAGGAAAAAATGTGATTTTTTGTTGTTCAAAATGTAGAAATGAATTCAGCACCTTGAAAAACTTCGTGGGACACTCGAATTCTACAAATTAAATAACTTAAACTCAAGTTTTTAAAAATTTTTGCTAGATTTTGCTTAAAATTAACCAGAAAAAATGTTGTGAAAAAGGACATTTCTTATATAAGTTAGACTACGGGCTTATTTTTTAATGAAATATGTAAAGAAATTGAGTTTAATGAAGACCACAAGATTTGTGAAAAATGAGGTGAGAAACATGATTCATGAAATAAGGTCTGAATTTTTGAATTGATACATTTGAAAAAAAAAAAATCGATTTGGAAGAAGAGTCTATGTGCATAGATGATGAATGTGACAAATACCAAATTCAAGGTTTACTTGTAAACACAAATTTCAAATTATGAAAAATTAAAATACGAGATTTTTTAATACAAAAAAGGTTGAAAAAATGTTAGATGGAAGGGGAAAGAAACCTAAAACTATGATTGATGAATAGTGGAAACCCTTGGATGCCAAAGCCCTTAGTATTATTCTATTATGTCTTTTAGATGATGTTTTGTGTAACATTATCAATGAATTAACAACATTAGGTAACTTATGGAGCAAGATGGAAAGCCTTTATATGATGAAGTCCTTAATGAATCAAATCTACTTGAAGAGTTGGTTATCAAGTCCAAAAATAAAAGAAGGTACAGAAATTGTAGATCATTTGAATGTGTTTAATACTCTTATTTTCAACTTGAGTACTATGGATGTTAAACTCGATAACAAAGCTAAAGTAGTTACATTGTTGCGTTCATTACCTAGATCAAGGTATTATTTTAAAAATTCCATTAGTTTTATTATAACTAAGACTCTCAAATTTGATTTCGTTGTCGGAGCATTGTGTTTGAGGTGCGAAAGAGATCAACTATTTAAACCTCCACATTATAAGCAATGGTGGCTAGATGCTAGTCCAAAGAAAGAGGAGAAAATTTAATAGGTACATCAAGATCAAATTTGAAAGACAATAAGAGAAAAATTAGATGTCAGTACTATAACAAGATAGGGCATCTCAAGAAGTATTGTTGGAAGAGACAATAAAGCAAGGAAGACTCCAAACAGGAGGAAATCGTCATTGATTTAGGTTTAGGTGTGATTTATGAAGTATTTATTATTAGTAATGTTACACAGAACTATGAAGAATGCTTGTTATATCATTAGAGAAATTTTCATGTCTAAAATGGGCCTCAAAACAAAAATGCACAGCAAAAATCAACTTTATAAGAACCAATAAAGTTCAAGATGATGATGTCAACCATGGGCGATGATTCACCATTTTTTGAGTAAAAAAGTAAAATGATTAAAAAGTAAAAAAAAATAAAAAATAAAATAAAATTGCAACCCGTATTTTCACCTTATCTCCTTATGATTTTTCTGAAATTGCGAGTGGAAGTACTAATAAGATGCAAAAATAAATTCCTCATCAAAGGAATACCCATGTTGCATACTTTTGATCGACCCTACTACACGAAAAACATGAAAAACATGATTGCAATCACATTTTTAATGTATTTCTCATTTTCTATGTATCAAGATCCATCGAAAGTATGTAACATGGGTACTCATTGGATGATGAATTAAATTATGCATCCAAAAAGAATGCCTGCTCGAAATTTGAGTAAAACTATAGGGATATAAGTTGAAAATACAAGTTGAAAAAATAGTTTTTTCATTTTTCCCTCTAAAATTTGATCATGTAATCTAATTTTATTTTATTACTTCCACTATTATTTAAAAATATTCCTTGGGAGACCTATTTTGGGCCTCAAAATTTATCTAATGTGTGGTGCTTCTGATCATATGTATCCACATAGAAATTGGAATTCTTCATAAGAGGCCATTGATGGTGGAATTGTTCTTATGGGAAATAACATTTATTGTAAGGCTATTGGGTTTGGAAGTGTCAAAATTAAAATGTTTTGATGGTTTTTAAGGAAATTAATAAATGTTAGCCATGTGCTTGAAATAAAGAACAATTTTTTTTTTTAGGTTCTTTAGATTTTAGAGGTCATAATTTTATAGGCCAAGGTGGAGCATTAAAGGTGTCAAAAAGAACTTTAGTGGTTATGAAGGCTACAATTAAGATAAGAAACCTTTATAAGTTGAACGAAAGTACTCATATGAATGAAGCAACAATGGTATCTGAGAAGGTGATTAAATCCACTTGTTTATGGCATCATGACTAGGTCATATGAGAAAGAAAGGGTTATAAGTAATGATAAATTTAAAATTAGTTCCAATATTAAAATATCTACATTTGAATTTCTGCATACGTTACATACTTGGAACATAATGTAAACACAATTTTGAAGTAGGTGGTCATATTAGCAAATCTATTCTCAATTGTTAGGATATTCCGACACATAGGAAATAGCTAAGAATAACATAGTCTAGTGTAGAGTTAGGTAAAGTGTGTTTATTTACCATGTACATTTGTAAATTATAATCTGACGGTCACAATTTGTAGTGATCCGACGATTATCTCTCACCTTGGTATTAACGACACTTGATCTGTGGCTTAACACCCGATTAGTCCATGATCTCTATTTAAAGAGCATGGAGGGTCATTTGTCTGGTAACCGTTTATGAGAGAAACATATGTAACTTTTCCTTTTATATTAATAAATTTCCTGAAGTGGCCGTGTTGGCTCAGACCATGGACTGTTTCCCTCTTTGAGGGTTTTAACCATGTGATTATACTAGTGCACTGATTTGTGATCTTTTTGTGAGCAGTGACCTTTGGTTCTTTATCTAAGGAACTTACCCTGTAAATTCCTACATATTATATCCATTTTGATGTTTTGGGGCCATCTCTTACATCTTATTTTAGAGGATGATCATATTTTGTAACATTTATATATGATTTTCCTAGAAAAGAGTGGGTTCATGTTTTGAAAAAAAAATTAGGTGTTTAGTATAGTTAAACAATATAGAGATATGGTAGAAAAGAAAACTGGTAGAAAAATAAAATATTTAAGAATGGATGATGGAGAAAAGTTCACTTCTTTAAAATCCAATTTTTTTTTTCAAATAATTTAATATTACAAGTCACAAAACCATTATATATAATCCCCAACAAAACGACATAGTAGAATGCATGAACAAGATTGTTCTAGAAAGATAAATAAGCATGCTCAACAATGCCAATGTGTGAGAAGAGTTGTGAGAGAAAGAAGTGTGACTATGGCATGTTATCTTGTAAATAATCACCATTAGTTGCAACAAATTGTACAATCCTTAATAAGGTGTGGATGGGTCATCCCTATTATTATTCAAATTTAAATTGTTTTGGTTTGTAAGCTTATGTACTTTTAAGAATCAACATTTAAGCTAAATCCTAGATTAAAGAAATGTATCTTTCTTAGTTAACATGATATAACTAAGGTATATAAAGTGTGGGATCCTACTACCTACAAAGTTATCATTAGAAGAGATGTGTTACTTTATGATTCTTATCCACTTAAATCAGACAATATAAAAGCTTATTCGAAATAGGAACAAGTAAAAATAGATCAAAAAATTCAGCTGGAAACCCAACCATCTACAAATGGAAAGGAAAAAAGAAGAAGATTTTGAAAGTAAAAGATGTTGAATATATTCAAGAAAATATGGAAATTCAACAACCGACACCAAGATGATCTACATGGGAGATAAATCCTCCTAAAAGGTATATTGATTTTACTTCATCTGTGCATTGGTTACTAATAATGCGGATCCTTCTTGTTGTGAGGAAGTAATATATGATATTAATAATGTGAAATGGAAGGTAGCAATAAAAAAAGAGATGGATTCTTTGTTGGAAAAAAAAACTTGGGACCTCGTAGAATTTCTTAAAGATAGAAAGGTTAACGAGTGTAGGTGGATCAAAAAACCGAAGAATGGTATTGATGATATTTTTGAATGGTATAAGGCTAGTTTGGTTAGAAAAGGTTACTCTCAAGTGGAAGGTATGTATTTCCATGAAATAATTTTGTTAGTTATTAAGCTTGTATTTGTTCATATTGTGTTGGCTCTAGTTGATTTGCTTGATTTGGCATTGGAGCAATTAGATGTTAAAATAACATTCCTAAATGGACATTTAGATGAGGAGATATTCATGTAAAAACTAGAATAAATTTTTCAACATTGAAAAAGAATATTATTATGCAAGCTCAAAAAATCATTATATGGCATGAATCAGCCACTCAGGATATGGTACAAGAAATTTGATTCCTTGATGTTGAGCCAAAATTATACTTGAAGTGAGTGAGATCATTATGTAAACATAAAATTTTTTAATGGTATATTCATTATCTTGGTGTTATATGTTTACGATATTCTTGTTGCAAGGAAAATCAAGGATTCGATCAATAGCTTGAGGGCACAAATTGCTAGGACATTTGATATGAAGAATGTAGGAGCAACAAAACAATTATCGGGCATTTAGATATTATAGAGACTAAAAAATGGTAAGATCATTTTACAACAAAATAATGTTGGGAAAATGCTTTAAAAAGTAGGAATGGATAATGTAAAACCTATAAATATCAATTTTACCTCTCATTTTAATATTAATTTAGGTTTATGTCCTAGCAGTGGAGAAGAAGAGGTTTATGTCCTTATGCTAATGTAGTAGGATTTATTATGTATGGGATGGTACATATCAAACTAGATAGTTCACATGCAATGGGTGTCATCAATAGGTACATGTAAAACCCAAGATGAGAGCATTGGAATGCAGTGAAATGAGTGCTTTGGTATCTTAGAGGCACAAGGGATTATTAACAATAGTAATGAGACTATATGAGGTTACGTTGATTCGGATTTTGCAGATGATTTGGTCAAGAGAAGGCTACTTTAGGTTATGCCTATTCTCTTCTAGGAGTATCCATCAAATGGATGTTAGAGATTTAGGAAATTTTTGCTTTATCCACTATAGAGGCATAGTATATTGTTGTTGAAGGGTATTCTAAGTGAGCTTGGAAGAGCACAAAACACTGTATACGTATTTTATGATTGAAAAGTGATATTAATTCGACTATGAATCCAAATTATCATAGAAAGATGAACAATATTGATATCAAGTACCATTTTTGTAAGACAGGTCATTCATGTAAGTGGATTAGATCTTAAAAAAGTCCACACTCAGGAAAAATGTGCAGACATGTTTCCTAAACCAATGTTGTTAGAGAATATGAAATGATGTTTGGATTCTCTTAGCTTACATAAGAGGTGATGAATGGGTTTGGGAAAGGTATTAGGTAAATTGTTTTAATGTCAATATTTTTATAGAGTAATGAAAATTTAGTAAAAGATAATATGAAAACCTAAATTTACCTAAGTAAATTTTATTATTAATCTAACAATGTTGGTTTTCATAAAAAATGTAATGGTCCCCAGTTCATTTTATCACCAAATTCTAAGATTTGAATTGAATCTAAGTCTAATTGTAGAATGTCTCTTGATTAATAAAATATCTTAACCTAATTCGTGGAGGTTTCCCCAATAAAGTGGCAAGGTTTTACCATGTAAATTTCATGTATTGGTTGTTATTATGAATCTTGTCATTGTTTCTTTGCTCATGTTAATGTTCTTTAAAGACTTTGGAAACCAACCTAAATGTTTATCTAAAATTATAAAATATTAAACAATTCTACTAGACAATATGATAGGGTTATCCTAAATATTCCAAAATTAAAATGGACATGAGAAAAGTCAACCCTTGAATTTGGTCACACCCATTTAATTTTCAAAGCATACTAAAATATGCAAAATACATATACTCATGCCCATTCAATTTTCTAACTATTTCAAAATTTACAATCTATATACTTTCAAGTTATGAGATGATGTTTAGGATAGACTAAAAGTTGCAATGAGAAGTGATATTTATTTATTTTTTCATATATAAAATTACTATTAAACATAAAAAAATCACTTGAACATAATGGAAATGGAAAATTCTAATGAATGTTTTCCATAAACATTGCTACCACATAACTCTAAAGTGCCCACTTCGATTAAGCATGCAAGTAATAGATTTCAACGATAATTAAAAGAGAAATGGAAGTGAATATTTTACAAGTCGAGAAACAACAATGGCAAACATTAGGGATATGTCAAAGGTCAAAATTATTATGTATTGGAAAACAAGCATCCAAAAGTAATCTTTGGCAATTCAATGCATTTATTACATTTACAATTGATTATATGTAAACAAGAAGCAACAAAATTAAAGGAATCAAGTGTCAAATTCCAATTTAAATGAAAGCACATTTTCATTTAAAGCAATGGAACTCACTTAATTGGCATCTAAAACTTTGTATTCTTTTATTTTCTTTATATATTTCTCTATTTCCTCTAAATGTGGACATGGATACTAACGAAGTACCTCCATAGCTAAGGTCCATAATGTGTATCAATTTTGTAGGTTCATAAAGTATGTCAAATTTATATAGAGATCCCTCTCTAGAGTAAGTGGTTGTGCTTTAGTGCGCAATTCAACTTTGATTGAAATCACTTGCAATAGTCTATTAAAAAAATTATTCTAATAGGTATATCATATCATATTTAAGAAAATTTTTATATGTATTCACAACAAATTTTTAGTAAAGAATAGATCAAACCAAGAAGGCATATTTGCAAAAATCCTAATCACTAGTGTTGTAGCAATTAAAAACCTATAAGAACCATTGTGACAAAAACAAATTGTAAAATGATAATTTGACAATAGAGAGGGACGAGAGTAATGGTTCACATGTTGAAATTTGATTAAATAAATATTTTCCATGGGGTGTATACTAGTTGGTTTAAGTTAGGTTTAATCCCCATCAGTCATCTTGTTCAAATATCACGGGGACGAGTTGAGGGTGGGAGTGAACAATGGGGATAAAAACATAAAAATGTCGCATGGGACATTAGGAATAAAAACATTTTCACACAATCTTGGTCATAGGATCAAAAGGTGGGTAGGTCAGATTTTCAGCTAATATTGGGGTTAGCATAGGATAAATATTGTTGAATAAGTAAGAAATAAAAAGAACTTATGTAGGTTCAATAATAAAAATAATTAAAGGTTTTATTTTGATAGTGTGTTTTTTTAATAGGTTTTTAGAAGTGTTAAAGTCCTATAGTGTTGAAAAATATATGTAAGCAAAGTTCTGCTAACATAGGTATCATGCAGGATTCTAAATTTATTTAAGTGATTTTTGTCTGTCTTCACACTCATTTAGTAGGTAGACATGTAGTAAGGGACCTTGGAGAAGTTTTCAAAGAAAATTTAATAGCCTCCTTTAGGTTCCACACAAATCAATGCAAGCGGAAAGTGATTGTGGTACTCAAATGGATCTCTAATATTTGTTGGGATTTTTGTTGGAGGTTTCCCTCTTTAAAGAAAGGGAATGCACGTTGGAAAATTACTTTGTGAACTTATGATAAATGTTTATAGCACCTTTAATAGTTAGATTTAGGCCCTCATAATCCTAAGTTTATCACTAAAAACTCCTTTTTGGCTCTTCATTAGTTGACCCTTGTTTTTAATCACCTTAAGCTAGATTTTGTAAAAATATGTTTACTTATTGGCATCTTATATAATTATTTTCAAAGATATTGTGTGAATTGGCATTATTATTATAAGGCCATAAGTTTCATTTTATTTTTATTTTTAAAACTTAATGTTTTATTATTTAGCTTTGAGTCTTTAAAAGTGGTTAATCATTCACCCTATTGTTCAAGGAGGGATTGTGGCCTTCCTCCCTAGTTCACGGGGCCACCTTCATGATGTATACTTGAAGATTTTGAATCCTCATAAAGTGAATTAGAAGAGGAAGAGACCACATTGAACCATGTTGATAGGGATTAAGTTTAAGAAAAACATTTTTGAAGAAGAAGAAGACAATTATTTTTTTCACGATCCTTATCAAAAGAGATGAGGTTCCTTCCCCTCATATACAAGGATATTTTAGCCTTCCAATCATGGAGGATATTAAGAAAACTCCATCCAATTTCAATCCTCCAATTACTAATCCAACAAATCCTATTCTTGCTGAAGTGAACCAGTTCCCTCTAAGGAGAAACCTATCTATATTTTTATGCAATAATCCACATACTGGCTTTGGTATGTTTAATGTTCCAAAGTTCTTACTTAATGAAACAATGTACCTATATGAATGATAACTAGTGGAATAAATTATTATACTTGTGTCCTTGGGAAGGGTAAAAATGTCGTTCTAGTTATACCAATAGTTAGGGGGAGCATTATTTTCATTGGAAACCTTGCCAAAAGTGAAAAAAATCTTGGCATCAGAATTCATTTTTATGGGTGATTAACCCCTAGTGTAAATTTTCTTGAGTATTGAACCTATAACAAATATTGGAAACATTATTAGAGGTAGTAATGGAGGTATGAGTATCTTACAAAGTTCAATGTTGGGTATCACCATAGGTAATCTAGTTCCTTGTTTACATGACCCTTATCACTTTCAACAATTGTAAACCTATCTAAATTGTTTCATCTAATTATCAATCCAATAAACCATTATACAACATGAATTTGTGTTCCTATTAATCCCCCTTAATGCACCCCCAAATATGAATGTAAGGTTTGGGAAGATCCCTCAAACCATATATGGATTTTAGCTTATAGTGTCCCTTGGAAACATATTATAGAATTATTTTCCACCCATCTTGGTATTTGAGTCCCTAATATAATTAAATTTTGAGATACTATACTTTTTCCGTTATCTAATTATGTTTTGAGGTTGACCACATGATTCCTTCAGTGCAATAAATAATCAGTAATTAGTTGTTATACTTCTTCACATGATCATCAATGGCTCCATAACTTACATCCCATGATTGCCTCTCTAACCTTTTAAATCAATTACATGAAGAAAAAATCTACGCATAATAGGATGGATATTTATTTTTCCTTGGAAAAAGATATACAAGAGTTTGGAACATTATTTTGAAATCCACTAGGCTCAAAAATAGTCAATATTGTTTTTGTTAGAAAAGTAAAACATTGAACCATGTACCTTTTTCCATTGTTTATTCTTGCATGATTTGAACTAGTGTAGCTCCTAACATTTTATGCTTTAGATCCTAAAAAAATGTTTCCTATACATGAATATAAATTATACCAAACTTAATTTCTTCAAATCAATAGAACATTGATCACAAATGAGTCTAATCTAACATACTCTAGAAAATTTAGATCAAGAAATAATTTACCATGCACATTGAGTACATGAACTATATGTTGGGAAAATTAGAGTGAAGAATCATCAAAATTTCAAAATATATCCCCCTTATCTCTTATTAATAATTTTAGTTATAAAATTTTAAAACATGAACTAAGGGATATAGAGACCTATTTTGATATGTTAGTAGGGCACACCCATTATTGGGGATTTAACACATTAATCCATGCCATATTATCTCTAATAAGTGGTTGTATTTTTATTTCACTAGGAGGGTGGAAAGTTGCATGATAAAATTGGTCAAGAATAATGAAAGGTGAAATGTCATGAATAATAGGTGGGTATCCCCCATGGTTAAACTCACATAATATGGGGTTGTTTTTCTTACATTACAACACTATAGGGGCATTTTTATATGATAACTTATGTGACTACTAAAATGATTACTAAGAATACTCATATATGCTATAAGAGATAAGATGGAAATATTTTGATGATATATCTAATTGACATTAGAATTCCCTAAAGTGACGATAAAAAAAAAACAAAACAAGAGTTAAAATAAGGGAACGAAAAGGACTGCATAGTCCAAGAGATAAAGGAAAGGAGCGAAGAGAGATTGCATAAAATTGTAGAAAATGAAATATTAATTCTACTATACAAAGTATGGGGATAGAGGTGGAAGAACACCCAAGCATATACATACCAATAAAAGAGTGAAAAAGAAGACTGCAATCACCACTTAGTTTTAGGGCTAAACTAAGAAAGCGCGGGGAAAGGAAATGGAGGGTGAAAATGGATAGTTAGTACCTTGAAACCTTGTTAATAATGACCTAGGGTTGTAATTGATTTGAAAACTTAATGTAGGTTTCAAATTAGGTTTTACTAGAAAATTAAATGATAAAAGAGAGTCAAGTAACTAGGATTAATTAAGTCTGCAGGTGGTATCATAATTAGCAAAAAAAAAAATGTTGGAAAGGCCTTGTGAATCCAAGTGATCGGAAGTTCGATACCCCCTGACATGTCTCACTAGACAAAAAAAAAAAAAAAAAAACTATGATTAATTAATAAATAATTTCTTGAGTGAGCTAGAGAGCCTAATTTTTGAAATGAAAGAAATTGAAGAGAAAACTAAAATTTATTGTTTTAGATTATGAATATCCATAATGTGAAGTGGAGTGTTATAATTGTCATCCAAATGTGATCCACACTAAAAAATGACCTACATACCCAGCTCAAAAGTTCTATGGAGATGACTTTCCTTGATATCTAATATAAATAAATACAAATTCAAGAAATAAACACCATATACTACTACAAAGAAATATGATTCAATGAAATATGTAAATCAGGAAACTTGACACCCTCAGAGGGAATGATACCTCCCTTTCCCTAGCTATGATGGAGCCTCCCTTAAGCTTATATCCATAGCTTTTAAGCTATGAATGCAACTATACCAATGAATATGCCTTAGGATGAATCAGTCGAACATACAAGATTGGATATAATCTAGCCAATAGAGTCCTTGTAAAATTTATATAGATGAGAAATGAAAGAAACCATATGCGATTGAAAGAAGTGGGAGGAGTTAGGTTACTAATATAAGTGTGCACCCAGAGATTATGGTTTTAAAAGATATAAGAATCCAAAAGAATTAAGAATTTTCAAAAGGAAAAATTGAGTGTTATAAATTTTTAAGGTAATGACCTCAAGATGAAAGATAATATTTAGTTAATCATTGAGGTTCCTAAATTGTCAAAAACCAACATATCATGTTTTTTGACTTGATATTGTTGATTTGATATAATTGTGTCATGGTGTTCAAGGTTAAAATTCACTTTATTTTAGGTCACTCGTGCATTAATAGTTATGCTTGACCAAGGAAACATGTGGTATTCTTAACACCATTAGATCAAGCAGTCTTTTAGAAGTTTAAGGCTAGTTAACTATGTAAATTAAAAGTCCCAAATAGGTTGGGAATTTTATGGGCCCAATTCAACGAATTGTAGGTCATAATGAACCTAATTAAAAATTTTGAGAACTAGACTAAACCTAAAAGGTTATGAAGTACCCTAGATGACTTCCCCAAGAAGTCAAGGTGTGTTAATTTGGTGACAAAAGTCTAGAGCCAATGACGTGGGAGGATCTAAGGAGCACACTTGTGCTAAATACCCTAGTGAGGTCCTATATATAGGATGATATTAGAGGGATCCTAAGAAGGTGATCCAACACATTAGAGTGTTAGTTGAGAGGTATCATAACGTGAGTCGGTAGATCATGCATGAATATAGCATAGTTTTATACCATATATGACCTAGATTTTTAAATCATAATTAATTTTAACATTAATTGGTAACCATTATCATAGTAACTTAACTAAAAATTCATATACAATGAGATATTAATAACCCAATTCAAAATTTTGATATGGTAAATTATTAAATGTAGTAATATTAAACTTTAAATATCCTAGTGAGATCTTGAAGATGAACCACATTAAATGGTTTAAAAAGTCGACCAAATCCTAATAATGTATTTAATCCAAAAAGCATCTATCTAATTTATCAAATTAATTTAATTTCTTTATTTAAAATACTTTTTAAAAAAATCATATCAAAATATATAAATTAAATTTTATTTTATTTTATTATAACTTTTTATAAACTTTTAAAAATCTAATGGAATACAAAAATGTGAAAATAAATAAATAAATATATTTTTTTGATTTTTATAATTTTTATAAACTTTTAAATTTAAAAAAATAAAAAATAAATGAATAAATATATCTCCACAAAACGACTCCACATTGCTGAGTCTTCTATATATTGTGATTTCTTTTATCTCCTTCAACCAAGTGGATAACTTATACCGGATGGGAAATGCGATTATCATGCTGTTATATGCTGAGCTGGCCTGAAATAAGATGGACTCCATTTATAAAGGTTGCTGAGTAAGCCTAAAATAAGGTGGACTCCATTTATGAAGGATTACATCTCAAGACAAAATCTCATCATACTTATTTAGCTATGCATATTTTGTGCATACCAATGTGATTAGGTAATATGTGTATAAATTTCTTTTTTAGTGAAAATCAATGTGATTAATTAGGTAATATGTGTATAAAATTTTTAGGTGAAAGTCATATTTAAATTTTTAAAAGTTTTTTGAACCACAAAATTTCACCAAAATTTTTTTATATACATTTTATAGATCACATAAATCAAATTTTTAAATAATATATGTTATACGTACTTTCCAATGTTATTTTGGTGCACTCTTATTTTGGAATTGAATGAGATGTTATATGTTAGGTTTTCTAAATGAAAGGAATAAAGATGTTTAAGCTCTGTCGTTCATGCTTTTGTTTTTGAAAATGTAAATTATAAGTTCAATTAATAAATGGTTGATTATCATATAGTGAATAGTTATATAGTTATATTGAAAGAAAATATATTTTAATTATAAAAAGATATTTTTTTAAAATTCTTATTATAATTAGTTATCTATATTCATCAACTACAACATAAATAACTTTACAAACTACATGTAAATGTTGCCATATGAATGCTGTTTTGTTATATTCCTTTTAAATAATATGAAAAGTTAAATGATATATACTTAAGATATAGTGATATTACATTCATAGTTTCTGGCTATTGAGGAAAAAGTTGGTATCGAGTTTTACTATAAAATACAATAACAAATTCTATCAACTCTATTATTTAAATGAATAAAAAAACCACACCATCCTTAATAATAAGGATTCCACTTTGTAATCCAGAAGGTATACTATAACATCCAATTTCTTTGTTAAACTATAATGCTTGCCACCTTTCTGTATGTCCTTGTCTCCCTCCGTAAACTATAGTGGATGAAGTTGGTTAGCTATCCACGCAATCTATAACCTAAATGAGAGATCAAACTATTCAATATGAATAACTCTAGTGTTTCTCATCTACTTACAATTAAATTCCATCCACCCATATTTGGTAGATGTAGAATATGCACAACACTTAAGCGAGCCTAATGTTATAGTCTAAGAACCGAGATATTTTAGATTGTTTTTAAGCGTAGTTTAGGGTTTGATCGTTTTCTGTTGAAATCTCCTTGAATGAATTAGATACAAGGTTGACCCAACAAAAAAACACGCTCACCAAAAAACCTACAATGACAACGTTGGATACATTTTTAGTTAATTTGAGGTTGATTGTAGGGTTAACTTAAGTTTAATGTTTTTTAAATTGGAATTTGATAATATAATGTTTTTGGCTGAAATTTAGAATTTCTGTATTTTTACACGGATATGCGTCATTATTTTGGAATAGGGTTTGTAGATTTTTATTAGAATAGGGTTTGTAGAATTTTAATTTAGATATTTATAGTTATTAGATAAATTATGTTTATTTTGTAATAGATGTTTTAAAATTTTAATTTAATTATCAGTAATTATTATGTGGATGTAGAGATTTAACTCTTATAATATTCATAATAGAATATACAAATTAAAAGTTGAAATTTATGTCGAAAATAGTCATGTCTTTTTTTTTTCCTTTTAGTTAAATTGATTAAATTAAAAAAAAATGTTACATGAATAAGTATCATATGAAGTAATGGTAATGAAGGTCGGATCCTTTCCATGTTGAATTTAAAACCCTAAATGTTGGCGAAATCCTTATGGAAATTTAAACACCCAAGGCAAAACCCGATAGACATCTTCTAGTTTCCCCAAGTGGGATTTTTAAAGCTTAATTATGATGGGGCATCCAAAGGAAACCTAGTGCAAGCAGGAATAGGAGGTATATTTAGAAACTCTCAAGGCTCAGTGTGTAGGGTATATGCGATAGCAGTTGGGTTTGCAACAAACAATGAAGTTGAACTAATGGCAGTTAAACAAGGACTTTCAATTGCGATTCGGGAAAATTACCATAGAGTTATTGTTGAAGGAGATTCGGTGATGGTTACATGAGTATTGTGAAAAATTCAACAAGGGAACCCCTAGGAAAATATGAGCAAAAGATGGCACACAACGAGACTCATTTAGGAGATTGGCTGAGTAATACAAGACATTGGTTACCTTATTCCTTTCCATGTCTGCAGAGGGGGGAATGAGGCTGCAAATTACTTAGCTAATTGGGGTTGCAGTAATGAAGGCCGACAGTTAGACATTAGTCAAGCTAATCGGGCATGGAATATAGAGCTACATCCGCTACAGCTCATTATCGAAAGAGAAAAATAGAAAGCTAACGACCACCAATTGGGGTGCTGCGTAGAGGCAAATGGGCTACGGCCGGTGTCACGCAGTGGCGCGCACTTGACCGTCCATTGAGTTCAGTAATAGAGAAATGTACCAGGCATGCTTAATTATAATGGAAGCTGATGAAAATTCTTGCAGCCAACAAATTCTGTCAGGCCAAGGTTGGAAAAAGTACTGCTCAAGAACTAGGTTAAGGCAACAAGGTAAAGAGAAGAAAGGTATTGTTCTCGGCAGGCGATTTCCAAAGGAGTTCGAGGAGAAGGAAGTCGGTCTGCGACGTCGACTGTTAACTTGGCCCGTTTCATATTTTCACAGCGATTACACAGGAGTTGTCAGTGTGTGTTCGTCAGTTCAAAAACATGGAAAAAGGTCAAACTGGGAAAAGACATCGTACGGGAAAAGGGAAGCAAAAGCTTCCTATTCATAATGTGAGACCAAGTAAGTGTGGCAAGAAAACTAAAAAGGAAGTTCTGGAGAATATTTTTGATATTTACGCAACCAGAAACCCACCTTAAGTTCGCAACATAATTCAAGGCTAGAAAAGAGAGAGTAATCATAAAGAAGAAGACATTGAACAACATGAAGCCACCATGGATTTTATCTTGGACTCCGGGAATACAAGAGGGAGGCTATCTCTCTTTCACCAATCTATCCACACCTATCGAATTCTCAAATGTGTTTTGGCAAAGGCCATGACCAGTATGTAGGAAATGGAAGGAAACCCCAATGTGATTTCAATTCTGCAAGAAATCAAATAGGAAATTCAAGAAATTGGAGTATCTCAGTATCATTCAACAACCAAAATTGGTAGAATTGAATGTCAGCTTCAAGCTATGTGGCAAGTAGATATGCGAGGTTCTATGGCAAAGGACCCGGCTCCTATCAACTCTTTGATGGATGACCCTAGATATAAATAGGTTTTAATGATTTTTGTGGCAAGTTTTTACTGCTTTTTGTTAAACTTTGATGGACATAGTAAAGTAGATATAGCAGCAAGTAGAAGGAAAAAACAATTCCAATATTGGTTGGCTTTTAACTCACTAAGGTGGCCAACAGACCTGGTTTCCTTCGGGTAGGTTGAGGCCACTAATTGCTTAAGTATATGTATAGAAATCTTCTTTTTTTTGATAAATAGAAAATGGTAAGGCTTTATGAAATTTACAAAAGAAAAGAAAAAATATCATATGAAATGATTTTTATTTTTTTTTAGTATGTGATATTGATAAACCATGGTATTGTAATGAAGCCTGTTGACAAATTGAAAATTTCCATAGTAAAGTGGGTATAAATATTCATAGTTAGGAATATTGTTCCATGTTTTTTCAAATATACATATGTTTAAATTATATATTAATTATTTTAATAATAATAATAATAATAATTATAATAATTTAAAGTAAAATTATAATTTAGTTGGTTTTTATGATTTTTAATTTTAACAATATGATAGGTAGTAAGTCTTTTTCTGCTTATTATGGATTGATCTCAATGAGCGTTTATTAATCATTCAATTTATATGGTTGATTTACTTATGAAAATTTGAAATACAACAACCAAATTTGACAAACAACTTGATGCTTATTAATTTATATGGTTGATTTACTTATTTGGATAGTAGATTTTGGAATATTATGAAAATTTGAAATTTTAGAGCCAATTTTGACAAACAACCTTTTTATGTATAAAAATATTTTTAAATCAACAATAAAATTATTTTCAAATGTATAATCTTGTTATTTTTATTATTTAAAATGTATTTTTAAATATATCAAAAATTTAAAATAAAACAGTAAAACACTTTATATAGATTTAATTATTAAAATTTACTATTTCACACCCAGAAACAACATTTAAAGTAAATTGAATGTGAAAGTTAAACCACAATCAATTTAAACCAAATTAAACTTAAAATCAATAAGAAATTTCAGTTATTTTAATTTCGCTTAAAATCAATAAGAACATTCAGTTATTTTAATAAAGTTAGGTTTAATTCGGTTATTTTAATGCAAAACCAATGTCATTCGTACTAAATTTAAGATTATGCTCTGGAGACAGGGATGCTCTTTAGTAGTTTGCACTTCAATTTAGAGATTAGCCCATGGTTTTACAAGCATGTCAGTGGCTTGATCGATGTGGAACTATTATACGCTTCATCTTTCGTGCAAGAAAAGCAATCCAGATCATTTTAGAAAATTAGCCTTCCATATCAACCTCGGGGAAAACATTTTTTTTCCAAAAATATGCTATACACGACAACATTAATATAATCGTCACGCGGATAAGTTACGACTGATTCTATGAATTTGGTTGTGTTGGTGATCAATTTGAAGAAATTAAGAGATGAAATCTGTAATTTAGGTAAATTATGGTTGAAGACTAATCGACTCTGCAAGATATTAATCGTTCCTATTAAATGGCCGGATCGTGGATACCCAGCAGTCAACTTCAGCGTAAAACAAGTAGCAGAGCGGTCCACTTCCAATATTTGCTAATAGGGCGTATAGTACTCGATAGTGGGAAATGGACAAACATCAGATATTCCTAACTATTTTGCTTCTGGCATTGTCATCCATTCCGGCGCTTCATGCAGAGCTTGCAGCTGCGTTGTTGTCCGAAGGTTATTACGAGAAGTCATGCCCCTTTGTAGTTCCCATTGTAAGTTCGGAAATGCAATTAGCAACGTCCAAAGAAGCTCGTGTGGCAGCTTTCATACTTCGCCTCCATTTTCATGATTGCTTTGTGCAGGTATTTTATTTTGATATGAAATTATTTTTATTGTTTATGGGTTAAAATTGGGTAATCTTGATTTTGCATCCCATCACTCTAATGTTTGTGATGTACACTGACTCTCTTAAATTTATGTAGATTGCAAATTTTAGGCAATATCCTAGGATGTGTCAGTTAGGAATGACCTCAAACAATTAATCTCTTTTCTTTCTCTTAATCTCTAGTGGACTGTCAAATTCCAAGATATTTCTTCACATAAGAATTTTCATTTCACCCATCAACCCATTTTTTATTTCACCCCATCAACCCAACCTATGGTGAGACCATCCAACATTTAGGATGTACACTCCACCATCCACCTATCCTGAGACTATTTAAAGTTTAGGGTGTACACTTTACTCATGGAATTTTGACGATCAGAAGGATCAATTCTTTGACTTCTTCACTGACACTCAGATTTAGAGATATTACTGTCCTCAAAAGCCCAAGAATAAATAGAGTGTCCATTAAAACATTTGACAAATACAAAATTTTGATTACACAGTTTTTATTGGCTTATTCTTGCTCTAAAATTTAGCCATCGCTATAATATTTTTAGCCAATGCTGTAATATTTGGAATTAATGCAGGGATGCGATGCATCTGTGCTGCTTGATGACACGCCCACCTTTATAGGGGAGAAAACAGCGAGCCCCAATGTGAATTCGCTGAGAGGATATGAAGTTATAGATGCCATCAAGGAAAGACTAGAGGATGTGTGCCCTGGTATTGTGTCTTGCGCTGATATAATTACCTTGGCTGCTAGAGATGCAGTAGTGCTGGTATGTTATATATTTGTTTTCTGGCTAGCTTAATTTGATTGGAGTGTAAATTTTGAGGATATTTTGAAATGGGATTAATATTAGCTAAGTAAATTATTTAATTTCAGTTTCTATATTTTAATTATATATTTTGAAAATATTGTGACTAACATTATTCTTAATTCAATGGCATATTTTAAAAATATTTTTAAACTGTGATTATTATCATTTAAATCAATTATTTGATTTGGCTTTTAACATGTAAGAAAATAGAGTGAAGATTTCTACATTTGTTTATATGCTAGAGGATTTTTCGATGAAAATGTGTATAGGATTTTTAATGTTTATGTTTCTGTGCACATTTTACTAGTTATCAAGAACTAGAAAAAAAAAAAAAAAAAGTTAATGACAAGACTAGAAAAAAAAAAAAAAAAAAAAGAAAAAGAAAAAGAAAAAGAAAAGAAAGAAAGAAAAGAAGAAGAGTGAAGTGTCCACCAAAAAAACATCAAACAAGTTTAAAAACCTTAAATACAATTTCGTGATCAAAACTTAAAAAAATATAAAAAATTATCATCAAATTTTATTCATATAAATTTCATAAATTCTTCTTTTAAATCTCTTCTTTTAAATCTCTTCTTTGCTACTTGTCAGGCTGGAGGCCCATATTGGGAGGTCCCCTTGGGGAGAAAGGACTCAAGAAGCGCTAGTTTGAGTGAGGCAAACAACAACATTCCCACGCCCAATTCAAACATCCAGACTCTCATTGCAAAGTTTTTATTGCAAGGCCTCACAGTCACAGATATGGTGGCACTCGTTGGTCAGTGAATACCAACTCTGGAGCATTTTTTGGATATTGATTTTTGTGGGAATTTTTTATGCTTATTTTATATTCTCAGAATATCTTGATGGTTAAGAGAGGCTTTAATTATTTGGCCATTTTCCTGACTCTCGTAATTTCCAAGATATTTTTAGAATTTGCAATCTATATAAATTAGAATCTGCAATCTATATAAATTCAGTGGATTTGATTTTTGTGAAGATAATTTTTTGTTAAAAACTTTTAGGGTTTTCTCTTGGGCAGGTGGACACACAATTGGATATGCTCGATGCACGAATTTTAGGCAAAGGATTTATAGTGGCCAAAATGAAGGCAATGAACTTTATGTATCTGGACTGAGAGAAATTTGCCCTCCAGCTGGTGGCGACGACAACATATCGCCCTTGGATCATGTAACTCCAACGTTGTTTGACAATTCATATTACACCAAATTAGTGAATGGCGAAGGGCTCCTCAACTCTGACCAAGCCATGTATTCAGGTGGCCTTGGGAGTGTACTAACGTCACATATTGTCCAAAGTTATGCTGCTGATGGTCTGGAATTTGCGAAGCAGTTCTCGGATTCCATGGTGAAGATGGGAAATATAGTGAAGCCTGAAACTTTTCTGACTGGTGAAGTAAGGAAGAACTGCCGCCTAATCAATAAATAAAAACTTGACAGTTCGCATTTTCATAAAAATTGAATAATGGGGCGAAATAACAGAGCCGATTTTTGATAGAAATATGGCTTCTTCATAGCAGAAAGTATGATTCTACTTCTGTTTTTTCTCAAATTTTATTCACAAAGATTGTTATTGTAATTTTATGTCAAGTTCCATGCAAATTATATTTATTATTAAGTTATATTGATCCCATTGTTCAGAAGTGTTGTTATATGCTCTTTTTATTGCAAGTTACATTGATGCAATTGTTGTGTTGTATGTGTTATTTTCATTGCAAAGGATGATGGTCATGTAAGTAAAATATTATTGTGCTGTAAGAAATTGGTTGTTCAAATTCACTTCATGTGGAAGAGCATCTTTAGAAAATTCAACACTATTCCTCTTTTATATAAAATAATTTATATGTCATTCTCATACAATCATGCGAAAATTCAAACAGATCCAACGTTATATAATTAAATCTCAACTGAATGAATTGTGAGTAGATATCAACGAAATGAATAAAAAATGTCATGCTCATACAAACATGCCAATATTAATCAAATCTAATGTTGTATAATTTAATTGAGATTGCACTTCAATCAAATAAAAGAAATCGTTGCATATATTTACATCAATATTCTATTAAACTAATTTAATGTTATTGAGTCGAAAGGCTTATTCTACAATTTAGTATGAAGGAGATGTGTAAGTATGTCACGGCCTCAAAAACTAATATAAATAATTATCACTAATATGTGCCAAAACAAAAATTAAATAACCATATAAATAAAAAATTAAAAATGGAATAATACAATAATTAATTGTGTTCACTGAGCTGATATTTTGATATTTCATTTCCACTACTAGAGTAATAAATAAAATATTGAGATGTCTATGTTAAATAAAATAATTTTAGGTATAAAATCTTTGTGTGAAAATTACAATCACCCAGATTAGTGTGGTTCATCATGAGGACAAGATGAGAAATCTATCTACGACCCAGTTTAAACAGATAAGGAAGCTCCAACTAGCCATTGTAGAATAAGATGAGAAATCTGATGTAGGACAGAGTTTAAATATATAAGGAAGCTCCAACTAGCCATTGTAGAATAACGACTAGTTTGACTGGAATAAGAAATTTAATAAAACATAAACCATGGTTTTTTTGGGAATGTAGTATCTATAAACCATATGACTAGAAGCTCCAAGTGTCATATTAACTCAGTTGTGGTTTTTTTTGGGAATGTAGTATCTATAAACCATGTTATTGGTCCATTAACAAAACCTATTTACAGATTAATAATGAACATGAAAAAGCGGAGGCAAATCTCATGGTTAAGAATCTTGTTTTATGTTTTTTTAAATATATAAATGTTGTCTATAAACCATGTTATTGGCCCATGGTATCGTAACAAAATCTATTTAGAGATTAATAATCAACATGAAAAAGTAGAGGCAAATCTCATGGTTAAGAATCCTATTTTATGTTCTTTTAAATATATAAATGTTTAAGTTATATATTAATTATTGTTATATCTAAGACTTTTATGATCTATAATGTAGATAAATGTCTTTTGAATTAATCACATCATTAGAATTTGGTCGACGTTTCGAACCATTTAATGTGGTTCATCCTCAGGACAAGGTAAAGAAGGAAATCAATTTCATTGAATAAATAGTAAGCATGCGTCATTGCCCAGTGATAGCTAAAATTAGTTAAAAATTTAATTTTTGTTCAATTATTTAAATTATTATTTATTATTTTAAAATATTATATAGAGTTGAGGGGGGGGGGGGGTAACAAATAATATAATAATTAAGCAAAATTGATTAAATTATTAAACTAATGTGATTGTTGCAATATCTTATCAAATGCGATGTGCGATATTTATCGCATTGCGTAGATCTTAATTTATTGCTCTTCGCATTGCATCATCGAACCCCATCTTATCACATCACAACTTTACTTGTTAAACCATATTGCAAACTTATATCCTTTACCGAATGTGATATGTGATGGAGCCTATGGCCAACAAATGGCCACTTTAGTACTTTCCTAACTTATCTTGCGAAGTAATCTGGGTTGTCGATCTTCGCTCTGGACTTTGCGAATTAATTTGCACCATCCATGATCCTCCTTCCAGAAATATTCTTAAGGGTTTTTATACCCCTTTCTGGGCAATGACAGAAACGTCATGGTACGCGAGAGGATGGTTTATGCTTATTTCAATCTATGTGGATTCTTCTGAGCGACAATGTTCTTTTATGCAATATTGACATCTTTATTTCTATTAAGTGGAAAATCATTCATTTATGTGATTTCAGAGCTTGCCTTGGCAATTGCAGCTGTAATGTTCATTTCAATATATGCTTTTAAGTTGCTCGAATTTCTTCGCATTGGTAGTTCTATTATAGAATGGTGGAATAACCAAAGAATGCAGTTGATCTAATATTTATCTCCATTGTCATTGGCCATGTTCGACATTTTGATGAAGGTACTAAGGGTTTCAGAAAAAGTTTTCGTGGTGACCCCTAAGTGAACTAGTGACGAGGATGATGCTTGTAGATATCATACATTTAGAGACATGACATTTGTAGAGTAATTTTGCAGTGCATGGGTGGTGATAAATCTGTGGCCATTTGGCAAAGGATTTTAGTGAGGAAAAAGGGAAAGACAGTTGATGAAGGTTTTAGTGAAAATGTAACATGTGGTTCAAATGTAGTTTCTAGCGCTTCTATTGGAAAACTAGCAGATGAAGTGGAAGTACTATTCTAGGATGGGTACTGGACTACAAAGAAGAAGATAATCTACAACAGGAAAGATCCAAAAGGGTTTTTTATGTCTCATGTTTTGGATTTAATTTTTGAAGACCATCCTACTAGTAACATTTTATTATCATGCTTAGTTTTGTTGTAGAAGATTGAGCCTCATAGTTTACTATGTCGGGATATTTTTAGTCATTTCCAGGAAACAACTCCCTTTTACAGAAAATCTAGTTTTATCAGCAAACCCAACAGGTAGCTATTTTCCCAGAAATTTGAATGCAACAGATTTAGGTGTTGGTTAGGTGGCATATTTGACCCAGATTCCAAGGAATAGCATAAGTAGAAGCTCATCGAATACTTTCCAAATTTTAAGGTAAGAATTGCTGCAGGTGGTAGTTAGTTCCACATTTCTTGCAGCAGTGAAGATAGTTAGGGCAGGTGGCAGAAAGAAGTTTATGTGGTAGTAAAACAGTTTCATGCTTCAGATTTATAATCCTCAAATCATTCAGAAATTCTAAATTCATGCAACAGTTCGATTTTTTTACTATTTTTAGTTTGCTTTATTTAATTTCATTCCTAAAATTTAGCAGCAGTTTCTTTTGTGTAACTATATTTAAGAGTTGAGTTTTATGCAATAGGAGATAGTTGGTAGCATAAGGCCACATGCCCTAGACCTCTTGTTGATCCTCATGTTATTCCTAAAGATGTGTATTATTGAACACATAATATATTCTAGTCACACCCTTGAGGATTCAAAAAATCATATGTTGTGTGTATTGTTTTCCCTTCTGTTTTTACATACTTTATCTTGCTTTCCAAGTTTATCATAAAAGTTCTATCTTATGTTTTTACAAGTCTTGTGAACGTCCAATTCATGTGGATCTATTTTTGTAAGTCTTGTTCCAAGATTTCATGATTCAGTATGAATTGAAGATTGTTCATAAGCATTCCTTGAGGTGGAATTAAACCCTATTTCATGTTTTTATAAGTCTTTTGATCTAGCATGCATGTTAATCTATTTTTTTCAGTCTTGATTCATCAATCATTCCTAATTCATGAGGTCATGTTAGTCAGAAGCATTCCTTGTAATGGGATTCTTTAAATGTAAAGTGAGATTCTTGTAAGTCTTTTAAAATAATTCTTTCACTATAAATTTAATATCTCGAATTTGTATCATTTTTTCCTCTCAAGCAATGGATTTCTATCCTAGAGACCCACTATCTTTCTCCCATTCTTCTAATCATTGAACTACAATTTTTTCTACCACATCATATATACGAGCGCCCTCATATGTGTTAGAGCTTTTTATCTATTCAATGTTCCTTTCAGAGTGCTTGAGATCCAGCCACTTTCTAAAAACCCAATCAAATCATAAGAAATTTCTTTAGAGCTTAGGATGTGTCTAGCCAGGCACTTGAAGTAGTCCAAGTGCTGATTCCACTACTAACATCTTTTGGTGCGTTTGTCGGGAGATGAAGGCATTGAAATGAAGTATTCTCCCGAGTCTCTTGTTTTAATTGTTGAAGATCAATTCTTGATGGTGAACACGAGTTGGCAACTTGAAGGGGACTGCAGTTTTTTCACCTGGCAACTCCATTGTTCCGGATCTAGTGGCGACTTCATAGTGATGCAGAGATCAGATTTTTAGTGGAAGTTTTGGATAAACAACTACATCTTTTGGAATTCTGAAAGGGAAATCATTGAAAAGGTATCATTTAATGTTTTTCCTCATTAAGTAGTTGATGATTTGGAGTCCTCTTATAGTGCATACATTCAATGCTTTATGTGTATCCCGCATTTTCATTATTTTCATCATGAGCTACACTATGTTATGATATGGATTCTTTGAGTTTTACTCTTAAGATTCAAAATCCATATGAGTTTTTTTCGGCTATTTGAATGGTTGTACGTTAAGTTCCATATTGCATGAATATTTCCATTCTAGTCAGATTAGAAGTAGAGGAATGAATAAGCTCGTTGTTTTGAGAAATGTTTTTCTTTCAGAAAGTTAGATTTCAGTTTTCAGTTTGAATCCAACCTCAGTTTGGAGAAATAAGTTTCAGAATTGAAATGATGCTTTTGACTCCATTACCCAATTCCTAGGCATGCTGGTGTCTTGAGTTAATGAGCAGGATCACTATTAAGGAGAGATAAGAGCTAAGAGTTGAATTACCCAAGTCTATGGTTCTTGATAGCCCACAAGGGGGCATATCATCCCCAATTAGAGCCACTGTTAGCACTGGTTTTTATTCCTTTGAAGTTTTCCCTCTCCGTCATTTTATTTTTCCTCTATCTCCTTATGCTTCATTTTTCCAAATGCTAAATTCCAATGCTCGAAATTCCATTAAAAACATTCAAATCCAAATATCTATGCTTTCGGGACTTTATAATAGCTCCACCCTCCACAACAAGCCTTTTAATATATCACATATACAATATGTGATATCATAACAACACTTATCATATTATGGACCTTACCTTTCGCCTTTCACAAAATAGAACTCTTTATTTTAGCGCTTCATCGTGCAAAATTTTTAGCGCTTCATCATGCATCGCAAAAAATACTACTTCACAGATTGGAAAATATATCATCTCGCATAATGCAACTTCGGAGATTATAACACATCGCACTTCGCCAACCTTTAATCCTTGCGATCTCCGAAATATCTTATCAAATGCGATGTGCAATATTTATCCCATCGCACAGATCTTAATTTATTTCTCTTCGCATCGCATCGCTGAAGCACATCTTATTGCATCACAACTTTACTTGTTTAACCATATTGAAAACTTATATCCTTTACCGAATGTGATATGTGATGGAACCTATGGCCAACACATGGCCACATTGACACTTACCGAACTTATCTTGTGAATTAATTTGGGTCGTTGATTATCGATCTGGACTTTGTGAATTAATCTGCACCGTCCATGGTTCTCCTTCTAGAAATCTTCTTAAGGGTTTTTCTGCCTCTTTCTAGGTATTGACAGAAACATCATCGTACACCAGAGGAAGGTTTATGCTTATTTCAGTCTATGTGGATTCTTCTCAGCGACAACGTTCTTTTATGCAATATTGACAGCTTTATTTCCATTAAGTGGCAAATCATTCCTTCCCGTGATTTCAGAGCCTGATGGCAATTGCAGTTGCACTGTTCATTTAAATATATCGTTTTAAGTTGTTTGAATTTCTTCGCATTGGTGGTTCAATTAGAGAATGGTGGAATAACCAAAGGATGTGGCTAATCTGGTATTTATCTCCATTGTTATTGGCCACGTTCGATGTTTTGATGAAGTTACTGAGGGTTTCAGAAATAGTTTTCATGGTGACCCCCAAGGGAACTAGTGACAAGGATGATTCTTGCAGATATCATACATTTAGAGATATGCCATTTGCAGAGTACTTTTGTAGTGCATGGGTGTTGATAAATCTGTGGCCATTTGGCACAGGATTTTAGTGAGGAAAAAGGGAAAGATAATTGATGAAGGTTGCAGTGAAAATGTAACATGCAGTTCAAATGAAGTTTCTAGCCCTTCTATGGGAAAACTAGCAGATGAAGTGCAAGTAGTATTCTAGGATGGGTACCAGAGTGCAAAGAAGAAGAGAAGCTACAACATGAAAGACCTAAAGGGTTTTTTATGTCTCATGTTTTGGTTTTAATTTTTGAAGACCATGCTGCTAGAAAAAGTTTATTATCATGCTTAGTTCTGCGGTAGAAGATTGAGCCTCACACTTTACTGTGTTGGGATATTTTTAGTCATTTCCAGGAAATAACTGCCTTTTATAGAAAATCTAGTTTTATCAGCAAACCCGACAGGTAGCTATTTTCCCAAAAATTTTCATGCAGCAGATTTAGGGGTTGGTTAGGTGGAATATTTGACCCAGATTACAAGGAAGAGCATAGGTAGCAGTTCATTGAATACTTTCCAAAATTTAAGGTAATAATTGGTGCAGGTGGCAGTCAATTCCACATTTCTTACAGCAGTGAAGACAGATAGGGCAGGTGGCAGAAAGTAGCTTATGTGGCAGTAAAATGATTTCATGCTTCATCTTTCTAACCCTCAAATCATTCAGCAGTTCTAAATTCATGAAAAAGTTTGATTTGTTTACTATTTTTAGTTTGTTTTATTTAATTTCATTCCTAAAATTTAGCAGCAATTCGTTTTGTGCAACTCTATTTAAGATTTGAGTTTTATGTAATAGGATATGGTTGGTAGCATAGTGTTGGGTTTGTGTTATATTCTTTGCAGGACTAGTCACGTGTGGGGGGGTAAGAGGGGGGGCGATAGCCCCCCCTGTCAGGGTCCGGGGCAACGCCCCGGAAATTTTTTTTTGGTCCTTATTTTCCGGTGGGCAGACCTGCCCATGGTTTTGTGCATGGGATTGCACATGGTTTTGGGGCATTATGGTTTTTAGCCCCTGGTATTTTTTAGATCCGGTCAAGGGAGCTATGGTTATGTTCTAATCCAGGGTTAATGGATTGGGGTTTATGTATGCTTTAACATGTAGATATATGTGTTGTAACACTAAAAGGAATATAATGAATAATCAAGCTGGTTGTCCCGATTTGGGATCCAGGGGAAAATATCTGTGTTTATCTTTTTTATTTTTTATGCTCTCGCTATTGTTTATTTTCTGTTTTAAATATTTGTTTGTAGATAATTTCTGTACAGGGTTAAAACCTACATTTGGTATCAGAGCAGTTTTGGCTTCAAGGGGATACCTTTACTGCTGAGATGTTTTTTTCTCAGGCCTGAGGTAGACCCTATTTAGTGGGAGATCTGCGGGATCGATTCTTGCTATGAAAGAAGATGGTGAGTGGTGGGAAGATAGAGATCGAGAAATTTAATGGTCAGAGTTTTGAGTTGTGGAAGCTGAAGATGGAGGATCTACTAGTGGATAAATATCAGTGGATCGCGGTAGATCCGGGTACTAAACTAATGGCAATGTCAGATGAAGACATGAAGAAGCTGGATCAGAAGGCAAAGAGCACAATGTTGTTGTGTGTCTCAGATTTAGTATTGTTGAATGTATCTGGGGAAGCTACGACGAAGACCTTGTGGGACAAGCTAGGCACTTTGTAACAATCTAAGTCTCTAGTGAATAAATTTTTCCTGGAGAAAAAGTTGTATAAACTGAGGATGAAGGATGGAGACTCAGTGATAGAGCATATGAACGCCTTCAATATTGTGGTAAGTTAGCTGTCATCTGTTGATATTATAATCCTAGATGAAGATAAGTGCATCATTTTGTTATGTTCTTTAGCAGATTCATGGGACAATCTGGTTATTGCAATAGGTAGAAATACAACTACCTTGAATTTTGATGACATTGTCTCAGCCTTGCTGTTGGAGGATATGAGATGGAGAAATATGGAGGGTCAGAATGGAGATGCCTTATCTGTACAAGGAAGGTCCCATAACAGAAACAAGAATAATTTTTCGAGTGGGAGATCTAAATCTCCTAGAAAGTTTGTAAAGGTGTGCTGGAAATGTGGAAAGGAAGGGCACTACAAAAAGGACTGTAGATCTAAAGCTCCTAAGAAAGGAAAGGGATCTGATGATTCTCCTTCTGCAGAGGAAAAAACCACCTCGGATGAAGGTGGGGATGTGTACTTGGCTTCTTCTTCAAATACACATGTAGATCATGAGTCGTGGTTGATTGAATCGGGTGCATCCTTTCACTTCACTCCCCATAGGGAGTGGTTCTGTGAGTATGAAAAATATGATGGGGGTGATGTCTTCTTAGGTGATGATAGGAAGGCGAGAATCGTCAAACATGTAAAAATCAAGCTAAAGCTGCAAGGTGGAAGGATTAGAACACTTCCTGGTGTTCTACACATTCCTGCACTGGCCATAAATCTGATTTCTGTAAGGAAGATGGATGATGCGGGTGTAAAGACAGTGTTCAAGAAAGATACTTGTAAGATAGCTCAGGGAGCACTGGTATTAATGCGGGGAGTTCGCATTGGAACTTTTTACAAGCTTCAGGGCAACACTTTTATTGATGGGTGCAACAGTTCTGTGGTTCCCGAAAGTGGAGCAGAAAACCTAGTAGTCTCTGGAGAAAATACCATAATATGGAATCAAAGGCTTGGACATATTGGAGAGAAGCGCCTTCAGATACTACATGGAAATGGTATGGTAGAAGGTATATCTAGTAGCTCTCTAGATTTCGATTTTTGTGAACATTTTGTATATGGGAAGCAGAATCGGGTGAATTTTCCTTCTGGTGCTAAGAGGGTGAACAAGATATTAGAGCTTGTGCACAGTGATGTGTTTGGACCTATGTGGGTTCCATCACTGGGTAAGTCTGTGTACTATGTTTCATTCATAGATGACTTCTCAAGGAATACATGGATATATTTCTTGAGGAATAAATCTGAAGTCTTTGACAGATTTAAAGAATTTAAGGCTCTAGTGGAAAACCAAACAGAGAAGAAGATAAAGGTGCTGAGGATAGATAATGGTGGGGAGTTCTGCAAGAAGGAATTTGAACAATTCTGTAAGAAGTGTGGTATATCACGGCAAAAGACTACTCCATACACACCTCAGCAAAACGGATTTGCATAAATAATGAACAAAATGTTGATGGAAAAGGCAAGAAGCATGCTCAGTGGTACTGGGTTAGGAGAAGAATTTTGGGTAGAGGCAATGGAGACTGCATGTTACTTAGTTAACATATCACCTTCATCAGCGTTGGAGGATAAGACTCCACATGAGGTATGGATTGGTAAGAAACCCTCTCTTTCACATCTGAGGGTATTTGGATGTGATGCATATGTACATGTTCCAAAGGAGAAAAGGAGCAAGTTGGATAATAAATCTGAACGATGCATCTTTATTGGGTTTAAGGATGGTTTAAAGGTTACAAGATTTGGAACCCGAAAATAAGGAAGGTTGTGTACAGCCGAGATGTGAAGTTTAGAGAGGTGAAATATATTGTTAAACATGAATTCCTACCAAAGGAACCTGAGAAGATAGAGTTTGAGGTAAAGGATGATGAATCAGACTCTACAACAGAAGAAGACTCAGAATAGGAAGAGCCACAAACTCCATTTGTTAGAATATCAGTTCAGGAAAGAAGACAACCAGAAAGGTATTAGTCCATTTTCTTTCTATTCAAATTTTTCTTTAACTATAACTGATGATGATCCTAGAACTGTCAGGGAGGTAGTAGATTCAGAGGATGGAAAATTCTAGAAGGAGGCCATGGTTAATGAAATGGCATCCTTGCATAAAAATGAGGCATGGGATCTAGTGGAGTTGCCAGCTAGAAGGAAGCCCATTGGGAGAAAATGGGTGTTTAAGAAGAAGATGAATGTAGAAGGCAACGTGGCGAAATGAAAAGCTCGGTTGGTAGCAAAAGGTTATTCCCAGGTGTCGGGAATTGATTTTGCTGATATTTTTCCTCCATTGCCAAAGTTACTTCTCTTAGTTTACTTTTATCTGTTGCTGCTGCATTTGATTTTGAGGTAGAACAGATGGATGTGAAGACAACGTTTCTTCACAGGGATTTGGAAGAGGATATCTCAATGAAACAACCTGAAGGCTTTATGGTGAAGGGGAAGAAAGAGATAGTATGCATGTTAAAGAAGTATTTGTATGGGTTAAAACACTCACTAGGGATGTGGTATCAGAAATTTGATACATATATACGGGGACTTGGCTTCCCTAGAAGCAAGGAGGATCAATGTGTTTATTTTAAATTAATCGGTGACCGTGTTATTTATTTTTTCTTGTATGTGGATGATATGTTGTTGATTGGAAATGACAAAGAAATTATCCAAGATTTGAAGACCCAGTTGTTCTCCAAGTTCGACATGAAGGATCTTGGTGCTGCAAACTATATTTTGGGCATGGAAATTAAGAGTGATCGGGCAAAGAGGAAGCTCTGGTTAAACGAGAGGAAGTACATCGAGAATATATTGCAGAGGTTCAATATGTAGGATAGTAAACTGGTGAATGTTCCAATTCCTGTAAGTACAAAGTTGTTTGCTGAACAGTGTCCCAAGACATAAGAAGAAGAGGTGGATATGTCCCGTGTTCCATATGCAAGTGCAGTGGGTAGCCTGATGTATGCAATGGTTTGTACTAGACCAGACATTGCACATGCAGTGGGAGTATTGAGCAGGTTTATGTCAAACCCAGGGAAGGAGCATTGGATAGTAGCAAAGTGGGTTTTCAGATATTTGTGTGGCACTAGTGATTATGGCTTGTGCTACAAGGGAAGACCAGGATTGGAAAGAGTGTTGGACGTTCATGGTTTTGTTGATGCAGACTGGGCTGGAGATCTGGACCAAAGAAGATCTACAAGTGGGTATGTGTTTAGCCTATTTGGAGGTGCAGTCAGTTGAATGAATAAAAGATAGTCTATAGTGGCTCTTTCAACTACAAAGGCAGAATACATGGTAGCCACTCGTGAAAAAAAGGAAGCAGTTTTGTTGATGATATTGTGTTCAATTATGGGGTTGGCATAGCAAGCTATAAGGATAGACTGTGATAACCAAAGTGTAATTTTCTTGGCTAAGAACCTTGCTTATCATTCAAAGACAAAGCACATTGATGTTCAATATGACTTTGTGAGATATATGGTTGAAGCTAAAAGGGTGTTTCTGGTAAAGGTGGACACTTTGAATAATGTTGCAGATGCATTGACAAAGTCTGTGAGCACTCAGAAGTTCTCTTGGTGTAGAGAAACAATGGGTGTTGAAAACCTGGGCTATTGACTCAACTCATCTGTGGCCCCTTGTGGAAAGAAAACAACAAGTGGGAGAATGTTGGGTTTGTGTTATATTATTTCCACGACCAGTCATGCGCGGGGGGCTAACAGGCGGGTCACAGGGGGGGTGGTAGCTGCCCTTGTCGAGGTCCGGGGCAGCACCCCATAAATTTTTTTTTGGTCCTTATTTTCCGGTGGGTGGACCCGCCCATGGTTTTGTGCATGCGTTTGCACATGGTTCTGGGGCATGATGGTTTTCGGCCCCTGGTATTTTGTAGATCCGGTCAAGGGAACTACGGTTATGTTCTAATCCAGGGTGAATGGATTGGGGTTTATGTATTTTTTGCCATGTATATATATGTGTCGTAACACTAAAAGGAATATAATGAAAAATCAAGATGGTCATCCCGATTTGGGATCCAAGGGAAAATCTCTGTGTTTATCTGTTTTATGTTTTATGCTCTCACTATTGTTTATTTTCTATTTTAAAGATTTGTTCGTAGATAATTTATGTACAGGGTTAAAACCTACACATAGGGCCTAGTTGTTAGGTAAACTTGACTCGGGATAGAGTCAAAATTGACTAGGGTAAATAGTAGTTGTTTTGGGGCACATGGTTTTGTGCACCCATGGTCTTGACCCATGGTATTGCATGTAATGGAGCCTATAAAAGGCTGGGAATAATTCATTGTAATGTAGGCCTAGAGGTGAGTGGTGAAGGCTCACTTGGCTGGATTGGCCAGGGTTTTTTGGCTAATGGTTAATGAAATTTCATTGGTTGGGTTTTTCCCAGTTGGGGTTTTCCGGGTTAATATTTGTGTTTGTATTTATGAATTTGTTTTTTGGGTTTTGTATGTGTGTGTCTCGGTAAATATTTTATTTTTAGGTAATTCCTAACAAATGATATGAGAGCCATGTTGGCTTTAAAAGATATTTTGTAGCCAAAGGGTTTTTTTTATTATTTGTGAATGGAATATCCAGTACGACCTTTTGCGGATACGGCCTCTGGGTATGGTGTATTTCTAAAAATAGGAAATATCCAATTGATTGATTCCATGGGGAATTCCATGGAGGGTTTCTCAATGGATAAAGAGAACAATGGTGCTGCCACAGCCCAGATCTGGCGACTAGTAGTGATAAGAAGTTGGTTCAAGAAATTCAAATATGATAGGATGTTTGCACGTGGATTAATTAATTGATGAACCATGCATCTGAAGAGAACTCCTAGAGGACTGGTGGTTACAAAGGCTGGTGACCCATGTAATCCGGTAGATGGGTTATTTTTATATGGACATTGATTTCATATGTACAAAGAGCAACAATGAAACAAAAAAAATATTATTATAATGGAGTTAATTTTTTACATGTAAATGGGCATACTGCTGTAAGACCTGGTATGGCATGCGTACCCCTGGGTAATCACTGGTAAAGTCTGGGTTAGACCTAGGTGATAGGGGGGATGTCAATTTAATAATTACCCTGGGTAAAAATTTGAAGGCGGAAGAGCTAGAGTGAGCGGGGTTGTCTCATCTAGCAGGTTTGGCTGGATTTAGTCAATAATCCCCAAGTCAAGTTTAAGGGGGGAATTGTTAGGTAAACTTGACTTGGGATAGAGTCAAAATTGACTAGGGTAAATAGTAGTGGTTTTGGGGCACATCGTTTGTGCACTTATGGTTTTAAACCCATGGTATTACATAACATAAAGGAGCCTATAAAAGGGCGGGAATACTTCATTGTAATGTAGGCCCTGGGGTGAGTGGTGAAGGCTCACTTGGGCAGATTAAGCGGGGTTTTTGGCTATTAGGAGTGAGGCATTTCATTGGTTGGGTTTTCCCAGTTTTGAGGTTTTCCCGGATTAAACATTGTGTTTATGTTGCTAGGTTTCTTCTTTGGGTTTTGTATGTATTATTATCTCGGTAAATATTTTATTTAGGTATTCCTAAACAGTGGTATCGAACCATATTTCGCTTTAAAGGGAGCCTTTTTGCGGCCAGGGGTTTTTATTGGCTTTGTGAATGGAGAAATCAATGCATCCTTTTGCAGATCTGGCCATACGGAGCATGGTGTTTCTAGGAAATAGGAAATATCCAATTGATTGATTCCATGGGGAATTCCATGGAGGGTTTCTCAATGGATAAAGAGAACAATGGTGCTGCCACAACTCTAATCTGGCAACTAGCAGTGATAAGAAGTTGGTTCGAGAAATTCAGAGATGAGAGGATGTTTGCACGTGGATTAATTAATTGATGAACCATGTATCTGAAGTGAACTCCTAGAGGACTGGCTGTTACAGAGGCTAGTGACCCATGTAATCCGGTAGATGGGTTATTTTTATATGGACATTGATTTCATATGTACAAAGAGCAACAATGAAACAAAAAAATATTATTATAATGGAGTTAATTTTTACATGTAAATGGGCATACTGCTGTAAGACCTGGTATGGCATGCGTACCCATGGGTAATCACTGGTAAATTCTGGGTTAGACCTAGGTGATAGGGGGGATGTCAATTTAACAATTACCCTGGGTAAAAATTTGAGGGGGGAAGAGCTAGAGTGAGCGGGGTTGTCTCATCTAGTAGGTTTTGCTGGATTTAGTCAATAATCTCCAAGTCAAGTTTAAGGAGGGAATTGTTAGGTAAACTTGACTCGGGATAGAGTCAATGTTGACTAGGGTAAATAGTAGTGGTTTTGGGGCACATGGTATTATGTACCCATGGTTTGTTGTGGTGTATTACTTATTATAATGGAGCCTATAAAAGGCTGGGAATACTTCATTGTAATGTAGGCCTGGAGGTGAGTGGTGAAGGCTCACTTGGCTGGATTGGCCAGGGTTTTTTGGCTAATGGTTAATGAAATTTCATTGGTTGGATTTTTCCCAAGATTTGGGGTTTTCCCGATTAAACATTGTGTTTATGTTTATGTGATTTGTTGTTGCGTTTTGTATGTGTATTATTCTCTCAATAAATATTTTATCTCTGCAGTAATTCCTAACAAATGGTATCGGAGCCATATTTGGCTTCAAAGGGATGCTTTTGCAGCCAAGGGTTTTATTGGCCTGTGAATGGAGAAATCAATGCATCCTTTTGCAGATCTGGCCATATAGAGCATGGTGTTTCTAGGAAATAGGAAATATCTAATTGATTGATTCCATGGGGAATTCCATGGAGGGTTTCTCAATGGATAAAGAGAACAATGGTGCTGCCACAACTCAAATCTGGCTACTAGCAGTGATAAGAGGTTGGTTTGAGAAATTTAGAGATGAGAGGATGTTTGCACGTGGATTAATTAATTGATGAACCATGTATCTAAAGAGAACTCCTAGAGGACTGACGGTTACAGAGACTGGTGACCCGTGTAATCCGGTAGATGGGTTCTTTTTATATGGACATTGATTTCATATGTACAAAGAGCAACAATGAAACAAAAAAAATATTATTATAATGGAGTTAATTTTTTACATGTAAATGGGCACATCATTGCAGACACAGTATGGCATGCGCATGCCTGGGCAGTAATCCTTTGGTAAAAGTCTAGGTTAGACCTAGGTGATAGGGGGGATGTCAAGTTAACAATTACCCTGGGTAAAAATTTGAAGGGGGGAAGAGCTAGAGTGAGCGGGGTTGTCTCATCTAGCAGGTTTGGCTGGATTTAGTCAATAATCCCCAAGTTAAGTTTAAGGGGGGAATTTTTAGGTAAACTTGACTCGGGATAGAGTCAAAATTGACTAGGGTAAATAGTAGTGGTTTTGGGGCACATGGTTTTGTGCACCCATGGTTTTGACCCATGGTATTGCATGTAATGGAGCCTATAAAAGGCTGGGAATACTTCATTGTAATGTAGGCCTAAAGGTGAGTGGTGAAGGCTCACTTGGCTGGATTGGCCAGGGTTTTTTGGCTAATGGTTAATGAAATTTCATTGGTTGGGTTTTTCCCCAGATTTGGGGTTTTCCTGGTTAAACATTGTATTTATGTTTATGTGATTTGTTGTTGTGTTTTGTATGTGTATTATTCTCTCGGTAAATATTTTATTTCTGCAGTAATTCCTAACAAATGGTATCAGAGCCATATTTGGCTTTAAAGGGATGCTTTTGCAGCCAAGGGTTTTATTTCCCTGTGAATGGAGATATCAATGCAGCCTTTTGCAGATCTGGCCATACGGAGCATGGTGTTTCTAGGAAATAGGAAATATCCAATTGATTGATTCCATGGGGAATTCCATGGAGGGTTTCTCAATGGATAAAGAGAACAATGGTGCTACCACAGCCCAGATCTGGCAACTAGTAGTGATAAGAAGTTGGTTTGAGAAATTCAAATATGAGAGGATGTTTGCACGTGGATTAATTAATTGATGAACCATGTATCTGAAGAGAACTCCTAGAGGACTGGCGGTTACAGAGGCTGGTGACCCATGTAATCCGGTAGATAGGTTATTTTTATATGGACATTGATTTCATATCTACAAAGAGAAAAAATGAAACAAAAAAAATATTATTATAACGGAGTTAATTTTTTACATGTAAATGGGCATACTGCTGTAAGACCTGGTATGGCATGCGTACCCCTGGGTAATCACTGGTAAAGTCTGGGTTAGACCTAGGTGATAGGGGGGATGTCAAGTTAATAATTACCCTGGGTAAAAATTTGAAGGGGGAAGAGCTAGAGTGAGTGGGGTTGTCGCATCTAGCAGGTTTGGCTGGATTTAGTCAATAATCCCTAAGTCAAGTTTAAGGGGGGAATTGTTAAGTAAACTTGACTCAGGATAGAGTCAAAATTGACTAGGGTAAATAGTAGTGGGTTTGGGGCACATGGTTTTGTGCACCCATGGTTTTTACCCATGGTATTGCATGTAATGGAGCCTATAAAAGGCTGGGAGTACTTCATTGTAATGTAGGCCTGGAGGTGAGCGGTGAAGGCTCACTTGGCTGGATTGGCCAGGGTTTTTTGGCTAATGGTTTGTTACACAGTAATTTGTCACCGTCCCTACCATTCCCCGTCCCGCACAATGGAGGACCCATTATGTGACCTGTGAACACCGTCATGCCTTGAAAACATCATCAATGCATCCCTCTGAGTATGAGCTTCATTTCCCCTTGAGACATCTCCTTGCAAAACTCATGAAAAACAGCTCTTTTTGCATTGGCGCGGGTAGACAGTTCAGTGCTCGCGCCAATCAGGGAAATCCTGTAAAGAGGTCGCGCCACTTGGCGCTCTGTCATAGAGCAGCAATCGCGCCACCAATTTTAGGGACTGTTTTTTAAATATGGATGGCGGAAGTTGAGTTCAAACAAACTCACAACCATTGCCTATCTTGAGTTGGGAGGTTTGGCTGCGGGAGTTCTATGGAAGGGAAGTAGTTTTGCCACCTTCTATGGAACCTTCCTTGTTGATAGGGCCAATCCCATAATAATAGGGATCCCAACTCCCTCTTTCCCCATCTATAAAAGCTTGCTCAGATCCATGGCAAGCTAGTCTTGAAGTGCTGAAGCTTTGCATCTCCCTATTCCCAAGTGCCTTTGTGTTGTAAAGAATCCCTTCTTTCCCTTAAGGCCCATTCAAGCGAGGAGACCATTGTTACGAGACTCTGGAGAGGTTTTCCCTTTCCTCAGCGAGCTTTGCGAGACGTGGACGACCGGAGACCCGTTCGAAGGAAGCTGCGACGTCAGAACTTGGTTGTAACTTCTATTCGTTTATTACTTAATAGATGACTATGATTATGGTTCCACTCCGTTTTCCATCATGTTAATGCGAGTTATATCTTTTTTGACCGATGTTTAGTTACGTATGCTGGTTCCTATGCTTGTATCTGTTCATTTCTTCTATGTGCAGATGTTCATCCGCGGAGATCGTGGAAGGATTGTGATCTGCCAGGGCTGAAGGACGGGAACACTTCTTCTTCAGATCATAGCGTTGGAATCCAGGTAGGCTTCTATTCCAAGTCTTTCATTCGTAATTAGGAGCTTGCGTCATAGCATTGTTTGTTTGTTGCTAGACCCCTGCTAGGCTAGTAGGGATCGCCTCTGTCCGCAGAGGGGATTTACCTCCTCAACATGGTTAATGAAATTTCACTGGTTGGGTTTTTCCCCAGATTTGGGGTTTTCCCGGTTAAACATTGTGTTTATGTTTATGTGATTTGTTGTTGGGTTTTGTATGTGTATTATTCTCTCAGTAAATATTTTATTTCTGCAGTAATTGCTAACACTAGTGCCCTAGCCCTGTTGTTGATCCTCATGCTATTCTTGAAGCTGTGTATTTTTGAACAGATAATATATTCTAGTTACACTCTTGAGGATTCACAAAATGATATGGTGTGTGTATTGTTTTCCGTTATGTTTTTACATACTTTAACTGTCTTTCCAGGTTTATCATAAAAGTTCTATCTTATGTTTTTACAAGTCTTGTGAACCTCCAAGTCATATGGATATGTTTTTGTAAGTCTTGTTCCAAGATTTCCGGATTTAGTATGAATTGAAGATTGTTCATGGGCATTCCTTGAGGTGGAATTAAACCCCGATTCATGTTTTTATAAGTCTTTTGATCTAGCACGCATGTTAATCTATTTTTTCCAGTCTTGATTCATCAAGCATTCCTAATTCATGAGGTCATGTTACTCAGAAGAATTCCTTGTAATGGGATCTTTAAATATAAAGTGAGATTATTGTAAGTATTTTAAAAGCATTCTTTCTCTAATAATTTCAAATCTGTAATTTGTATCATTTTTTCCTCTCAAGAAGTGGATTTTTGTCCTACAGACCCACTATCTTTCTCCAATTCTTGTGATCATTGAACTACAATTTTTACTACCACATCATATATACGAGCTCCCTCATATGTTTTATAACTTTTTATCTGTTCATCGTTCCTTTCAGAGTGCTTGAGATCCAACCACTTTATGAAAACCCAATCAAATCATAATAAATTTCCTTAGAGCTTAGGATGTGTCTAGTCAGGCACTTGAAACAATCCAAGTGCTGATTCTAGTGCTAACAAAACATATGATATTTTACAAATAACCTTAAGTGTAATTTAAAAGAATACATGGTATTTGGGGTAGCTACAACCACCATCAACATTTACATAATGAACAAGAAAATGAACATGACATTCATTCAGTTTCGCCTATGATTGCTGTGGCAGAAACATTGAAATTCTTATTATCAACAACGCTCAACTCACTTTTCCCACAATGGCTAGGAAAACTAGTATAGTTTCTATGTAGCCTGTGATGCCCCGCACAAGTGATTTTACCTACATTTGGAGATTTTTCTAAGATTCTACTAGTATTACCTAGATGTTTTAACATGGCTGCTCCCTTTTGTGCAAAAAAACTCCCAGATTCATTGACAAAACTAAATGGAACTATTTTTTTATTGGATGAGATCCATTTTCTAAAGTGTTGTACTCAAGGGCATCCTAGAACTGTTGGAACAATTGACTATTGACCCTTATAGAATTGGGGTCGGTTCTTCCAACAACTTTTTTTGCAAGCCTTGAACTAGATAAATAAGAATCACTATAAATATTAGTATCACCTTTTTTACTTCAAGAAACCATATTTCAAATAGGTCCAAACAATATGAATTGGTTACTTTGGATTATGGACTTCACTTTTGCAGCCTTATCTTGAGAGTTTGGGGTTCTAAAGTGATCCCAAGAAGGAAGTGTATGGCTAATAGGAGCAAGATGTTACCCCCTGCTTTGCATGAGGGTACCATAAGAATTTTGTCTCTTAAAATTATCCCACAATTTGTGGACAGAGGAAATCAATAAATGTTTGGAATTCTATTACTATGATCAGCCTCTACCATCTTTAATGATAAATATGGTAGTATGTGGGATTTATCCTAAATTATAGAAAAGGCTATGGTTTTCCATACACTTATGGGAAGTTGGATTTCGTATAGAAGAAGTAGCAAAGATAATTAATATCATGGCTAGAACATCACCTCGCATAAGTGATGATCATAAAACGAAGTGTAACCTAGTGTGGAGAGTAGAGATAGTATTGTATTGAGAAGAATTAGGGTGTTGTTTGAAATGTATAACCAATATGTCACCCTACAAGAGTTTTTTCCACAGGGATGATGGAGATATTAGATAGTTGCAGAAACTAGGGAACATTTGAACTAGATATTCGATGACTTATAAGGCACTAGATGACTACTAGTTATGTGCAATTATTGCGGGGCATGCATATCAAAGCCTAGTCAAGGGAGAATGTAATATTGAAAATTAATCTAAATCCATCATAGTGTTGTGTCCTAAGAATAATAACTACATATGGATAAATATGTCATTACTTGAAGCTTTTTACGTGGTATACTTGTGTTTGGAGATAGCTGTAAAATACCAACCTGCAGTAAATATGTAATAGCGAAGGGATGGATTTCAAAACATTCTGAAGAAAGCTTAGTTAAAAAATACAGTTAACACTACCCAAGACATTGGTTTGACTATAAATAAAATGGTCTGAGAAAACCTGCGCCGAGTTAAAGTATAAAGGGAGGTTTAAAAATAAATGAATCAACACCCACACACACACACACACACACACATGCTATCAGTGAACCTTTCATTGATTTGACCTATTACAGAATCAAACTATTTGTGTTTCACTTTAATTTTAGGTTTTGAATGTAATGATATATGTTCTAGGTGAATCCGGCTGGCTTAAGTTTGTGTAGGCCAACCTTTGGAAGGTATTTAAAAACAATTTCAACTTTTGGCCAACCTTTATAGGACTTGTTTTCTCGACGGAATTTCATTTTTTTGAAGATTAATTTTCATGTATCAAAGAGAGAATTGGGTTGTTTGACATGTGTTCCTATTGTTTGTGTAATATTCCCAAATGGGAAAAACAAGAATTTAGTGCATAAACATGGAAATAGCAATGTAAATGAACACACCAACAATGGAGACCAATATGGAGCCATTACATTATGTATAAGAATAACAAATAAATAAAAAATAGTGATGCGTAAATCATATGATGTGAGGAAACAATCCTCCCATAAAAAATCACTCCCAAATATGAGATGCTGCTACAATAAAAAATGCCAGAGAGCTGCTACAACACAATAATAGCATGCATAACTTGTTGATTAGCGGTTGTCATTGATGTCAACCCAAGCAGCACCAGGGGCTTCCCCAATATTGCATGAGAATTTTGACATACAAAATTAATATATTCTGGGTTGAGAATTCTTTTTATGGTTTCTAATTGTCGAGATGTTTCTGTTGATATATGGCACGCCACATAATTCTTCACGGTTCGATAGATATTCATGTTTGAAGTTTGTACCCCCAGTTAGTGGGCTAAAACCCCATGGGGTTGTGACATGGGTCATTGAAAAGTCATAATTAATATTTTTTAAACTCCTAAAATCCCTCCCATGTTCACTTGTTGAAGCCCCTCTCAACCTAAAAATATATATAAATTGTGATCCTCATATCCTCCTTATGTGGGGATTTCGTTATCTAAAATAGCTCATTGTGGAATCTTCGCTATAAATTTTCTTATACGAATGTTCAGAAGCTCAAATTTTTGTGAGGCAAAGCCTAAATCCTGAGGAAGCTCCTGTAAAAATTTTAGATCAAGGTTCACAATATTTTCGGAGATATGATCTGTGGAAGTGAGTGTTTTTGAAAGCTCATGAAATTCATCTCAAATAAGTGACCTTGGGAAATTTTCATAACTCTCTCTCTAAGTATCGGATTGGAATTCTGTAATATGCCAAAGATATTGCATGGAATTTAGTTTTTTCTATATCAATTTTAGAGCCAAATTAAGAAACAATGATACGTGGTACACCGTACAATTTCGCTCTACTGAAACAATCCATAATTAGGGCATTGTGAGAGATTGGGCATAACTCTCTCTTGAAGAATCCAAATTGGGTCAGACGTATGGAATTCAAAAGATGAATCAGAGAACTAATACAAGACAAAAAATAGCATATTGGGGATTTGAAATAACAAAGATACACCAGATTCAATATTGAGCTCCTAGAAGGCAAGAAAAAACTAGATCATGTCTTCTCAAGGGCTACAAAGGAAAAGAATTTCTAGGGCAGAAAAGCAAAGCAAGGTGCAGCAGAGGGTAGCATGACAAGAGCAGCAACCAAGGTACATAACAGCAGCAAGAAGTTCATCACATGAAGTCTTCAAATGGGCAGCACTGCATACAGTCACTGTAAAGGTGTCATTGTACTAAGACATTGTGAATACATTATTGTAAAAATTGTACTAGTGTCTATCTGCCAAGAGTTGAAGAGGTAGTGTCAGGAGGTCTAGGATCATCATTAGGTGGTTGTGTCATAGTTTAGGTTATGGCCTAGTGTGTCTTCCTCTTCTACATCATTCTATATCATTGTAAAGTGAACCATTTTCCCGGGTATGGGAGTCCATTGTTTTTTTCTTCTATAGGGTGGTAGGGTGGTGCTAGGGTGATTTGTAGCTCATTCGGTGTTGGGGCATCCGTTCAGTTGACTACTAAAGAATCTCAGGCGTTGGAGCGTCCATCTAGTGAGAGCTGGAGAAGAATTCTTTTCTAGATTGTAGGAAGTTGGAGCTTTATTTTCAACCAGAGTTGAATATTAGAGAATTATTAGAAAAGCATTAGATGGTTTTTTTCCCGGAGTGGGTTTCCACCTTAAAAATTGTGTGCATTTTTGTTCCTTTTGTTTACTGCTATCATTGTACAAACACTGATAATAATTGAAGATTAACTAATGCTCTAATTGAAAGGAATAATAATTCACCCTCCCCCCCTCTCAGTATTTCAAACAATTGGTATCAGAGCTTGGTTCCTTCAATGGTATTTTAATAGCTAGAAGGAGGTCATGGAGCATACGAAGAATGATGTACCTCTATTCAATGGAAATAATTATGCACTCTAGAAAGGAAGAATTGAGGTCTATCACTTGGCACAAGGTTACGAAGTATGGGACACTTTTCAAATGGATTTACATTAACTACTGATGAACAAGGTAAGAATAATTTGGTAAATGATGCAAAAGAAAAAAAATATTATTATTAGTGGACTTATTGAATCTTCTTATCATAAGCTTTTGGGTTGTAAAATTGCCAAAAATTTATGGGACAAGCTTGAGAATATATATGCAGGTGACTCAAATGTCAAAGAAGAAAAGCTTCAAATCTATAGAGAAAAAATTGAGCAAATCAGAATGAAAGAAGATTGCAACATTGTTGCATAATTCCAATACATTGATGAAATAACCAATACTCTAGAAGGATTGGGAGAGCCAGTTGACGAGAAGAATATTATACGAAAGATTCCTAGAATGTTACTAGGGAGATTCAACCCAAAGGTATCGGTCTTAGAATACAGTGAAAATCTAGACAAACTTAGCAAAGAGGAATTAAATGGAGTTCTCATAGCATATAAAATGAGACTTGATGAAGAAGAGGGTACTTCGTATCTAGAAACTACGTTCGTTGCATCTAAGAAAACCAATAAGGACAAACAAACTTCAATTAAAAAGACATGCACCTGCAAGTGTGAATAAAATGGAGATGATGGAGAAGGTATTTTAGATGAATAATATGCTCACTTTACGAGAAAACTAAAAATTGGTAAGGAAAAGTTCAAAGGTAAACTTCCATTGATATGTTTTGGCTGTGGTGAGGTTGGGAATTTCCCAACAAAATGTCCAAATAGAAGTAATGGAAACTCAAAAGGAAAGAAAGGCTTTAAGAAATTCAACAAGAAAGGATCCAAAAGGAACCTTCTCCCTAAATAATATAGCTCATCATCCGATGAAGACAGTGACAGCGAAGAAGAAGCCAATGAGAGAGTATTGTTTATGGCCAAGCACAATACACAAGAGGTATCAAACAATGAAGAAGAAGGATTGACCATAGAAGAATTTTCTAAGGAAGCAATCAAGCTTATAAAAGAGCTCAAGGCAGAGAAGATCCGTTCCAATACTCTTGAATAACAAGTTCAAGGTCTCAAAATTGACGTTGAAGAACACAAATGCATTGAAGAGTCACTTCAAAAGAAGTTGGAAGAAAGAAACCAAGAAAGGAAAGAATTAGAAACTCAAGTAGTCTCGCTGCGTAAGGAAGTGAAGAAAGGAAAAAATATCCAAAACTATGCCAAAAGCTCAAGGGCATTGGAAGAACTCATCTACAATTAGCGACCTTACAACAACAGAACTGACATCGGTTACAAAGAAGAAGAAGCAGGACCTTCTACAACAAAATACAATGAACCTATGAGATCTGACATGCATGTAGAATTCATTGGACAAGATTCGCAAGAACAACCTTGGAAGACAATTCCTTAACGAATATTTCCATCCAAGTACCAACATATTTTTTATGGCTACTATTATTCATGTGGAAAATTTGGTCATAAAGTTGTATAGTGTCACATGTACCCCAGGAGCAAATACAATTCCAGGAGATCTGTCAAATATGAACCACCCAGGGCTCAACAAAATGTTAATAGATTTTAACATTTAAGAAATAATATTGAATGTTACAAATGTCGAAACTTTGGACACATAGCTAGAGACTGCAGAATTGAAAATATTCTAGAAGAAGCTTCAAAGCCATAGAACGAACGAGCATGGAAGAAGAAGAAGACTGATAATTGTGCTCTCGCTCTTAAGGCTTAAAACAAAAAATATGTGTGGTATGTTGATAGCGGTTTCTCAATGCATATGATTGGAGATAGAAAGAAATTTGTATCTCTGAAAGAGAAGAAGGACGGAACTGTGTCCTTCGGAAATGATGGATCTTCAAATGTTATAGGATCAGGTACCGTCACTCTCGGAAGCAAAGATGCTCTAGCCAAAAATGTTCTATTGGTTGAAAACATGAATCACAATCTGCTCAGTGTTGGAAAAATGTGTTATCAAGGACACACAATACTATTCAACTCCACAAAATGTGAAATCGAGAAAGGCAAGTATGGTGAAATTGTGGCTACAGCAAGTCGAGCTCCAAATGACATATATGTAATGGATGAAGCAACTAAATCACGTCTAATAGCTAAAGAGGATGATATGATATTTGGTATCAATGATGATTGACTAAGTAAGAAGTTTGCTACAAAGATGAAAAGTGATTTCGAGATGTCTTTACTTGGTGAGCTGACATACTTCTTATGGCTTCAAATATCTCAGCAAGAGAAAGAAATATTTATATTTCAAGCTAAGTACATCAAGGAAATGCTCAAGAAATTCAAAATGGAAGATTGCAAACCCATCCTTACTCTGATGGTAACAGGTTGCAAATTGAGCATAGATGACTCATCTAAGGATGTGGATGAAAGTTTGTATAGATATATGATTGGTATTCTTCTATATGTAACAGGCTCCCGACCAGATGTTATAAAAGCAGTTGGACAAGTAGCAAGATTGCAAGCAACACCAAAAGAATCACATATTATTTCCATCAAAAGAATTCTTCGATATCTAAAGGGAACAACAGAATATGGCTTGTGGTATCCCAAGGGTAAAAATTTCATTATTCATGCCTTTACAGATGCAGATTGGGAATGAAGCATTGATTATCGTGAGAGTACTCGTGAAGCATTGGAATATCTTCGCCAGAAGCTTGGGATTCTCCCAAGTTCTCATTAGATTTTTCTTATTCATAATATAAAGGGGGAGTGGAAGTGTGTACAGGTCCGTAGGATGATTGTGTGTCAGGGGGAGTTACCCTTTGCCATTGATGTCAAAGGGGGAGAGAATGTTGTAGGAAGAGGTGTCATGATCACAGGGGGAGTACTTGTGTTGCCATCAATGCCAAAGGGGGAGATTCTTGATCAGCGGTTGTCATTGATGTCAACCCAAGCAACACCAAGGGCTACCCCAATAATTCATGGGAATTTCGACCTACCAAATTAATATATTCTGGGTCAAGAATTATTTTTATCGTTTCTACCTTTGGAGATGTTTCCATTGATATATGGCATGCCACGTAATTCTTCGCGGTTTGAGAGATATTCATGTTTGAAGTTTGTACCCCGAGTTGGTGGGCTAAAACCCCATGGGGTTATAGCATGGGTCACTGAAAAGTCATAATTAATATTTTTTAAGCTCCTAAAATCCCTCCCACATTCACTTGTTGAAGCCCCTCTCAACCTAAGAATTTATATAAATTTTGATCCTCATATCCTCATTATGTATCGATTTCGCTATCTGAAACAAGTCATCGTGGAATTTTCGCTCTAAATTTTTTTCTATGAACATTTAGAAGCTGAAATTTCTAAAATCCTAAGGAAGCTCCTGTAAAAATTTTATATCAAGGTGCGTAATATTTTCGGAGATATGATTTGTGGAAGTCAGTGTTTTTCCAGGCTCCTGAAATTCATCTCAAAGAAGTGGCCTTGGGAAAATCATCATAACTCTCTCTCTGAGTATCGGATTGGAATTCTATAAAACGTGGCAGATATTGAATGAACTTTAGTTTTTTCACTATCAATTTCAGAGCCGAATGAAGAAAAAGTGATACGTGGCACGCCTTACAAGTTCCCTCCACTGAAACAGTCTATAATTAGGGAATTGTGAGAGATTGGGCATATCTCTCTCTTGAAGAATCCAAATTGGGTCAGACCTATGGCATTGGAAAGATGACTTAGAGGAATACTACAAGACCGAAAATGAAATATTGGGGATCTGACATAACATAGATACACAAGGTTCAATATCGAGCTCCTAGAAGGAAAGAAAAAGCTATATCATGTGTTGTCAAGGGCTGCAAAGGACTATACTTTCTAGGGAAGCAAAGCAAAGCAAGGTGCAATAGAGGGTAGCATGACAAGAGCAGCAACCAAGGTGAAAAACAACAACGAGAAGTTCATCACATGAAATATTCAAGTGGGCAGCACTACATACAGTCACTGTAAAGGTATCATTGTACTAAGTCATTGTAAATACATTATTGTAAAAATTGTATGAATGTGTATCTGCCAAGAGTTGAAGAGGAAGTTTTGGGAGGTCTAGGATCATCATTAAGTGGTTGTGTCATAGTTGAGGTTATGGTCTAGTGTGTCTTCTTCTTCTACATCATTCTATATCATTGTAAGGTGAACCATTTTCCCTGGTACGAGAGTCCATTCTTCTTTTATTCTTCTATAGGGTGGTAGGGTGGTGCTAGGGTGAGTTGTAGCTCATTAGGTGTTGGGGCATCCGTTCAGTTGACTACTGAATAATCTCAGGCATTGGAGTGTCCATCCAATGGGAGATGGAGAAGAGTGCTTTTCTAGATTCTAGGAAGTTGGAGCTTTATTTTCAATTGGAGTTGAATATTAAATAATTATTAGAAAATCATTAGGTGGTTTTTTTCCCAGAGTGGGTTTCCACCTTAAAAAATGTGTGCATTTTTGTTCCTTTTTTTTACTGCTATAATTGTACAAATACTGATAATAATTGAAGATTAACTAATGCTCTAATTGAAAGGAATACTGATTGACCCCCCCCCCCTTCTCAGTATTTCCAAAATAAATATAGTTGGAGGTCATAAAATGATATAAATACAATGATATATGCCTCAATAGATGTTATACAAACAGATCTAGGCCATATATCATCTTTCCAAGATAACCCAAGAGGGTTTTCGAAAAATACCCAAAATATACAAATGTAAGTTGCAACCCTAGGGCTGAAGGTTTGCTGCAACAACATAAATGGGAAGATATGGCTGAAGCTGATGTATAATCCTAAAAATCTTCTCCAATAGATCCCCTGGATGAAATTATGTCGCCTCAAATGAGGAAATCACCTCCCAAAACACATACTGCAACCACCCCTACAACTCCTCCCTAAAATAACGCAGATCAGGACTGAAACTACATTCTATGGGATAATATCACCTTGGCCTAATGCAAATGTAGCAGTAAAGCTCAACGAGCTTCTTTGCTGGCCTCCCAATGGAAGGAAACCTTCCTCCACTGAAAAACATCTCGGAAAAGACGCAATACAATCCTCGACTGCTGCACCCTCCAGCACAACACGACTCTAATAGACACTTCGCTATTGAAGAAAGATGTAGCTTGGCCTAATGCTAGAATGTGGAAATGTAGTGAAAATACCTCTCTTAGTAGGCACTTGAAGTCCCCCAAGGATGAAGGTGGGAGTCCTGGTCGGAAATGCGCTTGTGCTAAACAACACTGCAATCTTAGCTAAACAACTGAAGAGATCCTAAAGTCTTAACATACCATAAAAAAAATAATAATCCAATCATGCCCACAATGGCTACCATCCCCTTCCTTATATTCTTGGTGAGCTTCCTCACATTGGGCCCCACTCATTAAAGCCACAACTTCCATGCATGCAATCTCCCTCAAAAATTGTGATGCCCCTCAATGAATGCCACTCCTTCCATACCAGCGTTGTTTGATGTGGTCAAAGTTGACCCTGTCTACATGCTCCATCCCCTTTTCACACATAAGGGTCTTCAATCCATCTATTTAAATGACCTCCATTCACATTAGGAGTGTCTTTATTCCTACTAAGGAGGTTTATGGGTCTCCATACCCTCTTATTCTTCTAACTAAGAAGCAAAATAAAAAATTAATATTCCAATTAGCTGTATGCTAATTTAGGAATATTACAATCCCCCCCTCCCAAGTGTTGCTTGTCCCCAAGAAACTGCAAGGATAGAACAAAAAAATGTAGGGAACCTTCATTCCCATATGGAGCTCCAATCTCCAAGCTATCATCCTATTAGAATCCTATACCAATAGGTGTCATATTTCATGATTGACTTGATGGGCTATGCAATAGGTTAATACTTTTTCTTGTTGCAAAAGTTTTCCATATTCTCAAAAAATAAAAAAAAAATAAAAAAATGTAAAGAGGGGTATACCCTAAAAGAAAAATCAAAGGGTGAAAAGAATAAAAATGGCCAAAAAAGTAAAAGAAAATGAACCCCACCAAAAGAAAGGCCAAGAAAAGCGTGCAAATCTAAATGCCACTAATTTTTGCTTTGATGTAATAAATAAAATTGTGTGCAACTTGTATCTTATGCCACAATTTATGAACAGTCAAATAGTTTAAGCTTGGCTAGTTCATCTTTCAATTTTATGTTTTAGAGATAGAGAATAAAATCTGACCAAACTATTTAATCTTGGCAGATAAGTAGATAGGTAGAGTAAATAAAAGGAGCTCAACAGTTTAATCTGAGCCCTTGGATGTAATAAGGTTAGAATTAGATAGATTTTCAGATGTAAAAGAAAAAGTGTGATAAGGGTTTTCCAGTTTAAGTGCACCCTAATAAAGAAGAAAAATGGTTGGGTAAAGTAGGTAGGGTATGTAGATGTTGTTGCAGAATTACATGTGATGAATAATGGCCTTAGATGTGTGAAATTTTTTTACTTTCATCACAAGTGCAAAGGCAGAGAATACATTGGAAGAATTTCAAGCAAAGAAAAGTCAGATCATTAACTTCCCTTCTCATTTTTCCCTAAAAATTTCACTAATTTCCCCTAAGTACTAAGGTATTTAAAGATTAGAGGGGCTTAAGGCATTTCCTTGACTTTTGGAGGGACCGGACCCTCGACCCAATAATTGGAAAAACCTAAGTACTTAAAATCATTCATCATAACATTCATTCACCTCTAAGAAATTTTTTCCTATGTAAAATCCCATTTTACTTAGGAAAATCATGCAATATTTCATAAAAACCCCATTCATAAAAGCATAAGTTAAATACATTACCTTAATGTTTTATACTTAGCGCTTCCGTTCATTTTTTCATATTAATTTTTAATTTTATTATTTAAATCCCCACACAAATAAACCCTTTCCCGTATAATTTTAGTAAAATTCCCAAATAAATAATATTCCACCCCTTTTGGTTGAAATATAACCTTAAATACTTTGATTAATTAAATCAAAATAAAAATCCACATCCCCGCCATATTAATAAGGGGTAATTAATCCTCATGATTAATTAATAACCTGTATCCACCAATCAAATCATCCCCGATGCGATTATTTTTTAATAAATCACATTGGGCCTGCCCTGTTATCTTTTCGCCATCTTCCTTTTCCGAAGACCGTCCGATCAACCCATCTTAGATCAACAGTTATTATCCATATTGCTAGCCATCCACGTCCAAACTATAAGGCGTGATGGCCAAGGGGTTTTCTGGATTGTACAGTGGCACGCGTCGTGTATCATATGGAATCGCTCGCCCTCCACTCAAAAATTCCCTTCCTCAGAATAGGTGTGATGGAAACTGCTTACCGCCTGCCTCCCCTGATGAAACATCCGTACCTACTGACGTCATCCATTAAAAAATTAGAAACCCGCCAACCTTTTGACTTTGTGAATAAAACAAATCTGCCCACGTCATTTTCATTATTCTGTGTAACGACCAGAGACTCATGTAGAAAATTCCAAAATCAACTGTCGAACGCCACCAACTGCCACCTTGCTAAGGAAAATTGCAGCCGAGCATTCAGAAATCATCTGCCATAGCTAATACCTGTTCCAATTACTGTTTATTTTCTGGAAAATAGGTATTTACCTCAATTCTCGTTAAACTCTATAGAATCCTGGTTTTTGCTTTGAATTCCACACGAGAGACTAAAACAGAGTTCAAAATTGATCTTCATCTTATTCCTCAAATCCTCGGAACTGCAATTATATTCATAATCCTGTGATTGTGCCTGTTTTTTCATAAAAAACCCAAAATTCATTTCTGAATCCACAAGAACCAGAAATGGAGGTTCCCGTTGCTCTGAATGTCACACCCCTCAATGCCCCTCATAGATATTTATATTATCTACCTTTAGTAGACAGAGATTTCCAAATTAAAGACTTGGTTCTCAGTGAAAATCCCCTTCGAATCTTCTATCACTGTAGAGATAATTACTTGAAAGGTTTTGACATTTTTGGATTATGGGAATCCAATCTTCTCATGTACCTTCTCCCCTTAGTCCACATTTTCCCGGAGATAATCCATTACTGTCATGCAAACTATGATCCCAATCAAAGAGCATTTTTGTCCCCAAGTTAGACTATCCTTTTTCCCATAACTACTCAGTTTATCAACGAGATGTTGCAATTTCAACCTGGTCAAGCCCTCACTCCCCTGTCCATGGGATAATTACTTGAGAGATCTACCAAATTATCCCATGAAGAGTTAAATAGTCTATGCCAGACCTTCATGTTACCAGAACATCAGCCCGAAGGCCCTCCCCCTTATGGTTATACTTTCTTTACTGATGTGGGTAGACTTATTCAAAATATGATATCCTAAATAATGGGTTTCAATACTAGTGAGTATGTTGACCAATTAACCCTAGTATTGTTATCTATTTTCACCCCTGGAGAGCCCCCTGCTATCAAGTATGATTTTTCTTCATATATTGCAGACAAAATCCATGATCAGTTCATGAGATTAGAGAATGAAGGAGTGTTCAAGTATTCTTTGGTTATTTATCATCTCATGCTTTATTACCAATCTGAAATTTTCCCTTTCCATGTCAAAAATCTTGATGCCAAAGGAAATACTAGGTCTGTTATCTTTTGGTCTGTCGTTACTCATAATTCCCCTAATTCCCCTTATTCCTACAATGAGTTTGTTTACCTATTTATACACCCTGCAACCACTTTGTTGATAGTAATTTCTCCTCCAAGGGTCAACATTGAAATCAAGAAAATTATTCAACTTTCAAAGAAATATCGTATAGGTGACTGGTACCTATACCAAAATCACACAGAAATCAGAATCTATGGATGTGAGTTATGCCCATTCAAGTTGCCAAAATATGTCCCAATGAGACTCTTTGCATTAGAGTATTTCAGGAAAATGATCAATTTAGATATAGTTCATTTTTTTAATGCAAAGAAAAAGGCTCAACTCAGGATTAAAATCCAATTAGGTCCCTTTGTCTGCAACTCTAGATATGCTGGGAAGGAAGCTGAAAGAATATTAGAAGATTATCTTAAATTACAAAAAAAATTCTACTGGGTACCTTATGACCCAAATAGCTTCATTTGTGATAGAAGAATGCAAAATAAACTATCACCATACATTCTTCAAAGAATTCCAGAAATTGAACAGTATGCCAATATGGATGAATGGATGGAAGGGACATTGGTAGAACAGGATAGTGAGCAGGTCAATGTTGAAAATGTAATGAAAGACCTTGAAAAAATACTTGACCTAGACTCTTTTGGACAGGTACAGTTACCAGGTATTGGTTCTTCTTTTGCTGGGACTTCTCAACCAAATTTACGGGAAATCAGTGCATTGGCTACAGTAGCATCTAAAGGAAAAGAGAAAGAGGTTGATATCCAAATCACAGAAAAATTTACAATGAAAGAACAGCCTCAGACTTCTAGAGAATAGGGTCAAGTATAGCTTTCTATTACTCATACCAATGTAGCAGAAGTGTCAATTTTACAAACTCCTCTTAATGTGGAAAAGGGAAAGAAGAGAGATACTGAAGCAGCTTCTCCTGTCACTGGATCTTCTGGACAACCTAATGTTAAAAGAAAGAAATTGAATCCTCTTCCAGAAGTGGAATGTATTCATGAAATCCCTGATAGTCAAACACAAGAAGAATTGGGTAGTCAGCAAACAGGTTCAATCAGTGGGACATCCACTACTTTACAGAGGAAAGAACTGCAAAGGTAGCAAAGTGCAGAAGTGCCATCTTTCAAACCACCTGTGAAAGAAGCCTGGGACATTAAAAGAACATTCATAAATATAAAGGCTAGAAATGATCACCTCAGACTTCAAGTATAAAATTAATGTTTGAAGATGGCTCCTAAGAATCAATAGAGATTGATGTCAGCCTATGACATTCAACAAGGTAAAATGATAATGAGTCACTTCAAAACCAAAGTGAAACAACATCAGACTACTGCAGACTATATTAGAACCAATTTTGAAGTCTTAGAAAAGGATATTCATCCTTTGGATCAAATTGAACTGCATAAAAAGACAGGTGAGATTATTTATTCTACTCTGACGGATAAATCAATGATGACCCAGAAATTGCAGGATTCTTTGGAGAATAAAAATGCTCAATTAAGTCTTGAAAAATCCTCTTCTCAGGCTAAGGAAAACATTATTAAGACTTTGGAGGAAATTATTATTAGTTTGGGTCATAATCCCAAGGATGTCAAAGGTATAGAAGCATCGATCAAGAAAAAATATGATGACATAGCATCTTTGAGAAAACAACTGAAGTTACCAGCCTCAAGACATCCTCAAACTGCAGAAATCATAAAACAAAATTCTAAAGAAGAAATAATGGACTTGCTCTTAAAACTGAATGAGCAACTTAATGAAACAGAAAAATAGCTTGAAAAGGCACTGAAAGACAAGCAACCTAGTGTTCCAGCATCTACAACAGAAGCAATTACAGGTACTACAACAATAGGTCAACCAACAGAATTGCCACAGGTACATACTTCCAATTTAAGTACATAAGAGTTAATAAAGTCAATGGAAGAAATGAAACTCCAAGTGGCAGAGCTACAGAGAACAAAGGCACAACTCACTACTTTAGAACAGAAATATGATCTCTCGAAAATGAATGTTGCAGATAAAACAAGAGAGGTCAACAAATTGGAAAAGTTGGTCAGCAAGTTGGAAAAGGATCTCACATTGGAGAAGCCTTTAAAGGAAATAAATGAAATTCTTTGGGATAACATCATCCAGTCAATAAGAGATCTCTGGCCCTCAATTCAAATAATGCATGAACAAAATGATTTAGTCAAATTGGCTATGGAAAAAGTCCTGAGAGCAAGAGAAGAATTGGGAAACATGCATGAAGAAGATGATAAACTTATCTATTTTCTAAATACTCAGAACAAGCATGAACTTGAAGAACTTGGCATTCAGGACAGAACAAGAACCATTTGGGAAATAAAAAGAGTTTTTACCAAAAGAACTCTGATGCAGAATCTAGAGAGAAGATGTTCTGATATGCAAGAAGAAATCATTGCCTTTAGAAAAAGATTGAATATTTTATTGGATAAAGGATTGACCAGTCCTTTAGTTTCAGAAGATAAATTGATGGACCTTGAAAGTTATGTTGAAAAACTGGACAAGCATGCTGACAATCAAGCCAGTACTTCAACTAGTTCATCAACAACAGCATTGCCTACAGGAAAAAGTCTTCATGATATATTGGAAATCTTATTTTATCTTGAGGATTAAGTGAAGCATTTGTTCCCTGTTCAACCTACTTTCTTTAGGTATACAGAGACTGATGAAACTCTCAGAAAACTGCAAAGGACCAGGATACCAGAAGATAAATGGTGGGAAGACATGTTAGAACTTTTGTGAAAACCATATTTTCATGAATTTTTGATTATATACTGCAGTAAGTCAGTGTAAGAAGGATAAAAGGATGAAAAAAGGTCAAAGTGTATCAGAGTAGTCAAAGAGTATCAGTTAAACGAAACAGCCAGCATAGAATTACTGAAGAGGACAACATCTAGCCAAATCATAGGGCCTGCCTCCAGCACATTATTAAAAGAAGGAAACATCACAACATCAGTTATCATTTTTCTTATCTACGAGACCATCTGTCTCTAGTTTATTTTAATATACTTATGAGTCATCCTAGATTATATCTCAAGTTGTTATGAGATATTTTTTGTAAATTTTTGTATAAATACTCCCTCAATCGAAGTTTTCAAGGGGGATTTTTTAGACTTTGCTGTAACATTGACTATTTGGAATAAAGTGTTGTTAGAGAAATTTTTTGTGGCTGGCTGGATGAGGAATTGATGCGAAATAATTTTTACAGGATTCATGTGTCAGACTACGGATCAATAAGTCATCGATCTCTTATGTGTTGAAGTCTTTATATTTGTTTACTATATCATCTGTGTTTCATTTCTGAATGATTAATGAAAAGGAATAAATCAGAAAGTGCTTAAGTGTAATATGATTTTAATCATTATCGTTTTAAATGTTTTCTTCTAAACTTGTTTTAAACAGTGAATTCTTAACTGCTCCTGTTTTACTAGTTTAAGCATTTTGATTATTTAATAAAGAATACTTAATTGCTCTTTGTTTATAATCACTCAATTTTCCCTCTTATAAATGTGTTGAAATATTCTTAATTCCGTTTCATCCATTTAGATTCTGTACCATTCACTTTAAGATTTATAATTGTTCTCTGTTTGATTATCTTGCCCTGTGAAACCATCTTTTCTCAGAGACTTAATCTAGTTAAGTTATCATTTTTTGACTAGATTAGCCCAGTGGACTAAACTACTCAATCTTGCCCTCAGCAATTGAATGCCACCACCCAAATTCGAACAAAACCTTTGGAATTTATAACTAGCCTAACATCTTCTAAAACAAAGCTAAATTATACAGAGAGAGCCCTCTCTGGGTATAGATTGGCTAGATTCTGTACCTAAAAGTTGGTTTGTGGTTACCTCGGACCCCTTTCCTCTTCCCAAAAACTTCAAGGAAAATCTAAGTGATAACATAGTGGCGACCATACTGGGGACCTGAATAATTTTATTGTTACTATTGTTTACTTTATAAGCTACAGACAGAGCCTGAAGTTAGCCAGGTAGCCTTTGAACTGGTTTTGCTCTGCAATTGCATAGCAAATAAATGCTACTTTAGTCTATCTCTGGTCTAGTTTATGAACTGAACTTTGGTTTCAGACATTTGATCAGTTCCTCTAGTTAAATAAATCTTTAAGAACATTTAAATCCAATATCTAAGATTTCTTAAAGAGATTGTTGAAGTTGTATCATTCATTTCATTTAAACCAAAAAACAAAAAATATCACTTAGAAAACTGGCTTGAGAAAGGACTCGTTACACTAGAGCTAATTCTCATCCAAATCCACCACCTGTGTTTGAAAATACGAATCTGATTCCCATAATTCTTAGAAGACAAGATAGTCAAGAAAGCTCTGGAAGTTCTCAACCTCTCTATAGATCTATATCCTGTCTTGTGAAGTGGATCTATCTTGAGGACGAACCTTTTGACGAGCAATTTGAAACATCTTTATTTGCAAATTTTTCTGAATCTAAGTTGTCCAATTTGGTTCCAGACCCAGTATTTCTTGAAGATTTACAATTTGAATTTGTTACTTCACATCTTGATAAGCATTTTTAAAATTCCATACAATCTGAGTTTACCTCTGAAGGAACTTCAGATATTTCTGTGATCACTTCTGCTTCTCCCAGTCCATCAACATTTCATCAAACATCTCAACCTCAAACTACCCCTTCTACTCCTCCACCCACCACTCATATACCAACCTCACCTGTTATTTCATCACTACCTCTTCCAATGGAAAACAGATATGATCCCTTAAGGTTACCTGCTAATCTAGGGGCTATGCCTCAAGATTACCAAAGTAAGATCACACCTTTTGATGGTTTTGGTACTTACACTGCACAACAACATACTAAAAATATGACCGATTATTTTGAAATTTATGAAATAGATGTTGATGATGTAAGAATGAGAATTTTTGTCCAAAGTCTTACTGGAGAAGTCAGAACTTGGTTCAGAGCTCTTCCTGAAAACAGTGTTACTGACTTACCAGCGCTTTATAAAACATTTTTAAACAGATGGGAAAAGAAGAAAGATCCTATTCAAATCTTATCAGACTTTGGAAAACTAAAGAGAGGACCAAACGAGACTGTGCAAGATTATGTTACCAGATTCAATGAAGCTTACAATGTTGTTCCCCAAAATCTTAGACCTCCTCCAGATTCAGTATTAATCAAATTCCCTGATGGATTTGATTCTGATATAGCGTATCAGCTTAGGGAAAGAGCTCCTCAAACTTTAGAAGAAATGCAGAGTATAGTTGTTAGCGTTGAAGCTAACCTGATAGAGAAATGAGCTAGAGCCAGAGCTGAAAGGAGAATGCCTATAAACGAAGAACCCACAACTTTTGAGAAGAAGTTAGATGCTATTATCAAAGGGATGGAAAGGATAGGAGATAAAGTAGAAACCATTGAAAAGAATAAAGCTCCTTGGGATGGTCAACCGAGTAATACTGTTAGAAATCCAAACTTCAGAAGAAACCAAAATCAAAATACTGGAAAAACTGGTCCTGACCAAAATATTAGGCCCCCTTTCCAGGAAAATTATGTCGAAGGCTCAACTTCTGAAGAACCAACTGAATATGTTCAAATAAACAATGTCACTGAAGGTGAGAATGAACCAGAAATTTTCTTGACCCAAGAGGATCAAGAGGCTCATATTCTTAAGCAATTTCAAACCCAGTCAGGAGAATACTTTGACTTTAAAGAAGGATATGATACAGCTATCTACGAAGTTCCTAATCAATACAATTTGAGGAGCAGAAGAGTTGATGTTCCGGAAACAAGTAAACATAAAACTGTAAAACAACCCCTCAAAGGTAAAATCAATACTGCCCCTGTAAATATTCTTTCTAGATCAGATCCTAACCCTTCCCACCCGATAATTGAAGATGTATCTGATACTCAACTGAATAACAGACAACTTTCTAATACTCTTCCTCCTAAAGGAAATGTAGAGGAACCTCTAGAATTTGATTCGGAAACAACTTCGACACACAACCCCACTCCTGAGAAGGAGAAAAATACTGAAAACACAGAAGAAAAATACAATCCAACTGTTCAAAATACAAGGACTCAAACCGAGAAACCTTTCAATCTGGAAGCTGAAGTAGGAAAATTAAAGATAGTTGTTCCATTGTTTGAACTAGCTAAACATGATGTCTACAGAAGCCAAATTAATAAATCACTCAATATTGCTGGAAGTGATGATTCAGTAAATGTTTTTGATGATCAACTTAGATTATTATTTGGCCCTGAAGTAAATGGAAAACCAGAAAGTGGAGGAACTCCATTTTATGTGAGTTTGAATATACATGATAAAATACTTCATAATGCCATGCTTGATTCTGGGGCATCTCACAATTTAATGCCGAAGGCTGTAATGGAAAGATTAAACTTAGACATCATCAGACCATATAAATATCTCTTTTCTTTTGATTCAAGTCAGGTGAAATGTTTAGGACTAATCAAAGATTTGTGTGTTACATTGGTTCAATACCCTGCCAAAACCATTTTGATGAATATAGTAGTAGCAGATATTCCTCCAAAATATGGTATGCTATTGTCTAGATCCTAGGGTGCAAAACTCGGAGGATCTCTTCAATTAGACATGTCATATGCTACTATTTTAGTATTCGGCCAACCTAAGAGACTATACAGAGAAACCTTGATGAAATATGTAGTCAGTAGTTAGGAGAAACCTGTAAATTTCCCTATCTACTCAGTACACTCTTATATGGACTCATTTATTCTCTATAATGATGAAAATGATCTTCCACTGAACTAGAAGCACCAGCAACAGAACCAATAGAAACTGAAAATAAATCTAGTGTTCAAATCCAAGAAATCTCTGAAGAAAAAGAAACACTAGGAACCCAAGAAAAACCAGAAGAAAGTAAAAAATCAGATCTCACTGTTAAGAAAGTTCCTGAAACACCTGATATAAATTATGAACATGAAATTCTTTGGCATTTAGAATTTGATGGTTCTGTTAATAAGTTAGGAGCAGGAGCTGGAATTTGGATACACAATCTTGAAAATGATCATGCTGAAGGCCATGCTTACAGACTGAACTTTAAATGCACTAATAATATGGCAAAATATGAAGCTCTTTTGTTAGGGCTTAAACTTGTCAAAAATTTAGGGGCAATTAGAGTATCTATCATAGGAGATTCTAATTTAATCATTCAACAGATCAATGGTGAGTATTCGACAATATATCCCAGATTAAGAGAATATAGAGGAACAGTTGTAGAAATTCTCAATAATTTTCTACAGGCTCAGCTTGCCAAAATCCCTAGAAAACAAAATTTGCATGCTCATAGTCTTGCAATGTTTGCTAGCACTTGTAAATTACCTTTCGAACCTAATCATCAGTTCACAACTGAGATTAGACACAGACCTGCTATACCAGACAATTTTAAGAATTGGCAAGTGTTTGTAAATGACAACTAGATAAACAATTTTTTGACTCTAGAAAATGAATTTTCTAACAGTAGCATAGATGAAGATACAGTCTTTGAATCTGATCAAATAAATGAACAAGAAAAGAACATTTCAAAAGAAAGTGCAACTCAAATGCTTCATCCAATGAATTTCACCAAAAAAGACATGCAGGACCTTAAACAAATGGAGGTTGATCGGATTATAGAAGATGAATCTGAAATCATTAATCTGAAAGATAATCATTTGCCTAAAGTATTAACTCGTTTAGAAGATCTTTTCAACTCTAATGAAATTCCACTGAAACCTAAAATGGAACCATTGAAAGCTGATATTGAGGAATATAATCTGGGGACTGAAGAAAATCCTAAAATAATAAAGTTATCTAAATCTTTACCTCCTGATCAAAAATCAAAATATGTTGAACTAATAATATAATTCCAGGATGTCTTTGCTTGGAGTTATGAAGACTTAAAATCATATGATACCTCTATAATTCATCATACAATACCTCTAAAACCAGATTAGAAACCATTTAAACAGAAACTCAGAAGAATCAACCATGTTCTATTGCCTTCAATTAAAAAAGAAATCAAAAGAATGTATGAAGCAGGGATAATTGCTTCCATTAGATTTTCAGAGTGGGTGTCTAACCTAGTCCCTACTAGGAAGAAAACTTGAGAGATCAGATTATGTGTTGATTTAATAAATTTTAATAAGGTTTCTCTGAAGGATAATTATCCTTTTCCCAAAATGGATCACATTTTGCAAAGGGTAGTAGGTGCATCAAGGATTTCTCTTTTAGATGCGTTCTCAGGATACAACTAGATTCTGGTTCATCCCGATGACAAGGAAAAAACAACTTTTACAACACCATGGGGTACTTTCAAGTACATTAAAATGCCATTTGGGCTCAAAAATGCTGGAGAAACCTTCCAAAGAGCAATGTACATTGTGTTTGCAAAATAAATTCATGACTCTCTTGTTATATATCTGGATGATTTAACTGTTTTTTCCAATCAGATCAACAACATTTGGACCATCTCAGACAAGTGTTCATAAAATGCAAAAAGTATGGTATCTCTTTGAATCCAAAAAATTCCTTATTTGGTCTTGAAGAAGGTAAAAATTTGGGCCATATCATTTCCAAATATGGTATTAGAATTGATCCTGCTAGAATAGAAGCCATATTGTAGATACCTTATCCTAGAAATATTAAAGAACTTCAAGCTTTCATAGGAAAAATCAATTTTTTGAGAAGATTCATTTCTAGTTTAGCTGAATTAATTGGATTTCTTACTAACATGTTAAGAAAGGATTCGAGTATTAAATGGACAGTATAAGCCAAGCAAGCATTTGAAGAAATTAAAATGGCTTTGACTAGAACACCAGTTCTTACCAGTCCACAATTTGATAGAGACTTCATAATATTTTCATTTGCATAAGAACATACTGTAGCAGCTGTTTTATTACAAAAGGATGATCAAGGATGTGAAAAACCTATAGCCTTTTTTATTAAAGCACTGAGAGATGCATCATTAAAATACAACATCATGGAAAAACAAGCTTTTGCACTCATAAAATCCATCAAAGATTTTAGAATCTATATATTGTATTCCCATGTGATAGCCTATGTACCAAATTCTGTTGTCAAGGACATCTTAACTCAAGATGGAATTGAGGGCAAAAGAGGTAAATGAATTGATACCATATTGGAGTATGATATTGAAATAAAACCTACAAAACTGACAAAAGGACAGGGATTGGCTCAACTCATGACAGAAACAAATTGCCAAGCCCTGGATATTAATGAACTGGATGATGAATAGGAGATGGCGACTCCACAAATCAGCCAGGCCTTCTTAGATTCACCTTGGTATGCTGATATAATTTATGTATTGTTAAACCTGCAAGCTCCTCCAGGGTTATCCAGAACAAAAAAGAGGTTTTTAAAGATGACATCTTTGAATTATTGCATTTTATATATTGTTCTCTTTTGGAAAAATCATGATGGTATTCTATTGAATTTTTTTGTTAAAAGATGAAGCTGACAAGGCCCTCAATGAATTCCATGCAGGAGACTGTGGTGGACACCTTTATTGGAAATCAACTGCAGATAAGATCCTAAGAGATGGATTTTATTGGCCAACTGTTTTCCGATGTAAAGAAATTTGTCACTGCTTGCCATAAATGTCAAATTTTTTAAGGCAAGAGAAAATTATTACCTTTACCCTTGAAACCAATTTCCACTGAAAAACCTTTCCAACAATGGGGCCTGGATTTCATTAGAGAACAGGGATTGGCTCAACTCATGACAGAAACAAATTGCCAAGCCCTGGATATTAATGAACTGGATGATGAATAGGAGATGGCGACTCCACTGAAAAACATTTCCATCCTCCTTCTTCTGGCCAACACAGATGGATCCTCAATGCCACAAACTATTTTACGAAATGGATTGAAGCAATTCCTTCTAGACAAGCCAATTACTCTATGATCATAGGATTCCTAGAAACCAATATATTATCAAGATTTGGCTGTCCTGAGAAAATTATAACTGATAATGCTGCTGCCTTCAAATCTAAGAAAATTATAAGTTTCTGTAATAAATATCATATCACCTTAGTCCATTCCACAACCTATTATCCTCAGGGTAATGGACTGGCTGAATCCTCCAACAAGAGTCTCATTAATATTATTAAGAAATTATTGGAGGAAAATAAGAAGAATTGGAAAAAGAAACTTATAAATGCACTATGGGCAGACAGACTCACCACCAAAAAATCTATTTGGACTAGTCCTTATGAGTTAGTTTATGGTATTGAGGTTGTATTTCCTTCATCTTTAGGAGTTCCTGTTATGAAATTACTTCAAGAAGCTCAGGTTGAAAGAAATGATATTCAAAGGAGAATAAATCAGACTATCAATTTGTAGCAAACCAGAGAAGAAGTTTATCAAAGATCCCAAGTATTATAGGAGAAACTAAAGAAGATATTTGACAAAAGGACCAAGGCAGAAAATTTTCAATTGGGAGACAAAGTTTTGAGATGGGATTCAAGAAGAGAGGATAAGGGAAAACATGGGAAGTTTGACTTCCTGTGGAAAGGACCTTATATTATTTATGCTTTACAAGGAAATAATACATATTTTTTGAAAAAATTGGATGGTATAGAAACTGAAGAAGGACCAGTTAATGGTTGAATGTTGAAACACTACTTTGATCCTATTTATTAGGATATCCTGATTTTTAACATGTACATACGATATCCTTTGTAATGCATTAGCTTGGATTGGATAGTAACCTGCTGGAGTTGAAGCCCGAAGAGAAGGCCCTAAGCTTCAGAAGTATTACTGTCATACATACAATAAAGCAACAACAACAAGAAGATTTCATGGTTCGGTCAAAATCATTTTGAGGCTAACTGACCTGTTGTTCTTGACTTTTCACCAGGAAAAGCCATCCCCAAGTGAAGCCAGTGTTAGACTCCTATACCAATAGGTGTCATATTTCATGGATGAAGCATTGGAGGCTGTCCAATAGGACATACTTTCTGTATTGAAATTTTTCCATGTTCTCAAAAAAATAAAAAAAAATTAAAAGAAATGTAAAGAGGGTATGCCACAAAGAAAAATCAAAGGGTGAAAAAGAATAAAATTGGCCAAAAAAGTGAAAGAAACCGAACCCCATCAAAAGAAAGGCCAAGGAAAGTGTGCAAATCTAAATGCCACTACTTTTTGCTCTGATGTAATAAACAAAATTGTGTGCAGTTTGTCAAACTTTTGCCACAATTTATGAAGAGTCAAACTGTTTAAACTTGACTCATTCATTTTTCAATTTCATGTTGTAGAATAGAGAATAAGTATCTGGCCAAACAGTTTAATCTTGGAAGATAAGTAGATAGGTAGAGTAAATAAAAGGAGCTCAACAGTTTAATCTGAGCCCTTGGATGTAATAAGGATAGAATTAGATAGATTTCCAAATGTAAAAGAAAAAAGTGTGATAAGGGTTTTCCAGTCTAAGTGCACCCTAATAAAGAAGAAAAAATAGTGCAGAATTAAAAATGCATTAGGGTTGGTATATGTTGTTGCAGAATTACATGTGATGAATAATGGCTTTATATGTGTGAAATTTTTTTACTTTCATCACAAGTGCAAAGGCAGACAATACATTGGAAGAATTTCAAGCAAAGCAAAGTCAGATCATTAACTTCCCTTCTCATTTTTCCCTAAAAATTTCACTAATTTCCCCTAAGTACTAAGGTATTTAAATATTATAGGGGCTCAAGGCATTTCCTTGACTTTTGGAGGGACTGGACCCTCGGCCCAATAATTATAAAAATCTAAGTACTTAAAATCATTCATCATCACATTCATTCACCTCTAAGAAATTTTTTCCTAAGTAAAATCCCATTTTACTTAGGAAAATAATGCAATATTTCATAAAAACCCCATTCATAAAAGCATAAGTCAAATGAATTACCTTAATTTTTTATACTTAGCACTTCCGTTCATTTTTTCATACTAATTTTTAATTTTATTATTTAAATCCCCACACAAATAAACCCTTTCCCGTATTATTTTAGTAAAATTCCCACATAAATAATATTCCACCCCTTTTGGTTGAAATATAACCTTAATACTTTGATTAATTAAGTCAAAATACAAATCCACATCCCCGCCATATTAATAAGGGTTAATTAATCCTCATGATTAATTAATAACCTGTATCCGCCAATCAAATCATCCCCGATGCGATTATTTTTTAATAAATCACATTGAGCCCACCCTGTTATCTTTCCTCCATCTTCCTTTCCCGAAGACCGTCCAATCAACCCATTTCAGATCAATGGTTATTATCCATATCGCTAGCCATCCATGTCCGAACGATAACGTGCGATGGCCAAGCAGTTTTCTAAATCGTACAGTGCCACGCATCGTGTATCATATGGAATTGCTCGCCCTCCGCTCAAAACCGTCCTTCCTCAAAAGAGGTACGATGGAAACCACTTACCGCTTGCCTCCCCTGACGAAACCTCCGTACCTGCTAACGTCATCCATTAAAAAATTAAAAACCCGCCAACCTTTTGACTTTGTGAATAAAACAAATGTGCCCGCGTCATTTTCATTATTCTGTGTAACGACCAAAGTCTCATGCAGAAAATTCCAAAATCAACTGTCGAATGCCACCAACTGCCACTTTGCTAAGGAAAATTGTAGCTGAGCATTCATAAATCATCTGCCATAGCTAATACCTGTTCCAATTACTGTTTATTTCCCGGAAAATAGGTATTTACCTCAATTCCCGTTAAACTCTGTAAAATCCTGGTTTTTGTTTTGAAGACCACACGAGAGACTAAAACAGAGTTCAAAATTGATCTTCATTTTATTCCTCAAATCCCCAGAACTGTAATTATATTCATAATCCTGTGATTGTGCCTGTTTTTTCATAAAAAACCCCGAATTCATTTCTGAATCCACAAGAACTAGAAATGGAGGTTCATGTGGCTCTGAATGTCACACCCCTCAATGCCCCTCACAAAGATTTAGATTATCTACCTTTAGTAGATATATATTTCCAAATTAAAGACTTGATTCTCAGTGAAAATCCCCTTCGAATCTTCTGTCACTGCAGAGATAATTACTTGAAAGGTTCTGACATTTTTGGATTATGGGAATCCAATCTTCCCATGTACCTTCTCCCCTCAGTCCACATTTTTCCGGAGATAATCCATTACTGTCATGAAAAATATGATCCCAATCAAAGAGCAGTTTTGTCCCCAAGTCAGACTATCCTTTTTCCCATAACTTCTCAGTCTATCAACGAGATGTTGCAATTTCAACTTGGTCAAGCCCTCACTCCCCTATCCATGGGAGAATTACTTGAGAAATCTACCAAATTATCCCATGAAGAGTTAAATCTTCTATTCCAGACCTTCATGTTACCAGAACATCAGCCCAAAGGCCCTCCCCCTTATGGTTATACTTTCTTTACTGATGTGGGTAGAATTATTATAAATATGATATCCTCAATAATGGGTTTCAATACTAGTGAGTATGTTGACCAATTAACCCTAGTATTGTTATCTATTTTCACCCCTGGACAGCCCCCTACTATGAAGTATTATTTTGCTTCATATATTGTAGAAAAAATCCATGATCAGTTCATGAGATTAGAGAATGAAAGAGTGTTCAATTATTCTTCGGTTATTTATCATCTCATGCTTTATTACCAATCTGAAAGTTTCCCTTTCCATGTCAAAAATCTTGATGCAAAAGGAAATCCTAGGTCTGTTATCTTTTGGTCTACCATTACTCGTAATTCCCCTGATTCCCCTTATTCCTACAATGAGTTTGTTGACCTATTTATACACCCTGCAACCACTTTGTTGACAGGAATTTCTCCTCCAAGGGTCGATAGTGAAATCAAGAAAATTCTTCAACTTTCAAAGCAATATCGTATAGGTGATGGGTACCTATACCAAAATCACACATAAATCAGAATCTATGGATGTGAATTATGCCCATTCAAGTTGCCAAAATATGTCCCAATGAGACTCTTTTCATTAGAGTATTTTAAGCAAATGATCAATTCAGATATAGTTAACTTTTGTAATGCAAAGAAAAAGGCTCAACTCAGGATTAAAAGCCAATTAGGTCCCTTTGTCTACAACTTTAGAGATGCTGGGAAGGAAGCTAAAAGAATATTAGAATATTATCTTAAATTACAAAAAAGTTTCTACTGGGTACCTTATGACCCAAATAGCTTCATTTGTGATAGAAGAATGAAAAATAAACTATCACCATACATTCATCAAAAAATTCCAGAAATTGAACAGTATGCCAATATGGATGAATGGATGGAAGGGACATTAGTAGAACAGGATAGTGAGCAGGTCAATGTGGAAATGTAATGAAAGACGTTGAAAAAATACTTGAGCTAGATTCTTTTGGACATGTACACTTACTAGGTATTGGTTCTTCTTCTGCTGGGACTTCTCAACCAAATTTACAGGAAATCAGTGCATTGGCTACAGTAGCATCTAAAGGAAAAGAGAAAGAGGTTGATATCCAAATCACAGAAAAATTTACAATGACAGAACAGCATCGGACTTCTAAAGAACAAGGTCAAGTACAAGTTTCTATTACTTAGACTAATGTAGCAGAAGTGTCAATTTTACAAACTCCTCTTAATGTGGAAAAGGGAAAGAAGAGAGATACTGAAGCAGCTACTCCTGTCACTAGATCTCCTGGACAACCTAATGTTAAAAGACAAAAATTGAATCATCTTCCAGAAGTGGAATCTGTTCATGAAATCCTTGATATTAAAACACAAGAAGAATTGGGTAGTCAGCAAACATGTTCAATTAGTGGGACATCCACTACTTTACCGAGGAAAGAACTGCAAAGGCAACAAAGTGCAGAAGTGTCATCTTTCAAACCACCTGTGAAAGAAGGCTGGGGAATTAAAAGAACATTCATAAATATAAAGGCTAGAAATGATCCCCGCAGACTTTAAGTATACAATCAATGTTTGAAGATGGCTCCTAAGAATCAATAGAGATTGATGTCAGCCTATGACATTCAACAAGGTAAAATGATAATGAGTCACTTCAAACCCAAAATGCAGCAACCTCAGACTGCTGTAGACTATATTAGAACCAATTTTGAACTCTTAGCAAAGGATATTCATCCTTTGGATCAAATTTAACTGCATAAACAGATAGGTGAGATGATTTATTCTACTCTGACGGATAAATCAATGATGACCTAGAAATTGCAGGATTCTTTGGAGAATAAAAATGCTCAATTAAGTCTTGAAAAAGCCTCTTCTCAGGCTAAGGACAATAGGATTAAGACTTTGGAGGAAATTATTATTAGTTTGGGTCATAATCCCAAGGATGTCAAAGGTATAGAAGCATTGATCAAGAAAAAAGATGATGATATAGCAGCTTTGAGAAAAAAACTGAAGTTACGAGCCTCAAGACATCCTCAAACTGCAGAAATCATAAAACAAAATTCTGAAGAAGAAATAATGGACTTGCTCTTAAAACTGAATGAGCAACTTAATGAAACAGAAAAAGAGCTTGAAAAGGCACTGAAAGACAAGCAACCTAGTGTTCCAACATCTACAACAGAAGAAATTACAGGTACTACAACAACAGGTCAACCAATAGAATTGCCACAGGTACATACTTCCAATTTAAGTACAGAAGAGTTAATAAAGTCAATGGAAGAAATGAAACTCCCAGTGACAGAGCTACAGAGAACAAAGGCACAACTCACTACTTTAGAACAGAAATATGATCTCTCGAAAATGAATGTTGCAGATAAAACAAGAGAGGTCAACAAATTGGAAAAGCTGGTCAGCAAGTTGGAAAAGGATCTCACATTGGAGAATCCTTTAAAGGAAATAAATGAAATTCTTTGGGATAACATCATCCAGTCAATAAGAGATGTCTGGCCCTTAATTCAAATAATGCATGAACAAAATGATTTAGTCAAATTGGCTATGGAAGAAGTCCTGAGAGCAAGAGAAGAATTGGGAAACATGCCTGAAGAAGCCGATAGACTTATTCGTTTTCTAAATACTCAGAACAAGCATCAACTTGAAGAACTTGGCATTCAGGACATAACAGGAACCATTTTGGAAATAAAAAGAGTTTTTACCAAAAGAACTCTGATGCAGAATCTAGAGAGAAGATGTTCTGATATGCAAGAAGAAATCATTGCCTTTAGAAAAAGATTTAATATTTTATTGGATAAAGGATTTCCTAGTCCTTTAGCTTCAGAAGATAAATTGATGGACCTTCAAAGTTATGTTGAAAAACTAGACAAGCATGCTGACAATCAGGCCAGTACTTCAACCAGCTCATCAACAACAACATTGCCTACAAGAAAAAGTCTTCATGATAGATTGGAAAATTTATTTTATCTTGAGGATGAAGTAAAGCATTTGTTCCCTGTTCAACCTACTTTCTTTAGGTATACAGAGACTGATGAAAATCTCAGAAAACTGCAAAGGACCAGGATACCAGAAGATAAATGGTGGGAAGACATGTTAGAACTTTTGTAAAAACCATCTTTTCATGAATTTTTTATTATATACTACAGTAAGTCAGTGTAAAAAGGATAAAAGGATGAACAAATTTCAAAGTGTATCAGAGTAGTCAAAGAGTATCAGTTAAATGAAACAACCAACATAGAATTACTGTAGAGGACAACAGCTAGCCAAATCATAGGGCCTGCCTCCAGCACATTCTTAAAAGAAGGAAACAACACAACATCAGTTATCATTTTCCTTATCTACGAGACCATCTGTCTCTATTTTATTGTAATATACTTATGAGTCATCCTAGATTATATCTCAAGTTGTTATGAGATATTTTTTGCAAATTTTTGTATAAATACTCCCTCAATCGGAGTATTCAAGGGGGATTTTTTAGAATTTGCTGTAACATTGACTATTTGGACTAAAGTGCCGTTGGAGAAATTTTTTGTGCCTGGCTGTGTTAGCCACCTATAATATTTGTTAAAGCAAAAGGTGGCTAAGACTTTTTGAGCCTTCAAGGAAAAAATTTTATTACTAAAAACTGTTGGATCTTGAAGACTCTTGAAGGCCTCATGCCTTTCCTCTGTCGAAAACTTCACTACTATTTCCCTTCAGAACTCAGAAATCCTGCTGATTTCCAAGCCATATTACTACTGTAAAGGCCCTTTTTCCCTCCTCCCACTTCAAAAATAACCTTCATTTGCCTCCCTATTTCTCCATAAAATTCCTCTATTTTTCATGAGTTCCCTTCTTCCATTCATGAAAATCCATTTTTATAAGGTTTAAAACCCACTTTTAAGTCTTATCGGAACCCTCAATTTCCCTTGAAAACCATTGGAAAACCATAAATACCCACATTTTGTTGGCAATATGATGCAGAGTGTTGTCCTTGATGGAAACCCACTTGATGAAGATGATGGCAACCTACTTGATGAAGTTGTTCTTCACTTGATGGACTTGGTAATGATGTAAATCTGATGTGTCTACAGAGCGGCTCCAATGTAATGATGAAAGGAATTCCAGTATGTGTTAGAACAATGATGAAAAGTGTGTGTTTCAAGGCATACGTGAGTTTGCTTACTAGAAGTAGCGTATGCACGTGGGAAATAATGTGCCAAGTCGCGTATGGTCAAAAGCGCTCTAAATATGTAAAACCAGGGGTTACTACCATGGTATTGACCCATTGTATTGAGCGCTGGTATTTCTATGTGATCCCGTCCAAGAATACCATTGGAAGAAATGTGGTTTTGGCTCATGGTATTGAAAAAGGGTAAACCTATATAAGGAGATGAAAATCATTGTGCAAGGGGTGTGAATGAGTCTGGGTTTGAATGAATACTTCACTCTGAATTATGTCTGAATGAAAGGGCAACAGTTTGATGATAGATCTGAATCTGTGATGCACCTATGAAGAAATTGATGAAGAGGGTTATCTAGATCTGAAATGTATTTGTATCTTCTAGATCTGTTTGTGGAATGTTTAAATCTGAGATGAGGCGAACATCTGTCTGAAGTGAAGAGTTAAATCTAAACTGAATATCTGATCTGAAGAAGTATGCTGCCCTATAATGCCTGAAGATATATACGCAATTTTGTCGCAGCGGAAGTGCGTATATACACGGGTTTGATGAAGAGAAAGCGCGTATCGGTTGTTCTGTAATGTGCATATGTATACGCGATTTTATGTGAATGGAAGCGCGTATATACATGGTATCAGTGAAAGGAAAGCACGTATGAAAAACTTGGGTTTGCTGAAGTTTGTGGTATGAGATGTATGATCTGTTCTGTTGGTTTACTGCTATCTGTTGATGAAGTTATAAGTATCAGTTTGATATATGATTGAGCTTAAATGTGTGGAGTGGGTCTAATATGAAAATATGATCAAAAGAGGCCTGCAAGTTGTGCTCTAAAGAAAGCTTTTGGATCCAGTGTGAAAATTGATGAAACGTGGTCCATGGTGGTGCTGAAGGTTGTAGCCTTCATTTAGGGGGTTGTAGCTCCCTTCCAAGTGAGGCTGGTAAACGAGAGTAGGGGGTCGTAGCTCCCTTCCAGGAGAGGCTGGTAAACGAGAGCAGGGGGTCGTACCTCCCTTCCAGGAGAGGCTGGTAAACGAGAGCAGGGGGTCGTAGCTCCCTTCCGAGAGAGGCTGGTAAACGAGCATAGGTGGGTGCCTGCGTACTGGTATGAGTCTGCGCCAATACATAAGTTGTAAGATGTTTTCTTTATAATAAAATATTGAAGGCTAAGCAACGGCAGCGGTGGTTTTCTCCCGACTTGGGTTTCCACCTAAAATCCTGGTGTTCATGTGTGATGCTTATGTGTGATGGTTTATTCTGTTGTTACTGCACATGTTTACTGATAACTTAACATCAGATGAATGAATTTTGCAAAGAACTAAGTTAAGAAATATCTGCATAATTATATTTATGTTCATACGCGGGTTTTATGAAGGGTATCCGCGTATATACGCAAGTCTGGGTCAGGAAAGTAGCGTATGGGTTTTGAAGTAAGAAAAAGTAAAATGATTTGAGTAAGTCATAAATACTGATTCACCCCCCCCCCCCCCTCTCAGTATTTTTCCCAACAATTGGTATCAGAGAAGGTCCTTCTGCAGAAGCTTGATCGCTTGAAGGAGATCCGTCGCAATGGGAAGTCGTGAAGGAGTATTTTCTATAAGGCCACCTCTATTCAATGGAAGTAATCTGTTATTCTGGAAAATGAGGATGAGATCCTATCTTCAGTCTATGGGAGCAGATGTATGGGCCATTGTTGAACAAGGATATCAATATCCAACTGCTACACCAACAGATCCAACTGAAAGGAAGAATTATGAATCAAATGCAAAAGCGGTCAATGCTATAACAGGTAGCTTAACTGAATCAGAATTTGTCAAAGTCATGCAGCTGAATACAACAAAGGAAATATGGGACAAAATCATCCTAAGTTATGAAGGTGATGCAAAGGTAAAAAGTGCAAAGCTCCAAACCCTCAGAATTGAATATGAAAATTTGAAGATGCATAGTGATGAGAGTATTGCCAATTTCTTCTTACGTCTAGATGATATTGTAAATTGAATGAGAAATTTGGGTGAAACCATAACTGATACTACTCTGGTAGAAAAAGTCTTAAGATCTTTGACTTCAAAATTTGAATCTAAAGTGTCTGCTCTTGAAGAAAAGCAAGATCTGCAAACTCTGACTATTGTTCAACTACATGGTATTCTGACTGCTTTTGAAATGAGAAAAGGAGGTCCCTCTCAAATCAAAGAAGCTGCTTTTAAGGCGTGTGCAAAAGGAAAAGACAAGGAAGATGTCAAGGAATCAGATTATATATCAGATGAAGAAGAAGCTAATTTTGTGAGAAAACTCCAACTAGGAACTGGAAGATTCAAAGGTAAGATTCCCTTCAAGTGTTTTACTTGTGGAAAAATTGGTCATTATGCTGCTAAATGTCCCTATGAAGAAAAACATGGAAAATGGAAACAATTTGAAAAAGGAAAGAGTTATTATACAAATGAAGATAATGATGAAGTGTCTAGTGAGGATGAAGAAGGTTCTGACCACGGTCTACAAATACTCATGGCATCCACTATGGAAGATGATAACTTCACAAAAGAAAGGGATCTGATTGGTAAGGGTTACTTTCATGGATGTTGCTTCTATTGTAACTCATTTGGTCATAAGGCCACTAATTGCAGGATAAGTATGATGAACAGATCTGATAATTTCCAACACCCTATAAGAAATCACAATCAAAACTGGAAAAAGAAGAGGCACCGGTCAAAAACGTAGGGAATGATGACCCTACTGCAGTCATCCGCTTCTAAAGCTTACTTCTCTGAATGACTGCAGAAGTGATGTGAGATACATTATAGGGATTAGTAATGTATCGTCACAGGGGGAGCGACGGTTGATGATTCTCATGGTTGTTTTTGTTATTATGGTTATATTTATTTTTGACAGTGCATATGATATGAAGAAGACAGGTACAGGAAGTACAAATTCAGGGGGAGATGAAGGAATGTGAAGGTTTTAAATGTGTCACTTTCCATACGCGGGTTCTGTGAACTAAAATCGCGTATACACGCGAGTTACAGTAGAGACAGTCGCGTATGCATTTATGTTAAGAAATTTTGTATCACTGCTGAAGATCAGGAGTACAGGTTCAGGGGGAGCATCAATCTGACTGTTAATGATTGTATTATTGGCACTGTATCTGTTTATATCTCAGTTCTAAATGATGATGACATGTTACATGGTTTCTTATGATTAGCCCTGTTTGATTTTTGCTGAAGAGTTTTCGTTGCTTTCACACATGGATGAAATGGATGTCTTATGATTCAGAGATAAGGACAGATCATGCAGAAATTTTTGTTGATAACTTGTTGTTGAAAGAGATTCAGGTTGCACAAGCTAAGGAGGAGCCTTGTACATATGGAAAGGATGCTTGGATGCACATTTTCAGGGGGAGCATTAGCCTTGCTGAGTATAATGCATTGTTGGCATTACGATGGTTCTGAAATATGATCTCTCTCTTGAGGTCTTTCTAGTATTGGTCATGAAAAGTCATATTTGTAGTTTGATGAAAAGGTCATGTTGAGACCTATGATGTAAAAATTGTAATATTCAGTCATGAAAGGACTTGTTCAAATTTTTAAACCCACTTGGTCGGGTAGTTGAGTCAAAATGTGTAAACCCACTTGGTTGGGTAGTTGAGTAAAAATGTGTAAACCCACTTGGTTGGGTATTTGAGTCTCATATGTAAATCCACTTGGTTGGATATTTGATGTAAGTATGAGTCATTGGTGATAAGAAGGTCATAGAGTCATGTACTTCATTGAAAATATGTTTGAACATTCAGCATGAACTCAGGGGGAGCATGGTACCTTCAATGTACATCAGATCTACAACGCTCTTCTTTCTGCATGAGGAGAAAAACCTTGTGTTGGTTTTGATCCGCCCTTTGCCCTTGATGTCAAAGGGGGAGAGTGACATGGTGTTTGAATAAGGAGAGCGTAACATGGTTATAATGGTTATAATCAATATATCTATCTATTGTGGTGATCAAACACCATCGTGGTTGCCATCAAGTCCAAAGGGGGAGATTGTTGGCAATATGATGCAGAGTGTTGTCCTTGATGGCAACCCACTTGATGAAGATGATGGCAACCTACTTGATGAAGTTGTTCTTGACTTGATGGACTTGGTAATGATGTAAATCTAATGTGTCTACAGAGCAGCTCCAATGTAATGATGAAAGGAATTCCAGTATGTGTTTGAACAATGATGAAAAGTGTGTGTTTCAAGGCATACGCGAGTTTGCTTACTAGAAGTAGCGTATGCACGCGAGAAATAACGTGCCAAGTAACGTATGGTAAAAAGCGCTCTAAATATGTAAAACTAGGGGTTACTACCATGGTATTGACCCATTTTATTGAGCGTTGGTATGTCTATGTGATCCCGTCCAGGAATACCATTGGAAGAAATGTGGTTTTGGCTCATGGTATTGAAAAAGGGTAAACCTATATAAGGAGATGAAAATCATTGTGCAAGGGGTGTGCATGAGTCTGGGTTTGAATGAATACTTCACTCTGAAGTACGTCTGAATGAAAGGGTAACATTTTGATGATAGATCTAAATCTGTGATGCACCTATGAAGAAATTGATGAAGAGGGTTATCTAGATCTGAAATGTATTTGTATCTTCTAGATCTGTTTGTGGAATTTTTAAATCTGAGATGAGGCAAAAATCTGTCTGAAGTGAAGAGTTAAATATGAACTGAATATCTGATCTGAAGAAGTATGTTGCCCTATAATGCCTGAAGATATATACGCAAGTTTGTCGCAGCGGAAGTGCATATATACACGGGTTTGATGAAGAGAAAGCGCGTATGGGTTGTTCTGTAATGTGTAGATGTATACGCGGGTTTATGTGAATGGAAGCACGTATATACGTGGTATCAGTGAAAGGAAACCGCGTATGAAAAACTTGGGTTTGCTGAAGTTTGTGGTATGAGATGTCTGATCTGTTCTGTTGGTTTACTGCTATCTGTTGATGAAGTTATAAGTATCAGTTTGATGTATGATTGAGCTTAAATGTGTGGAGTGGGTCCAGTCTGAAAATATGATGAAAAGAGGCCTGCAAGTTGTGCTCTAAAGAAAGCTTTTGGATCCAGTGTGAAAATTGATGAAACATGGTCCATGGTGGTGCTGAAGGTTGTCGCCTTCAGTCAGGGGGTTGTAGCTCCCTTCCAGGTGAGGCTGGTAAACGAGAGTAGGGGGTCGTAGCTCCCTTCCAGGAGAGGCTGGTAAACGAGAGCAGGGGGTCTTAGCTCCCTTCCAGGAGAGGCTGGTAAATGAGAGCAGGGGGTCGTAGCTCCCTTCCAGGAGAGGCTGGTAAACGAGCGCAGGTGGGTGCCTGCGTACTGGTATGAGTCTGCGCCAGTACATAATTTGTAAGATGTTTTCTTTATAATAAAATATTGAAGGCTGAGCAACGGCAGTGGTGGTTTTCTCCCGACTTGGGTTTCCACCTAAAATCCTGGTGTTCATGTGTGATGCTTATGTGTGATGGTTTATTCTGTTGTTACTGCACATGTTTACTGATAACTTAACATCAGATGAATGAATGTTGCAAAGAAGTAAGTTAAGAAATATCTGCATAATTAGATTTCTGTTCATACGCGGGTTTTATGAAGGGTATCCGCGTATATATGCAAGTCTGGGTCAAGAAAGTAGCGTATGGGTTTTGAAGTAAGAAAAAAGTAATATGATTTGAGTAAGTCCTAAATACTGATTCACCCCCCCCCCCCCTCTCAGTATTTTTCCCAACACATTTTGTACATATATGGGTCTTATCCCCCTCTCGCATAAATCCCTGGTCGTATGACCCTTCATATGACCCTTGGCCCCGCAATCGGGAGCTGAGCCATTTTAAATATTAAACGCACCCGCCCAAAGTTTTAAAACCTTTGGTTTTGTTAAAATTTCAATTTTTATTATATTACAAAGTTTCCGCCGGTCCGAATTTCAAATTAATCTCCACTGTCAATCTGATCTGCAGATCGACGGTGCGGAGCCCATCTTCTGTGGTCCCCACATTCCACTCACCCCGTCCAAAAACCGCGTGGTATCTATCGAACCGCCTTTGGGCGAAGGCGGTTTTTTCCCAAACGCCAGTGATTCCATACGTTGTTTGACGCGTGTCCTGGGCACTGTTCATAAAACCTCCATCCATCGTGCGTTATTGTTTGGACGTGGATGCCTAGCAATATCGCTGTGCACCATCCCATCTGGGGCGGGTCATCCGACAGCTATCGCTCACCGAAGATGCCCGATGGTTAACGTGGTTGCGGCGCGCCATCCAGTTAATCTCCACCATCGATCTGATCTGCAGATCGACAGTCCATATTCCATCATCCTGATTCCGTCGCCTAGTCAATGATTCTTCGTTTTGACTTTCCCCCTCGCTCTCAACCGTCGATCTCTGCATGATCGACGACTCTGATTTAATATTTCTTCCGCCTTCTTCAATCAATCCTGACCGTTGGATGATGCCATCCAATGGCCACGCTTCCTCCACATGCCTCCGCTGTAATAAACCTATAAATGCATGGATTTTATAATAATTTGTTTGTATTTTGTATGGTTTCAAGGTTTTATCGCAATTTTTTGAGGAAAATTCGAAGGCAAAGGATGACGATCCTCCCACCTTCGATTCACCAAAGAAAATCATCAGAGGGTGTTGACAACACGTTTCATCAGTGTTCCTTCAGGAATTGATACCATTTCGCCCCTGTGCAGCCCTGTACATCAGAAAAAACCATGAATCAGACGCAGTCAGAGAGTATCAGTGACGAAGACAAAAATTTATCAGAGCAGAGGATTAAAAGATAGATTTTGCGGGGATCACGGCTAAGAATGATTATCAAAAGCCTAATCCCCAATTTAAAAACACAGTTTAAAGAAATCTGAAGTATTTTAACCGACAGAAACCCTCCAACACCACAAATCGAGGAAAATTGATCCCTCTAGCTACCACGACGCCACCTGTGCCTCAAAGTATTCAATCAGAGGTCAAAGTTATTGATCAAGACCAGATGTCTGCCTCGCAACGTAGCTAAAGAGTAAATTCGGCCAAAGAATTGAATGACAGACACGTACAGAGTTACTTCGACGCCACACAGAGCCTCAGAAGTCAAAAAAAGCTCCCACCGAGCTTAATCATTATGTAAAAAATTTAATACAGAGGATATGTATGTAAGTTTCTTCATTGAGCCCCTCAAAGGCCAATAAGCCATTTATTCTGTATTGATTTTAATTGAGATCTTTTATCAGATCTCACCTCCTCATCCTTCTATATATACTACTACAGAAGATGAGTGAGAGGTTGGTTTTAGAACTTTGATATACATTTAAGCTTAAAATTCTGACTGTAAATAGTGTTCACTGGCTCTTGGAGCTCTGCTTGTAATAGATAAGTTAGGCTGATATGTGTAGATGGTTGCTAAACTAAAGCACTGGACTTAAAGATGTAACTGGTTTGGAGCATCAATACAAGCTGATTTATGGGATCCTGGTCTATGTTGACGGTGATGTTTCTCTTATTGTAACTTGTCATTTTGTTTTTGTTTTCACTGTGTTCCAATTTCTCTTATAAAGAACAACATGCATAGAGTTAGGACCTACTCTGTATCAGTAACCTTCTCTGATTGGAAACCTTTATATATATGTTTTCTTCAAATCTGTGTTATTTAGGAATGATTTAATTCAGTTTAAGCAGAGGAATGTTGGTGTTCCCTCGTCTTATTGTCTTAGATGAATGTTATTATTAAATGTTATTTTCAGTATATGTTTTGTGAAGATGAAATGAGGAAGATATGGTGAGCCCTGGTCCCAGTTTTGTCCCCACAAATATCTGGATGTTTCCCTTTGGAATGTGTTAAAAGCTGGCTAGTTTAAAAGTACTTACTAGATCTTAGGCCATTCTGTGTTATCTTTGTGTTTGTATTGAAAGTAACTAAGTAAATAAGAGCTAGGAGAGGATTTGTGGTGAGCCCGGCCCACTAGTTTCTACTCCAAAGGTTGCTTCCAAGTTTCCCTTTGTTTTAAAATGTTTTCTATTGAAAGTGTATCAAAGGCTGGCTAGTTTAAAAGTACTTACCAGATCCTAGTTTACTTTTATGTTTTTCTTGAGTCCATTTCAAAGGATGACTAGTTTAAAAGTACTTATCAGATCCTGGGCTACTCTTGTTCTGCATCCATTTATCTCTCCTTCTTATTGTATCATTTCATTCCATAAATCAAACTTAAAAGAGATCCTTAGACATAGATGACTTGCCCCATAGACCACTCTTGCCTCTTGTTGTTTTAATTAAATCCTATTATGACTCCATAGCCCAATGGACTAAAACCTTTAATTGTCTATCTTTTGGTGGAAGCTTACTCTGATTTCTTGCAACTTCTCACCTTCGAAACTTTTTACATTCAGGACTTTCCACCTCAAACAGTGATCATGCTCAACCACCCAAAAAACAAACAAACCCTTGGCCTTCATAACTAGCCTAATATCATATCCCCATACTTCAAAGACAAATCCATATTTTTACATATTGGAGAGATCCCTCTCCAGATTCAGGAGGGCTAGATCCTAGAATCCCAAATTTGGTTGAAACGATGTTTCTTCTACAGTTTTAGTCTTACCAATCTGCTAAAAATTACAGATTCCCAACTTTTCTGGCGGCTCCACTCGGGAACTGAACCCATAATCATATTTTATTTTTATAAAACCTTGTGAGTTAAAAGCAACCTTTTCAAGCACTACCAAAAAATGGTAATCATGGTAAAAATTGTTTGAATCAGTGACAAGCTAGGTAAAACCTAGGATTCCCTTAAGACTTTATCTAACCTTGAAAGATTAGATGGCTTAGCCATAAGAGTAAACTGTCTTTGTCTCATAGCCATAGCTAAGTTTTGAAACAAAGTTAGGATATTCTTAAAAACCATACAATTGAAAAATAACTTAGAAAAACCTAAAAAATATTTCGGATTGGTATCCAATAAACATGGTGGTGGACCATAAATCCTTTTACCTCCTTAGGAGCTAAAAAATTCCATTTGGTGACTCCACAATCCTTAGCAGACCTTAAGACTCCATTGGGAAGAACCATCATCATTATAACATCATTCAAACTCGGTTAGAGGAATGTAGGATTAAGATTTGTGTAAACGGATTAGTTAACCTCTCAAAGACTGTCATACCTGGTTGAACTTTTCTTGTTTATTTAGGTCTAATAACACAACATAGTGGCTCCCAGAAAGATTCACACTAGAGCCTATCTTGACCAGGAACCACCTGAAGTAGTTGATAACCCAGAAGGTATCCTTAGGAAATCTCCTAAGATTAAATTGTCAACTGTTTTCAGGCCACCCTTAAGAGATAGTTCAGTTCCTGAAAATATTTCAGCTCTACAACAATCTCAAGTTGACTTAGTAAATCCATTTAGAACTAGGTCTCTTGGTGATTTAGATCAGCTAGATTTTGAGTCTTCACTATCATCTCCTGAAAAAAGTGAACCTCTTGGTAGCAGAGAAACAACACCTCCTGATTTACATTTCCTTCACAACTTAGGTGTCTCTCATCCAAGATCAGCTCAGCAGTCTATTCCTGGTCCATCCATTTCTGCTCACCCTACATCCACTGTTCAAACTACTCCACTTCAGCCCACTCTTCCTGTTGTTAATCCACTCCTTGTAAATCCTCCCCCACCACCTATCATGGCAGCATGGTATGCTCCCCTAGTCCTTCCTATACCATTAGTCAATCTTCCACAGGACTATTAGTCCAAAATTCCATTATATGATGCCAACAATGCTACAACTGCATCACAACATGTGGATAAGATGAATGAATTTTTTGATAGAAATGAAATTGATGATGATTCTGTCAAGCTTAGGTTATTTTCTCAGAGCTTAGGGGGAGAAGTGAGAAAGTGGTTCAAAGGTTTAGCCCCCCATAGTATTAATGATCTCCAAGCCTTCCATCAAACATTCTTAAACAAATGGGAAGTAAATAATAACCCTCTCCAAGTCCTTTCTGACTACAAGAACCTCCATAGAAACACTGGGGAAAGTGTGCAAGCTTATTGCACTAGATTCAATAGTGTGTATAATGCACTTTCCCTGGAACTAAAAACTCCACAAGGCTCAAATTTGAACAAGTTTCCTGAAGGATTTGACTCTGAAATGACTTATCAGCTGAGAGAGAGAGACTTTGAAACTCTTGAAGATATGCAAAGAGGTGCTCTTTCTGTGGAAGTCAACTTAATGGAGAAGAGAGCAAGAATGAAAATTGAAAAAAGAGTGTCCTTTAGAGAGGAATCTGCACCCTCTACCTCCAACTCAAAAATGGAGAAAATGATGGAAGAAATGATGAAATAAATGAGCATAATTAAGAGATCACAAACAAGCCTAAACAAAAATGCTCCTCAAAATAGGAATCAGAACCAGAATCATAATTTTAGAAGGAACCAACCTTAGAACAGACCTAGGGAAGATGATCAACAGATCACTCCTCCCTTTCATCAAAATTATGTAAGTGAGGTTGAGGAAATAGATGAGATAACAGAGGGAGATGATGTCAATATGTTTGGGGTAGAAGATGATGACTTTGAGATTCATTATGATAGAAAACAAGGTCTATACACACCTTATGATGACAAAAGAGATGATGATGAAAATTGGTATCAAGACATGGAAAATGTCATCATAGATTCTCAAAAAGAATATGACCTTAGAAGCAAAAACAGTCAACAGATCCCCAACAACAAAACCTCGGACAATCTTCACAAAACAACACTACAACCAAGCCTAAAATTGTCAAACAAAAGGATAAAATAGTGGCTATAAATTCTGATAAAGGTAAAGAGAAAGACACTCAAAATAATGAAAAACAGAGTGCAGACCTTAGTAGTACTAACACTTCAGCTAGTACTCCTGTGAAAACAATTGTGTCAAGTGTAAATAGAAAAAATCAGCAAGCTGATGTTGCTGATAAAGGGACAGCTAATAAAGCCGAGACAAGTTCTTTAAAGAGTCAAATTCCTTTCAGCCTGGAGCAGGAAATTTCAAAAATCAAGATCTCTGTTCCCTTGACTAAGTTAGATGCCCAACATGTATTTAGAACCCAAATTTTGAAGGCTTTAAATATAGAAGAGAGTAATGATACAGTCAATCTTAATGATGACCAGCTAGAGCTGATTTTTGGTCCTAAGATTGAAGGTAAATATCAAGAGGGACCTGTTGCTCCCTTTTATGTAAGTTTAAATGTTCATGACAAAATTTTGCACAATGCTATGCATGATTCCGGGGCTTCTCATAATTTAATGCCTAAAGATGTGATGGAGAGCCTTGGTTTGAAAATTACTAGACCGTATAAAGACTTGTATTCCTTTGATTCCAGCAGAGTAAGGTGTTTAGGATTGATCAAAGACCTCTGTGTTAACTTAGCCTAGATTCCAGCCAAATTCCTAGTTATGGATATTGTTGTGGCTGATTTCCCCCCCAAGTATGGAATGTTATTATCAAGGTCTTGGGGGGCTAAGTTACAGGGGAATATGCAAATGGACATGAATTTTGCGACTATCCCTATTTTCAATCAGAATAGAAGACTTTACAAGGAGTCTCATATGCAATACACGGTTACAAGTCAAGACAAACCATAAAACTCCCCTTTATACTCTATAGATACCAGCCTTGATTCATTTATCCTTTTTAACGAAGAAACATTAGATGAAAAAGTGACTTTAACAGAGTTAATGACTAATAGGGAAGAGGAAGAAAATATAACAGAGTTGTCAAAGAATTTTTCTGATCCGTTGAACATTAGCAAACTAAACAAAGGTCTTGAACTACAAGTTGTGCATCCGTTGCTTTTAAACCTTGACACTCAAGAAAACATGCCTCCTCTTAACGAAAAACCTGAAGAGTCAAAACAAATTCAATTAAGTGACGCTAATAATGAAAATCTAGAAAGCGCAGTAGTTAAAGAGGACGTTAACCAGGATGAAACCGACAATAGTCCTCTGTGGAGTATGTATTTTGATGGGTCCTACACTAGAACCAACGCTGGTGTAGGTGTCTGGATTTCCAACACTGAAAATAACCACACAGAAAGCATTTCCTGCAAGTTAAACTTTCAGTGTTCCAATAACATAGCAGAATATGAATCCCTTCTCTTAGGCTTACATCTGTTGAAAAAGATAGGAGCCACACGAATCAATGTGTATGGGGATTCAGAGTTAGTCATTAAGAAATTCAATGGGGAGTATAACGCAAATCATCCCAGACTTAGAGCCTACCGAAATGATGTCATGGACCTCTTGAAAACCTTTGACGAGTCCAAATTGATTTTTTTCCCAAGAAATAAAAACATTGCAGCCCACAATTTAGCCTTTGCAGCTAGGACATGCTTGACGCCACATGAAACCAAAGACTGCACAACTAAGATAAAATTTAGACCAGCTGTGCCTGATAATGAAAAGTATTGGCAGGTGTTTGACAATGATAAACAAATAGAAGACTTCATGCAATTCAGAAATGAATTTGAACTACACAGTTCAGACTCAGAGTATGATACAGACTGCAGTGAAGAAAATTTCCTTGGTGAAGAGGAACCATCTCCTAAACCTGTTAATATCAACCTGCTGTCAAGAAAACTAAAAAACAAAACAGAATTGGATGCAGAGTTCGAAACAGATGAGTTAGAAACTCTGCACTCTAAAGATTAAAGTTTGCCAAGCGGTCTATCACCTTTAGAAGATTTGTTTGATCTTAACGATGTGGCCAAAAAGCCAAAACTGGAACCTGTAGAGGCTGAAGTAGAAGAGTGAAATATAGGCAGTGAACTTAAACCTATGATGATTAAACTGTCTAAAACTTTACCAGCTCACATTAAACTTAAATACATAGAGCTGTTTAAAGAGTTTTCTGATATTTTTGCATGGAGTTACGAAGATCTTAAGTCCTATGACACTGAAATAATACAACACAAAATTCCCCTCAAAGAAAACCAAAAACCATTCAAATAGAAACTACGCAGAATAAACCCTCTTCAGTTGCCATTGGTTCAAAAGGAGATCATGAAAATGTATGATGCTGGTATTATTGTCCCTATTAGATATTCTGAGTGGGTGTCTAATCTGGTGTCTGTTAAGAAGAAAACTGGAGAGATCAGGCTTTTTATAGACTTTAGAGACTTAAACAAAGCTTCATTAAAAGACAACTACCCTTTACCAAAGATGGATCACATTTTACAAAGGGTGGTAGGGTCTAGAAGAATCTCTTTGCTGGATGGCTATTCAGGGTACAATCAGATCTTAGTTCACCCTGCTGATCAATTAAAGATAGCCTTTACTACACCATGGGGGACTTTCATGTATGTGAAAATGCCCTTTGGTCTAATGAATGCTGGAGAAACTTTTCAAAGAGCCATGGACATAGCATTCTCGGAGGAACTGGGCTTCTTCATCATTATATACCTTGATGATGTCACTGTGTTTTAAAAAACAGATGAAGAGAACTTAGAACATTTAAGAAAAGTTTTGGAGAAATGCAGAAAGTTTGGAATATCTTTGAACCCTAAGAAAACACTATTTGGTCTCCAAGAAGGTAAACTTCTTGGGCACATTATTTCTGAGGAGGGTATAAAGATAGATCCAAAGAGGATTGAGGCCATATTGCAAATCTCTCACCCTCGAAACATCAAAGAGTTGCAATTTTTCATTGGAAAGATTAAATTTTTGAGAAGGTTCATCCCCAACTTGGCTGAGCTCCTTAGGAACATCACAAACATGTTAAAGAAGGAGCAAGGGGTAAAGTGGACCTTGGAAGCAATGAAGTCCTTTGAGCTGGTGAAACAAGCCTTAACCAAAACAATGGTTCTAATAAGACTTGATTTTTCAAAGGATTTTTATATCTTTTCATTTGCATCGGAACATACCATAGTTGTTGTCCTTTTACAGAAAAATCCGCAAGGACAAGAGCAGCCTATTGCATTCTTTAGCAAGGCATTGAGGGATGCCCCTTTGAAGTATAACATTCTGGAAAAGCAAGCTGTTGCTTTGGTTAAAGCTTTGAAAGACTTCAGAGTGTACATCCTTCACTCACACATCATTTCCTTTGTCCCAAACTCAGTTGTTAAAGACATTCTAACACAGGACCCAGATGGTAAGAGAGGTAAGTGGATTGTTGTTATCCTTGAATATGATTTAGAGATAAAACCCACTAAACTCATCAAAGGCCAAGGTCTAGCTAGATTAATGGTTGAATAAAATTTTGAAGTTCTTGATATTAATATGATTGATGCTTTGGATGACCAAGAAGAATTCTTAACTCCTATAGTTAAAGATCATTTTATGAATTCTCCTTGGTATGCTGATATTATTTATGTTTTGCTTAAATTGAATACACCTCCTGGTTTGAAAAAATAAGAAGGCAAGATTCCTTAAATTGAAAGTTGTAAACTATTGCATTATATATAGATGTATTTATTGGAAAAATGCATGTGGTATATTGCTTAAATGTTTGCCTGAGTTTGATGCGGAGAAGTTTAAGCACGAGTTCCATGAAGGAGAGTGTGGAGGTCATTTGTATTGGAAGACAACAACCAACAAAATTTTGAGGGCTGGTTTCTATTGGCCTACTCTTTTTCTTGATGTGCACAGAATGATCATAGCCTGTCATAAGTGTCAAATTTTTGAAGGAAAAAGAAAACTGTTACCCCTACCTCTGCATCCAATCACTGTTGAGGCCCCATTTCAACAGTGGGGACTTGACTTCATAGGAGAAATCCATCCCCCATCTTCTGCCCAGCATAGATGGATTCTCACTGCCACAGACTATTTCACTAAGTGGATAGAAGCCATACCTTGTAGACAGGCCAATGATTAACTTATTATAAAATTTATGGAGACTAACATTCTCTCCAGATTCGGCTGTCCTACTAAGATTATCATTGATAATGCAGCAACATTTGGATCAAAGAAAATGGTTGAGTTCTGTCATAGATATCACATAACATTGGGGAATTCCATGGCCTATTACCGTCAAGGTAATGGACTTGCAAAATACTCAAACAAAATTTTAGTGAACATCATCAAGAAACTGTTGGAGGACAACAAAAAGTCTTGGCACACAAAGCTGGTTTATGCACTTTGGCTGACAGATTAACTTTGAAGAAATCTATTGGCATGTCACCTTTTCATCTTGTGTATGGTGTCGATGCAATTTTTCCTTGTGTACCAGTGATGAAGTTAATTCAAGAGCTGCAAACTGAAGAAAATGACATGATCAGAAGAATAAACCAGACCATTCATCTTCAGCAAACCAGAGAGGAAGTTTATAACAAAGCATTGCAAAAACATATCAACATTAAAAGGCTCTTTGACAGAAGAACAAAGGCCAGCAATTTCAAGATTGGGGACAAAGTTTTGAAATGGGACTCAAGGAGGGAAGAAAAGGGCAAGCATGGAAAATTTGACAACTTATGGCTTGGCCCTTACTCTATTCATTCAGCTGCTGGTACCAATGCATTTTTCTTGCAGGAGTTGAATGGAGCAGAATTGTTTGGGGGTCTTGTCAATGGCATGATGCTTAAACATTACTTCTCTTGATCTATCCCATTGTTATGAAAGACTTTTTTATCCTTTTTCTCATTCTAAATATCTCATCCACCATTGCATTCAAAGTTGTAAAATCAAAAATACAAAAATAATGAAAAGAAAGAAAAGAGGGCAGATTGTGAAAACAAGAAAGGTACAGCCCCATACCAAAAAAGAGAAACAAATCTGAAAGTGTGCAAGATTAAATGCCACTCCTACAAAACACACTTCTAGTTAGTCAAACAGCCTAATCTTGGCTAATTAGTTTTAAATTTTCTGCTGATAGGATAGTGAATTAAATTTTCCAAACTGTTTAATCTTGGCTTATCAGTAGATAGATTAGGATAGAAATGAAAGGTTTAAACATGTTCAAAACCTGAACCTAAGTTTCCAAAATAGATGAATCAAATCTGTTTCTTTTTCTGAGTCAAAAACATGTAAATCTGGTTCTAATTAACTCAAAATTTGAAACAGAGAAACAAGCAAGGAACAACTCAAAAAAGGGTCAAAACAAAGCTGTAAAAAGGGAAGGAAATGTTTTCAATTTTTAGATTCTATGCCTTCCATTTTGATTTAATTTTCTACAAAATAATGTCTATGTGCAACTTTTTTTTATGCCATAGACCAGCATCAAGTTAGACTGTTCAATCCTGACTTGAGTGCTTTTCAATTTCTGTTCCAGAATTTAGAGAATAAAAATATGTTGGATAGTTTAATCCCAACAGATAGTAGAATAGGTAGAGAAGCATCTAAACTCAACTGTTTAATCTGAGTTCAGGGAGAAATAATGAGTAGAATTAGATTATTTTTCATGCTTTCAAAATAATAAAATGTTGTAAAAGATTTTGTCAATCCAAGTGCACTCTAATGAAGAAAAAATGTTAGATCAGTAGGATTGGGTAGGTAGAAAGTTTGTATTGATGAAGGTCCATTATTTTCGTGGCTGCTAAATATGTTTTCAGAGAAGATTATCCCAGCAAAGGAAGGGTAGCCCAATGGATCAGGCACAGGTCAACCTCTCAGAGAACATTATGGATCAGGCACAGGTCAACCTCCCAGAGAACATTATGGATGTGGCACGGGTCAACCTCCCAAAGAATGAAGGTCTGAAGTTCTTGATGCCTTCAAGAAGGCACCATCCCCAAGTGGAGCCACTGTTAGCCACCTATAATATTTGTTATAGCAAAAGGTGGCTAAGACTTTTTGAGCCTTCAAGGAACAAATTTTATTACTAAAAAGTGTTGGCTCTTGAAGACTCTTGAAGGCCTCATGCCTTTCCTCTGTCCAAAACTTCACTACTGTTTCCCTTCAAAACTCATAAATCTTGCTGATTTCCAAGCCAGATTACTGCTGCAAAGGCCCTTTTTCCCTCATCCCACTTCAAAACTAACCTTCATTTGCCTCCCTATTTCTCCATAAAATTCCTCTATTTTTCATGAGTTCCCTTCTTCCATTCATGAAAATCCATTTTTATAAGGTTTAAAACCCACTTTTAAGCCTTATCGGAACCTTCAATTTCCCTTGAAAACCATTGGAAAACCATAAATACCCACATTTTGTACATATATGGGTCTTAGCCCCCTCCCGTATAAATCCCTAGTCGTATGACCCTTCATATGACCCTCGGCCCTGCAATTGGGCGCCGAGACATTTTAAATATTAAATGCACCTGCCCAAAGTTTTAAAACCTTTGGTTTTGTTAAAATTTTTATTTTTATTATATTAAAAAGTTTCCGCCGGTCTGAATTTCAAATTAATCTCCACTGTCGATCTGATCTGCAGATCAACGATGCGGAGCCCGTCTCTCGTGGTCCCCACATTCCACTCACCCCGTCCAAAAACCGCGTGGTATCTATCGCACCGACTTTGGGCGAAGGTGGTTTTTTCCCAAACGCCAGCGATTCCATACGCCGTTTGACGTGTGTCCTGGGCAGTGTTCATAAAACCGCCGTCCATCGCGCGTTATTGTTCGGACGTGGATGCCCAGCGATATCGCTGTGCACCGTCCGATCTGGGGCGGGTCATTCGACGGCTATTGCTCGCCAAAGATGCCCGATGCTTAAGGTGGTCCCGGCGCGCCATCCAGTTCATCTCCGCCGTCGATCTGATCTGCAGATCGACAGTCCATATTCCATCACCCTGATTCCGTTGCCCAGTCAACGATTCTTCGTTTTGACTTTCCCCCTCGCTCTCGACCGTCAATCTCTGCGCGATCGACGACTCTGATTTAATCTTTCTTCGGCCTTCTCCGATCAATCCTGACCATTGGATGATGCCATCCAAGGGCCACGCTTCCTCCACATTCCTCCGCAGCAATAAACCTATAAATGCATGGATTTTATAATAAGTTGTTTGTACTTTACAAGGTTTGGAGGTTTTATCGCCATTTTTCGAGGAAAATTCGATGGCGGAGGATGACGATCCTCCCGCCTTCAATTCACCAAAGAAAATAATCACAGGGTGTTGACAACACATTTCATCAGTGTTCCTTCAGGCATTGATGCCATATCGCCCTTGTGCAGCCCTGTACATCCAAAAAAAACCATGAATCAGGCGCAGTCAGAGAGTATCAGTGACGAAGACAAAAATTTATCAGAGTAGAGGATTAAAAGACAGATTTTGTAGGGATCACGGCTAAGAATGATTATCAAAAGCCTAATCCCCGATTTAAAAACACAGTTTAAAGAAATCTGAAGTATTTTAACCGACAAAAACCCTCCACTGCCACAAATCGAGGCAAATTGATCCCTCTAGCTACCACAACGCCACCTGTGCCTCAATGTATTCAATCAGAGGCCGAATTTATTGATCAAGACCAGATGCCTGCCTCGCAACGCAACTAAAGAGTAAATTCGGCTAAAGAAATGAATGAAAGACACCTAAAAAGTTACTTCGACAACACACAGAGCCCCAGAAGTCAACAAAAGCTCCCACCGAGCTTAATCATTATGTAAAACATTTAATACAGACAATATGTATGTAAGTTTCTTCATTGAGCCCCTCAAAGGCCAATAAGCCATTTATTCTGTATGGATTGTAATTGAGATCTTTTATCAGATCTCACCTCCTCATCCTTCTATATATACTACTACAAAAGATGAGTGAGAGGTTGGTTACAGAACTTTGATATACATTTAAGCTTAAACTTCTAATTGTAAACAGTGCTCACTAGATCTTCGAGCTCTGCTTGTAATAGATAAGTTAGGATGAGATGTGTAGATGGTTGCTAAACTAAAGCACTGGACTTAAAGCTGTAACTGGTTTGGATCATAAATACAAGCTGATTTATGGGATCCTGGTCTATGTTGACGGTGATGTTTCTCTTATTGTAACTTGTCATTTTGTTTATGTTTTGACTGTGTTCCAATTTCTCTTATAAAGAACAACATGCATAGAGTTAGGACCTACTGTATATCAGTAACCTTCTCTAACTGGAAACCTTTATACATATGTTTTCTTCAAATCTATGTTATTTAGGAATGATTTAATTCAGTTTAAGCAGAGGAATGTTGGTGTTCCCTCGTCTTATTGTCTTAGCTGAATGTTATTCTTAAATGTTATTTTCAGTATATGTTTTGTGAAGATGAACTGAGGAAGATATGGTGAGCCCTGGTCCCAGTTTTGTCCCCACAACTATCTAGATGTTTCCCTTTTGAATGTGTTAAAAGCTAGCTAGTTTAAAAGTACTTACCAGATCTTAGGCCATTCTGTGTTATCTTTGTGTTTGTCTTGAAAGTAACTAAGTAAAGAAGAGCTAGGAGAGGATTTGTGGTGAGCCCGGCCCGCTAGTTTCTACTCCAAAGGTTGCTTCCAAGTTTCCCTTTGTTTTAAAATGTTTTCTATTGAAAGTGTATCAAAGGCTGGCTAGTTTAAAAGTACTTACCAGATCCTAGTTTATTTTTATGTTTTTCTTGAGTCCATGTCAAAGGTTGACTAGTTTAAAAGTACTTATGATGCAGGAGCACCAAGGCCATTTTTTTTATTTGTAAATATGTTAGAAAAGGGGGTGTGAAAATTTTTAATATTTTATTAATTAATTTGTTATTTTAAATAAAATAGGAGAAGGTGAGGATTTTGTAAATATCCTTTTATTAATTAAAAGGATATGAGAGAATTTGATTAGTTAAGGATATAAAGGGATAAGATTCTAGATAATAGGATTTGTTGAGATATTTTAGTGGTATTGAGATATTAAGGGGATTGAGCATTAAATTAGATCATTTTAAAAAATGTATAAATTCATCAAGCCTCAAAGGCATGAGGGGAGATTGTGAGTGAGTGAGTGTGTGTAGAGAGTGAGAGGTTTTCTGCTTGGATGCCTTCGGGCAGTTTGTAAGGGCCACAGATTATGAATATTAGGCCAAACAAGAATTTGTAAGTCATTGTTTTGTTTCAGTTTATATACATTGGTTGATGGATTGAGAAATTGTATATTTGTTTCATGAAGTTCATGGCATTGTTGAATTAATGAAGAAATGATCGATGGGCTTGAAATCACATTTATTTTGTGTGAAAACTGCCATGCAAATCATTAAGGGTAAAATGGCGTTAGAATCTCTGTTTGCAAATTAATAGGGCGCGTTCTAAGTGAAAATTTCTGTTGGAAGTCGATTTTAATGTGTGTTTAAGAGTGCAGGCTTGAAATGAAACAGTGGCAGCATTTGCAACATTGATGAAATTCTATTTCACATCCTTTGTACTGTTATAATGTGTAATAGTCGATATGTTTAGAAGAATGCACAATACCAGATCTAAATCAGAAGTAGATCCTCATTTCTGTTATGAATTGTGTTGAGCGCTGCAAGAAGGATCGATTGCAATTATTTTAATGTTGTGAGTCAAGGATCGATTACAATTAGTAATGGTGTGAGTCAGGTTGACAACTGCTGGTTTGAACAACGTTGAAATAACTTCTACGTGCAGTGAAAGGATCTGGAATTATGAAACTAATTTGATTGATTTATGGTGTAAAGAAGAGTCGATTTCATATTTTTCAAACAGAGTCTACGTTGGTGAGAAAAAGGGCGTAGAAGAAATGCTGGAAGGGTGTTGGAAGGACTGAACAACCAGTAATTGAATGCGTAGAAGAATTTCTGGGTAAGTGAAGTTTAAATTTTTTTGAATTGCATTGCTGTCAATGCAAATTTACTGATCTGCGTTTTCCAGAGTTTTGAATCAGCTGTATGGTGGAATCGATTATTTGAATTGATGTTTTCGGGCTGAAAGCATCCGATGTTTTGTTGAAAAAAATGTTAAATGCAGAACGTTGAAAATACGGATGCAGGTTTGAAAAGGTCGACTTTATAGTCGTAGTGTTTTGAGTTTATGTGGAAGTTTTAAATTAAGATTTTCACACATATGAAAGCATTAAAATGGTATACTAGACGAGGAATATCAAATGCAGCTTCTGAGTTAAAAGGCCACATAGGCAGAGCAGTGGCAATTGGTTAAGATATTAAATTGATTAGCGCAGGAAGCAAGGGAAGGTAACTTATCCAGTGTTCAAGTTAAGACGTGAATGTGTCCAAGAAAGTCGATTTGTAGGGGCAAGTCATGTGTGGTAAGTTTAATTGTTAAAAACCTGAATGTGTATACAAGTATGCATGAGACAAGTTGAATGGGAGAAGGGCGCATTTGTATATATGTTTGATATTTGTGTTGAATGGGCAAACACATTAATGTTAAGGCGTGGCATATTTCTGAGTTTTTTCACCGAAATGGGAACGTGGTTAACCCAGTGATCAACCAGTAACGTGTGTGGGTTGATGTCAATTGCGCAAAGGTTGGATGGATTATAATTGCTTGTGATTTGGATTGCGTAAGAGCGCATTCTTTTAATTGAGTCCTGTCATATATAAATGAGAGTTACAGGTATTATTTGTGGGAGCATTCAAATGTTTGGCTGCGTTGAGGTAATGAATTCCGTGAGCATGAATTCAAGGTATCTGTGGGTGATTATTCTTGCACAGATTTGAAGTTTAAACATTAGGCTGCAAATACCTTTTGTTGAAAGACATATATGTTTGTGGTGATGGCTCATGCCATTGGAAAGAAATGATAATGTGAGTTTGAATTTTATTTGGGATTGTGGAAAATTAATTGGACATTGTCATTAAATAGTGAATGATTTATTTCGTTGGGTTTGATTGAGGATTTCAAAAGTTATGAATTTGCTTGAAGGTGAGTGGATCGAGATTGATAATATATGAGATGGTATTGAATGATTTTGAACCATATATTAGAAAGCTTCCGCATGTTGAAATGGGAAAATTCTTGTGAATTTGCCAGTGATTGAGGATTTTGATTTGAAAAGATGCTGAGATGCATTCTTATATGCACAGAGTTTAAAGATCCTAGGTATTGCAGGCCCTGTCTGCGTCAACTTATCAGATCCTGGGCTGTTATTATTCTGCATCCGTTTATCTCTCCTTCTTATTGTATCATTTCATTCCATAAATCAAACTTAAAAGAGATCCTTAGACATAGATGACTTGCCCCATAGACCACTCTTGCCTCTTGATGTTTCAATTAAATCCTATTATGACTCCATAGCCCAATGGACTAAAACCTGCAATTTTCTATCTTTTGGTCAGAGCTTACTCTGATTTCTTGCAACTTCTCACCTTTGACACTTTTTACATTCAGGACTTTCCACCTCAAACAGTAATCATGCTCAACCACCCAAAAACAAACAAACCCTTGGCCTTCATAACTAGCCTAATATCATAACCCCAAACTTCAAAGACAAATCCATCTTTGTACATATTGGAGAGATCCCTCTCCATATTTTGGAGGGCTAGATCCTAGAATCCCAAAGTTGGTTGAAACGATGTTGCTTCTGCAGTTTTAGTCTTACCAATCTGCTAAAAATTACAGATTCCCAACAGGCTGGATGAGGAATTGATGCGAAAGACTTTTTACAGGATTCATGTGTCAGACTACGGATCAATAAGTCATCGATCTCTTATGTGTTGAAGTCTTTATATTTTTTTACTATATCATCCATGTTTCATTTTTGAATGATCAATGAAAAGGAATAAATCATTATCGTTTTAAATGTTTTCTTCTAAACTGGTTTTAAACAGTGAATTCTTAACTGCTCTTGTTTTACCAGTTTAAGCATTTTGATTATTTAATAAAGAATACTTAATTTCTCTTTGTTTATAATCACTTAATTTTCCCTCTTATAAATGTGTTGAAATATTCTTAATTGCCTTTCATCCATTTAGATTCCGTACCATTCACTTTAAGATTTATAATTGTTCTCTGTTTGATTATCTTTCCCTATGAAACCATCTTTTGCTAAGAGACTTAATCCAGTTAAGTTATCCTTTTTTGACTCCATTCGCCCAATGGACTAAACTACTCAATCTTGCCCTCAGCTATTGAATTCCACCACCCAAATTCAAACAAAACCCTTGGAATTTATAACTAGCCTGACATCTTCTAAAACAAAGCTAAATTATACAGAGAAAGCCCTCTCTGGGTACAGATTGGCTAGATTCTGTACCTAAAAGCTGGTTTCTGTTTACCTCGGACCCCTTTCCTCTTCCCAACAACTTCAAGGAAAATCTGAGTGATAACACATCCATACAAAATGAATCATCCTCCAGAAAGGTAATTCATATAAAAACTCCTCCCATCTGCTCTTGAGAGGCACCTTTCAAGTGCTCAAGTTACCCGAATGGCTCATCCCAAAAGGGAGCAAGAGATCCAATGTAGTAATCATGGATGGTCCAATGCTCTCCTTGAAATATGAAACATAAGTAATGTGGAGAATGTCATCTCTAATAATAACATCCAATCCATGTGTCATCTCTCCAACCATGCCCACAACAATGATAAGGACATCATCAACATATGGGATCATAACTAGAGTTATACTGGCTGCCATATATAAAACTAGAGAAGGATAATGATCCCTCAAGTGCAACTAGTGCAATTTTACTCCAAACTGCCTCAAAATAGGATATGATGAGTGGTTTCCCAACCACTTGCTTGCTGCCCCAATCCTCTCACATGCTTGGAGAAGGTGTGTGATGTGAGGTGCACATTGAGAAAACTATGAAAAAGATATCACCTCCTGAAAATCTCCTAGGGAGTGGCCATCACCATCACTGCCTGTGTCCCCAAATGGATCATGGGGTCTATAAGAAAGAATACCCCACCTTGGAGAAATAACTTGTACATTGATGGCAAAGAAATACAAGCACATATTAAGTGAATCATGATACACATAAACATAATCCTTACCATGTACCTTGAATAATTTGGTGAAGTTTCTCATAGATGAACCTCTTCTCATCCCCAATGAGGAAGGAAGTGGTTGTGTTAACTCTAACAAAGATTTATGTCCCTCCTCAAAATAGTCCATGCATCTCCTCATGTGATGGTGCATCTCCTCTTTGATGTCTTTCCAAGTGAACCAATGTGACTAGAGAGAAAATCCCCATGTGTTGCATGCCAATCATTCTTCTTGTGCTTGGAGGTTCAAGTCAAGAAGATCATATCCTCGTAGTATATGTCTCCATCCAGCACTTCTGAATCATAGTGCAAAGTATGGTAGAAAAACAACCCATACTCTCCCAAGAGTAACCAGAGCAAAAATAGATCTTGCTACCTCCTTACATGTCCATCATACAAACCATGAGGTGAAAACATGATGATTGACATGAAGAATGCCGCATCATCACAATGCACCAAAATCCTTGTTTCCCCATGATCCAAGTGTCATGCCAAATCCAAACCAACAACATACCCTTCAAAGTAGGATATGTCAATTGCTGACCAAACTCTTTCAAGAGTAACCAGGGCAGCCTTGCCTCCTGATGTCCTGTGTCATAGATATGCAAGTGGCTCACCATCCTCTTGCTCATCAACATCACCCACTCAACCAATGATGAGTGTCTAGTGTCATGCTACAAATGGGTATTGCTCTAATGGAGAATACCATCCTCCCAAATCTGATTACTATCTTTTCATTTCATGGGATATTGAAATGAAATCTCCTAGAGATGTCCACATGAAGACCACTCATCAATGATCATGTTGAATCCATAAGAATCCAAGTATACTGAAGGCATAATCTTCTCATTGTGCTGTGAAGTTCTCACTAAGAAACATCTATCATAACAATGGGACATAAGTTGTCTCTCATCAACCATCTGCCTCTCCCCTGCTACAAATGTAGAATGGTAATTGGAATGCTCCAATAATGGTTGGGCCTCCAAATCATCACTGCTACTCAATGACAGCGCTACTGATCTGCATGATGATCCATCTGCTATCTCATGATCATGCTCAATGCTGAACATATAGCTCTTCATTGGATTGTTTAGGACAATACTCATCCTATCCTCCAAAAATATACACTCCAACCCCAATAGTTTTGTGCAGGTCAACCACGACATACTAGGATGAATGTACGTCTCCTCCTTGATCCTGTCAAGGGTCCTCTATGCATTGATAGTATGCTGCTCCAAATCAACAGTGTATCTTGACCCTAGTTCATGCAATGGCATATCCCCAAAACCTTGCATAAGATGTGCTAAAATAATAGAAAGTGGAAACATTTGCATACCTTGGTTTTACTTTGGAACATCTTGTACTGCTACAAGGGTTCCTCCCAACGGTGTGATGACTTTCCTAACTATTGATGATGATGGTTGCTCCTCTATGGTTGCACCAGCGCTGGTATAAGTCTCCTCCTCCTCATGCATCTCCTGAATAATGCATGGTACTGTAAATGTCAAGAGATCAAGACCACTTTGCAAAGGTGAAAGTGTTCCTTCTCCTGATGTAAGTACTCCTACAGAAAGTGGTGGTGTAAGTTTCTTCTCCTCTGATTTCTTCTTGTCAAAATTCTTGATTAACCTCTGAGAAAAATATGCATAAGTGATCACTTTGGCATGACTCAAATGGCTCAACCACCAAATGTTTGCTTCACCTTCAAGGTGCAGTGCTGCAATCTCAACAGCTTCTCTTTCTACTACTGGATGTGGAAGGAAGAATGCATCCAACTCCATTCCCCAAGCCCTTGTTGTGCATGTGGATGAACCATTAAATGTAGACAATCAAAATCTATTGTACTTTCTCCTTTTATAGTTGCAACATCTCCTCTCTTCTTTGATCTGAATAAATAGTGGGAGAGTTAGATTCTTCTTGAAAGCTCTTGATTGAGATTTGTATTCTGTAAGATACTCACATAGAATCTCATGATCTAAGTTTCCTCCATCTTCATGCCTTCTATCTTCTTCTTCAGAAGAAACGGGAATAGTATATTTATTTGGAGCTCTATGCAATACCGGTTCTTTCTTATACTAATAGGAAGTACATTGACCTTCCTCATCTTGAAACCCTACTGTAGTTTCATTGCTTCACTCCTTCTTCTTATTCCCCTAATAGCATAATGGTTGAGATCCACAGGGTGAGCCAAGATTATGCTTTGATACGACTGTAATATTTCCAAATGGGAAGAGCAGGAATATAGTGTATAAACATGGAAATAGCAGTGTAAATAAACACACCAACAATGGAGACTAATATGGAGCCATTAAAATATGTATAAGAACATCAAATCAAAACAAAATAGTGAGGCACAAATCATATGATGTGAGGAAACAAGCTTCCCATAACGAATCACTCCCAAATATGAGTAGATTCTACAATACAAAATGTCGGAGAGCTGCTACAACGCAGTCATAACATGCATAACTACAGCTAGAGATCATACAATGATATATGCCTCAATAGATGTTATACAAACAGATCTAGGCCCTATATCATATTTCCAAGATAACCCACATTAGAGAACGTTTGAGGTCTAAAATGGAACTCCTAAGAAAAATGAACAACCAAAATAAACTTTATAAGAACCAATAGGATACAGGATGATGATTTCAACCATGGGGTATGATTCACCATTTTTGGGGTAAAATAGTAAAAATATTAAAAATTAATAAATTAATAAAACTGCTTTTTCAACTTGTATTTTCAACTTATCTCCCTAAGTTTTTACTCAAATTTCAAGTGGGAGTACTCGTTGGATGCAAAATTTAATTCCTCATCCAAGGAGTACCCATGTTGAATACTTTTGCTGGACCCTTGTATACAAAAAAAATAGAAATACATGAAAAAACATGATTGCAATCACATTTTTCATGTATTTCTCTTTTTTCATGTAGCAGGGTCGATCGAAAGTATGCAACATGGGTACTCATTGGATGTGAAATCAAATTATGCATCCAACATGTGTTCCTTCTCAAAATTTGAGTAAACCAATAGGGAGATAAGTTGAAAATACGAGTTGAAAAAATATTTTTTTTTCTTTTTTCCCTCTAAAAATTAATGATTTAATGTAACCTTACTTTTTTATTTCCACTATTATTTTACAATTTCCGTAGGAGGCCCATTTTCGACCTCAAAATCCCCCTAATGAGAGGGTTTCCGGAAAATACCAAAAATATACAAATGTAAGCTGCAGTCCTAGGGCTGAAGGTTTGCTGCAACAACATAAATGGGAAGATATGGCTGAATCTGATGTAGAATCCTACAACTGTTCTCTAATAGATCCTTTGGATGAAAGGATGTCCCCTCCACTGAATAAATCACCTCCTAAAACACATATTGCAACTACCCCTACAACTCCTCCCTAAAATAATGCAGATCAAGACTGAAACTGCACTGTAGGGGATAATATCACCTTGGCCTGATGCCAAATGTAGGAATAAAGCTCAAAGGGCTTCTTTACTAGCCTCCGAATGGAAGGAAACCTTCCTCCACTAAAAAAAATCTCAGAAAACACCCAATACAATGCTCCACTGCTACACCTTACAACACAACACAACTCTAAGCAGACATTGCCATGTTGAAGAAAGTTGTAGCTTGGCCTGATGTTAGAATGTGGAAATATAGTGCAAATACTTCTCCTGAGTAGGCACTTGATGTCCCGTGAGGATGAAGGTGGGATTCCCGCTCGAGAACACCCTTGTGCTAAAAAACACTGCAATCTTAGCTAAATGACTAAAGAGAGCCTCAAGTGTTAACAGACCATAAAGAAAATAATAATCCAATCATGACCACAATGGCTTCCATCCCCTCCCTTATATTCTTAGAGAACTTCCTCACCTAGGGCCCCACCCATTAAAGCCACTACATCCATGGATGCAATCTCCCTCCAAAACTGTGTTGTCCCTTAATGAATGCCACTCCTTCCATACCAGCGCTGTTTGATTTGGTCAAAGTTGACCCCATTAACATGCTCCATCCCCTTTTCACACATAAGGGTCTTCAATCCAGCTATTTAGATGACCTCCATTCACATTAGGAGTGTCTTTATTCCTACTAAAGAGATTTATGGGTCTCCATACCTTCTTATTATTCTAACTAAGAAGAAAAATAAAAAATTAATATTCCAATTAGTTGTATGCTAATTTAGGAATATTGCAAACCTTAGCCATCATTCTCAGAAGCCCCAAACATTCACCTTAAAGAGACTTCAAAATCATGGTGTGTGGCATGTTGGAAGTTCAAATGGAAGGTTAGAAATCCCACACTATCCCCATGGAGTAGGATATGTGGCAATAAATTCCATGTTTGGCAAGACTTTGGAGGTTAGATATTCCACTTCAAAACATCACCTATACATTTGGTGAGCCTTCGAAGGCTGAAAAGGACTGTGTTTTCATGCTTGGAAGGTTACTTGTGGAATGGTACATTTTGGAAGGGCCTTTGAAGGCTTGACGCCTAACATGAACTACAAAAAATTGAAATATCAATTCCAAGAAGAGGACAAGGTCTACATTTTCAGTTAAAATGTGTGCTTCAAGAAGAAGGATCAAAAGCTAAAACCTCTCAAACATAGCCATACACTACTTTAAATCAAATACAACATAGTAAGTTTTGGCTAGGTTTGTCACAATACACAAGAATTCATCTTGTGTTCAATGCAATTTGTCTAAATATCTTTCAATCATAGGTATTAAATTGGGATGAAAATAAAATTATTACTACATTTCTTAAGGGGATCACTACAAAGGTTTACACTGATTTGAGGGAAAATAATTTAATGAACACAGGAAGTAAAAAATTGGATAGTTTGTCTTTCTCAAATTAAGAGCAATTTTTCTATAAAAAAATGGAATACTGCATAATCAAATAAGATGTATTTTCCCTTACTGAATTTTCAGTTGAAGGGGGGAAACAACTCCTAAGTAAGGAATTTTGATCAGTTGATATGTGAACAACTTCAAAAAATTATGAGAGGAAAGTTCTACACCCTCTACACCAACACAAGAATAGTTTCTATATAAATTACATGCTTAGCACTGGCACCAAGATCCAACATTTGCATCGAGGTGCAACAACACCTACACCAATGCCAACATCCCCAATGTGTGTTACAATAATAGATGGAAGTTTACTAAATTTCAAAGAATGGATCACTCACATGAAAATTATTCATGTGTAATTGTAGCACAACATTTCTTGTAGAAAAAACGTGTAGATAAGAAAACCATATTATATTATCCATTCAGGCTTGTAAAACATAATATTTTTCATGACAGAATGAATGAAAAGCTATCAACTATGAGAAATTGTTTTCTATGTTGGACATATCAGATAATATAGGATGCAAGATCCTTTTGAAATTCAACAGTTACAATTAAAATCTCTGCTAAAAGTGTGGAAGAAAATTAGAACTTGACAATGGTGGTGAGTATTTCTCCTAAGAAGCTGTGGAATTTTGAAAATCTTGGGGAATTACACACTTGAAGACAATTCCACATGGTCTTGAGCAAGATGGTCATGCTAAGAGACCAAATCATACCTTGCTAAAAAATTCATGAAGCATAAGAGATCATTCTAGCTTAAGAAAAGGATTTTGAGTTGAAGTAGTTGTTACAACTAATTACATTGTCTTTAGCAAGATGTCCATGCTAAGACACTAAATTAGACTTTGATAAAAAATGCATGAAGGATGAGAGAGAATGATAGCTTAAGAAAATTATTTTTAGATAAAGAAGTGGCTACAACTAATTATTTGATTAATATGTCACTAAGTTTAATTTTGGGTGACATGACATTAGAGGATCAAAGTGGAAAGAAGCCCTGTCTTGCACATCTTAGGTTTCTGAAGTGTGAAACATGCATGTATGTGGCTAAGGTGAATAAGAAAAAACACAAAAACCTAGCTTAAGAAAAGGGTTTGAGTTAAAGAAATTGTTGCTGCTAATTATTTTATTAATATGTCACCAAGTTCAATTTTTGGTGACATGACACTAGAGTAAGTAGAAGTGGAAAGAAGCCCTCTCTTGCACATATTAGATTTTTCAAGTGTGAAACATGCATGTATGTGGATAAGGTGGATAAGACAAAACATGAAAACATATTGGTCAAATACCTTGACCCTTTACTAGCTTTTCTTAAAGAGTATGAATCCACCTCTATTAATAGCAAGGTAACACCTAGCAGATCAAGGGCTACAAGTTGTGGTTTACATCTGAACATGAACATACCTACAACCATGCTTACAACCTGGATATGATTTTTGAGGAGGATAAATCTCGTGAAGATAAAAATCAAGAATCCATTGTTTGGTCATTTTCCAAGATATTTTTAGAATCTGCAATCTATATAAATTTAATGGATTTGATTTTTGTGAAAATAATTTTTTGTTAAAAAATTTTAGGGTTTCCTCTTGGGCAGGTGGACACACAATTGGGCAAGCTCGATGCACAACTTTTAGGCAAAGGCTTTATACTAGACAAAATGAAGGCAATGAACTTTATGCATTTGGACTGAGAGAAATTTTCCCTCCAACCGGTGGCAATGACAACATATCGCCCTTGGATCATGCAACTCCAACGTTGTTTGACAGTTCGTATTACACCAACTTAGTGAATGGCGAAGGGCTCCTCAATTCTGATCAAGTCATGTATTCAGGTGGCCTGGGGAGCGTACTAACGGCGCATATTTTCAAAAGTTATGCTGCTGACGGTCTGGAATTTGCGAAGCAAGAATCTCAGATTCAATGGTGAAGATGGGAAATATAGTGAAGCCTGAAACTTTTCTGACTGGTGAAGTAAGGAAGAACTGCCGCCTAATCAATGAATAAAAACTTGACAATTCGCATTTTCATAAAATTTCAATAATGGTGTGAAATAACAGAGCCGATTTTTGATAGAAATATTGCTTCTTCATAACAGAAAGTATGATTCTACTTCCGTTTTTTCTCAAATTCTATGAACAAAGATTGTAGTGATTTTATGTCAAGTTCTTCCATGCAAATTATATTTATTATTAATATACATTGATGCCATTGTTCATAAGTGTTGTATATGCTATTTTCATTGCGAGTTATATTGATGTAATTGTCTAGAAGTGTTGTATGTGTTATGTAAGTAAAATATTATGTGGTAAGAGGTTTATTATTCAAATTAACTTGTGGTTGGGGAAAGAAAATGTTTAGAAAATTAAATTAAATTTTAAGATTGAACACAATTCTTCTTTAAACAATAAAAAAATGTTTTCCTAAAATCATGCTAAATCTGTTTAAAAGTGTTGTATATGTTATTTTCATTGCAATGAGTAGTGAGTGATGGTCATGTAAGTAAAATATTGTGGGATAGGAAATTGGTTATTCAAATTCACTTATGTAGGTGGAAAGATCATCTTTAAAAAAAAATAGACCTATAACATGAAAATTCAACACTATTCCTCTTTTATGTAAAAAAAAGTTATATAGGTCATTCTCGTAAAATCATGCGAAAATTCAAACAGTTCCAACGTTATATAATTTAATTGAGATTAAATCTCAACTATTGAATTGATAGTATATCTCAAAAGAACGGATAAAAAATGTCAATGTTCATGCAATCACGCCAATATTAAACAAATCTAACGTTGTATAATTTAATTGAGATCGCACCTCACGCGGATAAAAAAGTGCCAGACACGCATAAATTCGCGCCAATATTAAACTAATCCAACGTTATATAATCTAATTGCATCATTTCCATTATGCCTCGTTAGTTCCGACACCATCCGCAGCACGGGAGTATACTTTGGGTTTTTCAGTCAAAATGACTTTAAATTTGACAATGGCTTTTAATTTATTAAAAATAAAAACAAATCAATATTAAACAATATTTAAATTTAAAAATAAAATAAAAGGTACCAATGGAAAAGTATATCAAATATTAAAGAAAAAAAACGAGACGAAATGAAAAACGTAAATGAAAAATTAAGATTTTTTTATTTTATTTTATTTTATTTTATTCAACATTTATGTTTAAAATATAATAAATAACATGATTTTTATGTTGAAAGTTAATGATATTTTGTTTAATTAGTAAATGTAATATTTTTATAAAAATATATTATTAAAAATGGCAAATTAACTAATGGTAAGGAGCTGGTCATTCCGTGAAAACAATTGTGAAGAGTTCATATGTCTGACTTAATTTTGATTGTGAAGAGTTCACATGTCAGACTTTTGATTTTAATGAACTAGTTGAAAAATAAATAAGAAAACTTTCCGAAAAATAGCACTTAAAACTAATAGAAATTGTAATCTCAAAAAATATATTTTTTTAATTAAAGTTTTAATTTTAATTTTAATTTTTGACAAATTTAAAATTATGTAGATGCAATGATTTTATGATTAGCCACATAAATGTGTATATTTTGGAATACATTTTTTATGATTTTAATTTAATTATCAATAATTATTAGGTGGATAGTAAGACTCTAATATGTGCCCAATATTCTAGAATATTCATAGTAGTATATAAAAATCAAAGGTTGAAATTTATCTCCAAAGTAGTCATGTATTTTTTCCTCAATTTACTAAATTTTATTAAATTAAAAAAATGTCACTTGAACAAGTATCATATTAAGTGAGTCATGGTTTTTTTTTGGAATGTAGTATCCATAAACCATGTTATTCGCTCATGGTATCGCAAAAAAACCTATTTACAAATTAATAATCAACATGAAAAAATGGAGACAAATCTCATGGTTAAGGTTCTTGTTTTATATCTTTTTAAATATATAAATGTTTAACTTATATATTAATTATTCTTATCATTCTTAAGGATCTCATAATTTGCAATGGTCTAAAGAAGTGGCCCAATTCTAGCAAGATGACCTACATCCATGGGCTTGGCAGGAGTGTGGTAGACTGTGATATTTTCGATCTCCCTTTATACAACGAAATAATAAATTTTGACATCTTAGATGACCACGAGCTTGACTGTGATCATAGGCCTTTACTCATAACTCTCAATTTTGTCATGCATAGAGATCCCATAGAAGATAATCCTTATAGTCAAAAGAACTTAATCTTTGATAGAAATAGAAACGATCTCTTTCTAAATGAATTAAAAACTAATTTGCTTCCTTTATCTAGTATAGACAACATAGATGACCTCTATCATAATTTTACTACAACCCTCTCATATTCTATTAATAAGTTCTCAATTGAAGTCTCAAGTAATAAAAGAAATTGCAAAACCAACCCTTGGTATGAAAAAGATTGTAAAAGTCCGAGGAAAGAAATTCAGGACGCTGTTGATAAATCTCTCAAAATTAACAAGATAAAAATCTACAAAGCCCTAACTAAAAGGAAAAAAAAGAAATATATTCATAAAAGATAAGAGAATCTCTTACACCTCTCTAAGGTGGCTCCTAAGAAATTCTGGAGGCAGATTCTAACTAGGAAAACTAAAGATAATAAGAAAATTTCTTTACACGATTGGAATTCCTATCTTAAAAAGCTTTATGAATCTCCAAATGCTAGGGACTTTGAAATGCTGCTCACAATGAAAGAATTTTTCTCATTAGAAGACATTGATTTTGGGGTTAAACTCCTGGCAAATGAGAAAGCTAAACACATTGAAGGTTACCAGGTTCAAATCTTAAAAATTGGAGGTCATGTCCTCATCCCCCACATCCACAAGATTTTCAACCAAGCGATCAAGCAAGGGTTCCCTAAACCTTGGACCCAGAGCCTCATTATCCCTATTTTTAAAAGTGGGGGTACAAATAACCCCTCTAATTAGCAAACAATTATGATCAACCCTCTCTTAGCCAAGTTATATGGTATTATTTTGGAAAAGAAGTTGAGCATTTGGCTTGAAAGTGAAGGTAAGTGGGCTAAAGGCCAAGCGAGTTTTAGAAGGCAACACTCAACAACAGACCACCTCGTTACACTTACGATCATTGTGGAAGAATTCCATAATGATAAATCCAATCTCTTTTGTTGGTTTGTGGACTTTAGAAAGGCTTTCGATACAGTTCCTAGAAATAACCTATGGAATAGATTAGAAGAGCTAAATGTTCCTTTCGAGCTAAGAGCGACCGCTATAAGGTTATACGAGAATGTAATTGCCAAGTTAACGAGCAATGAGGGGTGGTCAAAAGATATTAAGTGTAATATTAGAGTTAAACAAGGTTGCCCCCTCTCCCCTACCCTATTTGGAATTTACATTGACAAGCTAGAAGGTTGTTTAGAGGAAGCAGGATGTGCTGGCACGATCTTAGCTGGGATAGTGATCATCCTTCTTCTTCTCTAATTAATAATAATTGTAGTAATTTAAAATAAAATTATAATTTAATTAGTTTTTATGAGTTTTTTTTTTTCTAATTTTAGCAACCTGGGATGCATTATGTAGTATGTTTATTGATGCTTATTATGAATTGATGCTTATCTATTTTTACCAACTATTTAGTTTATATGGTTGGGCTAATTTGTAATAGTATAAATTGTCAAATTCTAGTTGTGTCATTTTTTTGGTAACACTTTTTTTTCTTAACTAATTAATTATCAGTAATTTTTATTATATAGAAAACATAATAAATAATAATAATAAATTATATAAAAATTAGCATTTTCTTAAATATCTAGATCACCATTTATCCAAAAATATCTAGACCATTTAAATTATAAATATTAATTTAAATAAAAACTTTATAACTTGTTGTGCTATGTTAAGGAACTCTAGGTAAGTCACATGTCACTCGTTTCGGTTCTCTATATTAGACATGATGAAAATGTAATCCTACAAACCTTTAATTTTTTTTTAGTAACTTATTAATATAAATATGATTCAAAGTCTCTTTAGTACTTCTATAGTGGAAGATGTTAAGAAGGTTCTACTTCTATAGTGGAAGATGTTAAGAAGGTTCTATTGGTATAAATAAATGTACCAAAGGTTGCACATCTATATTCATTTTATGAAAAGCATTGAGTTATTTATAGATTTAATGAATATTTTTTATTATATTTTTATCGCTAGCTTTGTTAAAGTAGGCTCACGAGTTCGAAAAGAAAATGTGAGGCCTTTTTGTGTTTAAATATTTATTTAGTTGTTTTATTTTATCATCATGCTAAGTGTTTGAGGTGATAAGTGTTTGCGGAGGGTTTAGTTTAGGGGAAATGCTATTTTTCATTAGATTTTTTATTTTGATTTTAATGTTATATTTATTACTAAAATGTTAATTTGGTTTTAATTTTTTAATTTTTCTAATATATGTTTTTTATTTATTAAATATTTGGGATATTGAAGATAATTTGGGTAGCTATATAAAATTAGATTTTTAGCCAGTTTTAAAATAGTTCTATCTTGTGGAGTTACTTTCTGATTTGACATGGTATTGAAGCCACTTCCTAAAATTAGTTTTATGTTCATGTAATTTCATTCTGCAATATTATTTCAGCTATTCCATTTCTACCATATTTTTTTTCCTTTGTTGAATGTAATTATGTAATTTGTTGAATGCAATTATGTTTTCACACCACGCTCCCATAATCTCACCTCTGCGTTTCTCCCACCGCACCGGTCTCCGCATACATAGCATAGGTATTTGTTGTGGCTCCTCCACAGTTAAACTTGCAGTCTACCTAATGTTGTTGCTGGACCACGCTGCCTCATATACATTGTTGTTGATACCTCCCTACGAGCTTCGACCCTCTAGAACATTGTCTCCCATATCGTTTTTGGCTAGCAGTCCCTTTGACCTTCGTTTGCACCCAACTGCAACTCTCCTTTGTGGTTCCTCTCCCACTACATATGCACGGAATGCTCCTCTACAAACGAGTCTGGTATCCACCCCTAGTCCAGCATCAAACAACACTATTGTTAATAGTTGACTCCTGGTATAAGACTCCCTCGTAGGGTTCCATACACCCTCGGCACTGGAATACATTACGCTCCATACCATTGCACGAAGCCACTCGTACGTCGACCCTCCTCGCTTCCCTGTCCAAACTGCTCCCATACCACTAACTGTTAATATTCTCGTACCAGTGTGCTCCACCTTGGCCTCACTACCCTCCAACTGCACTCCACACTATCCTTACAATGCTCCTCCATGATGTCCATATAAATCGAACATTGTCACATATTACATAGCACACCCATTACGCCCTCCCCTGCATATTACCTCCCCCATACCCCTATATACACTCTTCCATATACTACCTTCCCAAAATAAAACCTACCCCACATAATATCTCCCCAATATACTCCCTCTCTGGTATATGTATATCATATTTTTTTACCATGAGAAGTGGATTTTTTTTTACAATTTTGGCAACAAAGTATTAATGTTTTTTACAAAGTACATATATCTTTTAAGAATGCATTCACTCATATCTATTGTGGGATTGGTTCCTGAGTGGACCTGGAAAATAAAATACACTCTCATTTTTAATGAGTTGTGGAAAGGAGTTCCTGTAGGAGACATAGATAATGAACTTATAAAGCCCAACTCACACAAGGAGATCTTCATTTGGGAAAACAAGAACAATAAGGCCTATTCCTTATTGCATCATCTGTAAATGAAGACGTGAGTCGCCATATTACACCATTCTCAAATGCTTATGATTCCTTGAAGAAGTTGAAAGAATTGTATGACTCACACTCTGAACTTGAAGTTGTCGAGTTGATGATTCAACTATTCAGTCTTGAATTGAAAAATGATGACCCTAGAAAAATGATGACCCTTTTTCTTTAGCATTATAAGTAAGATCTACTGTGCATGATATTTAAAACACTAGTGTCAAAATAGACATTCCTCTCATAGCTTATTTCAAGGAACTATACCCTACTTACATTATCTTCAGTCATTGCAAGCAAGTGAAAATGTTAAGGAGATGACTTGAGAAGAATTTTGATGAGAGAGAAAAGGATTTTGGGAATAATACAACTCCTCAATATTCTGAAGAAGCTATGTGTCTTGCACATAGAGAGAAGAACCATGCTTAAGATTCTTCTAGAGGAAGAGGTGGGAGAGGAGGAAGAGGAAGAAAAAATTTCAGAGGTAGGGGGGCAGGAAATTTCGAGGAAAAAAGTATGATATTCATTGCATACGTTGCAATAGAGATGGACATGATGCATCCACATGTAAGACGCCTTAGGACAAAATTGAGCAGGAAATAAATGAAGTTAAATGTAAAACTGATGACAAAGAAAAAGGTAAAGCACTTGAAGCCTCTCACTATGTTGTGGCACAGTGTAGTATTGTAGTAACTAAAAACTTGTTTAATGTTTTACTTTCTTCTTGGAAAAATGATCGATTTCTTGATTCAGGAGCAGCATGCCACATGACTTGTAGAAGATATTTTTTGAATAATTAACTGAGAATGTTGATGGAGCAGTATACTTTGCAGACAAATAAAAACACAAACCATTAGGGGTTGGCACAATAACGCTTAAAATTCATGTGTTTCCATACTTTCTTCTACATGAGGTTCTATATCTCCCAGAGTTGAGGAGAAAATTGTTGTCTTTGGTCCACATCTACCAGCAAGGACACTCCATGAATATGTTTGATGACAAGGTTGAGGTCAAAAAACCATCATATCACTCACATGGCATGACATGATGAAGGTACATTTCCAATTTTATGGCATGTTAGATTTTGACACTTGAACTATGATAACCTTCGATTGTTGAAGAAAAATGGTGCTATTAGTTTTCCTACAATTCCTAGGAAACTTAAGCAATGTGATGCTTGTATTCTAGGAAAGCATAGCAAACAGTCTTTCCATGATTCACATTCTAGAGCACATAGAAAACTTGAAATAATTCATTCAGATTTATGTGGCCCAATGCTTGTTCCTTCTGCAAATGACAATAAATATATTATGACATTTATTTATGAATACACCAGAATGTGTTGGGTGTATTTATTGAAGAACAAAGTTGATGCTTTTCAAACATTTAAGAACTTCCATGCATGAATTGAAAATGATGCAGAAACTACTTTTGGCTTTATTTGCACAGATAATGGAAAATAATACACTTCAAATGAATTTTAAAACTATCTTCTCCAACATGGGATCAAACACTAAACAACTATGTCTTATAATCTCCAAGAGAATGAAGTAGTTGAAAGAATGAACGAGACAATTTTAAATATGGTACGTTCCATGATGTTTTTCAAGAATGTAAAATTGATGTTTTGGGTTCATGCAGTTCTATGTGCTATGCATATAAAGAATATGTGTACTTCTAGTTCTATTAGAAACAAGACTCCTTATGAAATGTGGCATGGCTACATTCCTTCTGTAAAGCATCTCAGGGTCTTTGGTTCCACTGGTTATGGCTTCAAACCTTAGGAACAAAGAAAAAAACTTGGTGTAAGGAGTCAAAATGTATCTTCTTGGGGTATTCAAATACCTCCAAAGCATACTATCTTTATGATGAAGTTAATAAGAAGTTTGTAATATCTAGAGATGTCATCTTTCTTGAATCTTCCAAGGCTGACAATGTTATTGAGTGGTAGCTTGATCGCTTGGTTAGATTCAGGCATTCAAAGTCATTTCAATAATTTGATAGTCACATTTCACATCTTGAAGGGGGGATTCCTATAATAGATCAATATGTGGAATATTCTTCTGAAGCACTCTCTCCCCCACATGAAGCTCTAGCTATAGATGCAACTTTGAATGATGTGATTGACCAAATTGGGAGACTGAATCTTGATTCAACCCTGACTTAGTTAAATGAGAAATGTAGGCCATCTCAGAAAGATCCTCCAAAATGGTTGAGAAAGACACTTGAAAATGTTCTTCTTGATGAGGTTGGAAAGACAAGAACAAGAAGTTCCACTTGGAAAATGGAGGTGACGTCGATGATTCTGATTCACTTGTTGATATGGATGTTTCTTATAATTTTGAACTAAATTTTTATACATATTTTGAACCAACTTCCTTCAAAGAAGTCATTTTTCATGATGAATGGAATGAAGCGATGTAGAAGGAATATGATGACTTGATAAAGAATGGCACCTGGAAGATGGTTGATCCTCCATTGGGAAGAAAACCAATTGTCTGCAAGTGGGTCTATAAGAACAAGTATAAAGCTGATTTCTCACTTGACAAGCACAATTCTAGGCTTGTGACAAAAGGTTTTGCACAGAAAGAAGGGGTCGATTATGAGGATATTTTTTCCCCCATAGCAAAATGGGCTACCATCCTGACACTCTTTTCCTTAGAAGCTCATAGTGGTTGGAAACCCGATCAAATCGATGTAAAACTATTTTCTTGAATGGATATTTGAAAGAGAATGATTTTATGTCCCAGCGAGAAGGATTTGTTGTGATGGGTGAAGAACACAAAGTATGCAAACCTGTAAAATAGTTGTATGGCCTAAAGGAAACACTGCAAGCATGGTATGAGAAGTTAACTGAGCATATTTTGAAACTCAAATTCAAACATTATGATCTTAATGATGCAACTTTGTTTGTCAAGAAAGTTAGAAAAATAGTTGTATATCTTGTGGTGTATGTAGATGATATTTTGATGACAGGGAACAATGAGAGCTACAATGCAGCAATAAAGAAGGAATTGAAGAAAGGTTTTTAAATTATGGACTTGGGCTATGTTCACTACTATCTTGGTATTGAAGTAAATCAACATTTGAAGTTTATATTCCTCTCTTAAAAGAAGTACATTGGAGATCTATTGAACATGTTTGGCATGGGCTGAGCGCAATCCTTTAACTACTTCAATGGAACAAAAATTGAAGCTCACATCCATTGAAGGAAAATAATTTGAGGATGAGACAGAGTATAGACAACTTATAGGAAGTCTCAACTACCTGACTACTACCACACCACACCTTTCATTTTTTGTTGGAATCCTCTCTAAGTTTATGCAAAATCCTTGTGAGTGAAATTGGTCTGCTGCAAAAAGACTTCTAAAGTACTTGAAGGCGACTCAATACTTTGGACTCAAGTATACAAAGGTGGGTGACTTCAGCTTGATTGGATACTCTCATTCAGACTTTGATGGAGACAATTTGGTATCTACTTCAGGTTATGCTATGAGTCTTGGATCAGGAGATGTCTCCTAGAGATCACGAAAATAATTAGTTGCAACAGATTCGACAACTAAGGCAGAATATGTGGCAACAGATGAAGCAACAAAGGAAATTGTGTGGCTCAGGAAAATTCTTGAACATTTGCAGGAGAAAAAAGTGCCTTCAACTCCACTCATGATTGACAAAACCTCGTCAATAAAGTTGGCCAAGAACCAAAAGCTCCATGATTGAACGAAGCACATCAATAAAAAATACCATCCGATTCGACATCATGTTGAGGCCAAGACAGTTCATCTACTCCATTTCTCCAAAAATGAGTAGATTGTAGACATCATCACCAAAGCACTTGGAAGAGAAAAGTTCAAAAGATTTAGAACGATGCTTGGAATCAACAACATTCCTTCATATTAAGGGGGGAAATGTTGACACCTAATCCTTGGGATTGGGTGCAAATGTGAAATAATGTAAATAGAAGATAAGGAGAGCTAGAATATGAAGAGACACTAGGAGATGAATCCCAAGAGTCTCTCACTCCATGTATATATTTGTGTTCACGCTTAATGCATAAAATAATTCATGTTGTGGAGTTGCCTCCTAGCACGAAATTTATGTACATATCCATGTAGATGTGTTGATATAGACCTTAGTAAGAGTATTTTTGACAAAATGATTCTCAAATGGAAATTTTTAAGGAAAACATAGGCTTTTGAACTATAAGAACATGAAACTTAGGGCTAGGATATGTCATCTTCTAAGTCATTTATAATTAAAACATCCCCATTCTTGGGCTCATTCTCCTTGGAAAAAAGAAACAAAAATTAAAAAGTGAGAATGTTTTAGAGGGATCAAATTTAGACACTAACTTTGACCTAAGTGAACTGAATGACCAGGTGGCCATTGACAATAGGTGAAATGAATATAAAAAATAACTAAATGTTCCAATATGATTCGACTCCACCTTTTAGGGATAAGTAGAATAAATGGATATAGTGAGGTTATGGTAGAAGAAGCCCCTCTAAGTGGCATGAAAATACATAATGAAAATGGTACCTCCATTCCTTTGAAGCATCTAATTCTCCCAAATTTTGATTCATAATTAGCTCATGTTCCTCCTTCATTAGGGTAGCGGGAAGTTTAAAAGAAGAAGGGGAAAGGGGAAAGGTGGATGGTTATTTCTCTAAAGGAAATGTACATGTGCATTATTATTCTAAGTTTTCTTTAGTAAGTACAATCTACAATACTTATACTTTTTAAAGTCTAATATGCTTGTGTACTTACTTCACTATGTATTATGATTTGAGTTGATAAATAATTGGTTTTCATTATGTACTAGATACAAATTGTGATTTTTTTCTAAGAAAAAAAAAGGAAAAACTACTAAGAATTAAACAAAAATAAGAAAAAAACTTTCTCAATTGAAACCACAAAAATTTTTGACAAATACCTTAACTCAAAATCTAAAAATAATTGTAAGATTCCTATGAGACAATGAAACTTATACTTTAAAAGAGATGTATGTGTCCCTTAATTATTTATTTGTTAATGAGACCCTTCTTATCATATAATATATTTATAATAATTATAGTTAAACATTTGGAAAACGAAATCTAAATATAGTGAATGATAGGAAGCTAATGATTTAAAATTTGGATTTTCTATTCTCATTCCTCACATTTATAATATATATTTTTTTTTTCGAGAAAAAGGAAAGATTTACTTTTTTTTCTAAAGAAAAAGGAAAGTTTTCCTAGCTTTTAAATTAAAATTCTTTTTGTTTCAACTCTTAGATTAAAATCCTTATTATTCCAAATTTTAAAAGTAATGGCCAAAAAAATATTCCTTCAAATAATTATTTTGTGTTCATAGCATAAATTTTATAAATAATCATTGATAACCCTTAGTATTGTTACAACAATATTGTAATCTCAGGACTCTCCATTTTAATTATCAACCTAGGTTCATATAAATTTAGGAGAAGTCAACACTGTATGTCAAAGAGGCACTATCTTCTTTTTTTTAATTATTATAACTATTATACACGTGATAGGTGATGAACTGAAAGCTAGATTAACAGAAACCAAATTAAGTTGTGAGAGTCACTATGCCATTGGAAAGTAAATTTGCAAAAATGAAATGGCACATACTGATGCTACTTGCAACAAACACAAAGAACACATTCCTGGAAATAAAGGATTTGAAAACCTGAAACCAAAGTTGCAGAAAACAACAAAGAATTTGGTGAAAAGGCAAGAAAAGAAATCCAGATCATTTTAGAAAGATCACGCATGCCACTGTCAGAAAATTAGCCTTCCATATCAACCTCGGGGAAAATATGTTTTTCCAAAAATATGTTATACACGACAACATTAATATAATCATGACGTGGAGAAGTTACGATTGATTCGACAACATTAATATAATCATGACGGGGAGAAGTTACGATTGATTCTATGAATTTGGTTGTGTTGGTGATCAGTTTGAAGAAATTAAGAGATGAAATCTGAAGAAATTAAGAGATGAAATCTGTAATTTAGGTAAATTATTGTTGAAGACTTATCGACTCTGCAAGATATTAATCGTTCCTATTAAATGGCCGGATCATGGATACCCAGTAGTCAACTTCAGCATAAAACAAGTAGCAGAGCGGTCGACTTCCAATATTTGGTAATAGGGCATATAGTAATCGATAGTGGGAAATTGACAAACATCAGATATTCTTCACTATTTTGCTTCTCGCATTGTCATCCATTGCAGCGCTTCATGCAGAGGTTGCAGCTGCGTTGTTTTCTGAAGGTCATTAGGAGAATTCATGCCCCTTTTTAGTTCCCATTGTAAGTTCGGAAATGCATTTAGAAATGTCCAAAGAAGTTTCATTCTTCGCCTCCATTTTCATGATTGCTTTGTGCAGGTACTTTATTTTGATTTGAAAACCTTTTTTTATTGTTTTGTTTTAAAATTGGGTGATCTTCATTTTGCATGGTATCTCTCCAATGTTTGTGATGTACATTCAGTTCTTAAATATGTAGATTGCAAATTTTAAGAAATATTCTAGAATGTGCGGGTCAGGAGTGATGTCAAATAATTAGAGTGATGTCAAATAATTAAATTTTTCTTTCTTTTCTAATCTTTCTTGAACTGTCAGATTTCAAGATATTCCTCCACATCAGAATTCTTCATTCCACCTATTCACCCATGGTGAGACCAATTTAGGGTGTACAGTCCACCATCATTCTGAGACCATCTAACTTTTTGGGGTGTACACTTCGCCTATTTCATCGTGAGATTTGATAATTAAAAGAGAAAAGTCAATTCCTTAACTTCTTTCCTGACAATCATATTTAAATATATTACTAGAATCTGTAATCTACTCCATTAAAACATAAATAAAGAGAGTGTCCATTAAACCATTTGACAAATACAAAATTTTGATTACACAGTTTTTATTGGCTTATTCTTGCTCTAAAATTTAGGGATTGCTATAATATTTTTAGTCAATGCTATAATATTTGGAATTAATGCAGGGATCCGATGCGTCTGTGCTGCTTGATGACACGCCCACCTTTATATGGGAGAAAACAGCGAGCCCAAATGCAAATTCGCTAAAAAGAAGCTCTAACTAGCCATTGTAGAATAACTGTTAATTTAATTAAAATAAGAAATTTAATAAAACATAATAACACTTGAATTATTATTATTATTATTATTATTATTTTTTAATAATTAAAAGATTTGAATATAATATATAAATATATATATTTTTAATTAAACATTTAAAATTATAAGATTTATGATTTTAATAAATACTTACTTAAAAAATATATATATTAAATAAATAAAAAGATAAGAGATATGTGTAAGTATGTCATGTTCTATATATATATATATATATATATATATATATATATATATATATATATATATATTATTTTAAGTGGCTAGACTCAATCTAGAGAAAGTGTGACAATGCTTAAGTATGTTAGTTCCTTTTAAAATAAAAATAAAATATTCTCTAAATAGAAAAATAATGTATAATATATATATATATATATATATATATATATATATATATATATATATATTAACTTCATAAATATCTATACAAAAAAAATTTAATTAGAAGTAAAATATTAACTTCGTAAATATCTATATAAAAAAAATTAAAAGAAAATATGTTAATCTGTTATAGAATAGATATCCCATATGAATTATGAGTAAAATATTTTAAAATTAATTAGTATTGACATATATTTAAAAGTATATTAACAATTAAAAATCAGTAAAAATAAAAAATCTAATTTAATCTCTATAATATTAAAAAATACAATTTAAACAATAAAAAATTATAAATTATTTTTTGCATTCTAAAATAAACTTTCACTTAAAGAAATTTGATCCCTCTCTACTCATGTTAGATCCATGGTTAATATGGATATATGCTAGTATAATCTAATTGCATCTTTTCCATTAAGTCTTGTGAATCTTGACACCATTCACAACAACTTGAGTATACTTTAAGTTTTTAGTAAAAAAAACGTTTGACTTGAAATTTGACAATGTATTTTAATTTATTAAAAATAAAAACATACAAATATTAAACTATATTTAATATAAAAAATACAAATGGAAAAATATATAAAATATAAAAGAAAAATAAAGAAGAAATGAAAAAAAGAGTGAAAAAAATTAAGAAAAAATAAAACTTTTCATTTTATGAAATATTTATATTTAAAGTATAATAAATAACATGTTCCTTAACTTGATAGTTGATGATATTATGTTTAATTAGTGAATGCAATATTTTTATAAAAATATATTATAAAAAATGGTAAATGGAGTAATTGTAAGGAGTTGATTGGAATTCATTGAAAAATTTGTGGTTAAATTTTATTTAAAACTATTCTAAATTCTGGAAATTGTAATCTCAAATAATATTTTTTCTTATTAATTTTATTTTAGCAAATTTAAAATTATGAAGTTGTAATGATTTTATGATTAGATAGGTAAATGTGTTTATTTTGGAATAGATTTTTTATGATTTTAATTTAAATAATTATTAGATGGATGGTAAGAATCTAATCTCTTTCCAATATTCTAAAATATTCATAGTAGTATTTACAAATCAAAGGTTGAAATTTATCTCCAAAGTAGTCGTGCCCCTTTTCCTCTATTCTAAAATATTCATAGTAGTATTTACAAATCAAAGGTTGAAATTTATCTCCAAAGTAGTCGTGCCCCTTTTCCTCTTTGTATTAAATTTGATTAAATTTAAAAAATGTCACTTGAACAAGTGTCAATGGGAATGTAGTATCTATAAACCATGTTATTATCCCATGGTATCGTAACAAAACCCATTTACAGATTAATAATCAACATGAAAAAATGGAGGAAAATCTCATGGTTAAGAACATTGTTTTATGTTTTTTTTAGATATATAAGTGTTATCTATAAACCATATTATTGGCCCATGGTATCGTAACAAAACCTATTTACAGATTAATCATCAACATGAAAAAGTAGAGGAAAATCTCATGGTTAAGAATCTTGTTTTATGTTTTTTTAAATATATAAATGTTTAACTTATATATTAATTATGTTAGATCTAAAACTTTTGTGATCCACAATGTAGATAAATGCCTTTCGGATTAATCACATCATTAGGATTTGGATGCCTCATTGCCCGGTGATAGCTATTCAAACTAGCCCATCGATAGCTAGTGAAACTATTCAAACTAGCCAAAACTAGCCGCCTTTACTTAGTTAATATTTTTTTAAATTATTTAAATTATTATTTATTATTTTAATATTATGTAGAGTGGGGAGGGGTAATAAATAATATAATAATTAAGCAAAATTGATTAAATTATTAAATTAAAAAGGAGAAGAGAATAATATAAATAAAAAGGGGTTAATAAAATTAATATATAAAAAGAAGTTATACAATTAATAAGGAGAAAGAGTAAATACTAGTAAACGGAATAATATTAAAATATTGAATTATTTAGAGAAAGAGTCACCTTCCCCTTCTTCTTTTTTCTATTATTCCCTTCTCCTTATTAATTTTATAATTTAATTAATTTTGCTTAAATATTATGTTATTTTTTACCCCTCCCTACTCTATGTAATATTTTAAAATAATAAATAATAATTAAAATAATTTAAAAAACTTTTAAATTTTCAACTAATTAAATAAATAACAGCTAGTTTTTATAACGGCTAGTTTGAATAGCTATCACCTGGCAATGAAGCATCCTTACTATTTATTCAATGAGATCGATTTTCCTTCTTCACCGTATCCTTAGGATGAACCGTATCCTTAGGATGAACCACATTAGATACCTGGCAATGAAGCATCCTTACTATTTATTCAATGAGATCGATTTTCCTTCTTCACCGTATCCTTAGGATGAACCACATTAGATGCTTCACCACATTAGATGGTTTGAAATGTGGACCAAATCCTAATGATGTGATTAATCCAAAAGACATTTATATATATTAATTATTCTTCTAATTAATCATAATTGTACTAATTTAAAATAAAATTATAATTTAATTAGTTTTTACGAATTTTTTGTTTTATTTTTTGCAACCTGAGATGTATTATGTAGTATGTGTATTGATGTTTATTATGAATTGATGCCTATCTATATTTACCGACTATTTAGTTTATATGGTTGGGCTAGTTTGTAATAGTATAAATTTTCAAATTTTAGCTATATCATTTTTTTGGTAACACTCTTTTTTCTTAACTTATTAATTATCATTAATTTATATTATATAGAAAGCATAATAAATAATAATAATAAATTATATAAAAATTAGCATTTTCTTAAATATCTAGATCACCATTTATCCAAAAATATGTGGACCATGAAAATTATTAATAGTATTTTAAATAAAAACTTTATAACCTATTGTCCATTGGTTTTGGATAGACCATGATTCGGTGCTTTGTAAAGGAACTCCTTGATGTCAAGTCACTTGTAACCGATTCGAATGCCCTATTAAGAAACTCCTTGATATCAAGTCACCTGCTCAATTCCCCACGTGAATTGAGACAATATATTAGACATGATGAAAATTTTGTCATACCTAACTTAAAAAAAACTTATTAAATATAATTCAAAATCGTTTTTACCTTACCAAATTTAATGGTTCAAATTCTAGGCAAATGTGACGCTTCATTGTGTTCAAATTATTTTTTAATTGTTTTATTTTATCATCATGCTAAGTGTTTAAGGTTCTACGTGTTTGAAAAAGATTAGGAAATATTATTTTTTATTATAATTTTTTGTATTTTTTATTTTGATTTTAATGATATACTTATTACTAAAATGTCAGTTTGGTTTCATTTTTTTGAAATTTTGTAATATATATATTTTTTATTTATTAAATTTGGAGGATATTGAGAATAATTTAGAGAATAATAATTCAGAATAATTCATTTTGTGGAGTTACTTTCTCATTTGACATGGTACCAGAGTGAGCTCCTAAAACTAGTTTTCTGTCCGTGTAATTCTCTTTTGCAACTATGCCATTTCTAACATATTCTTTGTCATTTTTTTATGTAATTATGTAATGTGTTGAATGCAATTCATATGTTTTCACACTGCACTCCCATACTTCCACCTCTACATTTCTTCCACCGTACTGGTCTCCCTATACATAACAGAGGTATTTGTTGTGGCTCCTCTATAGTTCAACTTGAAGTTGACCTAATGTTATCGTTGACCACGCTACCTCATATACACTGTTGTCGACACCTCCCTACGAGCTTCGGTCCTCTAGTACACTCGATCCCCTCTCGTTTTTGGCCAGCGGTCCCTTTGACCTACGTTTGCACCTAAGTACAACTCTCCTTTACGGTTCTTCTCGCATTGTTCCTCTACAACCAGGTCTTGCATCCACCCCTAGTCTAGCAACAAACAACACTCTTGTTAGTAGTTGAGTCTTGGTAAGACTCCCTCGCAGGGTTCCATACACCCTCGACACCTAACTGCATTATGCTCCATATCATTGCATGCTGCCACTCATACGTCGACCCTCCTCCCTTTACTCTCCAGTCCGCTCCCATACCAATAATTTTTTATTTTCCCATACCAGTGCACTCCATCTTGGCCTCTCGGCCCTCTAACTACACTTCACACTATTCATACAATGCTCCTCCATGTTGTCCATATAAATCGAACGTTGTCCCATATTACACATCAAACACATTACACTCTCCCCTGCATATTACCTCCCCCATACACCTATATACTATCCACCATATATTTCCTTCCCCAAATAAAACCTACCCAACATAATATCTCCCCCATATACTCCCTCTGAGGTATATGTATAATAGATTTTTTTACCATGAGAAGTGTAACTTTTTTTAAAATATTGGCAACAAAGTATACTTTTTTTTACATAATACTTACATATTTTAATAATGAATTCAGTCATATCTATTGTGGAAGTGGTTCTCACTACAAAAGAGAAATATCCTGAGTGGTCCCGAAAAATAAAACACACTCTCATCTTTAATGAGTTTTGGAAATGAGTTTGTGTAGGAGACATAGATAATGAAGCTGAAAAGGCCACCTCAGACAAGGAGATTGTCATTTGGGAAAACAAGAAAAGAAAGGCCTGTTCCTTGATTCCAGCATCTGTAAATGAAGAGGTGAGTCACCATATTACACCATTCTCAAATTCTTATGATGCCTTGAAGAAGTTGAAAGAATTGTATGCCTGACACTCTAGACTTGAACTTTTCCAATTGATGATTAAAATGTTAAGTCTTGAATTGAAAATTTATGACCATTTTTCTTTAGCATTAGAAGTAAGGTCTATTATGCACGATATTAAAAACACTAGTGTCGAAATAGACATTCCTCTCATAGTTTATGTCAAGGCACTATATCCCACTTACTCACATTATCTTGAGTCATTACAAGCAAGTGGAAATGTCAAGGAGATTACCTTTGACTCTCTTGAGAAGAATTTTGATGAGAGAGAAAATGATTTTGGGAAGAAGACAACTCCTCGGTCTTCTGAAGAAGTTGTGTGTCTTGCATATAGAGAGAATAATCATGATCAAGATTTTTCTAGAGGAAAAGGTGGGAGAAGAGGAGGAGGAAGAAGAAATTTCAGAGGCAGGGGGGCAAGAAATTTCAAGGAGAAAAGTATGATCTTCGTCGCATATGCTGTAATAGAGATGGACATGATTCATCTACATGTAAGATGCCTTAGGAAAAAATTGAGTAGGAAATAAATGAAGTTAAAAGTAAAAATCATGAAAAAGAGAAAGGTAAAGCACCTGAAACTACTCACTTTGTTGTGGCACATTGTAATATTAGAGTAACTGAAGAATTGTTTAATGCTTTACTTGCTTCTTGGAAAAATGATTGGTTGCTTAATTCAGGAGGAACGTGCCACATGCATTTTATAAGAGATTGTTTTGAATAATTTACTAAGAATGTCGATGGAGCAGTTTACTTTGTAAACAAATAAAAACTCAAGCCATTAGGGCTTGGCACAATTCGGCTTAAACTTCTTGGTATTCCATACTTTCTTATATATGAGGTTCTATACCTCACGGAGTTGAGGGGAAACTTTTTTTATTTGTTCCACATCTGTGAGCAAGGAGACTCCATTCATATGTTTGATGACAAGGTTGAGGTTAGAAAAGCATTAGATTTCTCACTTGTCATGACATGATGAAGGTACATTTCCATCAAGTCTTTTATGGCATGCTAGATTTGGACACTTGAACTATGACAACCCTCGATTGTTGAAGAAAAATGGTGTTATTGGTTTTGCTAAAATTACTAGGAAAGTTAAGCATTGGGGTGCTTGTATTATAGGAAAGGATACCAAACAATCTTTCCATGATTCACATTCTAGAGCACATAAAAAACTTGAACTCATTCATTCAGATTCATGTGGCCCAATGCATGTTCCTTCAGAAAATGATGATAAATATATTATGACACTTCTTAATGACTACACTAGAATGTGTTGGGTTTATTTATTGAAGATAAAATCTGATTCTTTTCAAACATTCAAAAAATTTCATGCATGAATTGAAAATGATGCACAAATGCATATTGGCTCTATTCGCACTAATAATGGAAAAGAATACAATTGAAATGAATTTGAAAACTATCTTCGCCAGCATGATCAAACGACACACAACTATGCCTCATAATCCCCAACAGAACAGAGTAGCTGAAATAATGAACAATTTTTTTTTTAAATATGGTACGCTCCACGATGCTTTTCAACAATGTAAAACTGATGTCTTGGATTGATGCACTTATATGTGTTGTGTATATAAAGAATACGTGTCCTTCTAATTCTATTATAAACAAGACACCTTATGAAATGTGGCATGGCCACATTCCTTCGGTAAAGATGCTCAGGGTATTTGGTTCCACCGGTTATGCCTTGATACCTAAGAAACAAATAAACAAACTTGGTGCAACGAGTCAAAAATGTATATTCTTGGGGTATTCAAATACCTCCAAAGCATAGTGTCTCTATGATGAAATTAATAAGAAGTTTGTAGTATCTAGAGATTTCATATTTGTTTAATCTTCCAAGGCTGACAATGTTATTGAGCGGTAGCTTGATCGCATGGATAAATTCAGGCATTCAAAGTTATTTCAATAATTTGATAATTAGTTTCCACATCTTGAAGGGGGGATTCCTATACTAGATGAATCTGTGGAATCTTCTTCTCAAGCACTCTCTCCCCCACATGAATCTCTAGCTACGGATGGCACTTTGAGTGATGTGATTGAAAAAAATGGGAGACTGAATCTTGATTCAGCCCCAACTAAGTCAAATGAGAAACCAGGGCCATCTCAGAAAGATCCTCCAAAATGGTTGAAGACACTCGAAAATTCTCGTCCTGATGAGGATGGAAAGACAGGAACAAGAAGTTCGACCAGGAAAAATGGAGGTGATGTAGATGATTTTGATTCACTTGTTGATATGGATGTTTCTTGTAATTGTGAACTGAATTTGTCTACATATTTTGAACCAACTTCCTTCAAATAAGTCACTTTTCATGATGAATGGAATTAAGTGATGGAGAAGGATTATGATGAATTGATAAAGAATGGCACCTAGAAGATGGTTGATCCTCCAATGGGAACATAACCAATTGGCTACATGTGGGTCTAGAAGAACAAGTATAAATATGATGGCTCACATGACAAGAACAAATCCAACCTTGTGGAAAAATGTTTTGCACAGAAAGAAGGGGTCAATTATGAGGAGAATTTTTCCCCCATATAAAAGTGGGCTACCATCCGGACACTCTTTTCCTTGGTAGCTCATAACGGCTAGAAATTCCATCAAATAAATCTAAAAACTACTTTCTTGAATGAATATCTGAAAGAAAATGTTTTTATATCCTAACGAGAAGGTTTTGTTCTGAAGGGAGAAGAACACAACGTGTGAAAACTTGAAAAATCCTTGTATGGCCTCAAGCAAGCACTGCAAGTCTGGTATGAGAAGTTAACTGAGCATATTTTGAAACTCAACTTCAAACATTATGATCTTGATGATGAAATTTGTTTGTAAATAAAGTTGGAAAAACATTTCTATATATTCTCGTGTATGTAGATGACATTTTGATGACATGGAAAAATGAGAGCTACATTTCAACCATAAAGAAGGAATTGAGGAAAGGTTTTGAAATGCTTAATTTGGGTTATGTTCACTACTATCTTGGTATTGAAGTAAATCAAAATTTGAAGTTTATATTACTCTCTCAGAAGAATACATTGGATATTTGTTGAACATATTTGGCATGGCTGAGTGAAATCCTTTGACTACTCCAATGGAACAAAACTTGAAGCTCACATCCATTGAAGGAAAATAATTTGAGGATGCAAAAAAGTATAGACAGCTTGTAGGAAGTCTCAACTATGTGACTACTACCACACTAGACATTTCATTTGTTGTGGGAACCCTCTCTAGGTTTATGCAAAATCCTTGTGAGAGACATTCGTCTGTTGCAAAAAGAGTTCTAAAGTACTTGAAAGGGACTCAAGACTTTGGACTCAAGTATACATAGGTGGGCGAGTTTAGCCTGATTGGATACTCTGATTTGGACTTCGATGGAGTCAAAGACAGTTTGGTATCTACTTCAGGTTATGCTATGCATCTTGGATCAGGAGATGTCTCCTGGAGATCATGCAAACAATTAGTTCTAGTAGATTACACAACTAAGGAAGAATATGTGGCAGGAGATGAAGCAACAAAGAAAATTGTGTGGCTCATTAAAATTATGGAAGATTGGCATGAGAAGCAAGTGCATTAAACTCATGATTAGCAACACTTTTGCAATAAATTTGGCCAAGAACACAAAGTTGCATGATCGAACGAAGCACATCAATACAAAATACCATCTGATTGGACGTCATGTTGAGGCTAAGACAATCCATCTATGCCATTATTCTGCAAATAAGCAGATTTCAGACATCATCACTAAAGTTCTTGGAAGAGAAAAGTTTGAAAGATTCAGATGATGCTCAGACTCACCAACATCCCTTCAGATTAAGTGGGGAGATGTTAAAACCTAATCCTTGGGATTTCGTGAAAATATAAAATATTGTAAATAGAAAATAAGGAGAGCTGGAATATGAAGAGACTCTGGGAGATGAATCCCAAGAGTGTCTCCCTCCATGTATATATTTGTGTTCACCCTTAATGAAAAAAAATAATTCACCTTCTGGAGTTACCTCCTACACTGAAATTTATGTACATATCCATGTATATGTGTTGATATAGACCTTCGTAAGAGTATTTTGGACAAAATTATTCTCAAATGGAAAATTTATAACACATAAGTTTTTGGACTATAACAACATCAAACTTAGATCTAGGATATGTCATCTTCTAGGTCATTTATTCTCCTTGGAAATAACAAACAAAAAATAAAAAGTGAGAATTTTTTAGAGGAATCAAATTTAGATACTAACCTTGACCTAAATGAAGTGAATGAAGATGTGGCCATTGACAATAGGCCAAATGAAAATAAAATAAAAAAAATAAATTTTCTAATATGATTCCATCCATTTTTTAGGGATAAGTAGAAGAAAAGGATATATGGAGGTTATGGTAGAATATTCATCTCTAAGTGGGATGAAAATACTTCATGAAAACGATACCTCCATTCCTTTGAAGTATCTTATTCTCCCAAATTTTGACTCATAATTAGCTCATGTTCCTCCTTCATTAGGGTGGCACGAAGTTCAAAAGGAGAAGGTGAAAGGGTAAATATGGATGATTATTTCTCTAAAGGAAATGTTAAGAAAATGTTACATGTGTATTATTATTCTAATTTTTCTTTAGTAAGTGAAGTTTGTAAGGGTCCTATAATAATAGGATTCATAATTTTTTAATTGACTTTGATAGTCTTGTAACATGTACATAGTTTTCTTTATGCAAATTGTTTTCCCATATAATAAAATAAAAAATATAAAGAGGGTAAAAGTCCTAAAATAAAAATGAAACAAATTGAAAAGAAAAATGTCAAAAGAACAGAAGAAATGAACCCCAACAAAACAGAGATAAGAATAAGACATGAAAGTGATGCAAGTCAAAATGCCATTACTAGTTACTTTTTACTGCAAAATAAATTGATTATGTGCAGCTTGTTCAAAATTCCATAATCCATGATGAGTTAAATAGTTTAATCTTGACTTTTTCATGCTTTAAATTTCATGTTTATAGATAGAGAATAAAGATCTTGCGAAACAGTTTAATCTTGGAAAATTAGTAGTTAGATAGATAATAAATGAAGAGCTCAATAGTTTAATCTGAGCCCTTGGATGAAATAAGGTTAGAATTAGATGGTTTTTTGTTTTAAAAATAAAAATGGCTTAGGGTTTGCAAGCTCAAATACACCCATGCAAATAAAGGAAAAAATGGTAGAATAAATGATGTGTAGGTAGAAAGCAGTTACACAAGGCATGGATAAACATTAGCTAGTATATTACTAATTTCCATCCCCACAATGTGTTCCAGTATTAAAAACCTTCAGTTATAAAGTCTCAGAGAATTTCTCTAACTTTTAGTGGGACCAAACCCACGTCTTAATGACTGATTTGCACTAATTATTGGATCCCAACTCATTAAAACCCTTCCCCTTCATAAAAAACCCTTTTCCCTCAATATCACTCATTTTACCCTAATAAACCCCTTTTCCTAAGTCAAAATGCATATTCACCTAGGAAAAGTAAAACCCCCTTGATTAATTCCCTTTTTCATAAAAAAATACCCCAAAACCCACAAAAATACTTTACCCTAAGTTAAGTGTGAAATTGTTAAATATGGGGCCACCACTATGAAAATTCCGCTCAAATACTTAAGTTACACTTTACTTAGTGTATTTGTTATTCCCGCATTCATTTCATATTAACATTTAAATTATATATTACCTCTCTATAAGCCTTCCATCCCATATTAATTAAATCCTTTGTATTAAATAAACCCAACCCATATTTTATGTTTATCTTATGGTTTAATTTCACCATGTGATATATTCCCCGCTCCACATAGGTTTAAAACTATCCTCTTATATATTAAACCGCCTAATGTTTTACATTACACCTGTATATAGTCCATTTGCTATATAAAACATTAAAACTTGCCCCAATATGGAATTTACACATATGTTCATTACATTGGCTGTGTAAAACATTAAACCCGCCTATCCCATTAACATTAGAACTTTTATGTTAAAACTTAGTTTTAATGTAAAAATTCAAATCTCATCGCATAAAAGAATCCCTAGCCCCACGCTCATTACCCAACAACTATGCCAATTAATCTTGACCATTCGCATCTCCCCGCTTGATCCAATCACCAAGAATCCCCATCACAAATTCAATAGTGTGGTCATTAAACAAATTAAGATTTGCGATATGAGTATTTTTGTCCCACTTTCTCTCATCCATGCGACCATTTTATATTGGATCTCATCCTTCCGAGAAATACCAGATACCACCTTTGTCAATGCGATAACTGCTTAGTGGTAAATTCCCCCGACGCCTAAACTACTTCCCATTTGAAATGGCTATTATTAAATGCAAATATTGTTCAAATCCAAATTCTTTAGAAAACACTAGATTTTACGTGTTTCAACCTTACTGTTGCGTTTTCTGCTCATAGACGGTTCCCGAATGAAAAAAAAGACATTGCCGCCCCTGTTTTCATGCAAAAACAATAGAATTCAATAAAATTTAGAATTGCGACCACTCAAAAACTCCAGTTTGCATTAAAAAGACTTCAACAAAGCTTTTGAAAGCTTCTAAGCTCCCAGCAAACCTCTTTCTATGTTCACAGGTATTTTTCTAGAGAAAGACCTATCCGTTCATCTGAAAAGAAGTATATTTTGAATTTAAGCCTTCTTGAAGCCTATTTGCCTAAGGAATAACCTTATTGCCTCCAAAATTCATATTTGTTGCAAACCCTAAGAATTTCACAGTTTCTAAGACTATAATATGTTTTTGAAGAAAATTGAGGAGAAGTTAGGTATCTGCAGACCTTTAGAAACCCTCTGAATGATTCGAAGCCTTTTTATAGTGCTTAGAAGCCCTTTGTGCATGAATTTGATTGTTTTAGGGTTGTTTCGTCAAAGAAGTTTGCAGTAAACCTTTGCTAGTTATTCTTGAGTCTATAAAATGTTAAGAAATTGGTTTTAGAGCATAATTGACAGCTTGAGGTAGAGAAATCCAAAATTTACCTGTTGCAGTCTAAGAGAAACCTCTGTTATACTAAAAAGACCTTATGTAAATAGTCTAATCTTACAGAAGTGTGTTGAAAACCTAAAAACAGAGTTTTAAAGATCAAGAAAGGTTAGATTGTTAAAAAAAAACTTTTCAATGGCATCTAAAAGCACAATTGTTATCAATCCATTGCAACCTCCTATTGTAGATGTTGGACATACCCTGTTAGCCACCTATAAAAATTTGTCATACCAAATGGTGGCTAAATCATTTTTAAGCCTTCAAGAAACAATTTTTTGGCCAAATTGTTAGTTCTTAAAGTCTTATGAAGATAACTAATCCTTGAATTAATCTTTACTATTGTTTCCCTCATAATATTGAAAAATTTGCTGTTTGCAAGGAGAAATATTTCTCAAAAACCCATTTTCCCCTTCATTTTACCCCTCCTTTCACTCATAATTGACCTCCATTTTTATCCCCTTTTTCTTCATAAAAATCCTTCCATAAGCCTCATTCAACCTTCAAAAGCACTCCAAAATCCCTTTTAAACCATTTGGTCTCCTTCCATTTGTTTAGAAAAACCCCTTTTCCTTCTACTGGAACCGTCAATTTGCCTTAAAAACTCTCTTTTTAGGCCAAAAACACTCTTTTCTGCATATAAATTTCTTAAGCCCCCGAGGGCTTAACTATGGTAGACCCTCCGCTGCATAAGACCATAATCCCCACAACCAGGCACTTAGAGGGCTAAAATCCTTTTCCAAAACTTACTTTCTTTGTTATCTCGTAAAACATGACTTTTCATTGTGTTTTAATAAAACCCGACAGTTTGAATTTGCAACGAATATCGACTGTCGATCGAAATCGATCAATGGTCATCCGCTCATCATATCGCAAATCTGCATGAGTCATTCCCTTTTCCATTCTTTTCAAAGTTTCGATGCGATCCCTCCAATTCAAACCTCAGTCTTCAATCATTCTTTCAATCCGACGGTCAGTACACCATCACATCACCAAATTCCCTTTGTGCATTCCCCTTTCCTCCTTTGATTGTGATGCACCGATAAAATATCAGCCGTCAAATCCACAAGAACCGACGGCTCAAATTAAATCACGCTCTGCTCAAAAGCCCTCCGATGATCACACCCGCATATTAAATCTCGACCATTGATCTCTTAAAACTGATTTGATGGTTAGCGCTTAATCGCGCATCGCAAGATCAAAAAATTCAGTATTTTGGCCTCTTCCTTTTTCTCCGATACGATTAAATCCCGACCGTTCATTCCGCTAGATCCGATGGTCCGTGCTCATCGCTTCGTGCTCATCCATTCCATGAGCCCTCCGACATTAACCCGCCGATTTAATCCTAAGCGTTGATCTCTCCTAGATCTAACGGCCCACGCTCAATCGCATCGACGCATTCCATTGTCACCTTTCCTTTTTCTCCCGCTGATTGCGATCCTGCGATCAAATCTCCGTTGTTGATCTTCTCCGATCGGACGGTCCACATTACTTCCACTCTTCAACCCCACCCTTTTCGTTTCTCTCCCATCAATAGATCTCGACTGTCTATTCCCATGATCCAATGGTCAGGGTTTAAACCGCATTTGACCTTGCCCACCTTTTTCTCTTACGCATCTTACCCCATCGCGCTCTCATTCCCACTGTCAGATCTCTCCAACTTTCATTCGATGGTTGAAACTCCACATCATGTAATTTTGTGGCTGAACGTTAATGCCAAAAAAATTATGCGAAATGGGTAGTATTAAAAAGACACGTGTCAAGCGCAGACCCATATCGTGTTTTTTTGGAAAATTTTCCAAACCGTCTCAGAGCTGCACGAAAACCATTTTGGTTTTCCACTTACCACCTTCCCTCCACAGTGTATTATTTCGTTTGATCTTGGCCGTTAATCCATTTAATCCGACGGTCCTGTTTTAATTTAACCCCTAGTCTTTCACACTTTGTTCATTCTCCCAAGCCATCGCCTATCTCCTCTGCTCCCAAACACCCTATTCAAAGAATCCCGACCATTGATCATTCTAGATCAACGACTCTCATTCATCCTGCGTCCAAAATTCATTTTAACCCAATTTCGCTTTCACCAAAGGTTTTTCCCCTTTTTTTTTACATTTTCTTCCATTTCATTATAATGCTACCCCCTCCCCATTATAAACTCCCTGATTGATCTCAGTCGTTGATCAACCTAGATTAACGGTCTGCACTTAATCTGACCCTCATCCATCCAACCGCCTCCCCATTGAAATTCATCAAGAAATCTAGATCGTCGGTTGATCTGGATCGATGACCACGATTTATTCTCACCTCCAAAACAACTTTTGACCCATTTTCACTGGGTTTTCTTAATTTTGTTCGTTTTTTGCAAGTTTTAAAGCTTTTCCACAGTTTTTTAAAAATTGAAATCAAGGGCTGGGGATGATGATCCCCCAGGCCATTACCATGAAGAAAAGGAATCTACAGGGTTTGACCTACAATTTACCTGTGCCTCATGAGCACTGATAACATTATAAAACCCTCTATGCACCTGCAAAACAACAAAGGTACAAAAAACCTTAATTATACAGAGAGTATCAGTGTCAAAGTATGGGATCACAACAGAGATGAAGAATTAAAGGTTTTAACATAGTTTTGAGGGATTAAGGCATAAATTCGACTATCAAAGGCCTAATCCACACAGTTAAAGATAGTATGAAGACCTAAAGACAAAGATTAAGCCTAATTAGGCCTAAAACACATAACAAAGAGAGGTTTAATGTGTTTTAAGATAAAACAAGGAGATCTATCAGTCCGAGAAGCCTCCACTGCCACATCAAAGGCTAATTGAATCCTCCCTAGCTACCAAAAGCCATCTCCAGCCTCAATAAATCAAAATAAGGCATAGTTATTGCCAAAACAGAAGATATTAACATAAAGACCACTGAATAGTTATTTTAAACAAAGGAAGATATTTCAAACTGTCAGTGAAGTTATTACAAAGACAAGAAAGTGCCCTGAAGTCAATCTTCTCATCCATTAAGCCTAAAAAAGAAGAACAAAGTTATGAAGCAGAGTTATAGGTAGAATGCATTCCTGCCTTATGCCTTGCATGGTTTTCAAGGCTAGGAATCGCATTGATTATGAAATTAATGATACTTGAACCCTAAGAACTCTTCCACCTCCAAATTTTCTAATAAAATCTCCTTGAGGAGCACATTGTAAAGGGTTGGTTGCTGGACTTTGATGTAATACTTGTTGCTCGAAACTTTCTATATGTAAATAATTTTCAGAGGCTCTTGAAGCTCTGTTTGTGATCAAAGAATTTAGGCTGAGAAGAGAAGATGATTGTTGTACTGAAACATTGGAATTGAAGTATGTAACTAGATTGACATCAATATACAAGCTGATTCTTGGGATCCTGGTCTATATCATTGGTGAATTACCTCTTACTATTATTGTTTTCCTTTCATGTATTCCATTTTTTTCACTTATTCTCTGATAAAGAACAACAAATATGGAGCTAGGATTTACTGTCAAAAGTACCCTACTCTCACTGATAAGCTTTATCTTTATATTTTCCTCCAATTGTGTATTTAATAATGACTTAAGTTAAGTGTAAACATTATCAATGAATGTTGGTTAGTCCATGTATTGATGTGCAAAACTTGAAAGGAAGTTCTTGAATGATATTTTCAGTACATGCTAAGTAGAGTTAGACTAGAAAAGTTTACGGTTTTCCCTGTCTTCTAGTTTATTTCTCCAAAGGTTGTTTTGAAGGTTTCCCTAAGAGTATGCTGAAAGCAGGCTTTGATTTTAATGTTTCTTGCTTGATCTTAAGTTGCACTTCATTTTCTTATCTGTTTTCATCCTCTCTGAAAGTAGTCATGTGGATTACTGGATTGTTTGTCTGATAAGTTAGCTTTAATAAAATTGTCCAAAGAATTTTATGGTTAGCCCTGTCCTTTGGTTGGTTTCAAACAGTTGCTTGGAAAGGATTTTTTTGTATGGAAATTTGATAAATCCTTGTTGAAATTATTGACCTTTTCCACCTTCTCAACACTTTTAATGTTCCATTCCATCATTTAATCTAAAGGATATTTTGATATAGATGACTTGCCCGTTCGACCACTCTTGAAATTTTTGCATAATTAAACCCTTTTATGAATCCATAGCCTAATGGACTAAGTGTTGTTTCATATCTATCCTATCATTTGAATCTTCCTCTGATTATTCACACCTTCTCCCCTTTGAAACTCTTTCATTTTTAGGACTTTCCACTCAATTAAAATCATGCTCAAGCATCCAAATAAATAAAAACCCTTGTTCTTAATAACTAGCCTAATATCATACCAAAAGCTTTAAAGATAAATCAATCTTTGCACTTATAGAGAGATCCCTCTCTAGATTCAGGAGGGCTAGATCTTAGAATCCCAAAGTGGTTCAAGTGTTGTCTCTGCAACTTTAGTCTTGCCACTCTGCTAAATTACAGAGGCCTAACATTTCTGGCGACCATACTGGGGAATTTTGAAGTAATAGATAACTTCACAACTCATATTATCCCCTTTTTAACAATGAACCAAGTTTCTTCCTAGACTGGTTTTGATTCTTTATCGTGAACAACTTTCTAACCCTAAAATCAAGCAAAAATCTTTCACCTGGTGACTCCACTGAACATCAGTAATCCAAAATATTCAGTATTCAGTGTAGTATGAGTAGCTCTCCCCAAGAAATACCAAAGCAAGTGGTAATCATGATAGAAATCATTTGAATTAGTGACAAACTAAGTAACCCTTAGGATTCTCATGGGCCTTGTCAAACCTTGAAGAAATCAGCTAGCTAGGCCTGTCTGAAATAATTGTTAGGAAATCTCCCAAGTCCAAAAATTCAACTATTGTCAGACCACTCCATAGAGCTAATTCTGTCCCTGAAAACCTTATAGCTCTACAAGATTCAAAATTTGACTTAAGAAACCCATTTAGAATTAGGTCACTTGATGATATAGATCAGATAGATTTAGAGTCTCCACCTTCATCTCAGGATAGAGGGGAACATCCTGGTAGTAGAGAAACTACTCGACCTGATTTACATTTCCTTCATAATTTTGGTTTCTCTCATCCAAGATCAGCTCAACAATCTCTTGCTGGTCCATCCCCATTTTTTCTTCACACACCCATTGTCCAAAACACTCCACTTCAGCCCACTTTCCTTCTTGTCACTCGACCCCTTGTAAATCCACCTCTACCTCCTATCATGGCAACATGGTATGCCCCTTTGGTCCTTCCTTTACCTTTAGTCAATATTCAATAGGACTATCAGTCCAAGATACCTTTGTATGATGCCAGTGGTGCTACTACTGCTTCATGACATGTGGAAAAGATTAATGACAACTTTGAAAGAAATGAGATTGATGATGAAACTGTCAAACTTAGATTGTTTGCTCAAAGTTTAGGGGGAGAAGCAAGAAAACGGTTCAAAGGCTTAACCCCTAATGGTATCAATGACTTTGAAGCCCTCCATCATTCATTCCAAAATAAGTGGGAAGTCAAGAAAAACCCTCTCCAAATACTTTCAGACTATAACAATCTTAAAAGAAACACTGGGGAAAGTGTTCAAGCTTATTGCACTAGATTCAATAGTGTGTATAATGCTTTACCCCTAGAATTGAAACGTCCACAAGGCTCAGCCTTAAACAAATTCCCTGAAGGATTTGATCTTGAAATGGCTTATCAACTTAGAGAAAGATACCCTCTGACTCTAGAAGATATGCAGAAAGGAGGGTGAGCTGTAGAAGTAAATCTAATGGAGAAAAGAGCAAGGAATGAGAAGAGAGTATCATTCAGGGAAGAATCTGCACCCTCCTTATCTAGCTCTAAAATGGAAAGAATGATGGAAGACATGATGAAGGAGATGAGCATAATTAAGAGATCACAAGCCAGAGAAAACCAATCAGATCCACAAAACCGAAATCAAAATTAGTCTCAAAATCAAAATCAGAATTTTAGGAGAAATCAACCCCAAAGCAGACCAAGAGACCCTGATTAGGATATTATACCTCATTTTCATCAAAATTATGTATGTGAGGTTGATGAAACAATAGAACAAATAGAGGAAGATGATATAAACATGTTGGGAGTATAAAATGATGATTTTGATGTTCATTACAATAGGAAACAAGGTTTGTACACACCCTATGATGATAAAAGAGTAGAAGATGAATTTTACTAACAAGAATTGGAAAATGTCATCATAGAAACCCCAAAATACTATGACCTTAGGAGTAAAAGCAATCAGCAAACTCCCAACAACAAAACCTCTGACAAATCTACAAAAAAAGAGCCCTATAAACAAACCCAAAGTCACAAAACAGAAAGAAAAAACAATGCCTGTAAATTCTGATAAAAACAATGAAAAAGGCACTCAAAATAATGAAAAACAGAGTGCAGATTTTAGCAGCACTAGTACTTCAGCTAGTTCTCCTATCAAAAATTTTTTGACCAATGTAAATAGAGGAAATAAGCAAACTAATTTTGCTGATAGAGTGGTAGTTAATAAGGCTGAAGCAAGAATTTTAAAAAATCAGATGCCTTTTTGTTTGGAGCAGGAAATTGCTAAAATTAAAATCTATGTTCCTCTCACTGAATTAGCTACCCAAGATGTGTATAGATCCCAAATTTTGAAGGCTTTTAACATAGAGGAGAATAATGACACTGTCAATCTTAATGATGACCAACCAGAGCTCTTATTTGGTCCTAAGATTCAAGGAAGATACGAAGAAGGACCATTCGCTCCATTTTATGTTAGTTTGAAGATTCATGAAAATTTTTTACACAACGCTATGCATGACTCAGGAGCTTCTCATAACTTAATGCCCAAATCATTAATGGAGAGCCTAGGCCTTGAAATTAACAGACCATACAAATATCTTTACTCCTTTGACTCAAGCAGAGTGAAATTCCTAGGTTTGATCAAAGACCTTTGTGTAAACTAAGCACAAATTCCAGCCAAGTGTTTAGTAATGGATATTGTAGTTGCTGATGTACCCCAAAGTATGGTATGCTGCTATTAAGATCTTGGGGAGCTAAGTTACAAGGAAAAATGCAAATGGATATGACATATTCTATCATCCCTATTTTTAATCAAACAAGAAGACTTTATAGGGAATCTCATATGCAATACATGGTAAGCAGCCAAGAAAGACCAGAAAACTCTCCTATCTATTCTATACATACAAGCCTTGACTGATTTATTATCTTCAATCATGAAATATTTAATGAGAAAGAAACCTTAACTGATTTAGTGGCCACTCCTCGCTGTAATGTAGTGGCAGACATAGAAAAGAAAGGAGACATGACAGAAAGGTCAAAACAATGTGTCAAAACAAAAAATCACTGTAAACTAATCACAAGTCTAGAGCTACAAAATAGTCATCCATTACTTGTTAACTTTTAGAACCAAGAAAAGAGTCCTCAACACAATGAAAAACATGAGGAACTAAAATTTTTTAAAGTAATACTGACTATCAAGAACAAGCTGAAAGAACACAAGATAAAGTGGATAGTAGTCAAATTGCTGAACCCAAAACTAATCCTCTTTGGAGTATGAATTTTGATGGGTCTTGCACTAAGAACAATGCAGGTGCAGGCATTTGGATTCATAACACTGAAAACAATCATACTGAAGGCCATTCCTACAGATTAATTTTTCAATGTTCAAATAACATAGCTGAGTATGAATCCCTCCTTTTAGGCCTACACTTGTTGAAGAAATTAGGAGCCAAAAGGATAAAATTTCATGGGGATTCAGAGTTGATTGTTAGGAAACTGAATGGGGAATATAGTGCCAAACACCTCAAACTTAGAGCCTATAGAAATGATGTCATGGACTTACTAATAAATTTTTAGGAATCCCAACTTATCTTTGTCCCAAGAGACCAAAATATCCTTGCCCATAGTTTATCTTTTGCTGCTAGAACATGTCTAACTACTTATGAAACCAAACAATGCACAACCCAAATCAAATTTAGACCAGCTGTCCCTGAAAATGAAAAATATTGGCAAGTGTTTGATGGAGACAAATAAATAGAAGTCTTCTTACAGTATAGAAATGAATTTGAACTGCCAAGTTCAGATTCAGAGTATGAAGATGACTGTCCTAGTGAAGAAAATCTACTTGATGAAGAAGAAAACTCTCCAAAGATTGTTGTTATAAATCTGCTAGCTAATAAACTAGAACATAACACAAAGATTAGTGCAGATTTAGAAAAAGAACACTTAGAAACACTGCAATCTAACACTCAAATTTTTCCAAAAGGTCTGGTCCCATTAGAAGAGTTGTTTGATTTCAATGATGTTGCCAAAAAACCAAAGCTAGAACCTGTTGAAACTGAGGTAGAAGAGTGCAATATAGGCAGTGAACTAAACCCAAAAATGATCAAACTGTCTAAAACTTTGCCAGCTCACATCAAACTCAAATACATAAAGTTGTTTAAGGAATTTTCTGATGTATTTGCATGGGGTTATGAGGATCTAAAATCCTATGACACATAAATAATTTAGCATAAGATACCCCTCAAGGAAAACCAAAAACCATTTAAAAAAAATTGCGCAGAATAAACCCTATTCAATTACCTTTGGTTGAGAAAGAAATCAAGAAAATGCATGATGCTAGAATTATTGTTCCTATTAGATATTCAGATTTGGTGTCTAATCTAGTGCCAGTTAGGAAAAAGACAGGAGAAATAAGGCTTTGCGTTGATTTTAAGAACTTAAACAAAGCCTCATTGAAGGACAACTACCCTTTACCCAAGATGGATCACATTTTACAAAAGGTAGTTGGGTTGAAGAGAATTTATTTTCTTGATGGATTCTTAGGGTACAATCACATTTTATTAGATCCTGATGACTAATTAAAAATAACCTTTACTACACCTTGGGGCACTTTCATGTACGTGAAAATTCCCTTTGGTTTAATGAATGTTGGTGCTACATTTTAGAGAGCCTTAGACATTGCATTCTCAGAGGAGCTAGGACACTTCGTCATTATTTACCTTGATGATATCACTATTTTTTCTAAAACAGATGAAGAACACCTAGAATACTTGAGAAAAGTCTTTGAGAAATGCAAAAAATATGGGTTATCTTTGAATCCAAGGAAAACAATGTTTGGTCTCCAAGAAGGTAAATTTCTTAGACACATCATATTAGAAGAGGGGATAAAGATAGACCCAAAGAGGATTGATGGTATTTTTCAAATCAACCATCCAAGAAACATCAAGGTACTTCAATCTTTCATTGGGAAGACTAATTTTTTGAGAAGGTTCATACCCAACTTGGTTGAACTCCTTAGAAACATAACAAACATGATGAAGAAGGAAGAAGGAGTTAAGTGGACCTTAGAAGCAAATAAGTCATTTTAATTGGTAAAACAAGCATTAATCAAAACACCAGTTCTCATAAGTCCTAATTTTGCAAAGGATTTCTTCATTTTTTCATTTGCATCAGAACATATTATAGCTGCTATCCTACTACAGAAAAACTTGAATGGATAAGAGCAGCCAATTGCATTATTTATTAATGCATTGAGAGATGCACCTCTGAAGTACAATACCATGGAAAAACAAGCCTTTGCCTTAGTAAAATCCCTAGAAGACTTCAAAGTTTACATTCTACACTCCCACATAATTGCATTTGTGCCAAATTCAGTTCCAAAAGATATTTTAACACAGGACCCAGATGGCAAAAGAGGAAAGTGGATCGCTGTGATACTTGAATATGATTTAGAAATCAAGCCCACTAAGCTCATAAAAGGCCAAGGACTAGAAAGATTAATGGTTGAGTCTAATTTTGAAGCTCTTGATATTAACATGATAGATGCATTAGATGAACAGGAGGAATTGCCAATTCCCATTATTGAAGATCATTTTCTGAATTCAACTTGGTATGCTGATATTTTGTATGTTTTTCTCAATTTGAATACACCTCCTAGTTTGTCTAAAACAAAGGTAATATTTTTAAAGTTAAAAGCTGTAAATTACTGCATTTTAGATAAATCTCTATATTGGAAAAATGTTAGTAGATTATTGCTTAAATGTTTGCCTGAGAATAATGCAGATAAGATCAAGAATGAGTTCCATGAAGGAGAATGTGGAGGCCACCTTTATTAGAATACAACTGCCAATAAAATCCTTAGAGCTAGTTACTTTTGGCCCACCCTCTTTCAAGATGTCCACAAAATGATTATTGTATGTCACAAATGCCAACTCTTTGAAGGCAAAAGAAAATTGCTTCCCTTACCTTTGCATCCAATCACTGTTGAAGCTCCTTTTCAACAGTGGGGTCTAGAATTTATCGGAGAAATCCATCCACCCTCATCTGCCCAACATAAATGGATTCTCACTGCAACATAATACTTTACCAAATGGATAGAAGTCATCCCTTATAGGCAAGCCAATGACTCTGTCATCATAAAATTCCTTGAAAATCATATCCTCTCTAGATTTGGCTGTCCTAAGAAGATTATCACTGACAATGCTGCTGCATTTGGATCCAAAAATATGGTTGAATTCTGTCACAAATATCATATTACATTGGGCCATTCTACTACTTATTACCCTCAAGGTAATGGGCTGGCAGAATCCTCAAACAAAATTTTGGTGAACATAATCAAGAAGTTGCTGGAGGACAATAAGAAATATTGGCCCACAAAGCTAGTACATGCACTATGGGCTGATACATTAACACTTAAAAAATCAATTGGAATGTCACCCTACCAGCTTGTTTATGGAGCATATGCAATTTTTCCAACCAGCCTAGGAGTGCCAATCATGACGCTGATCCAAGAAGTACAGTCTGAAGAGAATGATATGACAAGAAGAATCAATCAAACCATACATCTCCAGCAAACCAGAGAGGAAGTCTACAACAGAGCATTACAAAAGCAAGAAAGCATCAAGAAGTTGTTTGATAAAATAACCAAGGCCAGTAATTTCAACATTGGTGACAAAGTTTGAAGGTGGGATTCAAGGAGAGAAGATAAGGGAAATCATGGGAAATTTGATAATTTATGGCTTGGCGCTTACCTCATTCATTCTACTGTTGGTAACAATGCTTATTTTTTGCAAGAATTGAGTGTAGTTGAGCTTTTTGGAGGTCATGTCAATGGAAGGATGCTCAAACATTATTTTTCTTGACCATATCAGTTTAGAAGCATTTTTATTTTTTTCATTGTAAATATCATATCCATCATTGCATTCAAAGTTAAAAAAAGATAAAAACACAAAATCAATAGAAAGATAAAAGAGGGAAGATTGTAAAAAGAAGAAAGGTACAGCCCCGTACCAAAAAAGAGAAACAAAATCTGAAAGTGTGCAAGCTCAAATGCCACTCCTAAGAAACATACTCCTAGTTAGTCATACAACCTAATAATGACTAATTAATTTTCAATTTACTTCTGATAGGTTAGTGAATTAGATTTTCCAAACAAGTCAATCTTGGCTTATCAGTTAGGTAGATTATGATAGAAGAAAAAGGGTTCAAACAAGCTCAAATCTGAACCTATTAATTTAAGAAGAAAGAATGGCTCTAATTAGATCAAATCTTGAGCCAAAGGTTAGAAGAAAATTGGTTCAAATGTGCCCAAAACTTGAACCAGATGAGAAAGAAGAAGCAACTCAAAAAAGATTCAAAACAAAGCTGAAAAGTTAGTGAAGGAGATTTTTAAATTTTCAGATCTTAAGCCTTCACCATTTTTCTTTAATTTTCTGCAAATAAGAATCTATGTGCAGCTTGTTTTTATGCCATAGATCAGAAACAAGTTAGACTATTCAATCCTGGCTTGTTTTCTTGTAAATTTCTTATTTTAGAAATTAGAGAATAAAATCTGTCAGACAGTCTAATCCTGACAGAGTGTAGTTAGGTAGAGAAGCTTATGAACTCAACTGCTTAATCTGAGTTCATAGAGAAATAAGGGCAGAAATAGACTAGTTTTTGGTTTTCTCAAAAGAATAAAATGTTTGCAAAAAGAGGTTGCCAATCTAAACGCACTCTGAAAGTAGAAAAAATGTTAGATCATTAGGATTGGGTAGGTAGAAAGCCTGTTTTGATAGAATTCCAATGTTTTTAATGGCTGCGAACACTGTTAGATCAAAAGAAGACTAGCAAAGGTAAAGAAAGTTGCAGCCTAATGGATGAGTCATTGATTAGCTTCCAGAGAAGACATGTCTGAAGTTCTTGACACCTTCAAGAAGGTGCCATCCCCATGTGGAGCCACTATTAGCCGCCTATAAAAATTTGTCATACCAAATGGTAGCTAAATTATTTTTAAGCCTTCAAGAAACAATTTTATGGCCAAATTGTTAGTTCTTAAAGTATTATGAAGATAACTAATCCTTGAATTAATCTTCACTATTGTTTCCCTCATAATCCTGAAAAATCTATTGTTTGCAAGGAGAAAGACTGCTCAAAAACCCATTTCCCCTTCATTTTACCCCTCCTTTCACTCATAATTGACCTCCATTTTTATCCCCTTTTGCTTCATAAAAATCCTTCCATAAGCCTCATTCAACCTTCAAAAGCACTCCAAAATCCATTTTAAACCATTTTGTCTCCTTCCATTTAAAAAAAAAAAACTCCTTTTCCTTCTACTGGAACCCTCAATTTGCCTTAAAAACTCTGTTTTTAGGCCAAAAACACTCTTTTCTGCAGATAAATTTCTTAAGCCCCCGAGGCTTAACTCTGGTAGACCCTCTGCTGCATAAGACCATAAGCCCCACAACTGGGTGCTTAGAGGGCTTAAAATCCTTTTCCAAACTTTACTTTTCTTTGTTATCTCGTAAAACCTGAATTTTGATTGTGTTTAATAAAACCTAACAGTTTGAATCTGCAACGAATATCGACCATTGATCTAAACCGATCAACGGTCATCCGCTCATCGCATCGTAAATCCGCATGATTCATTCCCTTTTCCATCCTTTTCAAAGTTTCATTGCAATCCCTCCGATTCAAACCTTAGTCGTTGATCATTCTTCCGATCTGACGATCAGTACACCATCGCATCGCAAAATTCCCTTTGTGCATTCCCCTTTCCTCCACTGATTGTGATGCCCCGATGAAATCGCTGTCGTCGAATCCACAAGAACCAACGGCTCAGATTAAATCATTCTTCGCTCAAAATCCCTTCGACAATTACACATGCTGATTAAATCTCCATCATTGATCTCTAAAAACCGATCTGACTGTCAACGCTTAATCACGCATCGCAAGATCAAAAGCTTTGGTATTTTGGCCTCTTCCTTTTTCCCCGATGCGATTAAATCTTGACTCTTCATTCTGCCAGATCCGATGGTCCACGCTCATCACATCACACTCGTCCATTCCATGAGCCCTCTGACATAAACCCACCTATTTAATCCTAACCGTTGATCTCTCCTAGATCTAACGGCCCGTGCTCAATCGCATCGGAAAATTCCATTGTCACCTTGCCTTTTTCTCCCACTGATTGCGATCCCGCGATAAAATCTCCACTGTTGATCTTCTCCGATCGGACGGTCCACATTACTTCCACTCTTCAACCCTACCCTTTCATTTTTCTCCCATCAATAGATCTCGACCATCTATTCCCATGATCCAACGGTCAGGGTTTAAACCGCCTTTGACCCTGCCCACCTTTTCCACCCGCTCATATTACCCCATCGTGCTGTCATTCCCACCGTTAGATCTCTCTGCCTTTCATCCAACCGCTAAAACTCCATATCGCGTAATTTTTCACTTGAACGTTAATGCCAAAAAAATACGCGAAATGGGCGGTATTAAAAAGACACGTGTCAAGCGCAGATCCATATCGTTTTTTTTTGGAAAATTTTCCAAACCGCCTCAGAGCTGCGTGAAAACCATTTTGGTTTTCCACTTACCACCTTCCCTCCACAGTGTATTCTTGCATTTTATCTTGGCCGTTAATCCATTTAATCTGACGGTCCTATTTTAATTTAACCCCCGACCTTTCACACTTTGTTCATTCTCCCAAGCCATCGGCTATCTCCTCTGCTCCCAAACACCCGATTCAAAGAATCCCGACCGTTGATCATTCTAGATCAATGACTCTCATTCATCCTGCATCCAAACTTCATTTTAATCCCATTTCACTTCCGCCAAAGGTTTTTCCCCCTTTTTTTTTACATTTTATTCCATTTCATTATAATGTTACCCCCTCAGCATTATAAACTCCTTGATTGATCTCAGCTGTTGATCAACCAAGATTAACAGTCGAGAGTTAATCTGACCCTGATCCATCTGACTGCCTCCCCATTGAAATTCATCAAGCAATCCCGATCGTCGATTGATCTGGATCGACGGCCACGAATTATTCTCACATCCAAAACAACCTCTGACCTATTTTCACCGGGTTTTCTTAATTTTGTTCATCTTTTACAGGTTTTAAAGCTTTTCCATAGTTTTTTAAAAATTGAAATCAAGGGTTGGGGATGATGATCCCCCAGGGCATTATCCATGAAGACAAGGAATCTACAGGGTTCGACCTATGATTTACCTGTGCCTCATGAGCACTGTTAACATTATAAAACCCTCTGCGCACTTGCAAAACAACAAAGGCATAGCAAACCTTAATTATATAGAGAGTATCAGTGTTAAAGTATGGGATCACAACAGAGATGAAGAATTAAAGGTTTTAACACAGTTTTGAGGGATTAAGGCATACATTCGACTATCAAATGCCTAATCCACAAAGTTAAAGACAATATGAAGAACTGAAGACAAAGACTAAGCCTAATTAGGCCTAAAACACATAACAAAGATAGATTTAATCTATTTTAAGATAAAACAAGGATATCTATCAGTCCGAGAAGCCTCCACTACCACATCAAAGGCTAATTGAATCCTCCTCAGCTACCAAAAGCCATCTGCAGCTTCAATAAATCAAAATAAGGCTTAGTTATTGCCAAAATAGATGATATTAACCTAAAGACCAATGAATAGTTATTATAAACAAAAGAAGATATTTCAAACTATTAGTGAAGTTATTAAAAAGATAAGAAATTTCCCTGAAGTCAATCTTCTCATCCATTAAGAATCAAAAAGAAGATCAGAGTTATGAAGCAGATTTATAGGTATAATGCATTCTTGCCTTATGCCTTGCATGGTTTTCAAGGCTAGGAATCACATTGATTATGAGATTAATGATACTTGAACCCTAAAAAATCTTCCACCTCCTCATTTTCTTATAAATCCTCCTTGAGGAGCACATTGTAAAGGGTTGGTTGCTGGGCTTTGATGTAATTCTTGTTGCTCAAAAATTTTTATATGTAAATAGTTTTCAAAGGCTCTTGAAGCTCTGTTTGTGATCAAATAAGTTAGGCTAAGAAGAGAAGATGATTGTTGTACTAAAACATTGGACTTGAAGTATGTAACTAGATTTACATCAATATACAAGATGATTCTTGGGATCCTGGTCTATATCATTGGTGAAGTACCTCTTACTGTTATTGTTTTCCTTTCATGTATGCCATTTTGTTCACTTATTCTCTGATAAAGAATAGAAAATATAGAGCTAGGATTTACTGTCAAAAGTACCTACTCTCACTGATAAGCTTTATCTTTATGTTTTCCTCCAATTGTGTATTTAAGAATGAATTAAGTTAAGTGTAAACATTATCAAGGAATGTTGGTTAGTCCATGTCTTGATGTGCAAAAATTGAAAGGAAGTTCTTGAATGATATTTTCAGTACATGCTAAATAGAGTTAGACTAGAAAAGTTTATGGTTTGCCTTTTCTTCTAGTTTCCTTCTCCAAAGGTTGTTTTGAAGGTTTCCCTAAGAGTATGCTGAAAGCAGGTTTTGATTTTAATGTATCTTTCTTGACCTTAAGCTGCACGTCGTTTTATTATCTGTTTTCACCCTTTCTGAAAGTAGTCATGTGGATTAATGGATTGTTTGTTTGATAAGTTAGCTTTAATACAAGCTTGTCCAAACAAGTTTATGGTTAGCCCTATCCTTTGGTTGGTTTCAAACAATTGCTTAAAAATTCTTTTCTTGTATGGAAAGTTGATAAATCCTTGTTGAAATTATTGACTTTTCCCACCTTCTTAACGCTTTTAATGTTCCATTGCATCATTTAATCTAAAGGATCTTTTGATATAGATGACTTGCCCTTGGAGCACTCTTGAAATTGTTGCACAATTAAACCCTTTTATGACTCCATAGCCCAATGGACTAAGTGTTGTTTCATATCTATCCTATTAGTTGAATCTTCCTCTGATTATTCACACCTTACCCCCTTTGAAACTCTTTCATTTTTAGGACTTTCCACTCAATTAAAATCATGCTCAACTGTCCAAATAAACAAAAAACCCTTGTTCTTAATAACTAGCCTAATATCATACCAAAATCCTTAAAGATAAATTAATCTTTGCCCTTATAGAGAGATCTCTCTCTGGATTGAGGAGGGCTAGATCCTAGAATCCCAAAGTGGTTCAAGTGTTGTCTATGCAGCTTTAGTCTTGCCACTCTGCTAAATTACAGAGGCCTAACATACCCCATTGGCTGATGTATACTATAAAATCACTGATCCAGTAACTGAATATAACCTTATTTAGCTCCACTGTTGGATCCAAGAGAAATATTTGAACCCAGTAGATGATGTGCTTATTTGGGAGTCTAATTTGCCCAAATATGTTGTTCCCCACACCCATCAATGCCCTGAGGTCATTAGATTGTGCCAAAATCATTATTCCCCAAATCAAAGATAAATTATCAATGCTAAAAAGGAAGTTTTGTTCACAACAACAGCTGAATCCATAAACCAAATGCTTCATTTGCAACTTGAACCCAATATTGTCCCTTTGTCCATTGAAGTTCTCATAAAGTCCTATTTGCAATTAGACTTTCCCAAAATATTTCAAATATTTTAAACATTCATGCCCTCATATTGAGAAATCCCCAAACTTAACCCTCCATATTCATCATCCAAATTTCTAGAAGGAACAAGACATATTATCTCAATGTTGTCTTTTGTTATTGTTTACATTATAGATAAACATACATATGCATCTATACTTGGTTTCCTATCCAATTTTGTTCCTAGTAAACCTCCTACAGTCATCTGTAATTTTGTTGAGTATATTGCTGATAGTATACATGAACAACTTGTTAGACTTCCTACTGAAGGTGTTTTTAGGTACACCTCATTTCTCTTCCATATGTTCCTCTACATTCATTCAGATAAGTTTCCAATAAATATTCAAAATATGGATGTAGAGGGAAATAAACAGTCTATCATTTTCTGGACTTCCTTAATTAGAAAGGAATCAACTTAGTTCACATATGCATACTTCACAGACTATTTTATTCATCCATTGGTAAATCTTCTTAAAAACAATGTGCAACCTAGAATAAGTGATGAAATCAAGAAGGTGTTACAATTATCATAACAGAGCAGGACTGGTGATTGGTATTTATACCAAAATCACACTAAGATCAGAGTTTTTAGCACAACCCTCATCTCTTATAAATTTCCAAAGTACTTGCCAATGAGGTTGTTTGCCCTAGAATACATAAGACAGATCTTAAAATCATATTCAGTAAATTTCTTGGCTGCTAAAAAGAAAACTCAGTTTAAATTGAAGAATCAAGTGGGTCCATTCATATGCAACAATAGAGAAGCAGGTGCAGAAGAAGAAAAACAATTAGCAGAGTATAAATTCAGAAAAAATTTCCTTTAGAACTATGATCCTTATGGTATCATAAGTAAAATGAGAGTGAAGTGTAAGTTAACTTCCTATATTCATGAGAAGAAGGTTGAAATTGAGAAATTTTCTAACCAATCTGAATGGTTATAAAACATATTGGTAGAAACTAATCAATAGAGTGATACTAGTCACATTCTGCAAACACCAGCTCAGGAAGACAAAGGTATAAAAATAAATAGGGAAGAAGGCTCATATATTGTTGAAACCAATATAGAAACCAAGTTTAAAGTAAGGTATACCAAGAAGCCAAAGAAAAATACATCAGATAAAGAAAAGGAAACAATTGAGCTTATAGATACAGAGTTTCCAGATAAAGACAATGTGCCACCAACAGAGATTGAAAATGAGCAGCAACCTCCTACACCCAACACACAGTTAATCCAAAAATAGTACAGTGTGGAAGTATCATCATCAAATCATCCAGAGGATAAAGACATGGATATCAAGGAAAAGTATAAAGATATTAAAGTGAAAAGTGAGGAAATCAAGAATGATATCTATTCTCAATACTTGAAGCGGACTTCAGGGATACAAAATAGGCTTCTTTTAGCCTTTGATTATAAAAACAAGAAATTGTTGATGACTGTGCTACAACCTTCAGTGCCAAAACCTACAATAGCATCAGATTATAAGAGGGCTGATATTGAAGTTCCAATAGTGGACATTCATCCCTTGGATCAGATTTAATTCCATAAGCAAAGCTCAGAAATGCTATATTCTACCATGACCACAAAAGCAATGAGTGTTCAAAAGCTCTATAATACTTTGACAAATACGAAAGATCAACTTAAGGTTGAAAAATATTATTCATATGCTAAAGACATGAGAATCAAATCTTTAGAGGATTTAGTGATTAAAGTGGGTTATGAGCCTTCTAATGTGAAAGCTACAGAAGAAATAGTAATTAAGAAAAATGTTGATATTGTAGCACTTAGAAAACAACTGAAATTACCCCCCACAAAACACCCACAGGCCAAAGAGATTGTACAATAAGAAAATCAAAGAGATGAGATGATGAATCTCATATTACAGATGACAACAAAAATCAAGGAGATGGAAATTGATATGGATAAACTATTCCAAGAAAAAGAGGCCATTAAAACAAAAGAAATCCATGAAAATATAATTTCTATGGTGACCATAGAAATCCCATCCACTTTAGCAGAAAAATTGGCTCCAAAGGTTCCATTGGCCACAACAGTGCCAGTCACTTCATCCACTACTTCTGCCACTGAGTCTTCTACATCAACAGTTTAGTAGTCGGATCAGGCCAACAAATTGATAAAGGCAATGGAAGAAATGTCCATACAAACTAATGAAATCAACAGGTTGGAAGAGAAAATCAAAAATCTAGAAGATTGCAAGAAGTTAACACAGATCAATGCAAAAAATGAAATACAAAAGGCTAAAAGGTTAAGTGAACATCTCGAAAAGTTAAAAATAGAGTTGACCTTAAAAGAGTCTATGGCACATATCAAAAATCATTTATGGACCAATATCATTGAATCATTCAATGGTACTTGACCATCAATACAGGTGATATGTGAACAGAAGGACTTGCTAAAAGCATCTAGAGAAGAAATTCAGAAAACCAAAGATGAATTGTGCACCAAGAAGCATTGGAAATAATCAAATTCCTCAACTCAAAAAATAAGTAGGAATTGGATGAAATTGGGATAACATATAGACCTGAAACTATACCAGAGATAAGAAAAGTAATTTCCAAAAAGAAATTGATGAAACAGTGGGAAGAAAAATGTCAAAATATGGATGTAGCCATCACAATATTCATGGTGAAATTTGACATTTTGAGGCAAAAATGACTTCCTAATCTTCTAGTAATAAATGATAAGTTGATGAAACAAGAAGAATATAATAAAAAGATAAGGGACTTTTCCAAAAAACAAGTGAACATAACAGATTGGCAAGGGATTTCAATAGGTAAAGTTTTACAGAAGAGTATTGAAAATATATTTTATTTACAACATGAGGTAAAACACCTCTTTATGGTCAAGCCAAATTTTATAAGATACACAGAGGCAGATGAAAATTTCAGAAAATTAAAAAATATCAAATTACCTAAGACAAAATTCTGGGAGAAGCTAACAGACTTGCTATAAAAATTAGTTTGCAGTAAGAAAAGTTAAAAAAAAAAAACAGAGCTGATTTTTTTATAACAAAGGAAACAGATTTCAGAAAGGAGAAACAATTTCCAGCACTCAAAATCAATAGTCAAAGTGTATGTATTAGATGAAAGAGTAAGACTAAAAAAGATTAAATATCAGATTACCAGTGTGAGGAACACCTCATCAGCCTAGCTGCAGCCCAAATGCAAACATAATACTATTTAATTTCAATAAATAGTACAACTTACAACTTGTTAGGTAGCTGTCACTATCTTTTTGTAAAAGATATTTTATTTTCCAAGAAAAATTCCTTAGATTGTTCTAGGATATTTTGTAATAATTTTTTTATAAATACTTCGTCATTTTAAGTATTGAGGGTGGATTAATTGTTGAAGATTTTTGTAGTATTATATTCTGAACCTCAAGGGTTTTTGTACCAAGTTCAAGTTGGCATGATAGATCAAAGCAATAAAGCATCATATTTCAGTATTCTTGTGTTGGACCATTCAAGTGAAGTACTTTCTCATGTTACTTTTCAATTTTTTATGTTTTCCATCCATTCATAAATGTGTTCTAAATTTTAATGTGAAATCAGGAATTGTTATATCAGAATTTGTTGAAAGCACTCTGTTATTTACTGGTTTTCATTTAAATGTTTTCTGCTGATATTCAAACTAGGGAACCCTTAATTTCTCCCTAATTTCGATTGACCCCTACCTTTCCACTCCTTATCCAGATCAAATAACCCTTATTTTCTCTTTATCCCGATTAAAACCACTTCACTAATCATCCTCTAAAGATCCTGAGTAACTCTGCTATCTTGCCCTGAAAATATTCGACTTTAGACCTTGATCCTGATTTGTCTGCTTGGCACATTGACTCCATTTACCTAATGTAAACTAGACCTATTACTATACATCTCATTATGTTATTTTCCCACCAAATCAAATCAAAATCCGAAAACCAATTTGCCCCATATAACTAGCCTAAAATCATATATTACAAAAAGTTAAATATTATAGAGAGAGCCCTCTCTGAGCCTTATGAAGGCTAGTTCCTAGAGCTTGAAAGTAGGTTTGTGGTTACCTCTAATATTATTTGAACTATAAATCAAAATCTCACAATTTTGAGAATTATTAGAGTGATAACATACTGGCGACTCCACTGGGGAACTAATCAATCCTTATTTTTAAAATAGTCCTTAAAAGAAATATTTTCATTTATCATTTCACCTTAAGATTGTTTTATAATTTGTGAGTATAATTTTATAAAAAAAATGTAATTTAGGCTTCCAGAAGAGTCTACTATACCAAGTCAAATACAGATCCACAACCTGCTGTTATAGTAGACAATCCTGATAGAATTGGAAAAAGGAATTAAAATGTAGAGGATTTAGGTAATAAAGTTTCCTTATTCAGAGTAAATTCCCTTCCAAAAAAGTTATAAAGTATAAAAGACATAGAATTTGATTTAATTTTTGAACAATATTTATTCAGAACCAAATCAGAAAGTGATTTACATAGCATTGTTATAGATCCTGATTTTATTTCATTTGTTGAAACTAAGTAGGAAACTGTTTTAGTAGATTTCGAATCAAAGATTTTTTAGGTTTATAATAAACTTGATGCAATAAATGCTACTATACTTAAGGAAATAAATGAAGCTATTTTTCAAAATTCATTTGAATTAGTGCTTTATCAGCCTATACCCCTAAGCCTTCTACCACTCATTTAGATAGCAACCTTTTAGAATCTTTAGGTTCATCCCTATTCACTACTACTTCATCCATTATTTCCCCCACACTTCATTCGAGAGATCCATTTGTTCCTAACCAACCATTTTGACCTAGAGTATTATTCCCATCCTCCACCACCTCAACTCCATCCACTAGTTTTTCTTCTACATTTACCAATACTTCATTCTCATTCCCAATCACCTCTTCATACATCTCAACTTCATCTTTTAGCTTTTCAACCTCATTTGCTAGTACATATTTTTATATTCCAATCTCATTTGCAAGTGCTTTAACTACATCATCAAGTACTTCCAGCTCTTCTCCAAGTACTTCCAACTTACCTCCTAGTGAAGCTAGAATCCAAGCCATGGCTACTAGATATGCTCCCTTGGTCCTTCCAGCAGAATTACATGACATGGCCCAGGATTATCAAAGAAAAATACCTCAATTTGATGCAACCACTCAATACACTGACCAACATCATGTTAATAAGATGATAGACCATTTTGAACTTCATGAAATAGATAAGTCTGATGTCCAAATGAGACTTTTTTCTCAAACATTAACTGGTGAGGTGAAAAAATGGTTAAAAGGATTAAATGCTGGTAGTATTGTTGATTTAGAAATTTTTCATAGATTATTTATTAATAAATGGGAAAAGAATAAAAATCCACTACAAATCTTATCTGAATTTGAAAGTATAAAAAGACCACCAAATGAAACAATCCAAGATTATTGTACTAGATACAACAGCATTTATAATTCAATTCCTGCTAATCTTAACCCCCCTCCAGACTCTGTTCTTCTCAAATTCCCTGATGGATTTGATACACACATAGCCTATCAATTGAGAGAGAGGAATCCTCAAACTTTAGAGTAGATGGAAAGTAATGATGTTAGTGTAGATGAAAATCTGTTGGCTAGAAAAGCTAGATTAAGAAATGAAAGAAGAGTAAAAATAAAAGAAGAAACATCTAGTTCGGATTTAAAAATAGATCAATTAGTAAAAACACTAGAGAGAGAGTAATGGATAGGTTAGATAATATGGAAAGGAAGCCACAATGGGATAACCAACAACAAATTAGAAATCCCAATTTCAGGAAAAACACCAACACTGGAAAATCTAGAGAATCAACACCTGACTAAACAATAAGACCACCTTTCTAAGAGAAATATGCTGAAAGTTCTCATCAAAATGATGATGATGAAGACACCATAAATCTAATGGGTATTAATGATGATAACACCATCTTTCTTAAACAGGAATATCAGGAGTTATATGAATTACAACAACTGCAATTAGATTCTAGTGAATCATTTGATTACAAGCAAGGTTATGAGTTTTCTATTAGTGAAGTACATAAGAAATATAACCTTAGAAGCAAGAAAAATGTAGAGCCTTCTATTAAGAGAATTTCCTAAACACAAAAAAGGAAAATAGTAGAGGCTCTTACTACTAAAGTTCTGCAAATTCTTTCTAGGGAAACCAAGCAAAACTTTAGTTCAACTCAAAAAATTTCAAGTCCCAAAATTTCATCTAGTCCCAAAATTGTTGAGATAACAGATGATGTTGTCCAAAAATCAACAAATTCACAAAAATATGTTGCTTTCAAGACAATTAATTCTGTTAAAACAATAATTCTACGCTCCAGCACACCTACTGCTGATCCAAAATCAGTTGATCCAAAAGTTTCCACTGCTAAAGTAGTTACTAAAACTACAAAATCTGCAAATACATTTACTGCTTCTCAAAATATTCTTGAAAAGAAAACTAAAAGCAGTCAGACAGTAGAAACTCAAACAGAAAATGAAAAGAAAACCTTAGAAAAAGAAGATAAACCTATACAAACTATAGTTACAAAAGAAGATATAATTCAGCTAGGAGAATCACAACCTTCATTTAATATCCAAGCTAAAATTTTCAAATTAAAAATACCAATTCCTTTGAAATAGTTGGTAAAACATGATTTATACAAAACACCTATCACTGAGACTTTGAATATGGATGATGGAGAAGATTTATTAAACTTGAATGATGATCAACCTGAATTAATTTTTGGTCCTGATGTTAATAGGAAACATCGACATGGAGCAGTTCCACCTTTCTACATTAGCTTGACTGTTCATGATCAAATTTTACATAATGAAATGCTAGAGTCAAGGGCTTCACACAATTTAATGCTAAAAGCAATAATGGAAACCCTAAATTTAGACATTACTAGGCCTTATGAAGATCTATTCTCATTTGATTCCAGCAAAGTGAAATGTTTAGGTTTGATTAAATATTTATGTGTTACCTTAGTTCAATATCTAGAAAAAATCATAGTCATGGAAATTGTAGTAGCTGACATCCATCCCAAGTATGGAATCCTCTTATGTCACTCACGGGTAGCCAAACTGCAGTGATCTCTACAACTTGATATTCCTTATGAAACAATATCAGTTTTTGGCCAACCCAAGAAACTTTACAAAGAAACATTGATGAAGTATATGGTTAGTAGTGTAGAAAAACCAAGAAATTATCCAACTTATTCTACACCATCTCACATGGATTCATTCATTTTATGTAACTCTGAAACTGGAATTGAAAACAATACTGAACTAAAAGAGAAAAACAAAGCACCAGACAATGAAAACATCTTTCATGAATCATTATAGCACCTAGATTTTGATGGATCAGTCAATAAATTAGGAGCAAGAGTAGGAGTTTGGATACACAGTATGGAAAATAGTCATGCAAAAGGTCATGCTTTTAGATTGAATTTTAAATGTACAAACAACGTGGCTTAATATGAAGCTCTTATTTTATGATTACAGATTGTTAGGAATTTAGGAGCTAAAAGAGTGTCAATTATGGGAGACTCAGAGTTAATTGTGAAACAGATAACTGGAGAATATTCTGTCTATAATCGAAGATTAATCTGATATATAGATATTGTGTTAGATTTGATTAAAGAACTGCTAGAATGTGACTTTTCTGCAATCCCAAGAAAACATAATATACAGGCCCACTGCTTAGAAAATTTTGCTAGTACCTGTAATCTACCATTTCAACCAAATCATAGATATATTGCAGAAGTTAAACACGGGCCTATACTTCTAGACAATCTTAAATATTGAAAAATTTTCTCACGGGATGAACAGATTTATCATTTCATGAACATTGAAGGATAATTTCAGGGTCGTAATATAGACACAGACTGTACAGTAGATCAGAATTTAGATAGTGAGATTGATTTGAATAATGTAGATGTTAATAACTTAAAGTTTGCTAAACCTAATAAATTTATTCAAGTAGACATACAATTTAGAGAAAGTAGAGATTGATGAGTTAGATGATGATGAATTTGATATTTTAAATATCAAAATAATTTTTTACCAAAAGGATTAGCCCCTTTAGAATATTTATTTGACTCTAATGATGTTGCAAGAAAACCTAAAATGGAGCCACTTAGATCTAATATTGAGGAATGTAATATAGGTAAAGAGTTAAAACCGAAGATGATTAAACTTTCCAAAGCTTTAGCTCATGAATAAAAAGTATAATACATAGCTCTTTTTAAGGAATTTCGGGATGTATTTGCTGGGAGTTATGAGGACTTAAAATCCCATGACACCAGCATAATACAACATAAAATCCCTATAAAAGAAGTCCAATTTTTTTTAAAAGAAAAGATAAGAAGGATCAATCCTGTTTTGATGCCTTTAATTGAGAAATAGGTCAAATGAATGTATGAAGCCCAAATAATTGCACCAATCAGATATTTTGATTGGGTTTCTAATCTAGTTCCCAGTAGGAAAAAGATAGGAGAAATTAGACTGTGTGTTGATTTCAGAAATTTAAATAAAGTGTCCTTAAAAGACAACTACCCTTTACCAAACATGGATCACATTCTACAGAGGGTGGTTGGTTCTTCCAGAATTTCATTGCTAGATGGATTTTCAGGGTATAACCAGATTTTAGTCCAACCAGAAGACCAAGCTAAAACTGCTTTTACTACTCCATGGGGCACTTTTATGTATGTAAAAATGCCTTTTGGCTTAATTAATGTAGGAGCCACTTTTCAAATAGCTATGGATATAGCCTTTGCTAAAGAGATTCATGATTTCTTTGTGATTTATTTAGATGATATTACTGTATTTTCAAAGACTGATATTGAACATTTGGATCATCTCAGACAAGTCTTTCTTAAATGCAGGAAATTTGGCATCTCTCCAAACCCTAAAAAGACTTTATTTGGATTAGAATAAGGTAATTTACTAGGACATATCATCTTTAAATATGGAATTAGGATAGACCTAGCCATAATAGAGGCCATTCTAAACGTTATTCCTCCTAGAAATATCAAAGAATTACAAGCTTTCCTAGGTAAAATTAAATTTTTAAGAAGATTCATCTCAAATCTAGTTGAAACAATTAGAGAACTTAACAATATGCTGAAAAAAGACTCAGTACTTAAATGTACTGTTGAGGCCAAGAAATCATTTGAATATATTAAACAAGCCTTAACAAAAACACTAGTTCTTATAAGTCCTGCCTTTAAAAAATATCTCATTATTTTCTCCTTTGCTTTAGAACACACTGTTGCTGCATTTTTACTGCAGAAAAATGACCAGGGTTATGAGAAACCCATTTCTTTTCTCTAGCAAAACAGTTAGAGATGCCACTTTAAAGTATAATGTAATGTAAAAGTAGCACTAGCATTAGTGAAAGCCATCAAAGACTTTAGAGTGTACATTATTTATTCACATATCATTGCTTATGTTCCAAATGCAATTGTAAAGGAAATTCTGACATAGATTCAGCCTGATGGTAAAAAAGGCAAGTGGATTACCACAATTTTGGAATATGACATAGAAATAAAACCCACCAAACTCATAAAAGATCAAGGTTTAGCCAAACTCATGGTTGAATCAAATTGTCATGATTTAGATATTAATTTTATTCCCCAAATAGATGATCAGAAAGAGATGGTGACTCCAAAGATCAGTGAAGCATTTTCATATTCACCATGGTATGCAGATATAGTATTGGTATTACTAAATTTACAAGCTCCTCTTGGATTATCAAGAACAAAAGCTAGATTTTTAAAATTAAAGGCAATAAGATTTTGTATCATAGACAATGTACTCTTTTGGAAAGATCATGGTGGAATTTTATTGAATTGTTTGCTTAAAGAAGAAGCTAAAAATTTTTAGAAGAATTTCATGCAGGTGTTTGTGGGGGACATCTCTATTGGAAGACTACTGCAGAGAAAATCTTGAGAGCTAGTTTTACTGGCCTACTTTTTTTTCAGATGTAAAAAAGTATGTGACGTCCTGTCACAAGTGCCAAGTATTTGAAGGAAAGAAAAAGCTGCTACCTTTACTCTTGAAACCCATCTCAATAGAAATTCATTTTCAACAATGGGGTCTTGACTTCATTAGTGAAATTCACCCTCCATCCTCAGCTCAACATAAGTGGATTATGACAGCCACAAACTATTTCACTAAGTGGATAGAAGCCATACCTTCCAGGCAAGCCACTGACAATGTCATAATCTCCTTTTTAGAAAATAACATACTCTTAAGATTTTTATGCCCTCAAAAGATTATCACTGACAATGCAGCTGCATTCAAATGCAAAAATATGATATAATTATTTCATAAATACTACATTACCCTTGGCCATTCTACTGCATATTACCCTTAAGGTAATGGCCTCTCTAAATTATCCAATAAGAGCCTTGTGAACATCATCAATAAATTACTAGAAGGCAACAAGAAAACTTGGAACAAGAGGTTATTTAATCCCTTATGGGCAGACATAGTTACCACTAAGTAATCTATTGTTACCACTAAGTAATCTAATGGTACATCCCCTTACCAACTTGTTTATGGAATGGATATTGTTTTTCCATATTCCTTAGGAGTAACTGTTATGAAGGTAATCCAAGAGATACAAGTTGAAACCAATGATATTCAAAGAAGGATTAACCAAACCATACACTTGCAGCAAACAAGAGAAGAGGTTTATCTTAAGTCTCAAGTTATCTAAGAGAAGATTAAGAAGATTTTTGACAAGAAAATTAAAGAAGATGATTTATATATTGGTGACAAAGTTCTAAAGTGGGATTCAAGGAGGGAAGAGAAAGGTAAACATGGGAAATTTTATTTCCTATGGAAAGGACCTTATGTTATTTATGGTTACAGAGGTAACAATGCTTTCTTTTTTAAAGATATGGATGGATCAGATCTACTAGGTGGACCTGTCAATGGTAGAATGTTGAAACATTACTACTCCTCAGAAATAAACAATAGGTAAATTTTTTTACTTTATCCATTGTACATAACATTGCATATTTTAGATTGTATTGGATGTTTTTCTTAACAAAGTTGAAGCCCGGAGAGAAACCCCTAAGCTTTGAAGGTAAAATATCATAAGTATGAATAATTACAGACGCTCAGAAGACATTTCCAGGGCCAGCACAGTCAAAATTCAAAGGCTACTAGTCTCAAAGTTCTTGACATTTCACTAGGAAATGCCATCCCCATGTGGAGCCATTGTTAAGGTCCTATAATAATAGGATTCATAATTTTTGAATTGACTTTGATATTCCTGTAATATGTATATACTTTTCTTTATGAAATTTTTTTTCCCATATAATAAAATAAAAAATGTAAAGAGGGTAAAAGTACTAAAAGAAAAATCAAATGGCTTGAAAAGAAAAATATCAAAAGAATAGAAATAATGAACCTCAACAAGAAAGAGATAAGAATAAGAGATGAAAGTGATGCAAGTCAAAATTCCACTACTAGTTACTTTTTACTGCAAAATAAATTGATTATGTACAGCTTGTTCAAAATGCCATAATCCATGATGAGTTAAATAGTTTAATCTTCACTTTTTCATGCTTTAAATTTCATGTTTATAGATAGAGAATAAAGATCTTGCCAAACAGTTTAATCTTGGAAAATCAGTAGTTAGATATAGAATAAATGAAGAGCTTAACAGTTTAATCTGAGCCCTCGGATGAAATGAGGTTAGAATTAGATAGTTTTTTGTTTTAAAAAGAAAAATGGATTAGGGTTTGCAAGCTCAATTGCACCCATGCAAATAAAGAAAAAAATGGTAGAATAAATGATGGATAGGTAGAAATCAGTTACATAAGGCATGGATAAACATCGTCTAGTATATTGCTAATTTCCCTCCCCATAATGTGTTCCATTACTAAAAACCTTTAGTTATAAAGACTCAAAGCATTTCTCTGACTTCTAGTGGGACCAGACACATGTCTTAATGACTGATTGGCACTAAGTATTGGATCCCAACTCATTAAAGCCCTTCCCCTTCATAAAAAACCCCTTTTCCCTCAATATCACTCCTTTTACCCTAATAAACCCCTTTTCCTAAGTCAAAATGCATATTAACCGAGGAAAAGTAAAACCCCCTTGATTAATTTCCTTTTTTCATACAAAAATACTTTACCTAAGTATAAGTGTGAAATTGTGAAATATGGGCCCACCACTATGAAAATTCCGCTCAAATACTTAAGTTACACTTTACTTAGTGTATTTGATATTCCCGCATTCATTTCATATTAACATTTAACTTATATATTAACTCCCTATAAGCCTTCTATCCCGTATTAATTAAATCCTTTATATTAAATAAACCCAACCCATATTTTATGTTTATCTTATGGTTTAATTTCCCCATGTGATATATTCCCCGCTCCCCATAGGTTTAAAACTATCCTCTTATATATTAAACTGCCTAATGTTTTACATTACACCTGTATATAGTCCATTTGCTATATAAAACATTAAAACCTGCCCCAATATGGAATTTACACATATATTCATTACATTGGATGTGTAAAACATTAAACCCACCTATATCGTTAATATTATAAATTTTATGTTAAAACTTAGTTTTAATGTAAAAATTTAAATCCCGTCGCATAAAATAATCCTGGGCCCCACGCTCATTACCCAGCAACTAAGCTGCTTAATCATGATCGTTCGCATCTCCCTGCTTGATCCAATGGCCCAGAATCCCCATCGCAAATTCAACAGCACGGTCATTAAACAATTTAAGGTTTGTGATATGAATAGTTTTGTCCCACTCTCTCTCATCCACATGGACTTTTTATATTGGATCGCATCCTTCCGAGAAATACTAGATACCACCTTTTGTCAATGCGATAATCGCTTAGTGGTAAATCCCCCCCGCGCCTAAACTGTTTCCCATTTTAAATGACTGTTATTAAATGCAAATATTGTTCAAATCCAAATTCTTTATAAAACACCAGATTTTATGTGTTTGTACCTTTCTGTTGCATTTTTTGCTCATACACCATTCTTGTCTGATAAAAAGGTGTTGCTGCCCCTATTTTCATGCAAATACAACATAATTCAATAAAAATCAGCACTACGACTGCAAAAAACCTTCAGTTTAGATTAAAAATACTTCAACAAAGATTTTGAAAGCTTCTAAGCTCCTAGAAAACATCTTTCTGCATCCAAATTCCTAAGTTCACTGGTATTTTTCAAGAAAAAGACGTATCCCTTCATCTAAAAAGAAGTATATTTTTTAATTTAAGCCTTCTTGAAGCTTATTTTCCTAAGGAATAACCTTATTTCGTCCAAAATTCATATTTTCTGCAAACCCTGATCACAGTTTTTGAAGACTATAATCATTTTTTGAAGCAAATTGAAGAGAAGTTAGGTATCTGTAGACCTTTAGAAACCACCTGAATGATTCAAATCCTTTGTATAGTGCTCAAAAGCCCTTTATGCATGAATTTGACTATTTTAGGATTGTTTCATCAAAGAAGTTTGGATTAAACCTTTTGTAGTTATTCCTGAGTCTATAAAACATTAAGAAATTGGTTTTAGAGCAGAATTGACAGTTTGAGGTAGAGAAAACCAAAATTTACCTATTTAAGTCTAAGAGAAACCTCTGTTATAATAAAAATACCTTTTGTAAAGAGTCTAATCTTACAGAAGTGTGTTCAAAACATAAAAATAGAGTTTTAAAGATCAAGAAAGGTTAGATTGTTAAAAACAAACTTTTCAATGGCATATAAAAGCACAATTGTCATCAATCCATTACAACCTACTATTGTAGATGTTACACATACCCAATTGGTTGATGTAGACTATAAAATCACTGATCCAGTAACTAAATATAACCTTCTTGAGCTCCTTTCCTTTGTTAGAGCCGAGAAATCTTGGACTTTGTTTCGGGGAATATCACCCTAGAGGTTCGTTGGGTTACAACCTCCACAGAGCAGGGGCATGCTACTTAACAAAGACTCACACAACCATGCACGTTCAGAAAAACTAAATAGAGTAGAATGAGAAAGTTACCCGTAGGTCCTACGGTTGAAGCAGATCCCGCAGGGTTCAAACCCCCAGCAACCGTCCTTCCTTCTTAACCTGAAATACAAGAAGAAACAAGCACAAAGGACTGGTTTTACAGCATATATCTACTCTAAATGTTAGTGAGATTCATATAAAACATTAAATAAATCATAATGAATGCTTGTATAACAAATATTCTCATACATATAAGCATACACTAACACGTTTATTTCGGGAACAGCATGGTACTTCTGTATTATAAATAACATGTACAAAAGTAACGAGTGGAGAGATCACCTGATCCTTCCAAGGCCTTCGCAGACCGTCGTCCGGATCCGTCCAGCCCTTGCCTCGCTAAGACTCCTTCCAAACTGGTGCATACGAGATGACATATAAAGGGATGTGCATCTCAAGGAAACAAGGGTTTCCAACAATGAACTAGGAAAGTGCAGGAGGCACGGGGAATCAGACTTGGATAGGGAATACCAACGGAGTATAATATCAATAATTCTCTCTCTCCCTTAGGCCATACACATGAGGGGCTTTTATACTCCCTCCAATTAGTTTCAACACTTGGAAACAGTTGGCCACGTGTTGGGGTGGTTGAACTACCTGAGTAACCATCAACCCAGCCCGAAAATAGGGAATTTTTATATATTTTTTAATCATTTTAATGGCATACGCGGAAAATTCTAGCTGGACTCGCGTATACACGTGGAAAAGTACGGGCATAGTCGCGTATGGGGATTTTTACACTGTTTTTAAGTGAATTTGTCCAAGTATGTAGGAATGGGTGCCCAAAACCATCTAAGCAATCATGAATCATATGAAGGTGAGAAATGATGCTATAACATATGCCCCCTAATATATGAGGTCATAAGGGGTACATGATGGCCGAAATGTATTATGCATATAGAGAGAACTTCGCAAGGACAAGAGAGGACTTCACCAGATTTCAGCCTGTCAAAAACCAATGAAAGAAAACAGAGAGTCAACTCATGCTGAGGCGGGCATATCCATGCTCAGTCAAAAATACATCATATAGAAAGTAGTGAATAGATCCAACATGTATACAAGTATAGCTGAACTGAAAGTACACAATGAATCATCTGAGCATGGCCCGGAAGTGTAAGTCTGAATCAATGTCCAAGTATCACATATAGAAAGCTGATCAAAGATGGTGTAACTGGATGTCTGATCAAATAAGTAACTGAATCTCCAAGTACCGGATCATAAGAGGTGGATCAAACGGTACAATCACGCAACTCGGGGACCAACATATAGGATGCTGCTGTACTGAACTACAACATATAAGGGTGGATGGCATCACTGGCAGATACTGAAAGGACTGTCAAAAGTGAACCGAAACATGCTGATGCAACCCGAGGTCTTCACCGATCACTATGGCACAATTCTACACAATGGGAATAAATGAGCTGAAATCGACCATGTGAGAAATCGTTGGATTACTTACCGGTCAATGATGTATACCGTTAACCAACGCGAGACAACCCACCGATAATGATAATGAGTGTCAAGGTGCCCCAGTACAATCTAACAAGTGCGAATGAATGAGTTGAAGTCGAATACTTGAAAGAATCTACCAATCAGGAGGCAATGATGAATCCCCACTGTCGATAGCGAAGAGTCTGCCACTGATGACTGCAAACCCTAAGGTACTGACAAAAAGACTCTAGACCTTATTCCCAGAGCAATGAGTCTGAGTCGATGGGAAAAGATCTGCTGGAAGGAAGGCATTAAGGCATCCCACATCAATCCAACGCGAGTGTAACCCGCAGGCCAAGATTTGGAAGGAATCAGATGAAGTAGAGTGATGGAACCAAAACTGAAGTACGTTTCCGACATGCACAAGATGAAGCTAGCGCACGGAAGAAACCCTCTGAACCAACCAATAATGAAAGCTGACACAGAGGCGAGAAATCCACCGATAGGGTCAAATGGAAATCAAGGTACTGCACGAATCCTAAGTGTGATAATGTGTGCTGACGTCGAACACAGGGGAAACCACTCAGTCAAAGACCCATGATGATGATCAAATGCTGAGCACGAGGTCACCTATCAATGATGGAAATAGGCCCAAGGTGCGGCTCTAGGTTTGCTCTCAGAGAAATGTGTCGTAGTCGATAAGAGACAAACCCGTCGGCAAGAAGTCAATGGGGACCTTCTCAAACCAGCACGAGCAGAAGACCAAAACATCTGATGTGATAGAACATGATACTGACAAGACCGGGAAGGCCGACTGAATAATGAGTCAAGAGACACCGCAAAATGGCCGACTCAGGTTAGACTTCCCTTGAACAAAAGCACGACTCGTGATGACCATGGCAGTAAAAAGTGACACTGTATAAGTCTGTCATGCAGGAGGCAAAACAAACTCTCCATATGATTGGAAGAGATAACCAACCGGGGGAGAACTGAAAAGTGAAACATGGTAAAGGCTGAACCTAGGTCAAAACTAGAACCATCCCAAATGAAGGAGATATATATAAGTATATGTGCTTTGTTCAAGGGCGACAAACTGACTCTGAACTGCCATCAAAACAACGAAGATACATCCCGTTCCCGCTCTTTTTGGTATATTTGATTTTTTTGTCTTTTTCATATAATAAGCCCGAAAAAGAATAAAAGAATGCTATGGTACAATGGATAGAACGAGTATCAAGAAAGCAGATGCACTAGTTCCTGGGATTGGAACAATCCTATGCTCAATGCAAGGTGGCGAAAACTGGTCAGTGATACTCAGAGGAACGTTCCATCCATGGGTACAAAGGTGTCAAGTCATGATAGCTAAGTGCATGCAATGGTTAACTTGTACAGAAAGTCAAGGTCAAAAGTTGGCTTAAACATCGAGTCCAAATGAAGCCGGCTAAAGGCCAGGATAAACAAGTAGCCAATATGCAATGCAATAATACAACTTAAACGACACCAGGGAGCCTCTAGGGTATAAGCCAGAAAAAATGATAAGTGATGAAGGAGAAGAATGAAGCTTCAACACATAAGACATGGCAGGACTAAAGAGGACTCCCGAGCCTACATAAAAAGCAGCATGGGCAACAAGTGATAGCGAGGAACTAACTAGGAAGCCCATGTAAAGGAAGGCTCTACCATCAAGTCATGATTAAAAATCGGCGAGTGAAATGGGTGTAATACTCATGACTTGATGGGATCGACCCTAAGGCAAGTGATCAGTATGGAGGCTAGTATGCAAGATGCAACGGAAAGTGATTCCCTAACCTATATGCCAGTGAAGATCATATACCTGCCGTGAAGAGTCGGAAATCATGGATCAAAACCGGGAAAAATCTCAAAATCGTCAAAATGTACCTGAAAACATACCAAACTGGGCACTTCCAAGCAACCGAGTTATGCAGCTTAAGATAGATCGAAAAAAATAAGCATAAGGAATTTTTGCGAAAATTTTCAACTTTTTAGCCATAAATAGACAAATTACCTCTCATTTGGTTCATTATTGCATAGCTGATTTGGAAAAAGTGCTCTGGAGCAAAAACTTCTTTCGTCAAATCAGGAACAACCGACCGTCGGAATTCAGCGAAACTTCAGGTAGGCTCCTTAATCATCCTGTTTATTCATTTTGTCCGTTTGGAAATTAAAATTAAGTGATTTTTAGCTTTAAAACCCTTGCTAAAATATGCGGACTTGCGCATACGCGGGTTCATTGAAGGAAACTCGCGTATACACGCGACTGTGCAAAGGAAAAACCGCGTATGCGCAGGTCCGAATGCAAAAAAGCGTGGCTAATGCATAATTTGATGAAATTTCTCAGGATGACCATCTCATGGAGGGAACGTGAGCATAGCGCAATAGACCAAGAGGTCATGCAAGATCACGCAACGCAAAATATCCTCCGAAATTGCGGATTGTTCAAATTCTTTAAAATGCCAAATATGAAAAGCAATGTGCGGTTGCTAGAAATGCTCGTAAATTACTGGGAACTAGATCAGGATTGCTTCATTATTGATCAGATGCCACTACGCATTGAAGTGGAGGATATATATTTCATCACTGGACTCTCCAGGAGGGGAGAACCAGTGGACTTGCACGGAAAGCCCCTGGGAGGGTTGACCGTGGAAGATTATGTCCACGTATATTGCGTAGAGAATTCCAAAAAGGTTGGAACACAGATTGCGATTAAAGATATCAGGGATTTGCACATGAAAATTCTCCTTTTCACCATCAGCAGAGTGGCAGGATCTGCCTCACTACATCAGGCATCTAGGACGCAAATGAGCATAGCTGTAGAGTGTTTGACTCATGTGTACGATTGGTGCACAACCCTTCTACTGAACATGAAACAACAGCTGACCTCCATTCGCCAAGCAAAGACTAAACACTTTGGCTATGGGACCATTTTGACAACATTTTTCTTTGAGAGGATTCCAGCTTTGAGACCCAGAGTCATCTCGACTATCAGCAGCCCGCGGGACCCAAGAACGTTGGGCAGACATGATGAAGAGACTGGGGGGTAGTGAGGTACCCCGGACCACGTGGGACGATGAGTTCTTCCTGTGGTGGGGAGAACAGATCATCGCAGTGGACGACTATCCCTATGCCGGGATGGACTTTCGTGGAGATCCGGATCTAGTTCTTCCACCTGGCACAGCATGGGGAGCAGTCGGTAAGTTTTGCAAAAAAAAAAATTGACTTATATAATTTTTTTTTGGATTTTTTCAAATATATATGAAAAAATGAAAAACAAACATGTTTTTGATTGGATTCATAATGACTGACAATGAAAAATGATCATGTTTCAGATGTTGCGGACCCTTTGACACACGAGGGTCTCCCCCGCGTGTCGTCGCGGGGGTGAGCGAGGAGACGATTGGTTAAGACGGACTCCTACGAACGTGTGAGAGGAGAAACTTGGGAGGATTAGCCGCTCGAAATCCCTATGGCTGCCGTGGAGGACTTGCCGGAAGCCATCCAGAGACGGGTGGTAGGAGTACCACGAGACTGGGTTAGACTATTCCGCCGTGTGGCCACTGCAGTTATGTTCTATAGGAACACGACTTCTGGGCAGGGTCCTCAGGAGTAGACATATTTTATATATTAGATGACTGTATATTCTTTTTTGAGACTGAACATGATGGGGCATAAGCCCAAATTTTGTACGAGATTATGGATCCAAATTTTGTAAAGTTTTTTGACACTCCGATGATATATATACAACGATATTTGATGTGATGTGATAAATGTATCAAATGTATGATGTTTTTTATGATTAAAATTTATTGTATTGAATGATTAATATGCCAATCTAAAGCTTGATTAGCCAATGAGTCAGCAAACCAATTGTCAGCTCGAGGAATATGAATGACTGTTAAAAATTGAAATGACCTTTGTAACAAACGTACCCTCAAGAACAATCGTAATAAAAATGGATCTCGTACCCGATAAGTGTTGTTCAACTGCGACACCACCAGCTGAGAGTCCAAGAACACTACCAACGAATCAACACCCAAAGATATTTCCTCCGAGAGTAGATGAATGACTGCAGTGTATTCTGCTACATTATTGGAAGCAGGACCAATGCAGACTCCTCTTGATACCAACAGCTGACCGGAAGGATAATGAAGCACCCAAGCCGCGGAAGCTAAGTTCCGGGTGTGTCTACTAGCACCATTGGCGAAACCAAAATGACTCATGACATCCAACACAACCTGCCAAAGCAGATCAAAAACATCACCAACTCATCAAAGATCGAAAATCAACTAGATATGTACAAAGAAAAACTACTATATACAAAAGCAACATGCCAGGCCGAAGCCTAGGCATAATACTTCTTCAAATAGAGCCCATTTCGGGGCTCCGGCAACTCGTTCCCTTCGAAATCAACCAAGGTATAAGCTCCTTTCTTAAGGACTTTTTTAACGATATAGGGGCCATACCACATCGATTTAAACTTTCCTGCCCCCAAGGCATCTTTTTCTTGGGCATAGACCAACACAAGGTCACCTTTCGAAAAGACCCTAGGCTTAACCGCCTTATCATACTGAACCTTTACTCGGTTTTTATGCGCTTCATTCATCGTGGTGGCATCCTGACGCTGCTCATTGATATGTTCTAGATGAAGAAGTCGTTATGCCAGACTGGAAGTGTCAGGAGGAAGCTCAACAACTAATTTAAGGGAAGGAATCTTGCATTCAATGGGAAATACGGATTCCACCCCGTGGACCAACTGAAACGGAGTAAAGCAAGTTGCAGTTTTAACTGACGTCCTGTATGCCCAAAGTGCAGGATATAGCCTAATATGCCAGTTGGATCTATGTTTATCAATTGTCCTTTGAAGAATTGTCTTCAAGGATTTATTCACAGCTTCCACTTGCCCATTGGCCTGAGGATAATATGGAGATGAATGCTCCTGCCGGAAACCCAATTTAAGAGCCAACTCAGCCATCATACTATTCTGAAAATGACTGCCATGGTCAGTGACAATCTCTCTAGGTATACCAAAACGAGCGATAACTTGGTTGAAAAGGAACAGAGCTGCAGTCTCACCATCGTTCCCAAAAGTAGGCATAGCCTCGACCCACTTTGTAAAGTAGTCTACTGCTACGATAATGTACTTGTGACCTTTTTCCGAAGGCGGGTTACAAGTAGTATAATCCATACCCCACTTTGTAAAGGGTCCGACAGTAACGACTGGAAAAAGCGGAGCTGGATGAGCGCGCATTTTTCGAGTATACACCTGACAAGGATGACACTTCTTGATCGATTCAATACAATCTTTGAAAATCGAAGGCCAGAAGTAGCCAGCACGCAAAATCTTTTGGACTGTAGCAAGCCCTGATAAATGACCCCCACAAGCTCCACCGTGAGAATCATTGAGCACAGCCTCAGCTTCTTCGAAAGTTAAGCAGCGTCTTAGGATTGAATCAACCCCTCGATGGTACAAAGCATCACCAATAATCAGATAAATTTTAGCTAAGTGGCGCAGCTTGCGACGCTCATCTTTCGAAAAAGAAGAGGGAAACTTCGCAGTCTGGAGATACACGATGATATCCCCATACCAAGGATCTTGTGGAGAGATCAAAAACAAGTGTTCGTCCGGAAAGGACTCATCATAGATCATCTCCTCTCCATAAGGCAACTCGGAGATCAATTCCGCAAAGACTAATGACTTCTTGGATTTGGCAGACATGAACTCAAGATCAAATTCTTGTAAAATCACAATCCATCTATTATATTTGCCCCCAATCACTCGCCTACTGAGGACAAACTGAAATGGATTGGCAGCTGCCAAGACATAAGTTTTGCGAAGAATAATGTAATGCCGGAGTCGCTGCACAGCATGAACTGCTGCTAAGGCTAATTTTTCTATCGGAGTGTATCGAAGTTTAGGTCCTACCAGTCCTCGACTAAGGTAGTAAATAACATGCTCTGCAAGAGCATCATCCTCCTGAACCAGAACCATACCAATGGTAGATTCTGTTGCTGCCAGATACAAAAGAAAATCTCTGCTATAATTAGGTGGACTCAATAAAGGAGTAGAGGTCAATGCCTTTTTCAAAGCATCGAACGAGCGTTGAGCGTAGTCGTCCCAAAGAAAAGGAACTCCTTTCTTCAACAATCTCATATATCCCTTTGTAATCTCAGCATAATTGACGATAAACCTCCGAAGAAAATTAGACTTTCCTTGAAGACTTTGAAGCTGACGGATGGAAGACGGGGGAGGCAACCGAAGTATTGCCTCAACCTTGAAGGGATCTACCCTTATCCCTTCCCTAGACACAATGAATCCCAATAGCCGACCGGATGTAACCGTGAAAACGCACTTGTTCGGATTCAATCGAATTTTATAAAAACAACATCTTTCAAATATTTGCCGGAGGTGACCAGGATGATCCATCCTCTTTCGAGAATGAGCAGCTAGATCATCTAAGTATGCCTCGATAATTTTCTTGATGTCGTGGAAGGCGTAAGACATGGCCCGTTGAAAGGTAGCCCCATCATTTTTAAGACCAAAAGGCATTTTCTTGTATGCAAACATACCCCAGGGACAAATAAATGCAGTCTTATGTTGATCTTCAGGATGGATAGTAATTTGATTATATCCGGAGAAACCGTCCATGAAGGCGAAAGTCTCGTTACCGGCACACTCGTCAATGATCTGATCGATGAATGGTGTGGGGTAATTGTCTTTAGGACATGCCTTATTTAGGTCTCTGAAATCGATGCACACTCGAATCGTTCCTTGCTTTTTATCTACCGGAACGGGGTTTGAAACCCATTCAATCAGAGGAACAGGGAAAATGAATCCTGCCTTAAGCAGCTTTTCAACTTCAGCTTTGATAGCTGCTGCCTTCCTAGGATTGACCGGACGAAGTTTTTGCCTGACCGGCTTAGCATTTTCATACGTCTTGATCTCATGCTGGACAATAGATGGGTCTATGCCATGCATTTCCTCATAAGACCAAGCAAATACATCCCTATACTCTTTGAAGAGCTCGGTATAAATTTGAACCTCTTCACGGGAACATTCAGCTCCAATGAAGACATTCTCGATAATATTGGGATCCCTGGAAATGTTCACCGGGATAGTAGGAGAGATCACAGCCATGTTCCCTTCAGCATAAACCTGTGTTGGTGTCAAAGGGTTCAAGACTGGGTGAACAGGACCAGGAGATTGAGGACTTGGAAAACTAGTTTCAACTTTGCTCAAGTCAGGTAGGAAGTAAGACCTATGATGCAAATCATCCCATGGTCTATCTATACCAGTCATGGCTTCCAGGATTGCCTCTTCAGATGGAAGAGTTGTATCTAGACAATCCTGGGCAGAAGAAGAAGTAAGCGTCCAAGCCGGAGCCACACCACCATCCAACTCTTCCGGCGAAAGAGGAGCTGGATCAGACTCTGCAGTGTCAACAACAGACTGATATGCAATCTCAGCTGCAGAAATCGGGAATGCCATTCCACCCACTTGCCCTTCCTCCAAAGTGGCAGTTGGGGAAGGTAAGGTCCAAGGGGTCCCAAAATAATGAAAGCTCAGAAAAGAACTCTCTTCGAAGGGGGCTCTAAGGATGAAATAGCATTAATATGCACCTAGGAGGGAGGAAGATCAAAAGAACCCATCGGGGAAGAATACATTCCAACTCCTAGATTTCGTTGGCTGTGCGCCTTAGTATTATCCAACTTAGGAACAGATGAGTCAGAGGGCGCATTCAGGTCTACCTGAGGACAGTCCAGTTGATCCACTGTAACAATCCTCCCTTCGTGGGGGAAACATACAATTCGAAATAATGAGGATGCAATGGCATCCATCTCATATATCCAGTTCCTCCCCAATGTAGTCCAAGGCTGCATCCACTACCTCAACCTCTATGTTGACAGTTTTGCCCCCAACACAGATGGGCAAAGCCGGGACAATACCATGGGGTCTGTGAGAATGACCATCGAACGCAGTAAGAACAGTGCTAGATGGAACAGCTTTCGGAGATCCAAGTGTCTTCCAGCATGCGAGAGACATCACGCATGTAGAAGCACCCTCATCAACAACCGTTCGAAAGATATTTCACTTCTGATACGACGATTTAATATGAAATGCCATGTGATGAGGAAGTCTCTTCTTAAAATTAGTCATATCAAAAGTAATCAGAAGAGAATTTTTCGGATCAATAGCCCCAATGGCAGTGAGCAAAGCACTGCGCTGAGCTGGACAAGACTGGAGTACCTCTAAAGCCGACATAGCACAAGGACTCTGCGCCAGATCTTCCACAATCGAGTAGTTCTGGGCAGCCCTAGCATTTGGATTAATCGTTGATCGCTTAGAAGATGCTTTGGGCATCCGAGGCATAGACTCAACAGTAGGCTTCGTAATGTGAAGCGGCTCAGTAGCATCAGGAACTTCCTTAGCTTTCAAAGACTCTTCTCCGCCATAATCACGGGATCTCATAGCGATATCCGCGTGAGCACTCATCATGAAAATGTTCGATGGAATTTCCCCTTCCTGGGTGCCCCCAGAGGAAGCCCCAGGATTTTGGTTCACGCCAACAACTAATTGCTGCCCTTGGGGAAAAGGGTTTGTTAACACAGCCTGGGAACTAGAAGAACCCTGCTGGGATAACAGGCGCTGAGCATCTTGAATTTTAGGGCAAAGGTGTGTGAGATGGTCTCCAGCACAAAGCTTGCACGGAAACTTCACTTTCTTTTTCTCCTTTTGACCCTCACCAACACGCTCATTGGTTTTATTTGCATTGCCCTTCCCGTTCTTGCCCTTCTTCTTGTTATTTCGTCCCTTCTTCTTCCCATCGGATTGTTGATTTCCTTTGGGATCAAAAGCTTGGACAACATTTATGGACAAAGACTGGGAAGGTGATGAATCAGCAGGCACAGCCTGACCAGAAGGAGCAGATTGTAAAGACAACTGCTGCAGTTGAGAAAGCAGGCTGGCTGCACCACTACTGACCGATCCGACAAGCCCGTCACCATGCGGACCAGGTTTAGTTTTCGATAAATCCAATTTGGAGTGAGGAGCATTGGGAAAATACTTATAAAGTACCCCAGACTAAGAATAGATCAGTTCCAGCTGTTGGGCCCTAAAAATGGCCTGCTCCTCAGAAAATACCCCAGATAGGGATACATCTTTTGAAATATCTGACTGCAGAGATTTCAAAAACCACTCGAGAAGAAATTCACCTGGAATATGAGCTTTGATAAGCCTCTTCCTTCTCCTCCATTCCTGAATGTGATCAGAAATGTGAGTTGCCTCATCCTGCTTAAAATTAGCCAGGAGTTCGGTCCCAGCCTCATATCTGACAGGCAACTGAAAATGGTTTAGAAATGTGACGACCAGTTCTCTAAATGTGGCGAAACTGCCCCCAGTGAGCTCGATATACCATTTGGCAGCATTTCCAGTTAGGGTGCATTGAAATAATCTCAACCTAATCGAGTCATCGATCAGGGAGTTCGAAGAGCACCATAAGTGGAAAGTGGTGATGTGGTCTGCCGGATCCTCTCCATTCTTACCTTCAAACTTTGGAATGTCTGAAGGAAGTTTGGTCGAGACCGGAGGCCACCCCGGACTATAACGAATCGGGTCATTAGTCAACTTCGACAAATCTGGCAAGTTTAACGTTGCCAGAAAAGGTAAGCGAGGCGGAGCCTGAGGATTCCATCCTTGATGGGATGGATTCCCAACATTCTAAAAAGAATAGCCTGGATTTGATGAGGCACCAGGCTTCCAGAAAGGACTCGTAGAAAACGGAGAAGAACCTCCTCCCCACGCCGAGTTACCAAAGCCCAGACCAGTTCCCCCCGCTGAAGTGTTGAATGAAGAGGAGAGCCCCTGATAGGGGTTCCAAGCATTAGATAGAGGAGAAAAGGACTGATAAGCACTCGATGAAGGGAAAGAAGCATTCCCTTGATGACCTGCGTAAAACTGATTCCCTGCCCCCGCTGTAGTAAAGACAGGATTCCATCCTGTAAAAGTAGTCGAACTTTTCCCCCCAGACCAAGGGTTGAAACTCTGGGTCTGGGACGTAAACGGAAACGACCCTAAAGAAGGATTGGAACTGGGAATGTGCCCAGTCCCAAAGGGGAAACCCTGAAAAGAAGCTGATCCACTAGCCATGTTAGACATGGGTGTAGATCCAGCTGCACCGGCGGAAAAGGAAAAAGAGGGATTTCCACTAATGGACATCCCTGAACAAAAAGGACCAGAATGAGAAGCATATGCTTGGGTGAACCCAGAGCCAAACATAGCAGCACTAGAAGCACTCGAAGATGAAGCAATAGTGCCCCCTGCCTCGACAGAAGCAGGGATCTGAATGCCTGCAGCACTCACGGTAGAAGCCGCGTTCCCGGTCGTGGCCATCGAAAGATAAGAATGATACGGAAGATCCGGCGGTCTCTCAGACTCCGGTCCGATGTACTGAACAACAAACGGATAATCAGGAGGAAGAGGAGATGGACCTGTAGCAGGAGGCTCAGGTATGTCCTCAATCTGAAAATCTTCTTCCTGAGGAAAAAGAACTCGCGAGGTGAGCGGAACGCTCCTCTCGGGACCGACACCAGAATCAGCTACGAAACCTTCAGACCTTGGTGGAGGATCTCTCTCCACAGCGTCAGACGCCACAGGGTGGTAACCACCTGCTAAATCGCTCCTACGCCTTCTTGAAGAAGGCTCTGGACTCTCGGGAGATAACCCCCGGATTCTCCTCGAACGTCGAGGCGCTTGATCAACCACTTTTATAGATTTATTAAATTAGACTCAAAAAAAGTGAAAAGCTAGGCAAGCTAGGAGCAAAGAGCACTCACTAAAAATAAAAATCCCTGAGATACAGTCAAGCAAACAACCTCCAAGTATTTCTGCTCCGGGTGATGAGGACCGGACACCAAAATACAGGAAAGCGAAGTATAGGACCTCCCGAAAGCAGTCTGGGATGATTAGGGCCCAGAACAACTAGCGAAGGTATCAGAAACAGTTACGCCGACCTCCAAATGACAACCTTTGCCGGCTCAAGCACCCAAGCTTCGCAAGGGCACCCCCCAGAAGTACTGCTGAAAGTGATGCGACGTCTGCCTCAGGTACCACGGGTATTCCCCCCCGCAGTCACCTGTGTGGAACCTAGGAGTGGCAATTATGGACACCAATCCGTGTCAGAAGCTGGGCGGAACGGTCTTGAGGTCAGATTCAGCTAATCGGAGGGGGGGTATCCCTCTTCTCAACCTTCACTTCCCCTCGCGCTTGACTCTCGGATGAGAGCTTTCCCAGTCCACCTCACGGAGTTGGATTTCGCTTAATTAATCAACTTCTATGTTTGTTTGAGCGGCCTTGGAGAGTTAACTCTCCACTCACCTATTCCAAGGCCCTACAACCTAGCTAGTTGGTGATTGACACTTAGAAAACTTGCTAGTTGATTTTAGATTAAATCGCTTATTTTAATGGTTGTTATGTTAAGTCACAAGGATATGGAGATGAAACGTATGGTGTTTTTGACGCAAAAGAAATTAATAAAAACTTAACTACATGCAAATGCAGTTCTTTGTCTTTTGATGAAGAGAAATCTCTATACAGGTTCTACGAGACTAAAAATTGTATTTTTCTTTTCGAATAGCAAACTCACACTCACAAAAACTAAGAAATTGACTAAATGATTTAAATGCACCTAATGCAAATCACTACAAGCATGTAAATCCTAAGATGCAAATCTCTTAAAGCAGAGTGAAATTCCCAAAAAGTCCTTCAGTTTTAACTCTTCTTTTGTTGTCCAGAAAGCTAATTCTCGAAATCAAGAACTCTTAAAATAAGGACACCAAAAACACTTAAAAACAAGAAGAAGAAATCAAATGATAACTCCTCCTCAAAATCAAGCCAAAACTAAAAGCAAGAAACTTCACAAAAGCTTCAAAAGTTATGGCAAACGAAAATGAAAATGCAACAACAAAAGCAAATAACAAGTGAAAATGTTTTTTAAGCCTTTGAAATGCAAAAACAAAAAGCAAAGCAAATGTTTTTTGAGCTTTTTTGTTTTATAGAGAAAGAGCTCGAAAAGACTAAGCACAACTATCAAAATCCAAACCAAACGAGACCGAATTTCAAGCACAAACTTCAAGAATGCTCCCAAACCTTATAAGGCTAACTCGTAGCAAGATCAATAAGAGCAAAAGAAGACCAGAAAACTCAGCCAATCAGCCTAGACAAATAGTGCAAACTCGTTGCAAACAAAAACTCCAAAGAAGCAAGAAAAGCTCTTCAAAAGTTGCAACAAAACCTAGCCTATGGAACTCAAGAAAACCAATCAAAAACGAAGCAAAAATCGCAATGCGAAGCACAACACAAAGATAGGAGCGAGTCAGTGAGCAGAAGCTCTCTGTTCTGATAAAGCAGAACAACCAAGAATGCTCAGAAAGCGATCTTGGAACTCAATCCAGAGGTGCCAGCACCAGCAACAACACTTTGCCCAAAAGACTAGTTTTCACTCAAACGAAAGAGAGAAAAGACATGAAACCACTTCCTTCACACTCTAGTAAGTACAGAGACACTGTAGAAACAGGCCTCCACAGCTAGAAAGGACCAAAAAGTCAAGAATCCAAAAAATTCAAAATCAGCCTAGGTATACGCTACTTCACAGCTATGCAACCAGCGTGCATACGCGTCTGTGCTAAGGGAAACTCGCGTATACGCGGGTTCCTTTAGACAAACTTGCGTGTATACGCGACTGTGTGCAGAAAAAAGCGCGTATACAAAGGAAAATAATGAAAAACAAAAAGGACAAGCCTGGAAAAGACACCAGGACTTCAGACTGACTGCAAGAAAGTAAACTGGACTGCAAATGAAAGATAAAACTGTCGGCAACCTACCAAACAGCTGAAACAACCCAACAGGAGAATCACAAGAATGTGATCCCCAGCGGAGTCGCCAGTTCTGTTTCGGGGAATATCACCCTAGAGGTTCGTTGGGTTACAACCTCCACAGAGCAGGGGCATGCTACTTAACAGAGACTCACACAACCATGCACGTTCAGAAAAACTAAATAGAGTAGAATGAGAAAGTTACCCGTAGGTCCTACAGTTGAAGAAGATCCCGCAGGGTCCAAACCCCCAGCAACCGTCCTTCCTTCTTAACCTGAAATACAAGAAGAAACAAGCACAAAGGACTGGTTGTACAGCATATATCTACTCTAGATGTTAGTGAGATTCATATAAAACATTAAATAAATCATAATGAATGCTTGTATAACAAATATTCTCATACATAAAAGCATACACTAACACGTTTATTTCGGGAACAGCATGGTACTTCTGTATTATAAATAGCATGTACAAAAGTAATGAGTGGAGAGATCACCTGATCCTTCCACGGCCTTCGCAGACCATCGTCCGGATCCGTCCAGCCCTTGCCTCACTAAGACTCCTTCCAAAATGGTGCATACGAGATGACATATAAAGGGATGTGCATCTCAAGGAAACAAGGGTTTCCTATAATGAACTCGGAAAGTGCAGGAGGCACGGGGAATCAGACTTGGATAGGGAATACCAACAGAGTATAATATCAATAATTCTCTCTCTCCCTTAGGCCATACACATGAGGGATTTTTATAGTCCCTCCAAGTAGTTTCAGCAGTTGGAAACAGTTGGCCACGTGCTGGGGTGGTTGAACTACCTGAGTAACCATCGACCCAGCCCGAAAATAGGGAATAATTATATATTTTTTAATCATTTTAATGGCATACGCGGAAAAGTCTAGCTGGACTCGCGTATACACGCGGAAAAGCACGGGCAAAGTCGCGTATGGGAATTTTTACACTGTTTTTAAGTGAATTTGTCCAAGTCTGTACGAATGGGTGCCCAAAACCATCTAAGAAATCATGAATCATGTGAAGGTGAGAAATGATGCTATAACGAGACCAATTGATTATTTTCTTATCTGGGAGTCTAATTTGCCCAAATATGTTGTTCCCCACACCCATCAATGCCCTAAGGTCATCATATTGTGCCAAACTCATTATTCCCCATATCAAAGAGCAATTATCAATGCTGAAAAAGAATTTTTGTTCCCAATAAAATCTGAATCCATAAACCAAATGCTTCATTTGCAGCCTGAACCCAATACTGTCCCTTTTTCCATTGAAGTTATAACAAAGTCCTATTTGGAATTAGACTTTCCCAAAAGATTTCAAATCATTCAGACATTCATGCCCTCATATGTAGAAATCCCCAAACATAACCCTCCATATTCATCATCCAAACTCCCAGAAGGAATAAGACACATTATCTCAATGTTGTATCTTATTCTTGGTTACTTTACACATGAACATACAGATGCATCTATACTTGGTTTCCTGTCCAATTTTGAGCCTGGTCAAACTCCTGCAGTCATCTATAATTTTGCTGAGTATATTGCTGATAGTATACATGAACATCTTGTTAGACTTCCTAGTGAAGGTGTTTTTAGGTACACCTCATATCTCTTCCATTTGTTCCTCTACTTTCATTCAGATAAGTCTCCAATAAATCTTCAAAAGATGGATGTAGGGGGGAATGAACAGTCTATCATTTTCTAGACTACCTTAATTAGAAAGGAATCAACTGAGTTCACATATGTAGGCTTCATAGACTATTTTATTCATCCATTGGTAAATCTTATTAAAAATAGTGCACAACCTAGAATAAGTGATGAAATTAAGAAGGTGTTACAGTTATCAGAACAAAGCAAGACTGGTGATTGGTATTTATACCAAAATCACAGTGAGATCAGAGTTTTTGGCACAACCCTCATCCCTTATTAATTTCCAAAGTGCTTGCCAATGAGGTTATTTTCCATGGAATACATAAGACAGATATTGAACTCAGATTCAATAAATTTATTGGCTAATAAAAATAAAACTTAGTTTAAATTGAAGAACCAAGTGGGTCCATTCATATGAAACAATAGAGAAGCAGGTGCAAAAGAAAAAAAACAATTAGCAGAGTATAAATTTAGCAAAATTTTTCTTTGGAACTATGATCCTTATGGTATCATAGGTAAAATGAGAATAAATTGTAAGTGAACTCCCTATATTCATGAGAAGAAGGTTGAAATTGAGAAATTTTGAACCAGTCTGAATGGTTAGAAAACACATTGGTAGAAGCAGATCAACCGATTGATACTAGTCACATTATGCAAATACTAGCTCAGGAAGACAGAGGTATAAAAAGAAATAGGGAATAAGGCTCATACATTACTGAGATAACTATAGAAATCAAGTTTAAACTAAGGTATACCAAGAAGCCAAAGACAAATATAGAAGATAAATAAAATGAAACAATTGAGGTTGTAGATACAAAGGTTCTAGATAAAGACAATGTGCCACCAACATAGATTGAAAATGAGTAGCAACTTACTCCTTCCAACACACAGTAAATCCAAAAATAGAACAGTGTGGAAATATCATCATCAAATCAGCCAGAGGATAAAGACATAGATATCAAGGAAAATTATAAAGATATTAAACCCAAAAATGAGGAAATCAAGAATGAAATCTATTCTCAATACTTGAAGCAGACTCCAGGGATACACAATAGTTTGCTTTCAACCTTCGATTATAAAAACAAGAAATTGTTAATGACTGTGCTATAGCCTTCAGTACGAAAACCTACAACAACATCAGATTATAAGAGGGCTAATATTGAAGTTCCAATAGAGGACATTCATCCCCTGGATCAGATTGAATTCCACAAGAAAAGCTCATAAATGCTATATTCTACCATGACCACAAAAGAAATGAGTGTTCAAAATATCTTGAATACATTGACAAGTATTAAAGATCAACTTAAGGTTGAAAAAGCTTCTTCATATGCTAAATACACAAGAATCAAATATTTAGAGGAGTTAGTGATTGAAGTGGGTTATGACCCTTGTAATGTGAAAGCTGCAGAAGAACTAGTAAAGAAGAAAAAAGAGGATATTGCAGCACTCAGAAAATAGCTGAAATTACCCCCAAAGAACACCCACAGGCCAAAGAGATTGTACAAGAAGCAAATAAAAGATATGAGATGACGAATATCATATTATATATGACAACACAAATCAAAGAGATGGAGATTGAGATGGATAAACTAGTCCAAGAAAAAGAGGCCATTAAAACAAAAGAAATCCCTGCAACTGTAATTTCTATGGTGACCACAGCAGTCCCATCCACTTTAGCAGAAGAATTGTCTCCAAAGGTTCCATTGGCCACAACAGTGCTAGTCACTTCATCCACTACTTCTGCCACTGAGTCTTCTACACCAGTAGTTCGGTAGCCAGATGAGGCCAACAAATTGATAAAGGAAATGGAAGAAATGTCCGTACAAACTAATGAAATCAACAGGTTGAAAGAGAAAATCAAAAAGCTGGAAGATGCCAAGAATTTAGCACATATAAATGCTAAAACTGAAGAAGAAAATGCTAAAAGGTTAAGTGAACAACTCAAAATTTAGAAACAGAGTTGAACTTAAAAGAGCCTATGGCACATATCAAAAATCAGTTATGGATCAATATCATTGAATCAATCAATGATACTTGGCCATCAATACAGGTGATATTTGAATAGAAGGACTTGCTAATAGTAGCTAGAGAAGAAGTTCAGAAAACTAAAGATGAATTGAGCACCAAACCTAAAGAAGCATTGGAGATTATCAAATTCCTCAACTCTAAAAATAAGCAGGAATTGGATGAAATTGGGATAAAAGATAGAACTGAAACTATAATGGAGGTAAGAAAATTAATTTCCAAAAAGAACCTGATGAAACAGTTGGAGGAAAAATGTCAAAATATGGATGTAACCATTTCAAGATTCATGGTGAAATTTGACATTTTGAGGCAAAAATGACTTCCTAGTATTCTAGTAATCAATGATAAGTTGATGAAACAAGAAGTTATAATAAAAAGATAAGGGACTTTGCCAAAGAATAAGTGAACAAAATAGATTGGAAAGGGATTCCAACAGGTAAAGTTTTATACAAGAGTATTGAAAATCTATTTTATTTACAACATGAGGTAAAACACCTCTTTGTGGTCAAGCCAATTGTTATAAGATACATAGAGGTAGATGAAAATTTTATAAACTTAAAGAAGATCAAATTACCTGAGACAAAATTCTGGGAGAAGCTAACAAACTTGCTTTAAAAATTAATTTGCAGTAAGAAAAGATAAAAAAAAACAGAGTTGTTGTTTATATTACACAGTAAACAGATTTCAAAAAGGAGAAATAGTTTCCAGCAGTCAAAATCAGTATTCAAAGTGTATCATTTGAAAAAGAGTATTAGATGAAAGAGGAAGACTAACAAATATTAAAGATTAGATTTCCAGTGTGAGGAACACCTCATCGGCCCAGTTGCAGCCCAAATCCAAGCATAAGACTATTTAATTTCAATAAATAGTACAACTTGCAATTTGTTAGGCAACTGTCACTATCTTTTTGTAAAAGATATTTTATTTTCCAAGAAAAATTCCTTAGATTGTTCTAGGATATTTTGTAATATTTTTTGTATAAATACTTCATCATTTGAATTATTGAGGGTGGATTAATTGCGGAGGATTTCTATAGTCATATTTTCTGAACCTGAAGGGTTTTTGTACCAAGTTCAAGTCAGGAAGCTGGATCAAAGAAATAAAGCATCATATTTCAGGATTCATGTGTTCGACCACTTAAGTGAAGTACTTTCTCATGTTATTTGTCAATTTTCTTATTTTTTCCATCCATTCATAAATGTGTTCTAAATTTTAATGTGAAATCAGGAATTGTTATATTAGAATTTGTTGAAAGCACTCTGTTATTTTACTGGTTTTCATTTAAATTTTTTGTGTTGATATTCAGACTTGGGAAACCTTAATTGCTCCCTAATTTCGATTTACCCCTACCTTTTCACTCCTTATTCGTATCAAAGAACCCTTAATTTCTCTTTATCCCTATTAATACCACTTCACCAATCATCCTCTAAACATCTTGAGTAACTCTGCTATCTTGCCCTAAAAATATTTGACTTTAGAATTTGATCCTGATCTGTATGCTTGACGCATTGAATCCATTTACCCAATGGAAACCAAACCTATTACTATCCATCTCATTAAGTGATTTTCCCACCAAATCAAATCAAAACGCCACAACCAATTTCCCCATATAACTAGCCTAAAATGATATATTAAAACAAAGTTAAATCTTATAGAGAGAGCCCTCTCTGAGCCTTAGGAAGGCTAGGTCCTAAAGCTTGAAATTAGGTTTGTGGTTACCTTTAATATTCTTTAAACTATAAATCAAAATCTCACAATTTTGAGAATTATTAGAGTGATAACACAATCTACAATATTTATACTTTTTAAACTCTAATATGCATATGTACTTACTTCAGTCTGTATTATGATTTGAGTTGATAAATAATTGGTTTTCATTATGTATAGATACAAATTGTGATTGTTTTCTAAGAAAAAAGAAAGAACTACTAAGAGATAACCAAAAATAAAAACAAAACTTTCTCAATTGAAATGACAAAACCTTTGGAGAAATACCTTAACTCAAAATCTAAAATTAATTGTAAGATTCCTATAAGAGAATGAAAGTTATACTTTAAAAGAGATGTATGAGTCCCTTAACTATTTATTTGTTAACGAGACCCTTCTTATCATATAAAATATTTATAATAATTATAGTTAAACATTTTGGAAAAGGAAAACTAAATATAGTGAATAATAAGAAGCTAATGATTGAAAAATTGGATTTTCTATTCTCATTTGTCACATTCACAGTGCTTTTTTCTTAGAAAAAGGAAATATTTATTTGTTTTCCCTAGAAAATGAAAGATTTCCTTATTCTCATTTGTCACATTCGCATTACTTTTTTCTTAGAAAAAGGAAATATTTATTTGTTTTCCCTAGAAAAATGAAAGATTTCCTTAAAAGCTTTATTGTTCAACTATTAGATTAAAATCCTTATTGTTCCAAATTTTAAAAGTAATGGCCAAACAAATATTCCTTCAAATTATATAACTGTTTCTGATAAGCACTTCTCTCAAACATTGCTGCATTAATATTGGAGAAAAAATAGTTCATAACACAGATTCTATAAATAATTATTGATGGCACTTACCATTACACCAACAATGTTGTTATTTCAGGGTTTCAACTTTAATTATCAACCTAAGTTCATACAAATTTAAAAAAAAGTCACTATATGTGCAAGAGGCACTAATTTTTTTTTTATAATTATTATACACGTGATAAGTGATGAAATGAAAGCTAGAGTAACAGAAAACGAGTTAAGTTGTGAGACTCACTATGCCATAGGAAAGTAAATTTGCAAAAATGAAATGGCACCTTATGCTACTTTCAACAAATAGAAGGAACACTTGCCTGGAAATAAAGGATTTGAAAACCTGAAACCTAAGTTGCAGAAAACAAGAAATCATTTGGCAAAAAGACAAGATTTTACGACTGATTCTATGAATTTGGTTGTGTTGGTGATCAGTTTGAAGAAATCAACAGATGAAATCTGTAATCTAGGTAAATTATTGTTGAAGACTTATCGACTCTGCAAGATATTAATCGTTCCTATTAAATGGCAGAATCGTGGATACCCAACAGTCAACTTCAGCGTAAAACAAGTGGTAGAGGGGTCGACTTCCAATAATAGGCATATAGTACTCGATAGTGGGAAATGGATTAACATCATATATTCTTAATTATTTTGTTTTTGGCATTGTCATCCATTCTGGCGCTTCATGCAGACCTTGCAGCTGCGTTGTTGTCCGAAGGTTATTACGAGAAGTCATGCCCCTTTGTAGCTCCCATTGTAAGTTTGGAAACGCATTTAGCAACGTCCAAAGAAGCTCGTGTGGCAGCTTTCATACTTCGCCTCCATTTTCATGATTGCTCTGTGCAGGTACTTTGTTTTGATATATTCAAATGCCTAATTGTTTTTGGATTTAAATTGGGTGCTCTTGATTTTGCATCCCATCTCTCTCATGTTTGGGATGTACACTCCCCAAATTTATGTAGATTGTAAATTTTAGGCAATATTCCAGAATGTGTCAATAAGAAGAGACGTCAAACAATTAACCTCTTTTTTCTTTTAATCTCTCCTGGATTATCAGATTCCAAGATATTTCTCCACATAAGAATTCCCCATTCCATCCATCCACCCATCGTCAGACCATCCAACAATCCATCCACCCACCCATGGTGACACCATATTTAGGGTGTACACTACACCATCAACCTATCCCGAGACTATCTAACTTTTAGGGTGTACACTTTAGGGTGTATATTTCACTCATCTAATCTTGGAATTTGACGACCAAGGGGGAGGGTCAATTCCTTGACCTCTTTCTTGACAATCAAATTTAGGGATATTACTAGAATCTGCAATCAACATTCAGGGTACTTTAAATAAACCTTTGAAAAATACAAAATTTTGATTACACAATTTTTATTGGCTTATTCTTGCACTAAAATTTAGTCATTGCTATAATATTTTTAGTCAATGCTATATTATTTGGAATTAATGCAAGGATGCAACGCGTCTGTGCTGCTTGATGACACGCCCACCTTTGTAGGGGAGAAAACAGCGAGCCCAAATGCAAATTCGCTGAGAGGATATGAAGTCATACATGCCATCAAGGAAAGACTAGAGGCTGTGTGCCCCGGTATTGTGTCTTGCGCTGAAATACTTGCCATTTGGAGAATGCGGTAGTGCTAGTATGTTTTTTTTTTTGTAAATTCGGTGGGTCCATTCCATTTTCTATTTATATTTTTAAAGGCAGGCTACAAAATATAAATGTTAGCAGTTAAACTTGGCCTCAACCTGCCCGCAGGAAACCAGGTCTGTTGGCCATCTAAAAGCATGATACGCGGTCCAAAACTTAAATTGTTTCATCCTCCTAAACTTTTCCTGAGCTGTCTGTTCTATGATTCCTATACTTGCTATCCTAAAGCAGTTTATACTTCTGTTTCTAAACAGTAATATCATCAAAATTTAAAACATCTATGAGTTCATTCTTTCTAAAAAACATACTGCTATACTTCTGAAGAAGACACTGGGGCTGGGTCTTTTGCACTGGTACCCGGCATATCAGTTTGCTGTAGCTGTTGTAAAATCTGTTGAAGGATTTTTTCTATCCTTCCCACCTTATCATCCAGCCTACTAACTCTATCCACCACCTGGTATTGAGTTATCTTTATGTGCTATAGTTGGTCTTGAATTTCTAGAATCTGAGCCTGCATGCTTGTCCCCTGCTTTGCTGCTTCTGCTTGGGTATTCACTGGATGAAAACTCTGCATGGCTTTCTCTATTAAGCATTTTACTATCCAATATGTATGGACAGTCTGATTGAATAGGGTGAGGCGCCCCCGCGTGTTTCCTGGGTCTTGTATGAAATCCAAAATGTCTGCTTCTGTCTCATTATCCTCTGGTTCTGTTTGGATATCCCTCTCCCATCCTCGAATGACCTACCTTGTGTTAGAGGAATTACCTATCACATATGTAGCAGCTAACGTTTCCAAGTGTTCCTGGTTTTTCTTACGTCCCCTTTTCTGCGGGATTGGTTCAGCTTGCTCTGGCTGTTTTCCTTTGGCAGCCTCTGTTTTAACTCTTCGTTTTCCCATTTGCACTGAACACCTATAAACATGCACCAGTGCATCAACAGGAACAGTAACAATATAAAGCGTTAGATGATCATGATCAGTACGCCACCTTTGGACTTCCAGCTCGTGGTTGTCATACAAGCTATGAGACTTAACCTTGGTGATCAAACTCTGTAAATTGTTAGACAGAAATACAGTATTAACCTTGGGACTGTGGGTCAGGTAGTGAAGGTTAATTCTCGAATTAAGATTCCAGAAAGCTATAAGGTTAATTCTCGGATTCTCGTTCTGGGCTGCCTCATTATGGTTTAGCTGAGTACTAGCAGGTCTAGGGTTCAGGGCTTGACAGCGCTTAACGCCAGTGAAACAGAGCTGGGTAATATACTCCCCTTGCACTATAATTTTGGAAATATTTACCTTTATCCCCAACTGCTCGAGGTTATGCAGGTTGCTGGAATAGATGGTAGCCTGCCAGGCACTAAGGGAGTTTCTTGTAATACAACCCCCGTTAAGCTGAAAACAATGCTTCTGCGGGTTTTTATCAATTACAAAACAAAAAGCCCATACCCGAAACCACTGAAATTGCATTATAGAACCACCAGCGAACAGGATTTTGCTTAGACGCATGCTTACATGCTTATGAAAAGGACTCAAGAAACTAACATTCCTAGACTTCATATTCTCACTGATACTGACTGAATCAAACACAAAGAGGAGCATAGAAACATTGTGGGTTGGTAATGAGTTAGGGTCTGGCAACAGAGGTTCGCGCAACCTTCCCCATGCATGCGTGTCCAGAGGACAGAGACTTCTTTCTTTAGCATCCTCCATAATCCCTATATTACTGACAATTGCATACGAAAACAGAACCCAAGAGACCATATGAGCTAAACTTACACTAGGGTCTCTGAAACAGGGTCGGATTGGTTTCTTAAGGGGGATTATAGGGTACAGAGTTATACCGAGACCCTTGAAATCATCCTTTGTGAAACGTCTAAGACAATTTACAGTATGAGGCTTCATAATAATGGTGAGAATACTTCTTACATACCGTGACAAGAGCACTTGAAGAGCTGACTGGGTGCTGTAGCTTCTCCTCCACTTTCGTTTTCCCACAGGTGCATTCACAAGTTCTTGCATGAATGAATGGGAGGGCGGAGGGCCTTCTCTTACATTGGCGGTGGTTTTCCTTCCGTGAGCTGGCCACACAGCCTAGCCACCTTTCCCCATGATGCAACGAGTTGATTTTTCCTGTCCTGGCATCATAATAGCTATTAATGAGTCAGAGTTGATCCGTGTGCCCAGTTGCCACGGTGCCTATTTCCAATTGCCGGTTGATCACTGCCGTCCCGGGGCGGTGGTGCTGGTATGTTATATATACAGTTGATTTAATTGAATTATAGGCTTTGAGGATATTTTTAAATGAGATTAATATTATTTAATTTTACTCTTTACTATTTAATTATAAATATTGTAATTAACATTATATGAGTATTTATTTTTATTTTTATTTTTTATATTTTGAAAATATTTCTAAGATGTGACTATTATTATTTAAAGTAATTATTTGATGTGGTTTTTAACATGTAAGAAATCAAATTCCATAGTTATTTATATTGTAGTAGATTTGTGGATGAAAATGTATATGTGTAAAATTTTTAATTTTGTCTGACTTTTCTGGAGATAGTCTACTCATCATCAAAGATGAACCAAAAATGATAATAAAGGATGAGTAGAGCTTCCTCTAGAAACATCAAACAACATTAAAAATCCTATACATATTTTCATAAAAAAAACCTCAACAAAATGTAAAAAATTATAATCAAATTTTGTTCATATAAATTTCATAAATGTTTTCTTTGCTACTTGCCAGGCCGAAGGTCCATACTGGGATGTCCCCTTACAGAGAAAGGATTCAACAAGCGCTAGTTTGAGTGAGGCAAAAAACAACATTCCCACACCCAATTCAAACATCCGGACTTTCATTGCGAAGTTTTTATTACAAGGTGTTACACTAAAATTTGTCACTATGACTGTCCATTCGGATATCTCGCCATCCGATGGTGTGTCTCAAGTGAATCCCCTATGAAGCTTGAAGTAAAATTACACCAGGGACAAAATGAGTTTTGGTTTTCACTGTTTCAAAACCATTTTTAATCACCTTCTCAGTTTTCCTGAACAAAACCTGGTCACCTGCTCGGCTTTCCTGAAAAAACCTTGCTCACATGCTGAGTTTTCCTAAACAAAACCTGCTCACCTACTCAGTTTTTCTGAACAAAACATGTGCACGTGCGTAGTTTTCCTGAACAAAAAGTGTGCAGGTCCATTTACGCATGTAAAAATAAAGAAGGTAAGTTTTAGAAGCTTTGTTTGAGGAATCTTATCCAGATTAGAAACCTCAAACTGCTACATACCTACGCCTCATCCCTTGGTATATGAAATTAAATTACTTATCTTAAGTATCATATCCCCCTGAGAAGTGGAACTAAAAACCTCCTCATCCTTCCTATAAATTTAACATAGGAATGAGAGATTGAGGGAGACATGGATTGATAAACCCATGCTGTTGGTTTTGGGTTTGAAGAGCTTGTCATCAAGGGAAGGAAAGGAGACCATTGGAAGAGGCTTGTGACATCAAGGAACCAGGTTGTAAGCTTCTTTTCCCTTTTTATTTTAATACAAAGTAATTTTTCTTTCATAATTGCATTTATTTCGATGTTATTTGTGGGATTCCTTGATCACTCACATGGTTTATAACTGATTATTGATTCATTTGTATGTTGTATGCTAGACTAAGGATTTCATTTACTTTTGATTTTATATGCGAGATTCTTTGATCCCTCTGAATGTTTTTTTCTATGTCGATCTCTTTTGGCGCATCATGGAAATGCTGTGGAAAGAATTTGGAGAGAATATAAACCATTAAGGAAAAGCAGGTTGTGGAAAGCGTTGAAAGGACTCCTACAAGAACTTTGTTACTAGGTAAGTGATCTTTCGCATACTACATGTTTCATGTTTTAGTTATTGATCTGAATGGAATGTATTAGTTTTATTGTGCAAAGTATCGAAACATTAATAAAAAAGTGTGCTTAATGTTCTCTGAAGTTTGCAGGTTAAACAAATGGTTTTAGCATAGTTAAACTGATTTTTGTGTGAGGTTAAAGCATGTATTTTTTCTTGTATAACAATGTACAACAGTAAATAATAGATAAATAAACATCAAATAGCACAATACTCAGTAAATTTGATGAAGCAGTTCCCGCTCCTGGGCTACATTTACTGGTCCAGATCCCAATGGCATGTCCCTAATATCTTATTGCTAAAAAATGATAAGTACATGTGAAATAAAGCCTTAATAGGCTACGCTCTCTATAAAAACAGCTTCATAATGCTTGAACTAGCCAGATATGACTATTCATTTGCAGAAAACAGACAAAGGATGCTCAATACACTTCCTACATCTTGGTGGCCCTAGTGTCTCCTTGATCTTTCTCGAAGTTAAAACTACTAAAGATGACCTATGATGGCTCTGAAACCTATGCCAATGTGTTCATAATTTCAAGAATACCCAAAATTGACTATTTTTTCACCCAATTTCGTTCAATAATGAAGGCGTTATGGCAAGAATAATTTTTTCCCAATATCCTTTGAAAACCTCCTCCAAAATTAGAGGAACTTCAGTTAGGAGCGCCAAAAATGTCCAAACTCTGAAAATGGTAGAAATGCGCCCCAAATTCGGTGGACGGTTAAATTTCGCATTAAATATTGCAGTTCAGCTGGTCACGTGACTCACCACCAAAATTGTCGGAGAGAACGTTGATAAAACCGTTTTTTTAAACCATGGCATAAAATATTAATTCTGCGCTGGCCACATGGGCTCGAACCCGCCACCGCCATAACTGCCATGGTCTTAGCAGTGTAGCACATGGTCACATGCGTAAGGTTCTATTACAGGGGGTTAGCCCCCTTTGCCGCCAATGGAAAGTTCTACAATTTTTAAATAAAATCTGTCGCCCATAGTTGTTAAGCAACATAGTGTAGGTGGGTTGGTTGAGCAACTTACGTTCGCAGGTGGAAGACCATGGTTTGATTCCTCTCAACTATAAAAATATTTTGATTGCCAACAATTTCTATGACATGGGGCCACGTTGTTGCCTCTGGTTCTGCCACGTGGCACTCGATAATTGGTCCATTTACAACAAAGTCAAACAGCCATCAAAACATGACACTTGTCGGAATATGATTCGTCCATATGGAATATTCTAGGGAATATTTTGAAGAATATTCCTTGGAATATTATTTTTTTTATTTTTCCAAAATTAAAAAAAAATCAAACTTGGTCAACTTATTTTTGGAGTTTACTGGGCTCTTCAAACCTTGATAACTTCTGCATACAACCTCTGTTTTGGGAACCATTCACGCGGTGCCAGAATCACAGAGACGGGACCTTTTCGGTCATTCAGGTTGCAACCGTTTTTTAGCACTTTAATTTTTGAGCATTTTTTAACTTGGACATGATCTCCTAATCAGTTATAGGCTAACGAAAGTGTCATTGTTTTGTCTGTTTGTTTCTAGTTACTCGTTGGAGTACTAGGGAGATTGCTTTTTTTTGCAAGAGGGATTAATCTAGTTAACAAATTGGCGACCATACTGGGGAACGAGTTCTCCTTTGTTTACTTTGATGCCTTTAGACCCTTTGAAGAATTGAAACTTTTGGTTTGAAACCTCTGTTTTTGTTTTTATTTTTATTAATTTTCTCACCCTGCGCGGTTTTTGTTCAAAAACAGAGTGCAGAACTACGCAGTTTTTCTTTAGAAACAATGCACATGCGCATTGAACTCTATTGTCTACCTATGCAACCCTGTAAATTTTTGAAAAAAGTTAAGGTTTCTCTGATTTAAGTCCAGATTTTTGGTTTTTTATGATCATGTTACCCTGTTACTAGTCTCATTAAGTCGTTGTTAAGTTAATTAAATGTTTTGAATTTTCTTTTTTGAGAAATTCTTAATTTGATTTCCTTTGGTCATTACTTCGAGGTTTGTTTCAGTTTCCTAACAATTTTTGCATCTTTTTACTTTTGTTTTTGCAAAAAAAATCCCCCCCTTGAGTGTTAAATTGTATCTGAGTGTTAATTTCCTTTGAGTGTTTTTATTTTTGATTTTTGGAATTCTCACCCAATTTTCTTTATTTGCACTTGATTGGTTCCTTAGATTACATTAGCGAATGAAAATAGTATTCTTGTTCTTTTGTTGATTTGGAATCATCTTAATTTTGAGAATTCTCTTGCATAAGATTACATTTGCATAATTAGAATTCTCATTTTCAGAATATAAACGAAAATTGTGCATAGATTAGATTTCTATACTTTTCAAGTGAATTGTGCATAGATTACAGCTGCATAGTTTACATTATGGAAAAATAAATCGTAGATTTAGATCAATCTTTGATTGTCTATTGAAGAAAATCACTTATCTTTAGAGTGTTGGGTTTTGAGTTTTGTTGGTTTGCTGATCTATCAAAAAAGAGTCTTTCACTTCTAGAATTGGTTGTGTCAATCTCTTTTATTTAAGTAAATCTCATCATATATTCATTTATGCCTATTGTAAAGAGTTATTTCATTGATTTAAAAGATAGTGTTTCTCATTTAAAGATAGTCCTGATTTGAATTTACATGTTTTTATGTTTTTTTTAAAACATAAAAATAAAAAAAATTGAATCAATTAGATTAATTTTTCTTGCTGAAATTAGTGCATTAGAGAATTTGTTATATTTCCTCTTATTTACCAATTTTTTTCATTGTTTGAAGTGAATGGAACCTCTCTCCTTACTTTAGTTAGGATTCATCAAAGTGAAAATATAACATTATCATATTCGATTGCATTCAGTTTTAGGTCAGGTCATAACACCACTTGTTTCATATCCATTTACCCTTTGAGTAAAAACAACCAAAATAACACAACGCTTAATAAAATTCTTCTAATTTTTTTTACATTTTCTAGGACTCATTCTACCAATATAGCTTAGGCTAGTGCTTTGGAATAGGTTTTAGTTAACATTGCAAAGTAGTTAAAACAAACAATAGTATCTTGCGGTAACGAAAAATTCCAATTATTGTATTTTTACTCTAGGAAGCTCTTCTTAAAAGAGTCAAGTACGAGGTCATGTTAGACCCAGTGAGGTAATCGTACATATCTCATTGGTGAAGATAGAAGATGTGCATGTAATAAAAATGGTAAACCTCAGATTAACCATTGTCGAGGAGTCTGGGGTCACTTGTTAGCAAACCTCATATTTACCATGTCGAGGAGCTTTCAAGGGGATTGAGCTTGATACTCTGCCCTTGCGTGTATATTGGATCGTAGACTATTCCCCCAGGTGCATTTGTCTCAGTTGATGACCTTAGTGGCCATAATCTTTAGTATTTTTCCCAAGGTGACGTGGAGGGAATGTCCCACTGTACTTGGAGAAAACGTTGACTAGAATCACTTGGACTTTCCGAAGGGTACTCTTCACTTTGAGATGGCATAGTGAAGTTACTTGCACCAGACTGTTTCATTAAGCAGGTTTTCAGGGTAACTAATCCAACCGCCAGTTTTCCACATTAATTTCCACGACGTTGTATTTAATCACCAACTAGTGTTTTTATTGTGGAAATATATTGTTGCATGTCGTTTGACTCCTAGATTTGATAGTGCGTGTTTATTTTCTTGTTTTTACTTTTTAGAGACCTTAGGTGTGGATTGTGAATTTGAATTGTTAATAAAATTCATTGAAGTTGAATCTAATGACAATAGTTCCAGAATTTACCAACCAAAGAACCCCTATTAACGAGAATCCTAGTACTTTTCCTTGCTTTGGAAATGTTGGTCCTCCTTATATGGCTACATTATCATTACCTGGATTGACCATAGGTTTACCAGTATGGTTATTTTCAAATTTTTTGGCCTTGAATACTCAAATTATTCCACCTCAACCGGATGCTTCACCTCAACAAAGTTCACCATCTCAACATCACCAACCTCATGTTGACCCTTTACCTTCTTCGCCCAACATGTATTCCTCCCTTTCTTCTTCTTCTCTTGGTAAAAGCCGTGATGCTAGTAACGAGGTGGCTAAGAAGAAGAAGAAAGGGAAGAAGAAGAAGAAGAAGTAAGATAAGAAATAATTCAACCAACCAACCATGGTTGTACGTGTTAGTAATGTTGAGGAGACCTACAACATGCATCGTAAACCAAAATACCCTTGCAAGCTTTGTATGGGTGACCACTTCCTTATCAATTGTATTGGTATTCCTAAAGTCTTGGAAGTATGGTTACAAATATCTTGTCAACTTATCGTTGGTCCATCAACTAGTGATTGTCAAGTTCCTGGGAAAAAGGGTAAAGTTAGTTTTTTGTGTAGGTTATGCAAAGGGAGTCATCAAATGCACATTTTCTCTCACATGGATGAAGCCTCAAAATTGTTGGAAAACCTTACTGCTCCATAAGAAAATTTTCCAACTAGTTACCATAAATTTTCTCCCAACCTACCATCAGTTGAGGAAGTGATTCATCCAATTCCAAGTACATTCAATCCCACTCTTCCATTGGAGAGTGAAACTCATATCACTCAGGTTGATGATCCATTAGTTGATCAAGTGGTCGACTTGATTTCACATTTGGTCGATTCCACTCTCCCTGTAGAGAGTGAAATTAATACCGCTCAGGTTCTTCTTATTACATCAGATTCTTCTACGCGATGGGGCATTTCACCTATTTCTATAGAAAACCCTCCAAGTACTAAGGTCTTTTCCTTTGTTTGAAGTAGACTGATAGAACCTTGTTTTCCTTCCTCCATCCATTTCCAAATCATTGTGAAGGTTTTTGGTAAGAATGTGCATCGGGGAAATGTAGATGAAGGTGCTTCTGTTAGTATTTTATCCTCAATTGCTTGGCAAGATTTTGGTTCCCCACAACTTGTGCCTGTTACACAGATTCTGTCGGCTTTTAATAGAACGATTAGTGAACCTTTAGGGATCCTTCCTAAGTTTCCTATTACCTTGGAAGGTAAAATTGTCTGTATTGATCTTATGGTAGTCTAAGGCCCCTTGGATATCAATTTTCTCCTTGGAAGAGACTATGTCTATGCAATGAAAGCTATCGTGTCAACACTCTTTTGTGTTAGGTATTTCCCTAAAAATGGAAACATTTTTATTGTTGACCAAATTTCCTTCATTAGTCTTGATTCAACTACAAGTCCCATGATTTCAGTTACTGATGCAAGCAAGCCTCTCATTTTTTTCTCGACTTCCTTTGACTTAGATTTGGTAATTTACATGGTAAACCCTATGGGGGTTACTTAACATGATGTTCTTATCCCTATTGAGTCCCTTCACATGGGTTCCTTCCAAAGAATTGTTCTTCCTTTTGATGAAGACCTCTTGAAGGCCATGATCGAGGTGTGTCCCTTGACATGTGTTTCTTTCAATTGGAAGCCATGATTAAGGCTCATCTTGAGGATAGTTCCTTTTACTATTTCAACCTCGGTAAAAAAAGAATCTGATCAAAATGAGGATGGTTTTTTTACTGTGTCAACATCGTTAAAGCATGAAACATGTTCCCATGAGCATAGTTCCTTTTATTGTGTCAAGCTCGTTAAAAAATGAAACAAGGTTTCATGAGCATAGTTCCTTGTGCCAAGATCGTTAAAAAATGAAACAAGGTTCCCATGAAGAGAGTTCCTTTTCTTGTGTCAGCCTCATTAAAAAATGAATCAGGTCTTGAGGATAGTTCCTATTATTGTGTCAACCTAATTAAAAAAGAAAATAGGTTTCCATGAGGAGAGTTATTTTCCTGTGTCAACCTCATTAAAAAATGAAAAAGGTTCCCATGAGAATAGCTCCTTTTACTATGTCAACCTCGTTAAAAAATGAAACACATCTTTATGAGCATAGTTTCTTTTATTTTTTCAAGCTCGTTTAAAAATGAAACAAGTTTCCATGAGCACAGTTCTTTTCATTTCTCAAGCTCATTAAAAAATGAAACAAATCCTCTGCTAATTAAGTCGAGTCTTTCATATGATCTCGTAAATGAACCTTCATTACATCCAACTATTAGTAACTAGTAGTTTACTTAGGTGAATGAAATGAAGCTTGGGGAGCATGTACTCTTGCAGGTTATGCTTGGGGGACATTGAAAATTATCTCAAGCATGATTTTTCCTTTGTTTCAAGCTTGTGTAAAAATGAAACAAACCTGTCTTAAGCACAAAATTTTCGGTTTCAAGCTTGTGTAAAAATGAAACCACTTTCAAGCATAGTTTTCCTTTGTTTCAAGCTTGTAGAAAAATGAAACCTATCTTGAGTCCATTTCGGTTATTATTTTCAAGACTCATTAAACTCCTGAAAAACCTGAGATAATTTTGCTATCTTTAATTTTCGTAAAACACATGAAAATGTTGAATTTTTTTCATCTTTTACTACTCATAAATTAAATTGAAAGTCGCACATATGAGTACACTTTTTATCACTTTTTCGAACTCGTTAAAATTTACGAAAAAGAGAAACCATGGAGTTCTCTTTTAAGCCCTTTTGAGACTCTTTAAACATGAAAATATTGTCGAGCACTTGACTATTCGAACTTGTAAAAATAAATGAACAATCTTCTATTCAGTATAAGTATACCCATTTTCCAGACTGAATTAGACTATTTACGAAAAAGGTATATGTTGACTAATCATGGTCAATAGAGTTCTCCCTTGCATTATTTTTACGTTTTTTAGGCTTGAGGTATTAAATTCACAGAAAAGAACATTTGGAGTTTACTTATGTTTTTCTTCTGACTCCCTAAAAATGAAAAACACTGATTTTACTTTCTTCAGACTCGTTAAAAATTTGCGTTGAAAGAGCTGAATGAGTTTTATTTTTGTCTGTTTTCAGACTCTTTAAACATGAAAATAACACTAAGTTAACCCTAAAATGGACTCATAAAACTGAAATAGTGTAGGACCCATCGATTACAACGGGACCGAACCACTCCTTCCTAGGGTTCATTAAAAATACTTTGGAGGACTCGTCCAAAGGATGAGCTTAGATGACAAGAAAATTTTATCCTCCTCAAGCTTGAAAAAAAGAAAGAGGTACTTGCTAGTAATTTTGGGGGAAAATTAGGAAAAAATATTCATTTTTGTATTATTAAAGGGTGTATATCGCTCTTGAACATGACACTCTATCACATCTATGTCTCGGTTGGGAAATCCATTTGCCTCATAGTTAATCAAACCTTATGGAAAGTCTTCAACTAGTTTTGGGTATTATCGTTGAGTCAAATGCTGCCAAGTCACATGTCGTGTCACCAATATGTTTAATAGAAGTCCAAACTCACTAAAAATTACCTTGATATTCATAACCTTCAATCACGTCGGTCATGCTTGAGTCAGTCCTGAATCACTTCAAATATTGTTCTTCAAAACTTGACATGAAGTTTCATGTCGTATGCCCTCCTGTGACGAATCACTTCCTATTGACTTCTCCTCACTCTCTAGGAAGTTGATCTAGAAACCTTTTGGTACCTTGGAGCCTGCATGCATCAATGGTAGGTTTCTTGCTTTTGATGCTAGGTTCTCATCAATGGCCTTCTATCGAATGATTCTATGAGTGTTTGAATTCAAAAATTTTAATCAAACTTCATAGATTGTATTGGAGTACCTTAAGAGACATTTTCATTAATGGTGGTTTCTATCGCACTTGTTAACGGTTCACATCATTGATCGGTGATAAAGTGGTTTCTATCATGTTCGACTTCGAGACATTCACTTGCATGGTTAGATTTGTGCATCGATAGAGATGGATATCAAGGCCCTCGATCTAGTTTCATCCATCCAGGATGTGTGGAGTTATTAAATATTCATGATTGTAAATATAGATCCATTGATGGCTGCGTCCATACTATGTCTATTGTTTACATGGATCCTTGTGTATTTTCCTACTAGTTCATTGAGTTATTTTTACTCTAAGTATGGGAACGCCTACCTCAGTGATGTTTATACGAAAGAATGATATGGTAATCCTTGATTGTTTCTTTTAGGTCTTCAACCAATTTGTCTCTGATCCGAACCTTTGACATGATAAAGTGTTTTAGCCATCAAACATTTTTTCTTTCTTTGCACTTTAGGGGGCAATTTGTTACACTAAAGTATGTCACCGTGACTATCAATTCAAATATCTCGCCATTCGATGGTGTGTCTCAAGTGAATCCCCTATGAAGCTTGAAGTAAAATTATACCAGGGACAAAAGAAATTTTGGTTTTGACTGCTTAAGAACCATTTTTGAGCACCCGCTCGGTTTTCCTGAACAAAACCTGCTCCCCTGCTCAGTTTTCCTGAATAAAACCTGCTCACCTGTACAATTTTTTTGAACAAAACCTGCACACGTGGGTGGTTTTCTTGAACAAAAAGTGTGCAGGTCCATTTACGCATGTAAAAATAAAAAAGGAAAGTTTTAGAATCTTTGTTTGAGGAATGTTATCCAAATTAGAAACCTTGAACCGCTACATACCTGCGCCTCATCCCTTAGTATATGGAATTAAATTCCTTTTCTTAACTATCATATCCCTTGAGAACTGGAACAAAAAACCTCCTCATCCTTCCTATAAATTCAGCATAGGAATGAGAGATTGAGGGGGACTTGGATTGGTAAACCCATGTTTTTGGTTTTGGGTCTGAAGAGCTTGTCATCAAGGGAAGGAAAGTAGACCATTGGAAGAGGCTTGTGAAATCAAGGCATCAGGTTGCAAGCTTCTTTTCCCTTTTTATTTAAATACAAAGTAATTGTGCTTTCCTAATTGCGTCTATTTCAATGTTATTTGTGGGATTCGTTGATCATTCACATGGTTTATAACTGATTATTGATTCATTTATATGTTGTATGCTATACTAAGGATTGCATTTAGTTTTTCTTTTATATGCGAGATGCTTTGATCCCTTTGAATTTTTTTGTCTATGCAGATCTCTTTTGGCACATCATGGAGAAGTTGTAGAATGAATTTGGAGAGACTATAAAGCATTGAGGGAAATATGGTTGTGGAAAGTGCCGAAAGGACTCCTACAAGAACTTTGTTAATAGGTAAGTGATATTTTGCATACTACATGTTTCATTTTTCAGTTATAGGCTAAGGAAAGTGCCATTGTTTTTTCTGTTTGTTTCTAGTTACTCGTTGGAGTACTAGGGAGATCAATCTTATCCACAAGAGGGATTACTCGGGTTAACAGAAGGCCTCATAGTCACTGATATGGTGGCACTCGTTGGTCACTGAATACCAACCTTGGAGCATTTTTGGATATTGATTTGTGGGAATTTTTTATGTTTATTTTATATTCTCATAATATCTTGATGGTTAAGAGAGGGTTCAATTGTTTGGTATTTTTTTATTCTGGTAATTTCCAAGATATTTTTAGAATCTGCAATTTATATAAATTTGATGGATTTGATTTTTGTGAAGATAATTTTTTATTAAAAACCTTTAGGGTTTAATCTTGGGAAGGTGGACACACAATTGGGCAAGATCGACGCACAAATTTTAGGTGAAGGCTTTCTATTGGGCAGAATGAAGGAAATGAACTTTATGCATCTAGACTGAGAGAATTTTTCCCTCTAGTTGGTGGCGATGACAACATATCGCCCTTGGATCATGAGTGTCCAACATTGTTTGACAATTCATATTACACCAACTTAGTGAATGACGAAGGGCTCCTCAACTCTGACCAAGTCATGTATTCAAGTGGCCTCGAGAGCGTACTAACGATGCATATTGTCAAAATTTATGCTGCTGATGGTCTATAATTTTCCAATCAATTCTCGGATTCAATTGTGAAGATGGGAAATATAATTAAGCCTGAAACTTTTCTGACTGGTGAAGTAAGGAAGATTTTCCACGTAATCAACGAATAAGAACTTGACAATTTGATTTTTCATAAAATTTGAATAATTGGGTGAAATAATAGAGCTGATTTTTTTATATTGATGTGTTATCGGTTCTGAATTTTTATATTTAAACTATAATAAATAACATGCTTCTTAAGTTGATAGTTAATAATATTTTTTTTAAATTTGTGAATGTAATATTTGTTTGAGATAATGCCTCAATTATTATGTTTTCTTAGTTTGGATTGGGTTGTTGAGGAAGTTGAGAGATTTTCTCAACTTCTCTCTCTCAGATTAGAATTAGTTCAACTATATATACGTATGTAACATCTATTCATGAGGCGAACAATAATTCAATTATCACTGCATTTTATGTGATTCCTGTGTTCTTAATTTGGTATCAGAGCACGGAGATTTTATGCTTGCGCTAGTGAACGTGTAAGGCCATTCGCTGCATATGACAGCATTGTTGATTTGACTGTGTTTTTTTCCTTCGGTGGTAATCTGCGTGTGAGCTGACGTCCAAATCAGAGTGGCGATCGATCACTTTGTCAGATCGAAGGGTGCCTTCAACGCCCTTGTGCATCAAATTCACTACCTTCTCAGAGCCATAACGCTGCTGATCGGTATCGCAGCTCTATTCATCAATTGAGAAGCCTGTCACGGTTGTTGTTCGAGCTAGTGCGTAGAGCTCGCAGTTATATATACCTGCTCAGTTCTTGATTGCTCTTAATATCCAGACGAGATAGGGAAGCAACTTCCCTTATTGAGATATATCAAATCCACGATTTTGTGCACAGACGTGAAATTTAAGGAGGAAGCTCATAATTGGCCACGATAGCTCCTGTCCTCGGGTGCGTTTTTATATTGTTGGCTTAACATTTGGCGGTTTTTACATTGTGCTAACATTATTTTTTTTGAAATTTAATCCGCTAAATATTTGTTGATTAAAAAAAGGGGGGCTAAAGTTTTTTTTGTCAACATGGAGCCTATTGTACTGGAAAAGTTTAATGGCTTTAATTTCTACACTTGGAAGGTTAAAATTCAGTTGCAAATGATGAGTAGAAATCTATGGAATATTGTAGAAGGCTCAGAAAAAGCACCTACAGATGCTAGACAGTTAATTGAATGGGAAAAAAGAGAAGAAAGAGCCAAGTCTATCCTTGGACTATCACTTGCAGATTCCCAGCTACATCTAATTGACTTACAGAAATCTTCTGCAGCAATATGGGAAGAAATGAATAAGGTATTTGGGGCAAAAGCTGTTAATGCAAAATTTTTCTTAAAGTTACAATTGTTTAAATTTCAAATGGATAGTGAGACATCATTGTCAACACACATAAATGAGTTAAGAGCTTTGATGAGACAGTTGTCAGAAATTAATTCTAAAGTAGATGATGATGATGCAAAGGCAATTTTATTAAATAGCTTGTCTTCAAAATATGATAATGCCATATTTACTCTAATTCAAATGCCACGTCAAACACTTGATGAAATGATAGCAGCTCTTATGGCAGAAGAAAAGAGGATAGGTGGCGCAGAGGCTAGTTCACATAATGACTTGCACTATATTCCAAGGGAAGGATGAATAAAAATAAGACTTAATGTTTCTATTGTCATAAATATGGACATACAACATTCAATTGCAAAATTCGGGCTCAAGATCTTTTAAATGGAAAATCGAAAAAATCAGCCTATGCAACATTTTCAGAAGATTCACCTGATGCAGATTCTTCAAGTGAGGATGAACCTCCTGATCCATCTCTTAAACTTTTCTAAGAACATGTTTTGTAATATGATTTGCAAGTGTGTGGTGTGGTGTATAGTGTGGGGTTTAAGTTTGTTGTTGTGAGAGTTGTGTAGTACATAACCAATCATTGAACATTTTAGCATAATCTAAATTAGTCGTTCTCAACGTTCTTCGGTGCCGAGAGAACAATTGGCTAATTTGATTGTGTGAATTTGTTATATGCTGATGGGTCTTGTTGTTCCTCGGGGCTTCAAGAGCATCGGTTACAGGTTATACAATGAGATCCTTATGTGTAAAGGTCACTTTGTAAGATTAATCGCTGATCATATTCTGTACCTAGAATATTTTCCTATAGACTGTTGAAATTTATTCTTCGGGGTTATTTCACAGATGGAAATATTTCCATAGGGTAGTTCAGTGTTGAGACTCTTCTTCGGGGGTGTCGAGAATCTTTAATCTTACAAACTCAGCATTGATGGTCAAAAGCAGGTGTACTTTAAATGGGTTGAAAGGTAAGCTCGAAGATGTGGAGAAAGAAAGAGCAGAATCCAGAAGACAGCAGAGTGGGTAGAGTTGCTGATGAAGACCAGCTAGACAAAAACAAATATAAATTTTTTAATTGTGATCTCAGTATTGTTAGTTTTCTGTAATGTAGGCATTAAGGGAGAGTGTTTGAGATAATGCCTCAATTATTATGTTTTCTTAGTTTGGATTGGGTTGTTGAGGAAGTTGAGAGATTTTCTCAACTTCTCTCTCTCAGATTAGAATTAGTTCAACTATATATACGTATGTAACATCTATTGATGAGGCGAACAATAATTCAATTATCACTGCATTTTATGTGATTCACCCATATTCTTAATAATATTTTTATAAAAATTTGTTATTAAAAATGGTAAATTAATTAATTTTAAGGAGTTGGTGGGAATTCAGTGAAAAATTTTGTGGCTAAATTTTGATTTGTGTTGTTTAAATTGGCTCTTTGACTACATAGATGTATTTAACACTTTCAAAAACCCTTGGGGTACTTGGATTGTGAAGAGTTCACTTATCAGACTTGTGATTTCAATGAATCACTACAAGATTGTAGACAAATTTGATTGAAAAATAAATAGGAAAACTTTCAAAAAATGACACTTAAAACTACTCGAAATTGTAATCTCAAAAATATTTTTTTTATTAATTTTATTTTATATTTTAAGCAAATTTAAAATTATGTAGCTACAATGATTTTATGATTACACAGATACATGTGTTTATTTTGGAATATATTTTTTATGATTTTAATTTATTTATCAATACTTATTAAGTGGATAGAAAGAATCTAATCTTTGCCCAATATTCTAGAATATTCATAGTAGTATATACAAATCAAAGGTTCAAGTTTATGTCCAAAGTATTCATGCCTCTTTTCTTCTTTGTATTAACTTTGATTAAATTAAAAAAATATCACCTGAACAAGTGTAATATTAAATGAGTCATGGTTTTTTTTTTGAGAATGTAGTATCCATAAACCATGTTATTGGCCCATGATATCGTAACAAAACCTATTTAGCCATTAATAATCAACATGAAAAAGTGGAGGCAAATCTCATGGTTAAGAATCTTCTTTTATGTTTTTTAAAATATATAAATGTTTAACTTATATATTAATTATATGTATAATTATTAATAATTGTACTCGTTTAAAGTAAAATTATAATTTAATTAGTTTTTATGCTTTTTCTTCTATTTTTTAGCAACCTCACATGTAATATGTACTATGTTTATTGATGCTTATTATGAATTGATGCCTATCTATATTTACTAACTATTTAGTTTATATGGTTGGGCTAGTTGGTAATGGTACAAATTGTCAAATTCTAGGTGTATCATATTTTTGGTAACACTGCACCTTTTCTTATCTAATTAATTATCATTAATTTGCATTATATAGAAAACAAAATAAATAATAATAATAATAAATTATGTAAAATTTAGCATTTTATTAAATATCCAGATCACCATCTGTGCAAAAATATGTGGACCATGAAAATTATTAATAATATTGTAAATAAAAAATTTATAACCTATTGTCCATTTGTCTTGGATAGAGGATACTCTATTAAGAAATGGGTGCTATGTTAAGTAACTTGATGTCCAGTCACATGTCACCAGTCTGGTGCTCTGTTAAGGAACTCCTTGATGTCAAGTCACATCTTCAATTCCCCCCTTGGATCAAGGTGATCTATTAGACATGATGAAAATGTAGTCCTACAAAGCTTTAAAAGAAACTTAATAACCTATTAATATAAATATAATTCAAAGTCTAACTTTACATTAAAGAGTTTAAATATGATTCATTTTTTTTTTTTACCTTAAAGAGTACTCATAGAGTGGAAGATGTTAAGGAGGTTCTATTGCTAGAAATAAAACTACCGAAGGTAAATCAACTATGAGGAACATGTGTACGTATGTCACATGCTAAAAAAAAGAAAAAAAAATATTTTATTCTCATGTCGGCCAAAGAAAAAAACAAAAAATAAATAGCCATATAATTAAACTATTTGAAATTTATTAACATGACAATTAACTAAGTTTTGGATATCTCACTTTCACTCTGAAAATAATAAATATATATGTGTGTGTGTTAATGTTAATGTTAGATCTAAAAGAAAGAAAAAATTGAAGGTAAAGTAGAGTAGTTACTACCTAATAAGAGGAAAATGTGTTACTCATTCAATTAAAGGTGAAGAAGGGTAGTTACTTCTTAATAGGAAGAAAATATGTAACTCATTCATTTTTTATTATAAAATATTAATAATGATAAAATATCAAAATATACAATTTAAGCAATGAAACATGACCACTATAGATCTATATTAATATCATATTTACCAAACACTAAAATGGATTAACTGACATTTAAATCTGATCTATATTAATAACATATTTAACAAACACTAAAATGGAATTTTTTTTTCAAGTTTGAGATTGATCCATGTAGGCTCTTGGTAGATCCATGATTAAAATGCTTACAGTGTGTAACATACATCACAAAAAAAATTGTTTAATTCTTTACTATATTAGCTTAACCATCATTTCACTGATTATATCTATATATATATATATATATATATATATATATATATATATATATATATATATATATATATATATATATATATATATATATATATATATATATATATATATATATATATATATATATATATATATATATATATATATACATATATATATATATATACATACATATATATATATATATACATATATATATATATACATATATATATATATATATATATATATATATATATATATAATTTAGAGACATTCATTATACATTTCGCATGCATATGATTGTGCTATGTAAATATCACCACATATAAACATATCGTTATGTAACTATGGGTTTAACACAATCCCGAGGCTCGCATATCTTGGACAACTTGGCATAGTACTTATTAGACCTCATTATCCATTCATTAAGGTTTGGGGTAGGATAGGATATAAGTGTAATTATTTCATTCTTTATTAAATCATATAGCTTAAGTCCCACCCGAGATCCTTAGCATTTAATTCAAGTCTATGGATTTTACACCTATTGGGATTTATCTGTGCCATATGTGACCACATTTTTTCCCTTCCACCGTTCAATTGGAAATCTCAGGATGGACGACAAAGGGTAAAGCAGAAACGACTTAAGGTAATACCCTAACAACCCTAACCGTCTTTTCTCATTTCGTTGCTTGGTTTCACTGGTGTCCCGTCTGCAACTCCCATGATAGCAGATATATTATTCCATTCTAGATTTGAGCGTCTTCAGCCATGATGAGGTAACTGGATGTTTTAAGAAATGATTTTGGGTCTACTTCCATCGAGACTCGTTTCTTCTTTGGTCAACTGATTTGCATTATTCTTGGAAGTTGTGATAATGCCTCCACCTTGGCTGTTCGATGGTTTGCAGGGTTTTAACTGGAGATTTTGGTATTCCATAGGGTTTGAGAGCCATTTCCATCAACAAGGCACTCCAGTTTCCACCAAAAGGATAGCCTCCACTGCGGCAATTAAATGAGCATCTAACATTGTTTTCTTTGTTTTATGGTAACACATATTGAGATTTTCTATTTCTATAGTTCTGTCTTGAGTCTTAAACTGGTATTCTCTTTTTTTTGGCAACCCCACAGCTTGGGTCTCAGGCCGATAGAGAAGGTTAACTCAGGTCAGTGGTCTCCTCGCTTTTCTTTTGATAAAATTGTGGTTACACATTTTTTTTTTCAGATGGACCTTTACTGCTATCCCTAATTATATTTTGATTTGGGGGTAGGTAATCCCTTACCCCGAAAGCCCAAGGGTTCCCACCGCATTCTCTTTCTCCTTCAAGGTTCAAAATTTGATACGAGTTCCTGAAGCTATCCTTGCCCTATCAAGTATTTCAAATCAATTCTTCCTTCTTGGATGCATAGAGACCTGTCCTAGATTCTAGGCATATGGCACCTTGCTTGCCAAATATTGACTTGAATGTTATGGCCATCGAGCCGACTGTGTTAGTTTAGTTTTACAAGGCTCTGCCTACTTGGAATCCCCATAAGCAGTTTTTATTCAATGTATAATTTATTTGAGTTTTACTGTCTCAAACTATTCGAAGGATTTAACTAAGTACAATGATATTTTGTTCTACAACATTGATGGAATTGGTTGAAGGGTTATCATTGTATATTTTATTGGGCTTACTTGCATGTTTTTCCCACACATTAATAGATACAGTTTCCTTTTTTAATATCGTGTTTACCCTACGGGGTTTATTATTGTAATCATTTAAGCTTTACCGTGCCTTCAATGGTATGGAACAGGTTGCATTGTTTAGTCATTTTCACAGTATAATTGGATGGGTTTCATGCCCTTTTGGCCGAGCAGTGTTAGGATGTTCTCTGTTGTATATTGTACTTAATGTGTTTAATTTTATAATAAATTCTACCATTCTGGTGTATATTCTTTCCAAAAACTCAACCTTACATGCTATTTCAGGATTTTAATTTGAATATATTGTAAAGATAATTTGCGTTTCTGACAGAGTTTACTTTTCTCTTTTAAGAACAATATTTCTATAATTTCTTTTACAGTTTTTTAGGATGATGACCAGAAAATCTAAGCCTCTATCTGCGTATATCATAGGTTTGGAGGAACATTTAGTTCTAGGGTCTAGGAGCTTCCACCCAGGACCTTGAACTAACAGTTTACTGCCAACTTAAAATTTTTTTCTCAATCTAGTTTGTACAAAAATATGGTTTTATACTTTTCCTTCTTCTTTTATAATACTCAGGCTTTATCCACATCATCTTCCTAGAGACCCTTTACTCAACCACTCACATTTGACAGTTCTACGGCTAAGCATAATTCTAAAATAAAATAAACAAACATGAATTTTAATAGACATGCACAGTGTACAATCATTATTTCCTTAATGTAATACACATTTTCCCAATCTTGAAATATTTGGGTCTAAATCAGACCTGTATTAAATCTGATTTAATATCATATTTGCAACAAATACAATCTGCTTACTTATATCATTTTGGGCTTTGCTGATGATGTCCTCCCTACCATAAGAGAGGCGATTACGTCCACTTCTTCCCCCGTGCTCCACACCTGAGATGAGTAGGTTGATAAAGATTTTCGAAAGAGACCTCAGGACTCAAAGTCCAGTATTCTTTTCTAGAAATCCTCAGGAATGCTGAGTGTTCCACTGGTCACTACCAGCTCAAAAAGTCATCACTCTCTTCCTTTTTCTCTCCTTAGTCCCATAAGAGAACCCTGTTTCCTCACTGGGATGTACCTTTATCCTCAGAGGAAAGGTAACTGTCTGAACTGTTCAACCACCTCTTAGTTATTGGAATACTTTTACCCTCAGTATTCTTTTACTTTTATGAAACCAATTTTCCATAACTAAATTTATTTTCAACAGAACAAAATTAACTCATGAACTTTGTCAAGTAATATTTTAAAGAAGAAAAAAAATGTTTTAGTTTCTTAAAATAAAATGATATAAAAAATCGTCAACAACTAGTTAGCACTCAAGCCAATTGTCGTAGCTTCCCCGCTAGAAGTAAACACAGTCCTCGGTGTTTTACTCCATCTCAAAAAAAAATTCTGGATAAGCCTCACGAAAAAATCCCTCATCTTCCTAGGTACCCTAATTCGAGATGAAGTGCTTCCACTGCACCTTAACCTGGGTGATGGCTCACCTCTGGAACATGATTTATCTCTGGTGGAGTATATCCTGAGGTTCAACTAGAAATTTGTCATCGGGCTCAACCTCCAATTAGAAAAAATCCAAATTAAATTCTCATAATTTTTTTTATTTTATTTCAAGTTAGGATTTTTAATCTTAACCTACCTGAATTCTTTGCCAGTGTATTACATGCTTTGGGTCATGCACGTATTACTTTAGTAAGGATACATGGAACAAATTGTGCACCCGAATATGCTTGGGTAAGGCCAATTGGTATGCCACAGGACCCACTCACTACAAGGAAAAGACCCTCTAGCAAATATTTTTGAGGAACCACAAAGAAAAATACCCCATACATCCGTTTCTAGTGGAGCTTACTAGTGGAGGTTGGCAGGCGGAGGGTTTTGTGGATGTTTTCCTATTGGTGCTCTTATCGTTAAAAATCACCCTGATGCTCTAAAAAAACGAACACACCGATGCAGAAAAAATCATTGGCACAACGGACACCGTGCACTCCATCCACACCCACCTGGTGCATCATAATATAATAAAGCACCAGTGCCTCACAACTCATCGATGCCGGTTCAGTATAAAACACAACGGCAACACCGAAACCACCCGGTGCGATAGACAGAAACCGCACCGGTGCATCATAAAAAATGCGCCCAAAAATAAACCAACTGGTGCGTTTGTAGCAAGCAGTACCGGTGAGCCTATAAACAACGCGCACTGGTAAAGGGTTAGATTAAAAAAATATTTATGACAAAAAACTCAGATTTTTTAGTTTTCTAGTGCTCCTGAGGTATCAATTACTAGTGCGCATGATACCGTAGAACGTACCGGTGCGCACCGAACATTGGTATACCGGACAGCGTGCATGAAGTACACACACCGCCGGGGCATCAAATTACTGTAACACACCGGGGCATCAATACTCTTCTGCGTCAGTGGATCATAAACACCGCGCCAAAACAAAAACGAGCCGGTGCGTTCTTCTCTAATAGCATCGGTGCACCAGAAACGACACACACTGGAATAACGTTATATATATATATATAAAAATTAAGGCCGCCCCGGTGCATCATCAAATTTTCGCGCTGAAACTGAAACATCTGAGTGCAGTTTTATTTAATAGGATCAGTGTGCTTATAAAAACCCGTGCACCGAAACAAGTTTAATTGAAAAAAATTACAGCCAAAAAACGTCATTATTCACTTTCTTCAGTGCTCGAGAGCTCTCAAGCCCTGGTGCTATTTCCTTATTTCTGAGCCGCTGTGACATCGGTGCTCTCATTGCACCCATTGCATGCACTGCTGCTCTGCATTGGCCACCAATCTCCAGCTTGCATTTTGAAAAACAGTGGGCACATTTTATTTTCCAAATTTTACAGCCAATATGCCTCCTCGATGGCAAAACGTATAGGTATTTTTATAGTTTTATTATAATTAAGCCTTTTAGTGCATTAGAAATGGAAATAAACTTAAAAATAACCATTAAAAAAGAAAAAAAAAATTGTCGTGCAGTGCGCTCAAGTTGTTCGGCTTGCACCGACTAGCGGTGCTACCTATAAAATTTACGGGCAGCACCACTACCGGTGCTAATGGTAACTGCATCATTTCCGGGGCAGTGCTGAAAGGCACCCCGAATAATTTTAAACTAAAAATAAAAAATAAAAAAGGCGGTGCGCTCATTGATCCAGGCACACTGTTGACCCCACAATCAGAGTGCAGTGTGTTGACTGCATTTTCCGCCCCTGTTTATGTCATCGCATTGCATTTTGCATTCCGAGAGGGTCAACGGTGCGGCCGGGTAAAAGATCGCACTGTCAACTATGTCATTGTCATGAAGTCGGTGCGCTGACACGACTATACACGTCGGGGCGTATATTTCAGTTAGCGCACCGCTATTCTCAATTATATACAGTCCACGGTGCTTGAAAAATAGACATCGACATTGAATCCGGTGCAGTCTGTTTCATTAGGGACCTCAGGGATGATGCACTAAAATATTAGGAGGCACCGTCATCGATGCATGACTGTTTTTATGGAGCACTAACTTGTATGTTTGTTTTTTTTTCAAAAAAAATTATATATGTATATTTATAAATACATTTATGTTTTAATAAAAAAAAATATTTAATATGGTAATGATTCAGAGAGAACATAAGCAATAGTAGCAACAACAAGCAAAAGAATATGACATGATTCGCTAATGTGAGGCGAGAGAGAGGGAGAGAGATGGATTCCCTCGCCCTATTACTGTAGATACCCAAGAGATCCTGAAGCAAGTAGGCCTCCTCAAGTTCTATGAGGAGGCTATTTCCAGCCTAAAGGCCCATAGTGTGCTTTTGAGACATCTTATCGGCAGGTGGAATGCCCACCGACAGGATTTTCAGGTTGGTCCTGACCAGTGGTACACACCCACTGAGGAGGACATTTATTTTATTACAGGACTATCGAGGAGAGGGGTGGATTTTCCCTCATTCCTAGACGTGCCACTTGGTTGTGTAGCAAGGAGACAGTTAGTTTACTACTAGAGATACATTGGAGCACATGTATTGTCTCCTTCATAGTTTCAGGTACCTAGAGGTCAGTTATGTATAGGTGCCTTTAGTAGAAAGGACGTGCAGTGCCTCTCTATTATCGCTTTGATCATTTCGCACAACACGAGTGACGGCCAACGCATTAGTTGCTCACTTTTATATTATGTTGATTCTTTAGTGCAGTAGCCACGACTTGTCAGGTGGTCTGCTATTTTTTTGTGACAATTTTGTACGACCTTAGATAGATGTCATGCTCATGCACAAGGGAGGGTCAACTTCCCTTTTTCTTCAGAGTTGTTTTGTTTATTTTTTGAGAGGTTTCCAGAGATGCGACCTAGTTTTGTTCGACAGCCTTGTAGGCCGATGTTTGAGGCCTAGATGCGCATGTGGGGGCAGATGATGCCCAAGAGTGGAGACACTATATTTCTAGCGAGGACATCACATGATTTACTAGACTTACTATCCAGCATTGGCGGGCTTCATCACTTCATTATGGTCCCATGTGCTTATGCTAAACTAGATTGGCAAGGGTGTCCCAACATCCTCTTCACTCCTGATGAGCCGCTAGATGATAGAGGTAATATTACTGTTTTATTTATATTTATTCTAACATGTTCTTTAACTTGTTTTTATTAAATTGTGTAATGAAATTGTCTAATTATTGTTGTGTACTTGTATATATTTTGTAGACATTGGCTCTTTTGATGGAAATGAGATGGCGGATCCACCACATGATCCAAGTGTCGATCCTGATGATTACGGTCAGGAGATAGCTGATGCACTGCCAGAGGATGAGGCCGATGGAACAGCAGAGAGAAATGTTGATCCTCATGCGCCTCATGGTGCACTAATACCACCTTTTGGTAGGCATGGTCAACCTGAGACCAGATACCAGATGGAGTTGGGCAACCAACTCTATGGATTGATTTCAAATGCGAGCATCAGGCCCGCTTATTACAGAGAGATACAGGGCAATAATAGATTGTTACGGATGTGGAGAGGCATGCCGCGTGACATGTACGGCTTGATGTGGCATGCCGTAGGAGTTACGACAGTTGTTACGCGATTGAGGAGGATTTTCCATAGCTATAGGCGTATTCGAGTTGCGGCACGTGATGGAGAGTCCGCCAGCAGTGACACAGTTGCATCTCGTGATCGTTCACCTCGCGGCGTGCCTGATGATTAGCATGAGGCTCCACTGCTAGCATCTGACACTAGTCATCATGGAGATGAGGTTGGACCATCTGTCACGTCCAGTCAATAGCCTGGCGCAACATCCATCATGAGTACTAGTCACGATCATCATGAGTAGGCTGGACCATCGACCGCCGAGGCTGCAGTAATATTGACTGAGCAGGCTGCCTCCACTACTACTACGCCTCATATTGATCATGTTGTACTACCACCAACAGATGCATCCATCAGTACTAGTGATCATCATGATCATGAGCAGGCTAGTCGACCATCGATTGTCGAGGCTGCACCTAGCTTTACTAAGCAGCCTGCATTCACTTGTACTAGTGTTATTGATGTTGTTATCCTACCACCAGTGCCTGATCCATGACATTTATATTACAGTTGTATATTTTTAACATTATTCAGTTATATATATATATGGTCTATGTATTTTATGTTCATGTTGCAATTGTACTTAATTTTCATGTTGATGATCATCATGATGTGGCGCATATTGTTAGTCATGTTAGATATGTTCATTTAATGTTTAGCTTGCAGATATATGTGTATATGTGATAGGTGCATGAGTTATTTGAAATTATATTGAGATGTATATTTGATGTTTGTGTTGTGACGATCTTAATATATAATGCTAATTTGATGTTAATTGAATGTGTTTATTAGTCGAATATGATGTTTGTACGATGGTTATCATGATCGTGATGGTGTTTATTAATTAATTTAATATTATTAAATGACCATGATATTTATTAAATATTATGTCGGGAATGTAATTGTAATTTAAATTTTAATTCTATGTAAATTTGTAGATTAGTATTTGTATTTTTACTAATAGTAATTTTAAGTGTAATTGTATGTAAAATATTTATTAATGTAAAATTTTAATTGTAATTGTAATGTTTAATTTATTCTGAAATGATTGTAATTGTATATATGAAAAATTGTAAAATTGTAATTGTAATTCTAATTGTATGTAAATTTCACAAATTGTAATTATATTTGTAATTGTAATTTTAATTGAAATGTATGTAAAATATTTGTAAAATTGTAATTGTAATTGTAAATGTAATTCTATGTAAAATTGTAAATGTAATTGTATTGTAATTGTAATTCTAATTGTATGTAAATTTCACAAATTGTAATTATATTTGTAATTGTAATTTTAATTGAAATGTATGTAAAATATTTGTAAAATTGTAATTGTAATTGTAAATGTAATTCTATGTAAAATTGTAAAATGTAGTGTATTTATGCTTCATAATTTTAATTGAATTATTAAAAATAATTGTAAAATTCTAATTGTAATTATAAATGTAGTTATATGTAAAATTAAAATTGTAATTGTAATTGTAATTGTAATTTATGTATGTGAAATTAATGTAAAATTGTAATTGTAATTTTAATTGTAATTGTAATTGTAATTTTAATTAATGTAATTGTATGTAAAATATTAAATTATAAAATTTTAATTCTATTAACGTGAAAATTTTAATTGTATTAATGTGAAATGATTTTATTAAAATATTTAAATTTGTAAATTTGCAAATAATTGTAAAATAACAAATCTAGAATAATATGAATTTTTGTAACATAAAGTTTAGAAAATAATGAAAATAAATTCATGTACTTTATAATTATCATTATTTTATTGATCTTACATATATAAAGTTTAGAAAATAATGAAAATAAATTGCCTTGCTATAATTGTCATTATTTTATGTAGATCTACATTTAATTAAAAATTTAAAAAAAAAAACTTTGAAAAATCATGTGCTTATCATCTAACGAATAGGTGCGTGCGTATTAATACAACGCATGGAAGTTGCATCACATTTAAACGCACGGAAACGAACCAAACAAAAAAAAAAAAAAACGAAACTACAATACACATTTAAGTTAAAAAAGTCGCAATTTGAAAAATGGGCGACAAAAAATATTTTCAAAAATCTAATTTCGAGAAAATAATTCTTTAAATACTAAACACTTTTCATTATTTCACTATTTTTGCTAAAATTTTTTTCGGGTAGATTTTCACGAATAGCACGAGGGCACTGTAG